>CM049313.1:62685658-63363158 GCA_026874595.1 Sipunculus nudus
TTTTGTGCCTCCCCCCTACCCCCCCCCCCCATGTAACAAACACGCAGGTATAAACAAAATGGATAGCCTTTGCAACGTGGGAACGGCACTTTTTTATGAAAGTTCTAAAGAATCAACTTAATATTTAAACGTCGGGTAACAAAATAGGCCCTTCATGGCCATAGACACAGCGCTATGTCGGTTTGACTTTGACTGATAAGCGTATAACGTGCATTTTCATGTTAATCGTGTCCCACAACGTGAGCCGTCATATATGATTGCTTAATTGTATCCGCCAAAACAGAGTTGACAAGTAGTAACAAAAAACAATAATCCAGTCACTGGAATTCCATAAATCATTTGAAGTCTGTGATGCACTTTGAATGAATGTGTTGAATTGTCACAATTCTTATTTCGTGGTGAAAAAGACGGTGATCGTGGATTGTTTGGAGCAAAGTGCACATTGTGGCTTTGCATTTGCTTTTAGAAAGATTAGAAACACCATTTCGACAGTATGAATCGTTATGAAACAACTGTTAAATAAACACTGCCCTGGTCTAGTGGGCATGTACCTGACTACCTATGATGGGCCAGAGGGGCATTTAGCGGTGTCATCTCATCACAGAGTATCAATTGGGTGAATGAGCAGGGCTTCCTTCCACTCTCGGTAGCCAAACAAACAAATATTAATTAATTAGCATAGGGCGATTTAGTCTGAAGTGATCTCTGACTTGAGCTAGTGCAGGCATATTAATGTAATTAGTATGCATGCATTCCAAGCTAAATCTTGAGTCAAGTAGATTATAATCATTATTATGCACTGTTCACTTGTACACCTCTAAATTTGGTTCATTTGTTTTGATTGTTATTATTAAAATTTATGAATATTAATTATAATTAATAATTAATAAATAATTAAGAGTTAATATTATATTAATAACTTAAAAAAACACTATAAAGAAGGCTTACAAAGTTGCTGTAAACTGCCCACTTTACAGAATTAAGAGGTGCCCACATTAGCTAAACACGATAAAGAGAATAAAAAACGGGACTGCCCATAAGTGCCCACTTTATTGAGGTGCCCACTTTAAAGAGGTGCCCACTAGGAGAGGTTCCACTGTAGTTGCTTGTCGACTACCCATATTCTAGTTATCGTTATGTTTGCCTGCAAGCAAGTATGCAGTCTTTAATACATGCACAATCCTGACGCGGTTTTATATGTGTCTAGACCACATACGGGTAATTGGGAAAGACAAAGCACATCGTTTCCATCTATACTTTGTCTGTTTGGGAACTTAAGATCGGGACAATGCTATCTGCTGCCCATAACGTGATAGATAAAAGCAGATAGCATGCTTCGAGAAAAGTATGATAAATTACCAGGAAAAAGAATCTTGGCCTGTGCCATGCATCAGTCGGAGAGGCTATACCTGTTGGCTTGTTGACAGCTTGTCAGACCGTTAAGATGTTAAGATCTCGGTGGTTTAGTTTAGGCGCCTAAGGTCATGACCGGTATGCGCAGGACAGAACATAAGGTAAGAATAATGTGTATTGCAAAAATTGAAGTTAAGGCCAAAAAATAAAAGGTAAGGTTCTCAGGCACCGCTCGCGTCAATTTTAACCCGTGCTTTTGCCAAACAATTCTGTTATTTTCATATTTTTCACATGATCACATGACATTTCTATCGAAACATACCAAAAAGGGTAAAATGAAATATCGCCCGTCCGACCTGGTTTCTAAAAAAAAAGCCTGAGAACCATACCGTTTTTTGGCCTAATTTTGAACAGATAAGCAGGGCGGGTCATATTTAAGACGGTATACCAGTCTAAATAATTAGCGTCACGCACAACTGGCGTCACTGCGCAGACCCGACCTCACAAGAATAGGACTCTGCTGTTAAACCTCCCCTCTCATGGAGCCTGGATACAGAACTGTTTTGTACACGGTGTCAGAAATAAGCATATCAGCATGTAAGCGTAGACAGCGGGCTCTCTCTGAATTTGATGCATTCAAGCTTACTCGCAGGTCTCTGAGTTAACATAAGGTAGGAGGTCATAATTAATTCAGCCTGAAAAGCCCTATTAACCGCTGAATCAATAATACCAACGCTAGCATATGTTATTTATATTTATTTCATCTGGGCGGATTTGCTCTCCAGTGTTTGCACATACATTGATTTAAAGGTCTTCTCCATGACAACGACCCACAGGCCAGGCAAATGCCTATCTTGATTAGGAAGTTCTGTGAAAAAAATTGGGTGCTTGGGAACGTAAATATACACCTTTAACTTTGACTCAGCTCCGCTTTATTACCGGGTTGTTTAGTTGCCCGCTATGTAATCTAACAAGATGGAAAAATCCACGAAGTATCGTTTAGTATATTTATGAGGGAACCAATAACATAATGAATACCCGGGCCGGGTTGGGTAGGAATGCCCCCGCTATCGTGAGAAATGATTAAATTGTGTCTAATAACATATATTTCAAAATTGAATATAGATAGGATTTAATTACAACCATATTTGACGTCTAGAAAAATAAGAAACATATATTGATACATATCGAGGTGATCTGATTTTAAACACCTCTCTCAATCAGAATAATATTCAGGAAATCCAGGAAAAAATTAGATTTTTGTTCCATGCTCAGGAATTTACTAATATTATTGAAAGGAAAAAATGAAAAATTAGTCCACACACACTTTGAAGGCAGCACCATCTCTTACACACTCTCTCAATGCAAACCACACTCTTATGAAAGTTCTTTTTTTTGAATGCTGCAATAAAATACGTGCTGTATTAAAATATAGTATTGTTGCCCACTGAGTGAGGCACATGCCCCAATTAGGGTATATGTGTGTGCTTTGTTTGGAGGTGAGAAGGGGCATTATATATACCATGGAGGTACCGGTTGACGGATCCCCCTCCCAGGGTAAGGAAAATGCTTGTACTTATAGAAGTAAAAAAGAGGCGAAAATAAACAAATGTTATTTAAAATAAAAAAGGCTTAGATGGTCCATACGGTTTACCAGCCAACATGATCGAAAACACTCTCTTTCCAAAACATTTCCATACTTTGAATTTCCTGAATAAAAAAAAATGTTATCTGATATAAATATCAGAAATAGAAACGCAAATTTCCTGTATGATATTAATGATAAATGTGGTTCTCGTGTTTAGTCACGCTATATTCATTTTTTCTGACGTCTTGTTTCTTGGATGTTATTTATTTTCTGGAATAAAAATACACTGTGTGAATAACAAAGGTTAATACTGCACATTTCTTGGGAACCCCTACAGTTTCGGCGGACTAAAATGTAAAATGGGTACATTAGGATTCATGATTCTTTTTCAATGGAGATTCGATAGGATTAAATATACAATGAATGTATATTTCAAAGAATGAACGTGAATCTCATTTATCGGATAAAATCCCCGTCACTGATATTGAATGAATTAAACATTTAGTGTTTCAAAAGTATTCGATTGGTTGTTATGATCACACCATATTTGACTGACCAATCTCAGAGGTTACTGTCTCAGACCTTAACTTATGCAATTTATGTACAAAAATGGAACCGGATTAACGAGAAATAAATGAAACCCTTAAATACAATTTTCTTTTACAGAGGCCGACATATAAGAGAAAAAAGTTAAGCATAATGCATGCCATATATGTTGTAAACGTTGGGGTTAATAGGAATATGTTAAGGTTGAAGAGACAAACAAATATTACAATCAAATTATAAATCATTGAGGACTGCGTTCAAGTGCCTACAGACGCGATCTTTAACCTAAGTAATAGCAGAAAAGAGCTGTCTAAGACAAAGTAGTCCCCTAATAAAAATATTGTAATGCTAGAAAGGTATGTCACCGGACCGAAAAGAGTTGTATTACTTGTAAGTAAATTGAAATCCTACATATGTTTGTATGAAAATAAAAATGTAAGAGTAATTTAGGTTATGGAAAGTTCTTATAACGCCTCCGTGAAGGATGTAACAACTTGTTTATCAACAACTTGTTTGTAAACACAGCAGTATTGACAAAAGTAAAAACTTGTAACCAAAGATGGTAGGTTGATATGCGGAACTTGTTGCAAATAGCCATTTGCAAAGCTCTGGCTTATCAGATGCCTTTGTTGAATTTGTTTTATTTTGGCGGGCCCCCACATATCATAAACATTTTGGGATAAACATAACAAGCAGCCCGTGTGCGGTGATATCCATGTTTTCTTGCCCATTTTTAGGTGATTAGGCCCCTTTGACTTTATAAGTATGCGCGGGGCTCTCAAATAAAAAACAGCAACTAACGCCAATTGATGCTTAGTTTAACTAACAGACGTGTTTTTTCGTCAACAAACACCCGCAGTCTGTACTACTGGTCACCCATCCGTACCTAGGATTACCTTATATAAAACATGGGATATTTCCAAGGTAAATCCTTATCAATCCTTATCGATATCCCCTGAATATAAAATGCCTCGCATATTACATATGTGCATTATGTATGTGCAAAAATCTGAACTTTTGTATAGTTACATTTTACTCTTTGATATATTTTTATATATTTGATAGTTTCATATTCCTTTCTGAATACCCAACTTATCTGGAAAATCTACCTTAAAGAACTGGTCTGCTCTTTACATCAATTTCATTGATACTGTAACAGACCAGAAAAAAAATCTTATTTATATGCTTCATGTTACAACAATTCCAAACCCAGTGCGGTGTACCGTATTTATTACATGATACTCGCCAATACTATGATACTCAAGCCACCATGAAATAATCATTAACTAATAGACCGTTCGTAATTGCTTAATCATCAAGTAATTTCTACACTCGTATGTGAAATTTTCACAATTAAAGATAAATGTACTACTGTCGACTTTACTATTCTTTTAATAATATCCAGAAAAATGTGTCGTGTGCATATGTATTCCTGCGTGTGGGGGGGGGGGGGGGGGGGGTGGGGATTTTTGTTGCTGTCTTTTATCCGCAAGATTCCATGATTGTAGCCTCGGACAAACACGTATCCTATTTTAACTTATTTTTAGTATGCTAAAACATAATATACAAATAATGTAAAACAAACTATGACCAAAGAATAAGACAAATATTTATTCATCAAGATAGTTTTCGAATCTCATAAAATGTTCTTTATGCTATTGATATACAATTGGATCAGTAAATAAAGGAAATATCCGTGTATCCATTAAGTACATTAAGTACCTATGGGTGTATGAACAGATATATAGGCCATTAAACTGTAATAATCAAGTGCATTTGATTTCAAAACTGATTTGCTTCTCTACACTAACAGTGAAACAACAGTTATTTAAAGTACAGCAGCAGTCTGAGTCAACTGAACCTGTAAGCTGATCAATAAGACATGCGGCGGTTTAATGGATTCCACTCGTTTTAATGGCACTCAATCAATTTTTTTATCTGAGAGTTAACAATTGCATGTGCGACGCAAGTGTGTCAAGTTTGGTAAAGTAAATATACGCTGTATCTTGAGAAAGAGGAAGTTAAAAAGGTTAATTCAAACAAACAAAGGATGTCCTACATATTTCTGCTAGCACGTGGCTCATTGACCTCCGTCTGGGTATGTTTTTTTACTTATATTTTCAATTTTTTTTATTTACTCTCTGACCATGGCAATAAACAAGCATGCCAATAATCAGGTTTCTTGGCAGAAGTGCTTTTTCGTACAACAGTTAATTCCTGTGACTTTGTCTGGTTAGGATAAAAGGTACAAAACAGTTTTTTTTCTGCACAGTGAATTTAAGCTCAACTTTGATCTTCCTTGTCCGTTTCACACATAAAAATAGTTTTTATGAACTAATTTTTTCTTCCTTTTTAATCCATATAGCACATCCATACACATGGACAAGTTTGAACCTATCTTATTACATCGAATAAATTATGCTGTGATATGGGAAACAGTACACACATATGTGTGCGTTCATGAGGGTTTTATACTTTTTTAATTTTTTTTGTTAAAATATGAGATATAACTAATTAAATATAATATACGATTCTGTGATATGCGAATATGTGGGACTGATTGTATGCATGGTAGGCATGGTTGGCCCCGGAGTCTGACCACCACAATGCACCGGGGCTTTTACATTCAACAACGACATGAGTATAAAGTATGAAGAGGCCGATGTAGTCCGTTCAAGTGTGTTGGATAAGAATTGTTTCAAGGCAAATTACATAAACACGGGTGTTTTTGTGATAAGGACTTAACGGAATAAGTAATAATTTGTAAGCGTGCGCATTTGGAATGTAAACAGGTGTTTTCTTTAAATGTAACATCTCTTGATTTTAAAGTCTGCCAGTTGAGACAAGAAGTCCCAGCCGTCCCACACTGCCGACACAGAAGAGACATTTTCGATTTAAAACGATCTTTGGCGGAAGGATAAGCTGGCGTTTAAAAGCTCATATCACACATGAAAGTTGTTCTGAACCACAACATGCAAGTTCTTTTACATAAAAAATACATGTGTTTTAACCAATTTTGTGAAACAATTTTCACAAAAGTGTTAGCTGCAGTTCCTGTCCAAATACTAAAATGACTAACGCATATTACTTGTAAGTAATTCAATGTGAGATCACATGACAACTGTATTCTAGCTGGTCACCCTTTAATAGCATGCAAGTTAATGATAATGTGGACAAAGCTGAACGGATTAACAGGACGATATTAGTTAAGGCAGCATATTGAAACTAGCCATCGATGCAATGTCCCATTATGCTGTAATAATTCAATGGAACAGAAATTATAAAACAAGAAGAAACATATACTAGTAATTGTGACCACAGCCGACCGGGAGCAAAGTTTAAATGGCCACACACTGGGTAACATTGAGCAATGGCGTGACTTCTGACAGAGGTTACGTAACAAGGGCTCAAATCGTTGCAAGGCCGGGGACAGTTTCCCGCTTAACATCAAATAACAATCCTGTTTTACGAGAATACATTCCGAATATTACATTCGATGTTGGCAATGCATCCTTTTATATTCTTTACATTGGAAATATTACATTACATAACATTACATATTTTATAGAGCGCTCGACTAGTACGCATACATAAATACATATTCTGTGGCGCTTAACAAGAAAGACGATCTGAGTCCATTTTAAGCTACAAAAGCTTCTTGGAAAAGGTACGTCTGAATTTCGGTAGGCTGTCTATATTGCAAATATGCTCAGGTAGCATGTTCCAATGTTTTTGAGCGAAAACACTAAAGCTGTGATCTACAAATGTTCGAGCTTTTGTTCTTGGAATATTAAGAATACAGGTATTTCTGTTTGATCTTAGAGAGTACATTGGTTTGTTTTTTTTGCTGCAGGAGATTCTGCAAGTAGAGCGGAGCCTGCCCATGTAGGCATTTGTGAACGATGGTTAAAATTTTTAATACTAGTGGCCTATGGGCCATGACGCTCAGCTGAATTCAAGGAATATTGAAAAATGAGAAAAATGACTGCCAGAGTGCCAAAAAATCATGAATTTTATAAAGAGTCCTTAGAAATGTCTGGTTTACGAGAAAAATCTCCAAGACGTATTGACATGCCAAATTTCAGATCAATATCTTGAACCATTTCTGAGATATGAGCAATTTCCCCAAAAGCACATGTACGTATGGACGCCACAGGAAAACGATTGCAGATATGGCGCCACCAGTCTTGAGTACAAAATGGAGCAGGCCAAGATCTATGGACATGCACAATTTCAGGCCAATACGGCACAACATTCCTAAGAAAAGAAAATTAATTTATTCTACAGAAAAAGGAAGGTGGGTGGTGCCACCTGTCGGGTTTATGAGAAAATTTTGGATGGACATGCAAAATTTCAGTTGAATACCTTGAACCACTCCTGAGATATGAGCAATTTTCACCCAAAGCAGATTTACGGATGGATGCCACAGGAAAATGATTGCAGGTGGATGCACCAGTCTTGAGTACAAGATCGAGGAGTTCAAGATCAACGAATTTGGACAATTTCAGGCAAATATGGGAAGTCACTCATGAGAAAAGGGCATTTATTTATTCTACAAAACCGAGTGGCGCAATCTTTCTGGTTTACCAGAAAACTTTCCAAGATGGATGGGCATACCAAATTTCAGACCAATATCTTGAACCATTCCTGAGATATGAGCAATTTTTAACCAAAAGGAAATATACCGATAAATGCCACGCGAAAATGACTGCAGACGGCGCCACCAGTCTTGTTTATGAGATGTAGGTGTTGAGGATCTATGAACATGAACAATTTTAACCAAATACATTGAAGACGAACAGATGGCAAATGCACAGATGGACACTACGCAAAAAGTAGTGTAGGTGGCGCCACCAGTCGCATTTAGTAGATAGAGAGATCCAAGATCTATGAACATACAAACTTTCAGCACAATAAATTGAGCCACTCCTGAGATATTGGCTGTTATCTAAAAGACATCCAGATTCATACTGCACACAAAAGATTGCCGGTGGTACCATGTCTTTGTTAGGCACAACAACATAGGTAAAAGAACAACCATGCAAGGTTTTGTAAAGATCAGTCCAAGGGTCTCAGAGGAGTTCTCTTGAAACTAACGCAGAGTTTTTGTATAACAATTTTAATTATTCTGGGGGGTACTTATCGAGGAGGATATGGGTAACAGAGACCGTATTTCAGATTTCCTTAGAGACTTTTCATGGACCTCCTTTGATGTCAAATTAGAAAATTCAAGGTCCAGCGGTTACGATTTGTGCCCTGTTAACAGATGACAGCTTTGAAGGTATCGAAAATTGAGAAAAACATTTTAAAATGAGAATAATAAACATGGTGCCACCAGTTTGCAGGAACTGATGGAACACCCCATTACCAATATTCATGCAAAGAATCATGGTGATCAATGCATTAGTTATTCAGATACTTGAGCTTTTGTATCAAATTTTTAATTATCCTGGGGGGTACTTACATGCCCCATAGCTCGGAGGATATGAGTAACAGAGACCTAATTTCATATTTCCACAGAGACTTTTCATGGACCTCCCTTGATGTCAAGTTAGAAGATGCCAGGTGTAGTAGTTGCGATTTATGCCCTGTTAACAGATGATAGCTTCTTTGAAGGTATCAAAAATAGAGAAAAAAATCGTAAAATTAGAAAAATACAGGTGGCGCCACCAGTTTGCAGGAACTGATGAAACACTCCATTATCAATATTCATGCAAAGAATCGTGGTGATCCATGCATTAGTTATTCAGATACTCTGGGTTTTGTATCAAATTTTTAATTATTCTGAGGGGTACTTACAAGCCCCATAGCTCGCAGGTTATGGGTAACAGAGACCTAATTTCAGTCTCCAAGGAGATTTTTTATGGACCTCCCTGGATGTCAAGTAAGAAGATTCCAGGTCCAGAGGTTATGATTTTATGCCCTGTTAACAGGTGATAACTTCTTTGAAGGTATCAAAAATAGAGAAAAAAGTCGTAAAAATTACAAAAATACAGGTAGCGCCAGCAATTTGCAGGAACTGACGGAACACTCGTTTCTTAAGCCCTCTGGCGTAAATTTTCTTCTTTTTTTTTACGCGAGTATACCTTGCTAGACATGTCAGGCGGTTATTTCTTATATTTTCAATTTCAATAAGTAAAATGAAACGTTATTCCATGCCTCTACAGACGTAGCGACAGTCAAAGAATCATGCTTAAGTTTTCAAATTTACCGGCAGGTTGCAGTAGCTATTCTAGGTATAGCCATCTACAACACAGTCAGCCAACCGACGACACTCATTCGCGTTAGCGGGTCTGAAGCAACAGCTTGAGTCGCCACAGGCATACCCACGTGAATCCTGGCATGGGCTTGCTTCGTTGCACTACCTCGGACTCGGGTGTCCATTTCAAGTTTATTTGAATAACCTGTTATATTAATATCCACCATCATATGGCAGCCTACACTGGCCATATAAGACAGGTCTCGACAGGTCTGATAAGACTGGAACCTGTTAAAGGACAGTCGGCGCCATCTATCCCTAACGAGCTGAACTGAAATTATTTTGCTGGTTTTGTTTTCAGTGGATCTGAAGAATATAGCCAGAGTAACTATAACTGTTCTCTAAATGGCAAATGGCCGGCCTTTTTTCGCTTTTCATACGCTTCAGCTGTCTCGAAAACGCCTCTTATGTTTTGTAAACATTTGTGGTTCATCGATTCACCATTGTGCACCCAGTGAATGTTTACCCGGTTTCCCATTCGGAGACACCTGACAAAGCGTTGTATGCTAATATGTCTGCAACCTTGGTTAGAAGATTGGCTTACAAATAATAGGGTCAGGTAGAGTTTACACAAGTGTGTCAATAGAATATCAAAAATGCTGTTTCGTATCATAGCGAGGGCATTAACGCTGGACCCATTCACTGATGTAGATGATCGGATATATATTTCACATTACATAATGCGCTTAAACGTATATATTATATATAAAATGTTAGACCCTGCTAAATACATCCGGAGGTTCCAAAAACTGGAGGTTTATTGCATATAAATGATAGAAAGCCTATTGGCGTATCGAATTACCAAGGACACAGCTAAACTTACAAGTAGCAACGGTATGGTTTCATTAGGAGTTTCTTTACACACGTGTCAAAGAATATTTTATTTGTTGTAGTAGGTCTATAACAGAGTGATGTGCATTTATGCTAGATCATTCGCTGGGTGACGCTGATCGGATCTTTGAACATAACGTTGCACTTAAATGTATATGTTACTAACGTACAAGTGATCGGAATTGGTTTTCAAATCCTAATCAATGATTGAAAGGTAAAAACGACCGATGATCGACTATTAATCGATTATTTTATGTACTTTATATATTACCTTGAAATCTGTTGTAGGCTAGTACCTAAAATATTGACACCAGTAAATAAAGTGACATGTACATCGGTATTCATAATGATACTATCAATCCACCCGCATCCAGATTCGGCTCGCAGTCGGACGATAGTTGGCTGCGCAGGGTTCCGCTTTGATGCTGTTCGTCACTTGAGTTCGAATATCTCTTACAGGATTAGATCCTTTGCATGTTCATACATAATTTTTTTAATCCATTATGCAAAAACGCAATCGATTTAATCGATTTTGAAAGAAAACGACCAATCATCGAGTTAATCGATTACTGGGCACACCGCTAAGACTTACTACTGAATGAATCCCCCATCTACATTTGTGTGGCTGATAGGCGCGACCTTGACTTTAAGGATGAATCCCTGCACGTGTCCATTGC
The DNA here is from genome assembly GCA_026874595.1 of Sipunculus nudus. Classification (NCBI taxonomy): domain Eukaryota; kingdom Metazoa; phylum Annelida; class Sipuncula; order Golfingiida; family Sipunculidae; genus Sipunculus; species Sipunculus nudus. Next base: position 62,696,913 of record CM049313.1, read on the forward strand.
ATTGTGCAACACCTGCAAACCACAGATCGATGTATTATAAAATGCCACAAAGAGAAAAAAGGTTAATTTATATAGTAATAAACGAGAGAAAATGTAATTTATTGTAAAATTTGCACCCAAGAGATTAAAATACTACAGTAACAGGCTAGCAATAACCCCCGGACGGCTTGAACTGAGCGATAACAGACAGTATGATATTGTCCTGTCGAGACTATGTAAATTAGATCCTTTGAGGTTAAGCGTACTCTTACCAAATGGCATTTTTATTATAATCATCCCTTTTGTAGCAAACACAAGTTGAAGGAATAAATAAAAAAAAAGAAAAATATTATCCACTAGTAGGGACCTAAAGAATCTCCTAAAATGTTATCTCAAATACTTATATGGAAATATCATAAACCCCTCCTAGAAGCTTCCCATCAGCATTGCATGGGTCCCCACTGCATTTTTATCTCGTACATATCTCATCGACACTGTGCCCCTATAGGCACAGCTGGCTCGATATAAAACAAAACAGGGAGACTACTCGTATTATGTTAAACACAAAATAAATCTCCGCAATCTCTTTAACTGCCTTCACAGGGTGTGTTTCCTAACTAAAACGATTGGTCTTAGGGCTGCCAGACAGTCAGTAATAATAGATGCCACTAAATTAATTGTAAAATAAAATGTAATGCCACGAACTTCTGTGCTGACAATAACACTGCTAAAACTGGATTTTGCGAGAACCATGGCATCAACTTTGCTGAAAATGTTTCTTTTAAGTCCATTACAATTTAGAGGCGGGTAAAGGATCTTAGATAAAAGAGAGGGGGGGGGGGCAACATCTTTGCACAGTAAAACAAGTGTGCCTGTGGTGAAAGTAGATTTTCTACATATCTCTCTCAGGCAGATACGGAAAAAAACGACGCTGCTTATCGGTATAAAGCGGGTAATATTCAATTTTCAAGATTAATCAGGTTGCAAAAGAGGGGGTGCACTCCACCTGCGTCACATCTAAATCCGTCCCTGCAAAATGCAAATGACGTTGAGAATTAATCATGCGAACTGATGTTGTCTTTATTAGGCAAGGTAACCCGGTGTACTCTAATGATAATATTTGACCGAAGTACAAGGCCATATATGGAGCGATTCACGAGTGCATCCCTTAATACACGTACTTCAATATGTGCGCATGCCTTGAAGAAAAGGTTCTTATCATAACATTACTCAAGTCAAGAAGATTAAACAAACGATTTGAACTTTTTTCTTCCACATGCAGGCAAATGCCTAATCTTAAACTCATACAATAAATGTATGTATGTATGTATAAATATATTATGTGTATATATATATATATATATATATATATATATATATATATATATATATATAAACTGTAGTTGTCTTTTGTCAGCGAGAGCTTCAAATTCGCGATATTCGCTATGGGTAAAATATCGTGAAAATAAAAAAAAAATCGTGAATGAGGGGAAAAATAATATTAACGATAATAGAATATTTTGTGTGTTACCTGTGAATAAAATATTGCTATTATAAACAACATCATTTCTTCCAGATTATCTGCCAATAATGAAAGGATCGTTCTACTCATACGACTTATATTATTTAATGTAATCAATTCATATAATAATAAATAGACTGTATGGAGCTGATTGAATGGTGAGTTCGTGAAAAATGAGCCCTCTTGAAACAATGAAGAAATGAAAATTGCGAAAATTTAACCTAGGGAATAATAAGCAAACCACGGTGTTTACGTGACATACAACACCGCGCAGAGGTTAACTCTGTACCAGTACAAGGGCACATGAGGCTAACGTGCCATCCCGGCCTTGACAAGTGATTTACCAACCTGCGGACCGCCGAGTGCATTGACGTGGTCATGGTTGCAAAGTACTGTCCCTATGTGCGTGTATAGCTCATGGACAATAAAATAGCGTTAAAGTACTGGCATTCCTAAAATTCATTTCAACATATGAGCAAGCCTTTTCCTGTGTGATTTATGTATTCACGGTTTTTATGCAACCTTAAGACGCCGGCAGCCTTGGATGTCCGAAATCATTGCAATGTACCGCACTTAACAAAGCACTCTCTGTATTTGCTAGTTGTACCCCAGTGGATGTTTTGCTTAGGACCAGGAAAGACGTGTTAATGCAAAGTTCTTCTTAAGATTTCTAAAGGTAAGTGTTCCATGTACTTTATATTTATATGTGTGTGTGTGCGTGTGTGTGTAAACATTTTGCTCAGGGGGGAATAAAATGATTCGAATCCATGTCAGTGGCCAGTGGCGTCAATTAAACGGGCGGGGGGGGGGGGGGATAAGGTTTTATCAAAAAGGTACTATGTTTCTAGTTCTGGGTAATTCTAAACCAGTTTTAAATACAAAATATTTCATAGTAAACTCAGAAATGGACTCGGTCAATATATTTAATTATTATTATTTATCATTTCCAAAATATAAATATTATTCTCTGAATAACAGGGGGAATGATTATATTGACAATCCCCCCCTTAGTAAAAAGTGGGGGGGGGGGGGGGGTTACCTGTATTGACTCCTCTGCGTGACGATAGCGCACATGTACGGCGTTCCAACCGCTTCGCTAGATAGGCAAGCTTCACTGTCCCGTTCGTGTGTGTGTGTCCGTGTCTGTATGTTTGTGGTTTTGTTTGTGTGTTTGTTCACAACATAACATTTCGGGAATTGGCAAGTGAAGAATCGACTAGATTTTATGTGGATCCAGCCCATGATCAGGATTCGGTACAGTCATTAAGGAATATTCACAAATGTAAAGTCACCTTTGAACTAATGAACCTGAAAATACGGGTAGAAAAATTGAACGCAAACACGGTTTTGGGAGCATAAAAAAAATGACCCTCCCATTGAGGCGGCAGGCAGATATCTAGTTTCCAAATAATAGCTTAAGTATGTAGAATTCCATTTCAGTTTTGAGCTATACGTGACGAGGTGGTAGCACCCGCATTTATATCATGCTGTCAAAAAGGCTCAGGAACTACCGCGTTTGTGACTCCATGATTTAATGACCCCCTCTGCTGGTCCACTGCGAACGGTCACCCTTATGTCCAGCATGTTTGGTGTGGTTCCTGGTTTTCCCCCGAGTAATTTAATGTCTTGTGGTCAAATATAAAAGTCAATATAAAAGTCGCACCCACCGATAAGCTGGCGGGCCTGGGATATCTGGTGAACTTCAGAGAGAGAGAGAGAGAGAGAGAGAGAGAGAGAGAGAGAGAGAGAGATGTTTATTCAAAGGGGCGCAGGCAGAGCTATCATAAAATCCGAGAAGTATCTTAATGTATGCTTAAAACCGAAAATCATTGCCGGATATGCGTCTAATGCGTATTCATTCCTAAACTTGCGAGAGTTATGTATAACGAATATACCAGCACTCCCGATACACTTTTATACCTGTGTCAGAGCGATGACCCCCCCCCCCCCCCTCTTTTTTTTCCGTGCCTGGGGACGTAATGTTGTATAAGATAAATTATGTCAGGGTGACACCAAGATATAAAAAATGATAGGAAGCGAGTGCTACCGCCCTGTCAAGTAGTCCCAAACCGAAATGGAATCTCTGCAGATGTACATACTTAGTTAAGAATTAGTTAAGTCAGCATTAAAAAATGGAGGAGGTTACCTCCAACAAAAAAAAATTATTAAAAAAAAATAAAAAAAATAAAAAAAAAAATAAAAATTATTTCAGTATTCAGTTAAAAAGAAATTTTAACCGTCATCCGTGATCTTTTACTGTTTATCCCGACTCGATCACTTTCTACGCCATATATCGTCTCATACTAATACAGTTAATCCTCGAAATAACGGCCACAATTGGACTTCGATAGAGTGGTTGCATTTTCTCGGTGGTCGTTCAAGTGAGGTCTGTATCAAGAGCAAAAATAAGTGGTCGTTATTTTGAGGTGGTCGCTAAACACAGATCGTCGTTAGGCGAGGTCCTGCTGTATAAGCGAAGAGGAGGATATACAATCATAAATATGGCTATTTATACACCAACACACGCCCAATTATGTCACTAGACCTTAAGTTGTACCCATGTGTGTCTCTTTAGGTCGTGATCAACATGGCACCCCAAATACTGACACCGGAAGAACATCCATTGAAAGAGAAGACAGACGAGGTCACAGGAAATGGAAAAGCTGATTTGTCGAGTGGACCTGGAGCGTATCCAGTAAAAACAACACAGAGGAAAAATAGGCGACTGAATATACTAAGAACTCTGCAGATTTATGGAGCAAACTTGGGGGTGGTAAGAATTTCTTTTGTCATTAATCATACTGACATGAGGAAAATAAATATAATCCGTGTCAATTTGATTAATATTCCTGGGACTAGATGTAAACCATTAATTTCGACATTAGACATGCGACATCCGGGGTTTAGTCTGTGCTAAAAAATGGACATTCAGCGGAAAGATCCTTAACTTATTGCGTATATAGCACGATTGATTCAGGATTGTTAAATAAACACAGTAAAAAGACAGGAAGGACAATATCTGTGGAGCGAATGTTTCAGAGATTGGTCCAATCAATCTCCACCAGAGGTCACTACTGCTACAATAATATTACCATTCTCCACACGCGAGATCTCCTCTATGAAAGGGTTAGTCCTCTTGCCAATCAATGTGCACACAGCACTGTTTTCAGTCGACCGCGAGCCATATCGCCTGGCAACTGAAAATTAAAATAATTAAGACAAATAGCAAATATAGAGTATGCTACGACATTATCCATTCCAAATATAACTAACCAACGGCATTTGTCCGTAAAACATATTTTGTATATTGATATACCTGCAGACGTAAATATAAACAGAATTTATGCACGAGCGTTGACAGTTTACGTGATACAACTGCTGCCAGAACTGATGAAGACGTAAATGCACGATGATGGGGCAGTAACACTTGTGTTCTTTTCAACATAATGCAAAAGGATTCCCGGCATTCACTGGGGGATTAACCATTATTGCATGCTGATATAAGACACGAGTCCCAAGGGATCGAGTCACATGATGTTTACATTACCATCCAAGTGAGGCTTTGACTGAGTCAAAAGTCAGATCAAACATGCTTTAGTCCGTTACGGCTGGCAGTGTCCTATCATGATTTCAATAAATCTTGACCCTGTTCTGAGGTTGTTTTATCACCTCTGTTAAAGGCTTGCCATTTTGGCAAGAATCCTGCCCGAACCAAAGAGGGGAGTTTTCCTAAAAAGTATTTATGCATTAGGACACAAATATGATGTTATTTTTTAAAGTAATACTAATAATTCAAAAGATACATAATTAATTGATTATTTTGCGTAAAATCTAAGATCGACATACACCAAGGGTTAAATAGGGCACTGTAGGTGTAAAAAGGCAAATATTCATCCACCAGGTTGTAAATAAAGACACATGAAACATAACTGCCACCGATTGTCCCTTTACATCAAACCGGCATGCAGGAATCCCATGCATGTCGTGTCAGAGACTGAAGCTGATATTTTTGGACCTACGACCAAAACAAAATTTAGGTTTTTCGATGGCGTGTTTCCTCCCAAACAGTTAGGGCAACAAATGGTGAATTTTACTTTTACCTCAACCGACGGTAAGTAACAATAAGGTCATCCTTGGACGTAAGTAAATGTTTCAATGCTTGAATCTGCTTTTCTATTAGGACCAAACGATAGTCATAAGCCTTTGCTACTTCTAGTATCTTTTTTACTAAATCCATATGCGCCATGTTGCCAACATGGGAGCGTAGAGTGACCCGGGGCCATGACTGGGTCAAAAGAAGACAGTCCGCAGCCTTTAAAGGAGTTGATATTAGCGTAGCGGTGGTGACCTCTGGTGGAGATTATGAACCCATATTAGCCGATTTACGAATCGGTATACATACACACGGACGCCTACGATTTTATCTACGTCTTTATCTTCTTAGTTACGAAGCATGACAATGGTTGTCCTAACACTTCCCACAGAAAGGCATGAAATCAATCCTAGAACAATTTGAGTATTTGGACTTGATCAAAAAAAGCCCCTTTTTTTTCATTAAACTGTGCCTATACACATCAGCTTGCCACCAAAACCTCTCCGCAGAGAGATTCTAGCCTGGATGCTGTTCTCCTAGTATTCCCGTGTACATTACCGTGCCCTTATTACACCCTGATCTCTCCCACTTTCTTGTTATCTCTCATTGAATCTTACGAATGCCTGTACGCTAGACTACATTTAAAGATATCTGCTTGTTTTCAGGCATTTTCTTTTCACCTCCTTGGCTTGACACTTCTAGATCTACGTGACCTGACAAACAGTTCAACAGAGCGTACCGCAACTCTTTTCTTATGGAGAGGTCTAGGGGGCCTCGTCGGCAGTTTGGTATCAGGGAAGCTATCAGATAAAGTGAATCACCAGATCCTCTACATTGCTCCTTTGGTCATCACTGGAATCATTCTCGCCGTAATCCCCTGGTCAACATTGTTCTGGGCAACTGCCATGCTTCATGGCTTGTTGGGGCTTTTATTGTCTGCACCAAGTTTAGGTGAGTTTTCTACTTTTTGCTTGTCTTAAATTGTTTTGAACCTTAAAAGCTGCCTTAACATGTGCTCAGTTTTTTTTTTGTCAGAACACAGCATACGTGTCTATTGTCCTTCGACCTGCGGTTGTTGAGCCGGTAGAGCCTATTGGAGCCAGAAGGGCACATACCACATTATGCTTTTTTTATTTCTGGAACGCCACATACAGGCAATTAAGGCTCTCTCTGACCAACATGACCTTTTTCGATTAGTCCATTGAAACTGAAAGTAGTTTAATGTGCATCTGAAACGAGGAAATAAAATATTTATGGTTTCTCTGCAACATTAACAATCATCCCTACAGTTACGAAGTTCCCTTACACTTCGTTTTCCTGGCATCTGGATATAAATAAAAGTAAAATTCTCAACCCATGCCCTGGGAATAAAGATAAATAAACGTTTACATGCAAATAGACATACTGCCACAGCCAGACAAACACACATTCATAGACACAAAGCTTTACATAATTATAGTAATATCACCAACACTTATTAAGAGTAAAAAATAAAATGGATTTTTAATGTTTAATAAAATAAACTGCTATAACTTTTTTTATATTCTCTTAGTTAAAAGTGCAACCTTCAATTTCAGCATCGAACGTGATGGTGGTTCGGATATGGGAAGACAAGAGCGCCCCCTTTCTGCAGGCGCTTCATTTACTGTTTCCGGTCTCTGCATTCCTCAGTCCTCTATTTACAGCACCCTTTCTAACGCCTAGGCATAGTGAGCATAAAAACCCAAGTAATACATCATGGAAATACCATAGCATTGGGAATGGGTCAGAGATGATGTCTGATGAAAGCAATGGCTCTTATGTCAACCACTCCGTAGTTGATTTGGAAAATCCTTTTGATGCAACAAGTGTGGGTGGAAGAAAAACGCGTATCGAGGTACCATATACCTGTGTGGCAACGTACGTTTGGTTGGCAGCAGTTCCTTTCATCGTTCAGTTTCTTATGAACAGAAACTGTCGAAAACAAAGAAGAGAAGATAAAACGAATTCGAACCAAGGCTCGGGAAAGGTTTTCAGCAAAGCCAAACAACGTCTCTGTTGGTGTCTCTTCTTCTTAAAAGCCTGTGCGCTCGGTGCTTTGGAAAACAGCTTCTCTGGGATTCTTTTCACTTACGGTATACAGGCCTTGAACTGGCAAACTAGAACAGCAGCTTTCTTATGGACAGTTCTGTCAGCCTGTAATGGAGTAGGAAGACTTTTTGGTGTTTTTGTGTCAAAATATGTTCCTCCAGCTATTTTACTACCAATAGACTACGCTCTCATTTTATGTGCTCTACTAGGTGGCGCTTTCGCAATTCATTTTCATCCAACACTACCATATGTGTTCACTGGTGTATACGGTCTGGGTGTGGCGACGGTATTTGCCTCGAGTCTTTCATGGGCTGGAAGCTTTGTGACCCTATCCGGTGCGTTCACGTCAATATATGTCGTAGGTTATTCAGTAGGGTCACTTGGCGGGCCGGCCTTGACCGCACTTTTGTTTGAAAAACTAAGTCATGCGTGGTACTGGTACATTCTGTTGATTTTTGCAAGCGCAATTACGTTAATTTACGTGATTTTGCTATTTATGAAGCGACTGTCAGGAGGTTATTCTGAAACAACTGATATTACTTCTGTAAAGGATATGCCCGGAGAGCTCAGTGATACAAGGAGTGGACTCATTTACAAACCAAGCGAGAGGAACCGTGAGCAAAGGTCCCTTTAACTTAAGTCTTACCTCTTTTGCTTCATCTGTAAGGCTCTTTTCCGTGGTTAACACCTGTGTGATTTATACGCGCGTCACCGCGATCATGGAAAACGGGCCAAATACCAGTTGCATTTTGTGATAATCTAATTTTTCAGTCCTGATATTTTTCAATATTTATTATATATATATATAAGGAGTGTTCTGAGTTACATTCATGTGTTTAGTGATACAGAGAGAAAAAACGTCCGTCCTGAATAAAATCATTAAAGCAAAGAAATTTTAACATTATTCAGACTTGTACTGAAAACAATCTAGGAATCATTCCCCTTTCAAGGAAAATCTCGTTTCTCTCCGAATAACTAACCACGGTGTTTAAAATGTTTCAGTAACACTGCTTTATTGAAACAGACCTTAGGCCAAAAAAAAAATAAAAGGGTATGGTTCTCGGGCACGTTTTTCAGAAATCACTTCGGGCGGGCGGTATTTTATTTTTAACCTTTTTTGTATGTTTCGATAATGAAATCAAATGACCATGGAAAAGCATGAAAATAACAGGGTGTATTTGCTAAACAGGTAAAAGCACTACATAACAAGGGAAATCGTATCAAAATTGTATAAGTTTATCTTCTTGAAAGATTAAAATCAAAATAAAAATATTTGATGCGGAGTGTAAAAATTGACGCGGGCGGTGCCTGAGAACCTTACCTTTTATTTTATTTTTTGCCTTATGACTGAATAACAGTAAATGATTATCAAATAAATATATCATAACAACTTGATAGTATCCCTCGAAATAGAGCCAAAATATTCCTTAAATCTCACAGTAACCCCAGGATTTAAGGGTCGTGATTTTTTTATTGCGGTTTTGCATACTGAATATTACGCTCTTTACACAGCGCTTTACCCATTTGCAAACTACCTATATCGTAAGCTCTGTTTGTTATGACCTTGTATCCTGAATCTCTACACCAGAGGGGAGCACTGTATTTTGGTCCAATCAGATGAGACCCCGTGCTGAAGACAACACGGTTTACCAGCCAAGCGAGGAATACACGGAGCCAATGTTGTTCATTTCGTTTTCATCTCATCCCCCCGGCGACCATTTGAACAGGCGAAAGGCTCGGAGAGAATTGCCCCGAACGTGTGGTTTCTTTGCGGAGCCTGATGCTTATCATAAAGGATATGACCGGAGAGCTTAGTGAAAGACGGAGTTGGCTCATTTACAGACCTAATGAGAAGTACCGTTATCCAAGATCCCTCTTAAGTCTTATATCTTTGGCTGCAACTGTAAGGCTCTTTTAAACAATCTTCAGTGATTTATCCGAGCATTTACCCGATCTTAGAAAACATACCTAATACCTGGTGCCTGATGCCTATGGAGCGTTTGTTGACTTGCATTTGGTTTGCTCTCGTGACATAAGCAGTTTTTTTTTTCAGCATACAGGCCCATGTGCACCACCTAGTGTTAAAGTGCATCATAAACGATCAAAGCAGGCAGCGCGAAAATCTGTAGCTTCTTAGAAGCGCAAGATTTCCGCTGCCTCGGGAGCGTACCTGAATACATGTATCAGAGTTTTTTTTTTTTAGTTTTTTTTTTGGGGGGGGGATGCAATATAGATATGTGGGGAGCACGAAGAAGGTCTTTTTAATTCTTTTATTTATTTTCTCGGCTCTGAAAGTTTAGGCAGGTATTTTGCATGGTCAAGTCTCCGTAAAAATAAAATTGGTGTACGACCTCTATTGAACATAGACAAAAGTAGAAACCATTGATTCTATTTCGCTATGGAATAGATGATGGATAAACAGGTCTGAATCCCACGTAACTTGGATAATTGTTGTTTATTCAAACTAAGAAGTAGACAAAATAAAAAAAAATAACAATATGCTTTACACTAAAAACGATACAATTAACACCAATTAATAAACAAAAATCCAATTAGAATGTTTCAGCGTCTGAAGAAACCCAAATAAAAACAAATGTTTACGTCTTAGCAGTCATGCATTTATCATTTTTTCCCCCGAAACAAATATCCGAAAAGACCTATTTAATTTAATCACTTAACAGTAATTTTAAACTAATTAATAGTAGCTAAGTGATCAATCTGTCCAAAATAGCATTATTATTGATAGCAACTGATCAAGATATATGTACCATATAAAACAATATGTTTATATTTACATACCTATATATAACAGTCTCTAATCATATCTTTACTCTGTCAAACCTCATGAAATTCTGGCAAAGATACATCTAACTAAGTACTGTAGATTAAGGAATATTATTTGGAATTTTATTTTCGTGGTTTTCGTGGGTCAAGGTAAATCACGAATTCATGTTTCCGACGTTAAAGAAATCACAATATAATATTTTGTCGGCAGATAGTGGTGGACTACATTTATAGATATAATCGTTGGCCGACGAGTTCTCAATAAAGGCATATCAAGTTGTTTTTAACTATTTTATTAATGCTACTGGTAAATATAATAATACTTTTCCTGTAAATTATTAGAACATGTATTACTACGATTTGGTTTTTGTAATATTATGTTGTCAATTCCATTATTATTCCATTAATATCGCACAAACACGGCCCCCTCAAACAACGATTAATGTTTACAATAAAGATATCAAACTGAAACCATTTTGGGTGAAATATTAAAGATAAAAACCACATTTCTAACGCGAAAAGCTGTACTTGTGACACTGTGAGCATATGTTCCAATGTCCGTAACCAAGGTTAATGCGGCCGGCTTATCATTGGCTTAAAAATCAAGGACCATGTAAACTAATTTGCATTGCTCTGGCCGCAATTGTAAAGTACACTTATATTGAATATTGCCGACTACAGATGCTTGCATAAAGGTGAGCCATTGATAAGTCACGCGGTACTTCATCCGAATATTGCCGATAGTTGAATTTTAATGTCAGCCGTATTTTTGCGTACAAGTATACCGATCATGCTCGGCTTATTTTCAAATGAGTAAAATTCATGTCTTGTCGGCCTACAAGCCGATTTCTAAATTTTAAAAATAAAAATAGTTGGCACGTTGAATGCCAAACGAACCCCGTCTCACAGGCGCCACATGTGAACACCGACATGTACTTAACTCAAAAGTTCAAACTTTTGTGTCGACGGCCCTAGTTTATATTTCTCCGATCAAATGAGGGTTTCTATTTTCTAAGGCCGTAATGTAATAATTGAGAGCCGCAGAATCGGGTGGCACGTGATTATTAATTCCCTTGTTAGGCCTAGGCCGGGCGAGGCTTGTTTTGTTTTGCCTGACCGATTAACTGTGGAACAAGTGGACCGTGTAATAAGCACCTCTGTCGAGCCGACGGTGTTTAACCTGTGTATGTTCTCGTCTTTATTGCGTACGTGTTTACATTATTAAACCGCGGATTGATAACATATGCATGATCGAATACCCACGATATGCGTTTTCACAAAAAAACACGAAATTGTAAGCCCATGATATTATCTGAAGTATTCAAATATATCCCTTGCGAAACACTATTATAACGCTTACTGATAAATACAAATATTAAAGGACTGAGGACTTATTGACTCCTTGATTATATAGACTTGCTTTCTAGAAACACGGTTTATTATGATGACATGCATTGTACACGTATAACTTGGCCAATTCTGCCAAGGGTTCATGATATTCATAGCAATACTCTTTAAAAAATATGTACATTTTGCAGGACTTCATTAATAACATATTTTTGTCAACCGCCCATTCACTTTATACTGTATACTGTACTGGCTGCATACCAGACATACCCCCCCCCCCCCATGTCTCGCCCAGTGCTGAGGACAGCACAATCGGGTGTTGACATTTGACCTCCTGTCGGCTGGGCCCCTGACAAACAAAGATATGTTGACTCGGCAGAACAGCTATTATTGTGTTTTCTGCCTTTCAGACAGCCAACCCTTCTGTCAGACAAAGTCTTTTACATTTATATTCCACTATAATGGCTCATTAAACATGTTTGACTGCACAGAAAATCCGGATTGACAGATGCCGTAGAACCAGCCTTTTGCTGATATTGCATCCGAGCGTAAGGTTTTTGCTTGATGGACAATAGCATTTGTTCTCTCCGGATAGGCATATTCCTACATGCCATCCTCCTACAGTGGAAGTCACATCACATTACATGGTAGTTATTGTAGTGCTACCAGCAGGTGTCGCCTCTGTCTGATTATAAGAGAACAATATATAGCAATATCAGCAAATGACTGGTTCCACGGCATCTGTCTATCCGGGTTTTTTGATGACGCTTAAGATGAACACTTGGTGAAGGCGACCGAGCATAAATCTTTGGAATTAAATAAGTTGTTGGTTTCTTGTACCAAATATATTAACAAGCACATATAAACGATCATAAGGTTGAAACGGAGGTAAGTAAACCTTTATTCAATACACAACTGTTGCCTACTTTTGACATAGGACATATACATGTGTCCTAGAAGAAATCACTATGCATGTGCAACCTCCGGACGTCTTGCGGCTGGCTTATTGGTGGCCATGTACTTGTATGCAAATATGGCAGATATACACACTATTAAGAAACGTGTACTGGTGGAAGGGAAGTGTACGGCACACTAACATTAACCAATTCTTAGTCATATTTTTCAACAAAGTTTGAATAATACTGCATACCTAAAGAAAAAAAAGTGTCAGCAGACACATAAACTTCCTTTGCTAAGTTAGTAAGAATCTAACATCTTGGAGAAGACACCTCAGTGCATTTTTCCTGATACAACAGGTCTCCAGGATTCCATAAGATGATTTAAGGTGATTATCACGTCAGATATACGGACCAGTTATAATAAGTTCATTTTTTGTAATGCAGCTGACACTTAACTTTAGATGACGTTATTCTCGGGATTGATTAATTCATGGTCAGCAACAGCCATGTATAATTAAGAATGATAGCTCTTTGATCATTTTGAGTCAAAGGTTTACAGGTCTGTACGTCTGTGTGGTATTCAATAACTTGTATTCAGTATGGACCGCGGTAGACCATTATCAATAAAAGTCATGAAACAAAGGTTGTCCTTGCTTCCATTTGTATCCACACGTATTTATTTTTGCCAGGGAACCCCTCACGTGAGGTGTTGCTTGCACGAACCTTCTTTTTTGACCTACGAAATATGATCAACAGAATAATACACTAATAATACCAAAAAGTATGTCTCACACCGTTTTACAAAAATACTACCGAGTTATGTATAAAGTCTCCTATCATTTCCGGAACACTTTTCTACCATATTCCATGGTGCTCAGCCCACACCCCCATCTTTTGAAACCCTCTATCTGCCCCTGTTTTAAATCCGTGACTTGTGGCATTTTATTTTAGATCAGTGTTTCAGGGTATCTGCATTAGATGAACAATTAATGTTCATGTCCACTGGTAGGTTTTTGCACCGGCTGTCATTAGTCGAATGAGAGCTTGAATACCGCGTGTTTACACACTATTAGAGGACGACAAGTCTCTCCCTTTTATAGGCTCACACTACAAACCTTCTTAGAATTCTAGGTGAGGCTTTCTCTCAAAATATTTATTTATTTTCTATGGTCTTTTCCAATAGGGTACTTTGTAAATTGGAATGTACCACTCGTATATAGCGGTTATATTAACGTATTTCAGGTTGTATATATTTCATTTACAGTAATAATGCCCAGGTTACAGTTGGAAGAGATTATTTTGATTAGATGATTCAACATTTGTTTTTCTCTTAAAAGAAAACACGACCCTCTCTTGTTTGTGTATAAACTAACTTTAAACAGTTTAAGAACAAAGGCTTTTCTGGCCGTGTTATATTGTTTTTATTTAACCGATTAAAAGGTACCCCAGCAATGTAAACTACCATTAAATATTTAGTTCTATATAATATAGGTAAAGGAGCGCTATAATAATCAAGCAATCTGATACTTATAAAATGATATCATTAAATTTTTTTTTGCTATTAATATTTATCATCGCTGTCATTTTCTTCAGCGTCGAACAGCTTAGTATTCTCATATTTGAAACCTTTTTTTCTTTCTGATGAATCCCCTTAGGCCTGCTAGCTAGGCTCAGACATTTTCAAAACCGCTCTAATGCGTTCTTTCCTTTCCTGAACACGATTTTTACCTTAGAAATAACAAATCGCGCGTGTATTAAAGGATGTTACACTTTAACTAATTCAGTTAATCTAATAATTATTGGAGGGAACTTTAAATTTGTGCTGCTTATAATCTGTTTGCTTTGGAAATCACCATCCATATTATTAATTTGTGTTAGGTATGCAAATGTAACCTGCATGTCGCGTTACTTGTCTTGAACTTCCCTCTTGAGATGAATACAAAGCTTTCACATTATTTATTATCAGTATACATATATGCAGGTTGCAGTCTTTCATTTGTGCACGATACACTCTTCTGAATTAATCAATTATGTTGATATGTCCGGGTGTCGATGTCAAGGTAAACTTACACAAATACAGATATCCAGGTAACGTTCATTCCATCTATGTCAAACTTTGCCTTGGAACATGGATGTAAACTTTTGATGAATGTTTACTGAAATGAACGTGTTTTGGTTTCAAAATGATCTACAAGATGACCAAATGGAGCAAATTGACCAAACATATTCTTTGTCTTGAACATTTCTTTAAAACCTCATGGGCGTCATTTAAGTTTACTACTGGTATTTTTAAAGCTTAAATTGATTTTTTATTTATTATTTCTAGTATCTGTTATCTTATAAATATCCGATGAGCTATTTAAGCACATTATGTATTCATTCTCATACGGCGGTGCTTTTTTTCAAATAAAAGCCACCAATTTTTTTTTGCTTCCGGGCCTATAAGATCAATATTCCTATATCTTATTCCCATAACTTAGCATTACCCCTATTAATTAATTGTATGGAAAGAACTATAAGTTTTTATTGGTTGAGTTGTTTGACAACCGATGCTGCTGTCTGCTGTCAAATATATTAGGATTTGCTTGATTTTCAACCATCATTATATAATTGCATATGCATAAAATGTGTCTGGTTTGCAAATAGAAGCTGAATGTCGCATGAGCTATCTTGCCATGCAAGCATCTACGGGATAAACACGTATATTTGGCGTAAAGTAGAATTGGTATTAAATATAAAAGTTGCAGATTTTCTGTTATGCGTAACACGCTTCCTGTAATACGACTTTTAATATTTGTGCATCATTCATTCAATACAAATATTCAGGTAACGTAATTAGTCTTGGTGCGAGGATGCAACATTTAAAGGTTATTCCATTCAAGGTTTCCAAGTTTTAACCTAAAGCTGATTTTTAGGTTTGTATCTAAATTGACCATATGGAGTCTTGTATTGAACAATTTCTTACACAACATCGAGGATTATTGATTACAATTAAGCTACAGGTGCTGTTTTATGTTTCGTTCGCAACTGAACTCATATTCTCAGAGACTAAATATACCTGTCATTTAGTTTTTAATATATATATATATATATATATATATATATATATATATATATATATATATATGAAAAAAAACAAGGAAATGGTTAAATGTAGGTGGTGTTGCTAATTACGTTGACAATGGAAGATGTCTATGGCAGCTGGATGGATCTTGTCACTGATGGGACTCTAGTCACTCTACCATCCTAGTAATCTTTGAATCGACAATAATCCAATTTTGGAGAGAGATTATCTATATGACTGCCTTATGGAAGCATTTTTAGCAGCAGCCATGCATATTACATTATAGTTTATTGTTAAGCTGGTCCCAAGTACAGAAAATCGCCATAATCAATTTCTTGCAATTTGTTGCTGGTTATTCATATTTTGACTCGTCTATAATTAATGATATTTCGGTTAAGAGTATCGTATCCTTCGTAAAACACAGATAGATATTTTATCAAATGCCCTAATAACATACAACCTTGACAGTGTTTTCAATACGAAATGTCGATTAGATGAATATTGTCCAAATAAGCGGCGAAAAATTTCTGCTCTTGGTTTTTCCCAAGCAACGCAGGTTGGCAACCGCTTGGGATAATTTGTTACAATGTAGTCTAGGAGCCAGGAGAGGTTTCAGACCTAGGTTCTCACCTCATCGCCTGGGAAAGTTTCATTGGTACCAGTTTCAGGTGAACAGGGTTTATTATGATGGTGGATGCGAGTGCAAAAAGTAGTGCGTTTTTACAGCATACACTATTCCGGCGATAAAAATTTGTTTATGATCCGAGGATGGGGGTAGGGATAATGAATATCTGTAACTTCTTAAGTATTTAATATATTCCAAAAAATAAAGAGTTGAATATATTTTGTGAAAGGTCAAGGTCAGAGTGGTGCGTTTTTTTCTTACAGCATGAGTTAATATATATCTACACAGTACTGGCCATGGACATGAGGTGGGATCATTTTATGTATCTCCTGAACAAAATGTTTACGTATCTCAATATAATAATTATAATAATAATAATAATAATTATAATATATATATATATATTTATATATATATATATATATTTACATGAACATTTTTCTAAGGGGATCAGTAAAATTATTCCAACCCGTGCCGGTGGATAGTGGCCTCAATTTATTAGATAAAAAGGCATGTTTCCAGTTTTGATTGGTTTTAAAATAGGTTTAAACAACAAATATTTCATAGTAAACTCAGAAATGGACTCAGTTTTTAATTATAATTATAAATATTTTTTTAAATTTTCAATATATAAATATTATTCTCTGAATAACACGGGATGATTACATTGACCGTTCCCCTTGACAAAAAGTCGGGCGGGGGGGGGGGGGGTTTACACCCCATCAACCCCCTCCCGTATTGACGCCCCTGTCGGT
This sequence comes from Sipunculus nudus, assembly GCA_026874595.1. Taxonomy (NCBI): domain Eukaryota; kingdom Metazoa; phylum Annelida; class Sipuncula; order Golfingiida; family Sipunculidae; genus Sipunculus; species Sipunculus nudus. The sequence goes on from CM049313.1 coordinate 62,714,051, forward strand.
GGCACATGACCGGATTCAATCCGCTTCGCTAAAAAAGGAAAACTCACTAGCGAGGCAGTTCTGTATGCACCCCTTAACACTCGCCCCAATCCCCCCACCCCTTTCAGACCGTTCTGCTATCAGAATAAGATTAATTATGCCAAGAGTCCAAAAGTTGGGCGTAATGTTTAAGGAGCCCCCATATGTTATGTAAACATTTGCTTAAGGGAAAATATTTGGCCATTCCCGGGATTCGAAGTCCTCTCGGTTACGCACATGTTTGGGATTCTCGCAATCGTAAACGGAATCTCATGACATTTTGAGGGCATTTTAGAAAATGGGTTCGCCAAGAATAGACTAGATCCTTGTGTAGATCCAGCACATGATCCGGATTCAGGAACATCAATTAGGAACATTGACAAACGACAGTCACTATTGTACTACACTTTTGAGCCTGGAAATACGGGTGGAATAAGTTGATGCAAACACAGTCTTGGGACAATCCACAAGAGGGACCCTTACATTGAGGAGCCTTGCAGATTTCTAGTGTTCGAATGCTAGCTTAAGTATATAGAATTCCATTTCGGTTTCGGGCCGCTATACGTGACAAGGTGGAAGCACACTCTTTCATTCATTTATATCATGCTGTAAAAAAGTCCCAGGAACTCTGTGATTCTTTTGTGTGTCCATCCCCATTGCTGGTTCACTGCTAACGGTCGCCGTCATGTCTATCATAAGGGAAGGGGTTCCTCATCACCCCAAGTAACTCACTGTCTGGTGGACCTAACCGACCCCAGTAAATATTATAGTCGCAGATACCGATGAGCTGGTGGGCCTGTGATATCTGGTAAACTTCAGAGAACTTCAGGGGCGGGGGGAGGGAAGAGACAGAGAATCAGAGAGCGAAAAGGTGAAGTGGAAGAGAAACGGCGATAATAACAAAGAGAGAGAGAGAAAAAAAAAAAAGAGAGAGAGATAGTTAGCCAGCCAAACTCCAAAAAGTCCTCTAGAATTATTTTTCACGGCATCGCGAGGTAAAAAAAATTTGTGAGTGGATGCCATTGCGAAATTCAAATTTGAAGGTCATTTTGAAGGTCATCAAGGTCATTCACAAGGTATAAATTTTCGTGTGTTTTTTTTTTCCTTGTTCGGTGTAATAAAGGCCACTTTTTCATTTAAGATGTCCATAATAACAATTTGTTTGGTAACTGCAAATGAAAATTTAGTATTGCAAACTGATAACCTTGTTATGAATAAAGCAAAATGTAGTCTGACCGTCATGTCCGTGGGTTTGTGTGTTTGTCTCTTACTCACCTCAGAGACGTATGAATGCACAGACTTATAACTTAGTCATTTTATCATGCATGGGCCAGATTAGCAAGCTATTGTTTGCAATAGACTGTGGCAACTAGATGGGCTGGCTAATTTTGGTTTTGTTATAGATGTCAGTACGTTCCTATGTGTAAACATGTATCGACAATTTGACTGCAGTTTCTTAAACAATATTAAGTTGTTAACTCCATCAATTGCAGTGATGTAAACTTTTTATTTATTTCTTATTGTCACGAAGCAGATCAAGTCTCAAATGGACGCATCCAGCAAATATTTAATTTATGATAGTGCTAACTGGTATAAAATCATTTTTATACTGTTCACTTTCAACGAGTTTTGTTTATATTCAGAGCCTGAGAGAGAATCGTAAATAACTAGCATCTACATGCAACTATGAAGACCATAGTGCTTAGAATAGAATAATAATAAAATATCAGGACATGATGTGTATCAATAATATGATTTGTTGTTAAATATCTATGACTGATTAATCGATTGCATGCATGAATATAAGGTATATTAATGAAACCATTTAATTAATATGGAAATATGATGACAGTAATAGTGACAAATAAAAATAATTATTTGTTGATACTACTTTTATTGTCCTCTAGAGCCATACCTTTTATTAGTTGTTAATTCAAATATATCATGTCCCAGGTTTGGTAATATACTATCCACTTTTTTTACCTTGTTTATTAGTCGACCTATATTCTGTTTATGTTAGATTTTGTGTTTATCTGAGTGAAACAATCTTCATATATGCTGTTAAAATCTTGAGATACAAACCTTGGTGCTCTTATTTGTAGCTTTCATGACAGATCTAGAGGTGGAATACAAATTATTAACTCGGACATAAATTTTTGAAATAGTGTATTATTTTATGAAAATTTAATTAATTCTTCTCTTTAGCTGATCAAATACCTGTAGAATTAATCTTAGGGTTAGGGCGAAGGGCCGTCCGAGATGAAAGACGTTTTTTCTCGATAATTTACATGTTCATATATAATGACACTTAGGCCAGGTAAGGTACATTATAATCACTTACATGAACGGCTAGGACCCGTCAATTACTTTAATCAATTAAATCCTTTTGCATGCAATAATAAGCAATTATAATTAGGAAATAAAAAGCGTTTATAATTAGTCGGCTACACAGATATACGGAAGGAGGCAGATGCGAATACCTGTTCCTTATTGTCCTCATTGTACATAGTGAGAGCTTGGCACAGTGTGATGAAGCGTATACTTTGACGAGGCTAGGATTAGTACAAAATTAATAATCTGCCGTTTAAACTGCTCGCCAACAGATGTTATTTAGTCAGTATACATTATACAGTATATATATGCTGCCTTCTACATTAAGTTTTAGTATATGTTTTTTTTTCGTTTTTTTTTTTTCTGTGACCAAGAGATGTAAATTTTTTTCAGCTGAATGTGTGACCTATTGCTCAACAGTATTGTACAACATTCTCATGGGATGTGTTACTTTGATGTACACCGGAATGTGAGCTGTGATGTTTTTAAGGACAATTTTATATGTGGTGTTCTACTTTGGAGTTCAACAAAATAAATGCTTTGTTGCAATTATAATTTTGCTTCGTTTGACCTTGAAACTGGCACTGAGAAAGTTATCGGTCCTGATATTCGTTAATGTTTAGTCTATATGGAGTCTTCTGAGTTATATGTATATGTGTTTTGTGAAATAGAAAGAAAATTACTCACATCCTGATTATAATTATTAAAGCGAATACATTTCAACATAATTCAGACATGTACTGAAAATAATCATAACTGTCCGAGTAACAGTGCCGTAGACAGGTCTCCAGACCTTGGGGGATGGTCATATATATATATATATATATATATATATATGTGTGTGTGTGTGTGTGTGTTATATGTGTGTATATATATGCGTGTGTGTGTGTGGATGGGTGTTTGTGTTTGTGGGTGTTTATAGTAATAAAAAATCAAAAGTGTACATTGAAGAATGAAGGAGATATCAAGCCTTCAAGGAGAAAACTCGAAAAGACGAAAATTATTGGCCAAAGGGGATGAGTGAAAATAGCAAAATAACACAATATGCTTCGTATATTACCTCGTGCAATTTATTAACTCTGAGTCTATCGTTCTACTTTCAGCACTAAATGAATTGTCCTGCACATTATTTCATGCACTCAAAAAACAGATTGGTTGAATCAACCAAAAAATTTGTTGACTCAAACCAATTTAATTGGTCAAAATATGTCCAAACAATTTATTGTTTAAAACAACCAATTTATTTTGGTCGTAATCAAACAACAGGTATTGGTGAAATCAACCTATATATTGGTCAGGGCAACCAATATAGCTGATCATTTAAACCAACAAAATTGGTCAGTTTGACCAAAATAATTTGGTTATTCTCAACCAATGTACTTTGGTTGAGGTCAACCAAAACAAATTGGTTAAATCAAATAACACATTGGTCACATGAACCAATTCAAATTGGTCAGACTAGTGGACACATTTTTGTGTGCACTGCTACTTTCAGTCCCCTTTTCAATTGTTTCATTCTTCAGATTGATTGTGAGTTTTCCTGTAAGTCTTTCTTTAGTTTCGGGTTGCTCTGGTGTGGGTTTCAAGGGAAAACACAAAGTCCGCCTGGTGGAATCGAACCTGTGACCGCTCGCATACAAGTCAGACGTTTTGCCCCTCAGCCAGTGAAGCTTGCATCTCTTGTGTCTGATTTGGAGCAGTTTCGTGTCTGATGTTAAAACTGACCAATCGGTTTGGTCAGTGTTTGACCAATCAGTTAGTAAAATAACCATTTATTTAATAAAATTAACCAATGTTTAACTCAACCAAGATAACTAGTTAAATATATGCAACCAAAGGGTCGACCAATAAAAATTGGTCAAAATGACTAATGAGTTTGGTTACAAGTTGGTTGAAATTACCAATGTGTTGGTAAAATCAACCAATATCATCTTAAACAACCAAATTGGTCATATATGTGTGCTAAAGTAACCAATATTTTGGTTATCAATTGACCAAAATATTGGTTAAACCTACATACAGTATTTTTATTCTGTTAACCAATTAAAATTGGTCAAAACAACCAACTGGTTTGGTTAGTACTTTAACAATGCATTGGTTGAGATAAACAATATCTTGGTTAAAACAACCGTCAGAGTTACAAACATGGGAAATTATCGTGAAAATATAACTTTCGTGAATCAGACGCCCCATCTACACAGGTGAACAATTGTTGCCTTATCCAGGCATTTCGTGAATGAGCCAAGGGAGAATTGATTAGATTTGGTGTTCATCCAGCATCCTATCCGGATTCTGGAGCGTCATCAAAGAATATTTAAATATTAATGGTCCTTTGTGCACGAATGAATATGGGAATATAGGCAAAAAATAGGTAAATGCACGGAAGGTCTAGGATCATGCGCGGCGCATTGTGGCCCGACCACCTGTTCATCGCACGGTCGAGCCGCCACCACCTACTGAGGGACGGAGTCAAGTGTGATCTCAGAGCTTTTTGAAACTTGTGATGCCATAGCATAGGCACGTATCCATTGGAATGCTTATTTTTTAGTTTATAGTGTAGCCTTCTTAGCATCTGAAGGAACAGCTGTAGATGTTTTATTTATTTTGAAAATGGAGATTGAAAATTGAGATTTTTAATGTTTCCTCATGCAACACTTCCGTGGCGGGCCTCTTTATTCATCCGCGTATTCGAAGCCAGCGTATTCGACCGAAATGTTCCGAGCGCCTAAGGAGAGTTGATGTTCCATATTGATGTTATTTCTTTTAAGGTCACGTCAGTTAACTACTGTCCGTTGTACAATTCCAAAAAGGAACTGAATGTTTTATCGTATTTCCTTTTGCAGGAAATTAAAAGATGTAAAGTATTATATTCATTGAAAGATAAAAGAATGTTTAAAGTTTGGTCAGAAGTAAGGTTTCCGAGAAATGTGACCTTTGGTTCAATAAATGTCCTTTTTGGGCACACCTTGACCAAGTCAGTTTTAGGGTCCCTGTATAATGCCGTATTAGAAATAGAATACACTCAGAAAGCGTGAATGTTCACCAGCAGATGATCTGCAAACCAAAATTAGAGCGCCTTATAAAAAAAAATAATTACTTTTATCTCCTCTCAATGCCCGAGGGGGCGGTGGTGTAATGATTAAGGTACCAGGCTCATGATAGAGAGGTCGTGAGTTCAAATCCAGGTCAAGGTTCCAATCTCAAGTGTGCTTCTGTCCACCCAGCAGTAGAAATGGGTACTAGTAAATACTTGGAAGGTAACCTGGGACGGACCAGCGTCCCATCCAGGAGGAGTTCCTGCTAAGTCGCATCACGCTATAGAAACCGACAAAAACTCCGGCTTGATTAGCCAGTGGGCTCGGCTGTAAAAGCCCAACATACTTCACCTTTTTACTATTCAATACCAACCATTTATCAATATCGCTTTGAAAAAAAAAAAACTTTGGAGAACAGAGGCAAACAGAGCGAAGACCGGAAAGAAAAACTGAACATAAAACAGAAAGACAAACGGAACATAGAAGAGAAAGACAATAGGAGAACACAACATAAAGACAAACGAAGTATAGTACAGAAAGACGAAAGCAGTACACACAAAAAAGATACACCGAGAACGGAACAGAAAGGCAGTTACCGAATAGAATAGAAAGATAAACGGGGAACATAACAGAAAGACAAACGGTAAACATAACATAATGAGCCGGGTTCACCCACCCTTAATACATGAATGAGTCGATCATGACTCTCTGACAGTGATGTAGCCGAGTCCACGCCATCCGAGTCCGAGTCCAAGTCAGAGTCCTAGAGGTAAGAGTCCAAAGCAGTACACAGAAAAAGACAAACGGAGTATAGTACAGAAAGACATAAGCAGTACACAACAGAAAGACAAACGGTGAACAGAACATAATGACTCTCTGACAGTGATGTAGTTAAGTCCATACCATCCGAGTCCGATTGCAAGTCCGAGTCCAGGCCACTTGAGTCCGAGTCCAGGTCAGAGTCCTGGAGGTTAAAATCCAACTTTTTCGTGTCCTTGTCACTTAGAACCCGAGTCAAAGTCTAAGTCCGGGTCAAATAAAAATATCCTTAAAGAACATTTTAAAATGGAAATTTCAGATTACCATGTACATTTGTACATTATAAGTTATAGTTATAGTTCACACATGCTTTAACTATAATAGTTAATTATATTTATAGCTCCCGATGCAGAGAAAAATTAATTAATATACTGTTATTATTTTGTATTTTTCTGTTAGTAAAGTCTTTATAATATGTGACAGTGTTTTCTTTCTATTGGACTCGAGATGGCCTCAGCCTGATTTCTCGAGTCGTTACCTCCAAGTCCGAGTCCAGGACCCTCAAGTCCAAGTCCCTAAAAGTGGACTCGTAGTCCGGATTCGAGTCCAACATCACAGCTCTCCGAGAGTTAATTTACGGTTTCATAAATGTGAATGCCATCATATATTAAATATTTGTATCAGTGAATGTAATATACACGATATCATAATTATCAAATATAACACTGGAAATTTAAAAAGCACATATTGTATATAGTATAAGTTATCACGATATAAAAAAACGAAATATTCCTGTTCTTGTGGTTAAACGGGGTGGCAGGTCGTCAGACAGAAAACATTGGTGGAACAATATCCTCTATACAGTGAAGATTGATTATATAAATAGCCATTTATATATATATATATATATATATATATATATATATATATATATATATGTATATATATATAAATATAAAGTGGTTGTTATTTTGAGGTGGTCATTAAATTGAAGTGGTCGTAAGGCGAGGTTAATATATATATATAATTAAGTATACTGCAAATGCTTGTCTATCTCCTCAGGTCTTTCTCTATGTTACGCCGATGTGTCCCGAAATTTGCCGTTGTCAACCAGATTTCCTGACGTCGCCTTGATTTGTCTGATGTATCCCCTGTGTTGGCGCCATTTCGTCTTTTGGTAACATCATTACATCAAACCGGGACAACCAGTGCTTGCAGTTTTTTTTGTTTGTTTTTTTTTTTTGGGGGGGGGGCACATTTTTTACAGCTCGCTTATTTGTGAAGGACCTTCAGTTGGATAGACTTTGTCACAGCTGGAAAAAAATCTTATAATGTCTTAAAATGCCAACTTGTAAATTTATGCTCAAATTAACTAAACCTACTAACGCAGATTATTTCTTCATGCAGTGAGAAACCTTTGGCAGACCTAATAGGTTGTTATAGTTTTTGGGCTGATGACGTATTGCGTAATATTCAGCAATATAAAAAATGGGTAACTGTACGAGATAAGTTAATTTAATTGATTATAAATGAGAGTCAGTTAATGCTCCCCAAAGGGTCGGATTTAGCGCAGTCTCATCTGGCAACCCCCCCCCCCCCCCTTCAAACTAACTAATATCGGAAAAGGTAACATATGCGTTTAATAGCTAAAACAGTTCGATACTGCATCATGATGCTTTAAACCTACCCTAGACTGCGCCAGTGCGTCACATTTTCAAAAGGGTTTACATTAAGAAAGGGGGTGGCCCCCTTACATACCCTCCCCCCTGAACCCCCCCCCCCTACACACACACACACACACACTCACTCCCACCATTCTAAAATCCTATACCCTCCTACGCTAAAGGCTCTTCGTCAATAGTGATGGCGTATCCTCATTAGCCATGAGCTTTGAAACGGGCGTGTCAATGCCGGCTTAAATTTGCAAGGCAGCACACTGTTTCTCCTGAGTGCGCCGGGCCGTTTCTGGCAGCATATTAGACGAAGCAGCCTGAAAAAAGGACAGTCTTCTCCGACTTCATGTGGCTGCGGGTACCTATTTGGTTACTGGAGAACCCATTGAGTGCCCTAAGGTAAGCTTACTACATGTATCTATCTTCAAAAATCTAACAGAAAGTGTTAAGCGTATAGCTAATCGCTGCTGATGTATGTTTATCCTCTACAATTATTATAAGTTTGATTTGTCAGATAGTTTCCGTTAGTTCCTTATAAAATTCACTAGAGGCCCTAGGCTAGGAGAAGTCGGGAGGAATAGGTTCAACATGGCACCTGGTCACGCTGTCTTTTTCTATCTAAGTAATGAAGTAAATACATTGCTGACATTTTAAATAAAAAAGGGTGCGACATTAATTCCTGTATGCACAGCCCGCTGTTCAATGGCAGCTATGCATGTTCAGTGTTACTTAGGAAATAGTTAATTCAAGGTCGAGTGTGTTCTTCAGTCCCACCAAACTGTTTACTTAATTATGGATTATTGTTTACACATTATCGGGCCTTTGTACGGCCTTGATTTATGTAGTTACATATAAATACAATTAAAGAAAATTTAATATTTAACGACAGGAGGCAGAGCCCCCCCCCCCCCCCCCAAAAAAAAAAAAACTGTGAGCCCTTGGCCTATACTTTCTCCATGGTTGGTTCATATTCGCGGGGTTAAAATTTCGCGATTTCATTTTTCATTATTTTGCAAGGGTACACTTTTCGCGATTTCACAATACAAAAGATCTTTTATAGATATTAGTGTTTTTTTTTCGATATCAGTTTGATAACAGATATACAGGAGTAGACTGCATATAAAATCGTCTATATCACTTTTGTTAAAAAAAGTATTGACTTCAGATTATGTTAAGTCAATTTTATTCTGAATATCAACATAAAGTTTCCGATTATATTTTTGCGTGTGTATACTATATATACCTGTCTGTAAATCTATTTTAACCAGATTAACAAAAAGCAGGTTTGGGTAATATCGCGTGACCGCTCCCTGTACTTGCATATACATTTTTTCCCATCTGTATCTCTTATTTTTCTGTATGGTCTTTTTTCGGGTTTTTATTTTGGGTGGATTTTATGGGAAAGTTTAAGAACAAGTGGAACTTGAAGCCATGAAGACTTTGATTACCTATCGGAAGCGAAAAATTATGTATGGACACAAATTAAATGTATCAAAAATTTTGTTTCTTTTATTTGTTTTTAGAATTTAAGGTACTTATAACATTGGTACTGATATCCAGTGGCCGATTTTGGTTATATTGGGCAACGGCCATGATAGAGCGTCTTTGATCGGACATGCATACCCCCGCCAACGCCTGAAACCTCATCCGGGTCCGCCACAAAATATAATGAATGAGTTAACCAATGACGCACTCATATATTAAAAAATAATTTAATTCATCAAAAACTGTTGAAGATAATGAAAACGAACACATTCTGAAGCCACAAAGTGGGCCACAAAGCGAACCACGTACTTTTTTAAGATAGAGTATGATCAGCTGACGTAATTGCTTCAGTATAATTCCGTTATGATGACGTCATTATCCCGACGTCATTGTCATACCCATGACCCCTGAACTGGATGGTTTAATAAGATGCATGCTGATTCACACAATATCTCAAAATGCTCATGAGTTAATTCTGCAAAAGAGTTGGTCATGGGACAAGAAAGATATTATGACATCTTGGGTTAGAGTCGTTTTTTTAATGTTGTATGGAGAAATCCCAGAAAAAAAGAACGAATTCGGTTGGATTTAGATATCCAGACCCGCCTTTGAGTAATTAATGATCCAAAAATTACAGCTCCAGCAAGGCCCATCTTTCAATACATTTGATTTAAATTCATTTAAAAACTTGGATTAAGTGTTACAGGTGCTCTTTTTATTATGTGACGCGGGCGTAACTCCTGTTGTGGCACTCGTGTCTGGCCGCGTATGACATTCTATGTTTAATCCGTTCCGGTTGAACTCTCGTTGTCATGTGAGTCTTGAGCTTTCACGCCTGGTCGTGGGTCACGTGATGAGCCTGGTGTGTAGAGATACACGGCGCTGTTTTTCTAGAGAATTCCTGAAGCGCGTGTTTACTGTGATTGTGCAAGATCTTATAGACTGTTCGAGAATTGGAAAATTCTTGGCTTGGGGTGTGAAGGTATATCAAGGGGCTTTTTTTAGAACCAGAAGGCAGAGAGCAGAGAAGTTTCCAGCGAACGCAGAAGCGTGTGTCAGGACCTTATCCGACGAATGCGGCAATTATAGATTTTCAAAGACTTTCTCCTTGATTTTATGCATTTGGACTTCAGTTTACTTTCTGGGTTGTTGCAAGAACTTTCCACTGGACTGTCATTCTCCGAGAGTTTACATTTAAAGGACTTATCGTTGTGATGGTGTTGGTATCCAGGTCCTGTGCACATTAATTTCTATGTGATTGTATTGACTTGTTGCTGTACCGCTGTATCACTGTATAATTATATTGATTTAGTGTATTGTATTGTTAGGGTTGTTTTAAGAATAAATTATAGTTACTTGTTAACAAAAAACACTGACTTCTTTATTCATTCCCCTAGACATTTCACGCTGCCCAGTGTTACAGAATCTAATTTTTTTTATTTCCATCCCAAAATTATGTTCATCACGCATACGTGACCTGTTTATATTAGGTTCCGTGACAAATGTGACAAGTTAACAACACTAGGCACATTTAGCATATTCTCCGAACCAATTTCACCAAAAAATACCAGAATATTCATAAGCGCAGTGCGAGTACACCAGGGATCTAGAAGTGCTGTTGTTATTCTTTAAAGCTTGGCAAAATGAGGGACTTATAAAGGATTAATTTGTTCACACGTTTTGGCATTTTTAGGCTACGGATTATAGACTTAAACTGTTAAGAATCATTGTAATTTACACATGCCCCGTCTGTGGCAATGTCAGAATCAGGTATTTAATACCAGTGATGTCGGACGCAGTTCGGACTCGTGTGCAATTTTTCTGGGACTTGTACTCAGACTCGGAGGGACGGATGCAGGTTTTAGGAAAACCGGGGGCCCTACCCAGGAAGACTAATGACCCCCCCCCCCCCCCCCGGACTCGTTTCTGACTCGGAGGTCAAGACTTAGTGAGACCCAATCCATATTGTATCAAATAGAAAAAAAAACTTTGGTCTGACGTTAAGATGAAAAACCTCACATAGACAATGATGTATAAGAACATTTTAAAGAATATTTCGAACACTATTTGGTTGGTCTACATTGCATTCCCTCATTAATTTTCCAATATTATTAAACATTAAAGTAAAAATATACTTGCATGAACTAATACAAAATTGAAATTTTATGTGTTTATTTATGTATATATATATATATATATATATATATATATATAATTTTTTATAAAATCGGATTCGTTTTGTAAAAGACTCGGGCTCGAAAAAGATGGACTCGGACTGTAACCTTAAGGACACGGATTTGGTGCAGGCTCGATCAGCCTGGACTCAGATTTGCAACACTCATTAATACTCTTGAAAATAAACTTTTAGATCGACTCAGAGCCATTTTGAGCTAAAAGATTTCTGGTATGTTACCTCAACATGAGCCACACCCTCTCTGAATCCCTGACGCTAGCAGCAGATTTATTAGGCCTAATGTAATATCCCACGTATAATTACTTAAGACACCTGTCGAACCAAATGAGCCACGTTAAACCTCCGTCCTTATATGCGAGGAGTCGCTTAACAAGATGGCCATGAATGCGGCTTTGCCAGTGTATAGAGGCCATAAATATATTTGATGAATGTGTTTGGCTAACAATGGGTTAAAACCCTTAGACTCGGTTGTTACGTGTATGAGATTTAATTAGACTGGTACATTGGTTTTATCCAGTTTCAATGGCTAATTAATTTCAGATGATAGAAAAGAAATAGGGAAGACAGATATGCTTTGAATATAGCCAATATGAAAAGATGAAGCATTAAAGGGGCCCAATCACCTATCCGACCTTTAAAAACTAAAGGTGAGGATAAAGAATAAAAGGTATAGTTCTCAGGCACCGCCTACGTCAGTTTTAATCCTCGCATCACAAATTTTTATTTTAATTTACATCTCTCAAGAAGATTAAATAATACAATTTTGATAAGATTTACTTTATGCATTGCTTTTACCTGTTTAGGGGAAAAAATCTGTTATTTTTAGCTTTTCCTGATCAAATGATATTATATCCAAACATTCAAATAAGATATATATAAAATATCGCCCCTCCCCCCCCCCCCCTTTTTGATTTCTGTAAAAAAGTGCCTGAGAACAATACCTTTTTCTGACCTAATTCCTTTGAGCTTTTATAAAGAAAAAGGCAAGAAAACGCGGATATCACTGCACACAGGCTGTTTGTTTTGTTTATATCAACGTGTTTAAAAATAAGTGGGGGCCCCAAAAAATAATTAAAACCAATTCAACAAGGGCATCATGCAGCATGTCAGATAACCCAGCGCTTGATAAATGGCGTTTTGTAATAGGTGACCTTACTACCTCTGCACATATATGTAATATACCACCTAATGTTACATATTTTTTCTGTTTGTCAACATTGATGTGTTTACAAACACTCTGTTCTTACACAAGTTCATACATCCTTTACCGAGGTGTTAAAAGAACTTTCCCCAACCAAACTAACACTTAGATCATTCATGTATACACAATGAAAACCAGAAATCACATAAATACGTTTTCAAAATTTAGGTGAATGGGCATCTTTAAGAAATAACCAAAAAAATAAAAAAATCACTTACAGTTTATCCTGATTTATTATCAATAATTAGAAAATATAATATTGATATAATAAACTCCTGAATAAGTTCAATACTGAAGAAAATTTTTCGTATCATGATGTTTTAACTAGGATGGATAACCGGATGAAGATAAAGCTGATTCTGTTTAGGAGTGGATGTAGAGGGGGCATAGGGGCGCTCAACAACTTTTTAAACCTAAATAGAGCTGGAAAATAGAGTATACAAAAAAAAATCCAAAAGCGGCGCCGGATTTTGCGTCTTGCATCGTTTTCGTCCTATATATATTTGTGTGTGCGAGAGTTACAGGTATAAGGTCGACCATCAGTCTCCCGGCACACCCGTTTCCTTGTGTTGACCCCCGCCCCCTTTTCTTCTAAATACTTCTATCCGCTCCTTGTATTGATTAACCAATGTCGACAGTGTAGTAACTAAATAAGGTAAAGATTGATGCTTTTAATTTTAATGACTGTTTGGTAAAAAAAAAAGTATGGTTTTCGGGCACTTTATAAATCAGTGCGGGCGGGCGGTATTTTATGTTTGACCTCTTTGTATGTTTCGATTTAAGTATCACATGATCAGGGAAAAGTATTTTTCGCTTAAAGGGTAAAAGCACTACATAAATTGTATTATTTATATTCTTGAAAGATAAAAATCAAAAGAAAAATGTTTGATGCGGGGAGGTAAAATTGACGCGGGCGGTGCCTGAGATCTTTTTTTTTTTTTATTCTAGGCCTTACTAAATTTTTTCCCATTCATTGTACTACCAGCATGTATCACCCAATCATAAAGACCATGAAACGACAAAGTAAAGTGAGATTATAAAGTAAGACCTGCCGTGCATTGCCGTGCCAGTGTGTATATCTGAGCTTTCAAGTATACAGCCCCCTTCCCCAGGCGGAAAACAAGCTTGCTGGCTGATTCCAAGTTTGCGTTACAAGCTGACAGGCTTTTAGACGCTGCTCTCCACGATATTTTAATGTCTTTTGAAATTGCACTCCGAGTAGGATCAGGGGATTAATGCTGCTGGTCCTGGTCTGTGTAAAGAGCTTTCCAATCTTGCGCGTCTCAATGAGTGTACTTCTGCTTACGTTACAAAAGTAAAAGGATTCAATAATATTATATGCACCAGCGCTGTTGGAAAAGTATTGAATCTCCTGGCATAATTTTTGTATTGGGTGAGGTACCCATTTTCATTTTTCAGTTTTTCTTTTATACAGCTGAATTCGTATACAGTTGAAATCGACTTTGAGGTTCAAAGTTAAGGTTTCGGCGGCGCCATCTGCATCAATAATTTTGGCCTATTTCAGTCACTAATTTGAAAATAAAAATAATAATATTGTTAATATTTCACAGGAATCGTCTAGGGGTAGCTCACTCTCACGTGGTCTGGATTCGTTGATTTTTTGGTAGCGTTATGTAAAGCTTTCCTTGGTCAACTACTGTGCAAATAATACTACTGCACAAATTTGATGTACAGAGTGTCATTGTTCAGGTTTGTTCAAATGGTTCAGCTCAGCTAATTTATGGCTGAATTATGATAACTTGCACATAATCTTATAATTAAGCTTTGTGAAGCTGTAACAACAAACATTGCACACATTCATAAACATTTATTACATCATGCCATGGCCGCCATAGGATGTTAGGATGTGGATTTCTGGTAAATATCAACCAAAATGTTGGGGAAAAGTTTACAAATGAAAAAGAGTTTTGAGATATTTAGGATAACTAAGCTAGTATATGTTTATAATAATATATTTGAAGCTATGTGGGTATATCAGCTAAGCTGTACTGCCATTATCTATATAATTAATACGCAGTTTTTTTTTTACAGAATGGTTTACTTGTGTCCGCTCTGGGTTGACTCATCAAATTCCGTATTTTGCGGGATTATTTCCTGCATTTTGAGCTTGTTATGTTATACTAAGTATTTGGATTATGATGTTAAATACTTTTTTTACACATTTGAATCATTGGAAATCAGCGAACTTACAATTTTATTTCAAAATACACGTTCGCTGATCTCTGTAAACAGTCACAGGCCTGTATTTGAAGATATCAATGACGACAACATGACGTCGATAAACTTGTTTTATCTGATCAGCAATCAGGCCCAATCACCTATCTGACTTTATGAACTAAAGGTAATCTCTTGGAGCATTTATAAAAAAAGGCATGAAAACGTGGATATCACCGCAAACAGGCTGCTTATTTTGTATATATCAACGTGTTTATAATATGTTGGGGCCCGCTAAAATGATCAAAACACATTCAACAAGGGCATTTGCAGCAAGTCAGATAAGCCAGAGCTTTGCACACATGGCGTTTTGCAACATCTGACCTTTCAACC
This sequence comes from Sipunculus nudus, assembly GCA_026874595.1. Lineage (NCBI taxonomy): Eukaryota > Metazoa > Annelida > Sipuncula > Golfingiida > Sipunculidae > Sipunculus > Sipunculus nudus. The sequence continues at coordinate 62,729,315 of CM049313.1, forward strand.
TCCGCATATGTACAACCTTCCACCTTAGGTTACATGTTTTTCCCGTTTATCAACATTTCTTTGTTTACAACATGTTGTTGATAAACAAGTTCATACATCCTTTATAAAGGCGTTATAAGGACTGTTCACACCCAAAATTATCCTTACATCATCAATATACACCGAGAGGAAGGCAGAAATCACATAAATTCTTTTTCAAAAGGTAAGTGAAATTGCACCTTTAAATGGATTTGTAAAATTAATAAAATCAACACTGATTCTTTATTCCGCAAAAAAATGGAGAAATCCAGCGTTGCTCTTTGTAGTGATTTACTCTAACAGGCGTGTCTTTTTCCCCTCTTCTAAAATTACCCTTCCTCAAATTTCAAAATAAATACCGAAAATTGGACCACGCTTGTAACTATACGGAGAGTAATTATATACGCTTTGACCACTGATACCCGGCAGTGTGTAATGCACGAACCCTATCCATGGACCCGGCCCCAATTTTCCTATAATTTATACTGGAAATAAACTTATCCAAAGGAAATGTTGATGACCTGCTAATGCATTGAATCAAGGCATATGAATATACGAATCAATAATAATAACTTATATTATAAACATTACTGAAAGTTGGGATATAATATAAATACGAAATATATGTAAGTAAGATATAACGAGGTAGTTTTAGATTATCTTTTGCTATTTTGAATTGGAATCAATGTTTTTTTTTTAAATAATAACGTTTGCATATTATTTGCTAAAAGGTTTATGTCCGACGGGATAAATGATGAAATTCGGAAGCCCCTAATATAACACCAACAGATTAAAAGGGGCACGCGCCTGAAGTCATCCTTGAGGGACGCCCGCACAGCCAGTAATCTTGTCTTTATGTCAGAGGGCTGATCTTGCGCTAAATGAAACCTTGAGCGTCGAGGGGTCTGGATAGTCGAGGGATAAAACGCTCAGCTCTCTCTGCTGGCAACCCAGGTTGTAGTTGCCCGTCCATGTCCGGTGGTTTTCTCCGGGTTCTCCGGTTTCCCCCACCTCTGAACACTACCTTGAGCCACTGAGAGTGCTTCCATTAGTTATAATAACTATATGAATAATCCATGTTAAATAAATTTGTTTATAAAACCATGTTTGTGTCATTTTAGGCCGCGACAACAAATGTGGAGAGCAAGTGCTCAGCTGATCATGGATGACTTTTTATACGTCACATAGCTCCAGCCACGTGATCGGGCACGTGATTCGTGATCAGAACTCAGAAGACGACCACTGATATGAGCAAAGCTCAATAAGCATTTTAAAATGGAAATTTGCGGGCCACGTCAATGGGTTTCCCTAATCCAACCTAATGTGGGGACATGGTTACTATATTCTTTACTGATTCTGCTGTCTATTATTGGTGCCATTGGGAACGTGATGGTTCTCTATATATATCGTCGGGATCGTATAAGGTTGCCTTATCAATTATTTACTGTTGCCCTAGCGGTTGATGATTTAGTCATGTGCGTTGTGTATACACCAGCCCTACCTTTGGTGTTTGTATCTTCAGAGTATTTACAGGCAATATTTTCTGCATTAATTGGATATATTTATTGTCAAAATATGATGCTTTATTTTCTAATAGCAGTATACAGACTTGTTGTTTTTATAACAAAAGACCCACAGTCGTTGTCAATGTCAACTGCCAAAGTTCTCTACGTCGGCAGTCTTCTGACGTCATTGCTAATGTTACCAGTCTCGACGCTGGGTCGTCTCGGTTATCCGAATCTACATTATTGCACTTGCGTGTGGTGGATAACCCAATATTTTGTTGTGCTGTTGTGTATGTCCGGGTTTAACACAGTCATTTACTGTCGAGTTGGCGCTCCCTGTCAAAGAAAGGTTGTTCCAAACCAAGTCGCTAGTAACACGACTGTTACAGTAAGCCCTCGGGTGGACGCAGGGATCGCGCAACGACTCATAAACAACGTGTCCACAATGTTTCATGAAGAAACCACAAAGTCCAGAGATGTCCAAAACAGCATTGCGACAACATCATGTGTGGTTTCCGTTAATCATGCCGGCATAACGGATGCAGGCATGTTCACAGTGCGACAACACGGACCAGAGCAGTCACTAACAGTGCTAAATCACGGGCGAGAGCAATCACTAACAGTGAAAGGTCACGAGCGAAAGCAGTTGTTTACTGTAGAAGTTCACGGACGAGAGCAGTCGCCCACAGTTCGGGATCACGGGCGAGGGGTGTCGCAAACTGTACAGGATCACGGGCGAGAGCAGTCGCTCATAGTACAGGATCTAGGACGAGAGCAGTCGCATCCAGTTCAAGATCTCGGGCGAAAGCAGTCACTCACAGTGCGACATCACGGGAGAGAGCAGTCACTAACAGTGCGACATCACAGGCAAGAGCAGTTGCAGAGAATCAAACGTAGTAAGAGCGCCAGGGCAGGACTTGCATTATTAGTGTGTACAGTCGTATTCATGCTCTGCTGGGCTCCTGCCGTGTTTGGAGAGTATCTTGGTTTGTTCAATGCTACCAGGATACGGAGTGTAGTCTTTTTACAGTGTGTTGCGAACCCTGTCATCTATTTCTTTTCCCAGTCAAAGTTTAAAAGTGAGGTTAAGCGGAAAGTTAACTCAATGTTTCGATGCTTCTCCCAATAGCGCCCAAAATAACATTAGCCATTAGAGTGAATGTTGTGTGAAACAGAGGCTGAACTTTAAACGTTTGATGAATAGAGTTGCAAGTAGAAGAAAGAATGAGATTTCACTCAAATCCTCAGAGAGGACACAGAGTAATGTTGAAATCTTGTAAATTCATGACCCAGCTTTATATGTAGGAGATAAGGGCACAAACACTTACATGGACCAGAGGAGAAAAACAAGCCCCGGTTTTTTTGTGAGAAATTGAGCAAAAATTATGACAATTTGCACATTCGCATCGCGTTATAAGGACAAGGTAGATTACAAGATAAATAGAAAATATGCCAAGGAATTCCTTCAGTGTTGATGTTATGGTTTATAGAGTACGTGACTGGCCTTCTGACAGATTTATTCCTAATAAACACGATCGTGTACTGCATGATGACCATCAATATAAGAAATGTCCATGGCAGCTAGCTTGCCTTACGCAAGACGGTTTAATAGGCTTCCTGGGGCCCAGAGCCGTGTTAGCCACACACTGGGACTGGCTTGGACAAAAAGACGGCTGACTTTAGTATTAAGCCGAGTTTCGTGGCTCGACTTGGCTTACAAAATGTTTGCTGGTTTTAACTGACCTAAAAGCTTATTTTATTTGACGATGTTGTAAACTACCCGTTTTTTTAAACGACTTATCTATTTTACGTCTGACATGTTGCATCCATTTTGCCATTAACTAGTTTGTAATTTTATATCGAGTATTGTTTATCCTTTTGGTTTCATAAGCCGACACTTTCATACTTAAAAATCACATCATTTTCTTTTCAGTGATATGACCTAAAAATAGAAAAATCTGAACATTTATACAAATGTTGTTCTTAAGTTAAACGCCTAGACTCACAACTGTAATAGCTTAGCAGAACGACAAAACTTAGTTTATATTAGTCTGTATATGTTTCGGGCATTTTAATTGTAAAATATTTATTTTTTATATAATTTTTTTTTCTCAAGCCAAATTGAGCTGCACAAAATCGGCTTACCTCGGCTTATTGAAATATCGGCGGCGCCTCCTGTTTATGTCGGCACGGCTCGACTTACTTTTAATCTTAACCCGACTGGCGGCGGCGCAAAATGGCGGCGCCGGATTCTAAGGCGTCCAGCGAAGCAGTGATGGGGGACTCGAGTTTGGACTCTCCGGACTTGCAGACCAATTTTTAGGGAACTCGAACTCGGACTTGGACATGAGCGTTATGGACTCGGACTTGTACTCGGACTCCAGGGCAAGGACCCAATAAATCAAGCCGAGTCCATTTCAAATCCCCCAGAACGGAAGCTATTTCACATATCATAAAGACATTTAAACACATGTGCGAAATACTAACGAAATATTACAAATAAAGACTATAATTCCCAGTCTTTAGACCTGCATCGGGAGCTTAAAGTAATTAAACCTAAAAGTAAAAGGCATGTGTAAACTCACATAACAAAAAAACTTGTGGTGATGTGAAAGTTCTATTTTAATTTTTTTTTACAAAGATAATTTTTTTGGACTCGGACCTGGACTCTGGTTCAACATGACTGGGACTTGAAGAAGGTGGACTTGGACTCGTACCTCAAGGACTCGGACTCGTGGATCATGGACTCGGATTGCACTCGGACTTTCATAGTGTGGACTCGACTACATCACTGCTGAGAAGAGACAATAAGCGAGACCTCGCAGCTAGGGTAGATCGAAGAGGAAGAGGAGGCCACTACTTTAAGAATAATAAAATCATTTCCAGGGGCGGACTTGGTTGAAAACATACCCCGGAACTATGAGTGAAAGCGGCCCAAATCTAATACTAAAACACAAAATCTATATCGTTTATGGAATCGGCCAATCGGGAGATTCATTTCATTACATTACATTAACGTTGATGGCTCGACGTCCGTATTCAGCATCAGATTTTACTTATACTAGTTTTATTTAATTTTAATTCGTAACTGGTTGACAATATTCAAGTCTGGTCAATGAATAATAAAGTGACATCTAAGCCAGATGATCATTATTTCATAATGAATACCAGAACACTTTCTCCTATGAAATATATTGAGAACCATGAAATATATTGAGAACCCATCGACAAGGGAAAGTGCCGGTTAGGAAAAAATAATGTATTGAATTAATGTTGTTGTATTAAGAATTTGGTCATCTGTAAGGTATTGTTTTTTTTTTTTGGATTGTGTTTGTATTTATTTATACTGATGCAGGGAATGATAAAATACAAGTACAAAATAAAGTGTACATTATTTACTCCTGTATCGCGGAGTTGTTTAATGAATATTTTGAATTACAAGCCAAACTCCTATATTTATCAAGATACTCATCCTGAAACTGATATCATATCTAAGGGAAAACCATCAACCTTAAAGAGGCCCAATCAACTATAAAGCATGTTGAATTTACATGAAAAATAAATTTTTCCCTTTGAAATAAATTTGGACCTGCGAAAATGTTTCCCTGAAACCGTTTGCTTCCTCCTGTAAACGAGAGTTTAAAACAGTGGACCGGGCGCGATCAAAGGTGTCAACATAAACACAGCGCGTTCACGGTCCTGGCCACAACGTGTCAATCAAGAGATTCTTTGACTGACCTGACCCAAAAATGTAATACATATTCCCGCTGGCTGAAACATCGCTTGTTGCGGGTCACAATCACACTTCCGGTCACGCGGTCTTGTTATGGTAAACAGAAACACGTGGACTGTGTTTACAAACATACAGAACAATAAAAAGCTGTAAAACAGCCGTATACGAGGTACTGAGACTGTGTACTGGGGTGGTTTTGCTGAGAAACTTTTGTTTGAAGCAAAACTAAACTGATAGTGTGAAATAATAGGTATGATATTGCGCCTGATTATGTCCCTTTAAAAAAGTATGACAGAACGACGGTGAAGATATCATATGAAGAATAGTATAAGATGATTAATAAAATATAGAACGGAAATCACAATATCATGTATAACAGGCAGTTTCTGAATCATTATTGTATTTCTCAGCCTTTAGTCACCAGATCCAGTCTAACCGCTGAAAAACAAATTGATGTTTCTCCATTTATTAACCAAGCAAAATGTTTGGCAATTCCTTGTTATGGTGGTTTTGACCTGCAAATTTCTGCAATCTTTTTTTCTGAGAGCCAAGCTAATCATCTTTCGGAACAGGGTATAGGACAAATTACTTATTCGTTTAACTCATTTCTTTAATGGTTATTTTCTCCATGTGATTATTTAAAGAATAATTTTACAGATGCCAGACTTTCAAAGCATAAACTACCAAATTAGGCAATATGTTTTTGAACATACATTTTTTTCAAACACAATTCATCTATTTTTCATTACTTGTTTTTTCCAGGAATTTGTGTCAAAGTTGGTGTTAACACTCAAGTTTCTATCTCAGTTTTTGTAAATCAAGTTTTCCCCAATTTTTATTATATTTTGCCCATACCCACTGAACTTTGGGCAGCACGCCAGAATGGAAGACCCCCCCCCCCCCCTCCCAAAAATACTGATTATTATTCCATGTACAAAATATACATATGTTCAAAGTGACTCTCCCTATGACCAGATAAAATAACACAAATAGGGCATGCGCACGTGATAGTTTACTCACTTGCATTTACGCAACACACTTTACAGTGACAAATTTACTCGAAAAATGGCTTTTTTTATTTAATGTCAGTTGGGCAATATAATACATATCTGGACAAAACGTTACATTCAACGGACACCAGATTTTTAGCCTCCATAATTCCTCGGCAATATAATGATATCTTTGACCACCAGGGGTCTTTAAGAGCTCCAGAAAAAATCAATAAGACACAAAGCCTAAACATTTTTCAGCTTCTTCATTTTAACATCCCAATTATCTTTACACACATCAGTATTTCCCAGTTAATCCCCAATACTTTTACATGATTAGATGTCCACTTAATATTACCTGGTGTTTCGTTTTTGCAACCTAGCCACAAACCTTCTGTTTATTCCTAATTGATCTTTGCCCCAGAGGCTCGCTGAAAATATTCAAAAGCGTTAGGCAAGCAGTTATCGATTAGAATATGTAACAAATAAAGAAGTATTATTTGCATACTAATCGACGTTAAACTCTGTGTCATCCGGTAACTTTGTACCTTTAATATTAGCATCACATCGAATTGCATTTGCCATTATCTCTGAAACTATAATATACAAAGGAGGACTTCAGGGACACCCTTAATTGTCTAGTGCCTCTTGAAAGAGTGAAAAAAAAGACGCAAGAAACCATTTAATTTAACTCGACTGTGCACATCGGTGTAGCACAATTGTATCCAATAAACTCCAAAAAAATAATAAGGCATTTCACCATCAATCTCCAATCAATTCTATCGAAAGCCTTTTCCTGATCTAAACATACCCTAGCTCCAGGTATCTGTTTAAAATTGACGTCATTACACCTCTTATCAAGGAAATAGACTGCATTTTGTAACGACCTTTAATAGAACAAGTCTGATCATTTGCAATTATTTCATGCAACACTTTTAACAAACAATTAACCAAACATTTGGTGAAGATCTTGTTATCCACATTAAGTACAGAAATCGGATGCCATTTTTTTAACAGTTCACGATCGCCTTTTTTACATAACAAAGCTATTACGCCCCGCCTCTGTGATGTAGAGAGATTACCCAATTTAAAATATCCAAAAATGTAAATAAGATTCTGCAGTAAACCCCTCTAGCCCTGGGCCTTTTTCCTTTTTAAACTCTTTAAGGCTGTTGTAGCTTTCTGTAAAGAAATTTCAGCTTCACATTGTTGCATTTTTTCATTTGAAAATTTCTTAGAAAACCTTGGCCAATAGTAAATCTTTGAACCTGGAGTCAGTTTGTTCCGTGTGTGACATGAATAAAAGGATTTCCCTGCTTCGAGAATATTCTTTATGTCACAATGAACAAGCCCGTTTCATATGTTAAAGTCTGCGGTGAGACAGGTTGTTAGAATTTCAGATTCTATTAGCCATTTAGTGTCATTATATAATTCTTTTATTAAAAGTGTGGTAGAAAATGTTGTATGGGAATGAAAATATCAAGGTCAAACAAACTTATCCCAAATCTCATTGTATTATCTTATAAGACAATTGCCTAAAAAATATTAATACAGATTTTACATAAATGAAACCGCTTTCTGGACGAAAAAGATATTTGGAATATGTTTGCTTTACCTATAATGATACCGGCATGTGCCGCCACCTGTCAAGTGATAAAGAAAACTTAATAGCAAAATTAAGAAATGACTGGTGCCATATTATCGGTACATTTGAGGCAGCTTGGTGACTTCTTGAGTCACATATATCAACACGCGAATAGAAACGTAGTTGGAGTCGGAGTAAAGTAAACTTTATTTTCAAACACCCTAGAGACAGACATTTACAACTTCCGGCATGGTATAAGTACCCAAGATGCGTCAAGCTCTGAATATTTCGTGGAAAGATGGTGGCGGTCATAGAAAGCCATATGGTTGTTCTCAGGTGTCATCATGGCATATAATTATTAAGAAAATTGAAATAATTGAAGGCAACTGCAATTTGCAAAACACTCATAGCAGGCTTGCAGACATCTTGGATCTTGAATCTTAGAGAGAATACCTCAGTATATGCGGCGAAGAAGGCATCAAGTCGCAGCAGAGAAATCGGACATCATTCTGTCGTTGCAATGAACCATGTCCACAACCCCCTTATCCACGAAAAAGGGTTTTCCAAGTATCAATCAGTACATAATCTAAGGCCTGGAATCTATAACATAATCTGTTAATGGCTTGCTGAAACAACTTACAATAGCTGAGCAGTGAAAACACTGTTGTTGATTAACTAGCATAATGAATTTCACAATAACATGAATGCCATAAGGCAAATAAGGGAGCCGATGGTAGTCAAATGAGCAGAGACAAGCGAGTTGATCAAGAAAAAGAAGAAAAAGGAATGAGAGCAGTTAATAAGAAGAAATAAAAAAAAGTATCGGGATGATGTACTGTATTTGTCCTACTGCAGCATACATATTTAGGATCACATCCTGTCTGTGAAATACATGAATAAAATTATGCCTTATCTACCTTTTTTCATGGTGCTGCAGTTAGTCTGTCATCTACATCAGCCCAATTATGGTGAGGGACTGCTGCTGGTCAGATGTTTAGAAAAGCAATGTATTTTATTATATTATAATCAAATTTGGCTATAAAGCACCCTTATATGACATAAGCTTCAGTGTCCGTGCTTGTGGAAATGGGTAATGGATGAGCGCTGGTTTATCAAATTTTTTCGAGGTAATCGTTTCCTGTCTTAAAGCTATCTTAACCTAAGTTATGCTCAGATGCAGTTACAGGCAGAATTCCATTTTCGACTGCGTTACAGAGTGGTAGAACTGATTTCCTATCATGTTCTATCCTACTGTTGCCAAAACCCGGTGTCTACCGTATTTCCGGATCCTGGGTGTGTTATCATCATAAAAACAAAGACGCACTCGTCCGTGAGACATTGCCGTGAGGCACAACTACCCCAGATTCTCACATCTGAGATCGAACTTTCGATCTCCCGGCTTTGAGTCGATTCCTCTGTCCACAGACAACAGCAGCTGATACATATATCTATTATTTATATACCATTCATTATTTATGGCAGGCAGGAGCATAGGGTTTAGAATGTACATTTGAATATAATCTGTTCCCATATCTTGTGTAGGTAGGGGTCTTCTAGTTCAGTATTCCGACTGCCAGGAAACAGGGTTTTATCGGTTTTAGAGCAAGCCATGCATATCTCCCCGCATATTTCTTGTTAATAGTCCAAAGTAAAGATTGTCAGCTATCCCTAATGGCTTGCTAGATTTTAATTAAATATTCGAATGAATATCTTTTTCTGTAATTATTTCATTTGAACCAGGGTCTTCATAAATACAGACTTGATCTGTTCCCAGTATACTTGGTCTGCATGCACCATACTGAAAGGTATATGCTTCATTAAATATCAATCCAGTGATAAAGGATCGGAGAACATGCATAAAATTGTCAACATCTAAATCTAGTTATTTTAATAAGTTCTGAAAAAGAGGGAAATTTTAAAGCAGTTTGTAGGCATTAATATATTTATTAGGCTCTCCATGAGTTAGACGTTTTACTTCTGATCTGATTTCGATATATTTCTCATATTATCTGGCAAGGGCGACATGTAAACCGATTAAAATGCATGGTGTGTTCAAATTTCATTTTTTACCAAAAACGGAAAGTAAACAAAAACTATTAAAGCTGACTTGTGTCGGTGTAACTACTCTATTTGTATTTCAAATCTTAACAATATATATATATATATATATATATATATATATATATATATATATTGGAAGATAACACGATAATATGATTTGCTGTGACTAAACACATTCCTAGTAAAAAGGCTAATGCTGGAATGACAACTAATACTTTCCAACAATTACATGTTAATCGCCCATTACCGCACGTTTACAAGTCTTATTTCAGTAAAAAGGAAAGTTTAATTATTTTCTCTGAAATTCAACCTATTGTTCTTAATATATTTTACATATGTATAATTGGTGATATGTGAAAATCCAAATGTGTAATTTCCTGCAAGAATTAAGTGTTAAGTAAAGGGGATAAATATCTTATTATGTTTATCTGTGGTAATGATATGTAAAAGACATTTGACTGGAAGCTTTTTGGGCCGTGTCAAACACCTCCAAGTCAATTCTAGTCACAGGGTATTATGTCGGGGCACTAGATGGGCAAGCCATTCTTGATACTTGGTTATTTAACTGGTTTTTCATTTTACGCAAGTATTATATTACTTTTTTCTGTCCCTCTTAAAGCGACAGTCTGGCAATAAATCTTGAAGATGCAACACGAGTCGTTAAGGGATACACCTGAAGAGGGCAATGAAGCAAGAAATGGACACATGTCATTACAATCTAAGCGAGGGTTCCAGTGACCAGCATTCCATTTTACTCGCATGATTTGTCAAAACACTGGGGTTGCGATACAATTATTATTTTACAGTCCTGACATTTTGGTAACCTTGTTTTCTCATATGTCGATACAAACACACACACAATGTTTTGCGGTAGATCAAAAGGTGTAACAGCCACTAACCATAGTCAAATAGCTGGTATGAACCAATGCATCACTCATATCACTCAGCCAATGGTCTCTTTGTGCCCGTCAAAGATAGCATGGGAAAGACAGATTTATCAGGATAGGACTGTGACCTGCTCTAACGAACGTAAAATTTGCCCACTTACACAAAGACGATGCTGATCCGTCCAGTTTAGAAGATGCTTCAGTCACTGTAAACATCGGGAGTGTGAATTTAGCTTTTCAGTTCATTCGATTTCCAGTGTAATTATCGGAAAGGGATTCTTGGCAATATCGTCAATATCGTGAGAAGTTAGATCACGATCATTGATGCTTCGTGAGATGACGAGATGCTTCGTGGCCCTTAAATCGCCACGACCCACCAAAGATCTGTCAATATGCACAGGGCATTCCTTTAAGCGTGTAAATAACCACCAAGAACATACCAGTAACAAAATATTAAAATACCGGTAAAAACGGGTTTCTCAAATGACCATGGGTATATCAGTTGTACTTGGATGCAAGTGCGTGAGTTGACATATCAATGTGATTCAAACAAGCTAATGATCGATTGTCCTTATTATGCCCCCGCCACAAAGTGGCCGGGGCATATAGTTTTACCCATGTCCGTCATTCCATCATTCCGAAATCAAACAGTTGTACGGACTTTTTTTCGCAATGCCTGCAGATATAAGCCTGATTTTTGGTGTGTGTGCAGATAATGACCAGTTACAGATCGAGTTTGCGTTTCGTCTTGGTTGACCTACTTTTGACCGTTTACCGGCTCCTAAACTTAGAAAATATCATGAAAAATAGAAATTTTCATGATAAATACACATGTACGGACTTTTTTTCGCAGTGCCTGCAGATATTGGCCTGATTTTTGGTGTGTGGGCAGATAATGATCAGTTACAGATCGAGTTCGCGTTTCGTCCCGATTGACCTACTTTTTGACCGTTTTACGGCTCCTTAACTTAGAAAATTTCATGAAAAATAGAAATTTTTATGACATATACACATGTACGGACTTTTTTTCGCTATGCCTGCAGATATTAGCCTGATTTTTGGTGTGTATGCAGATATTGACTAGTTACAGATCGAGTTCGCGTTTCGTCCCAGTTGACCTACTTTTGACCGTTTTACAGCTCCTAAACATAGAAAATTTCATGAAAAATAGAAATTTTCATGACAAATACACATGTACGGACTTTTTTTCGCAATGCCTGCAGATATTGGCCTGATTTTTGGTGTGTGGGCAGATATTGACCAGTTACAGATCGAGTTTGCGTTTTGTCCCAGTTAACCTACTTTTTACCGTTTGACGGTGCCCTAACATAGAAAATTTCATAAAAAATATAAATTTTCATGACAAGTGCGGACTTGTACGGACTTTTTTCTCACAATGCCTGCAGATACCGCCCTGATTTTTTATGTGTGGGCAGATAATGACAAGTTACAGATCGAGTTCGCGTTTCGTCACGGTTGACCTACGTTTGATTGTTTTACGGCTCCTAAACATAGAAAATTTCATGAAAAATATAAATTTTCATGACAAATGTACATGTACAGCCGTTTTTAGCCCTCAGCTCATAGGCTGATGGGCTATTGTCATTATCCAAGCTGTCCGTCTATCTGTCCGTCCCTCTGTCTGTCCGGTGTCCGTCCGTCCGTCCGTTCCGCGTCTGTTAACTTTTACCTTGTAAGCAGGATATCTCTAAAAGGATTCACCGTTGGAATTTTATTTCATCAGTGAAGATGAATATTGATAATATCTTGGTCAAGTTCGAAGATGGGTGACCTTGACCCATTTTTCTACATTTTTGAGCTGATTATAGAAAAACACTCAGAAGCTTATATCTCAGGAACCATTGTGTGGATTTTCACAAAACTTACTATGATCATTGGGACTGATGGTCTGTACGTGCTGCACAATTTTGGTGGCGCCACCTGCAATTTCTGATTTTTTAATGAAATTTTATCGGATTTTTCCTTTTTGGCCTTTTGTGCAGGATATCTCCAAAGATATTCAACACAGAAACTTCATTACTTCAGTGCTATTGCGTTATATTTACAAAATCTTGGTCAAGTTCAAAGATGGGTGGTCTTAACCTACTCTTCAAGGTCACAGAGCTTAGTATAGAAAAAAACTTAGGAGCTTATTTCTCAGGAAGCATTTGGTGGATTGTTATTAAACATGGTACATACATCTCCAATTTAAATTTATAACTGATTTTCAGCTTTTGCTAATATTCTAGTTTCGCAATGCAATGCTTACAGATACTGGCCTAATGTTTGGTCTGTGGCCTCATAATGACCACTTACAGATCGGGTTCGCGTATCGTCCCAGTTAACCTATTTTTGACGATATGACAAATCCTGAACATAGAAAATTTCATGAAAGACAGAAATTTTTATGAAAAATGCACATGTATGGACTTTTTTCACAATGCCTGCAGATACTGGCCTGATTTTTGGTGTGTTGCTTGATAATGACCTGTTACAGATTGAGTTTGCATTTTGCCCTTGTTGACCTACTGTTGACCATACAACACCTCCTGAACTTAAAATATTTTACAAAATTTAGCAAATGTTTCTAATTTGTCCCATGCGGGGGCATTCGTGTCGTTCCGACACATCTTGTTTTGTTATAGATTTAAACTTTTTTTTTGCAAACATAAAATACGGGTTAACATATAACATTTATGGTGCGGTAAATGATTGACAAATGAATTGGAATTGTTTGCGTTGCACCTAACAAATAAAACAAACTAATTTAAACACGAGAAGAACAGTCAGGACAATTCTTTTTTTTTTGTTTCCTTTCTTCAAAGTCTTTGTTTCGTCCAGGAAGTCCATCGATATCATTGCGGTTCTTGTACACCTCTTGTTCTTGTCGGAATTAACATTTACATACAAATTAGTCTATATCAACATTGTTTGGCTATAACCAGCCCTAAATGTATAGATTTTAAAACAAACATTGCAGTCCCTCTCCAGAATAAGAACAGGATTCTTATTGGACTGATAAAAAATAGTTCTTAGATCCAGAAGATATAACCAGCACCCTATAAATTCAGATTTCTTGGAAGAGGAGTAATAACAGCTATTAATTAACTAATGAATGTAAACTGTTGATGAGTGGTTCTGCAAATTTATCTTGTTTATAAGACCGTTGAAGAGATGAATTCGAACGTTAGGCTTTTCTCCGGTGGACACTAGCATTCGATCTCTCGTGAAAACTGATACTGCTAGACTCCATCCTCCACCAAAGGAAGTCACCTCACATCACCTGGTAGTTATAGCAGTGATACCATCACGTTTCGCATCTATCTGATCATAAGAGAACAATGCAAAGCAATATCAGCAAATGGCTGGTTCCATTGCATCCGTCCATCAGGGCTATTTGATGACGCTTAAGATGGACAATTGATGCAGGAAAACGAGGATAAATATTGGATTAAGATAAGTTGTTGGTTTCTTGAGTCAAATATATTAATAAGCATTTATAAACGATCATGGGGATGAACCGGAGGTAAGTAAACCTTTATTTAAACACAACAAACATTGCCTATTTTGGACATGGGATATATATATGTGTTCTGGAAGAAATGGATATTAGCAACCTCCGAACGTCTTGCGGCTGGCTTATTGGTGGCAATGTACATGTGTGCAAAGATGGCAGATATACACATTATTAAGAAAAGTGTACTGGTGGAACGGAAGTGTAATGCACATATTCTTAGTCGTGTTTTTCAACATAACTTAAATAATACTGCACACCTAATGAAAACAAAAAGCAGACACATAAACTTCCTTTGTTGAGTCAGTGAGAATCCATCATCTTGGAGAAGACGCCTAAGTGCACTCTGCCTGACACTTCTTGTCCCTAAGATTCCTTAACATGATGTCAGGTGATTATCACGTCAGATGCACGAACCAGAAATGATTAGTTTATTCTTTGCCCGTTCTATAGCTCGTGTACCATTAGGAATGGTAGCACTTTGATCACATTGAGTCAAAGGTCTACAGGTCTGTACGCCTGTGTGGTATTCATGAACTTGTATTCAGTATGGATCGCTTTCGAACATTATAATTAAGGGTCTGTGAAACAAAGGTTGTTCTCGCTTATATTTGTATTCACACGTATTTATTTTTGCAAGGGAAGGCCTCACGTGAGGTGTAGCTGGCACGCATCCTCTTTTTTTACATACAAAATCTGATAAACAGAATAATACACTCATAATACCAAAAATATGTCTCGCACCGTTTTCCAACAAATACTGCCGCATTAGAGAGTTAAGTATGAAGTCGCCTATCTATTCCGGAACACTATTCTATCTGATCCGTGGTGCTCAGCCCACACTCCCATCTTTTAAAACCTAACCGCCCCTGTTATTTATCTGTAACGTGTGGCTTTTATATAAGTGCAGTGTGTCGGGTTTTAATGTTATTAATGTTCATGCCAACGATTAGGTTTGTGCAGATGCACCGGTCGCCATTAGTTGAATGAGAGCTTGAATTTTGCGTGTTTACACACACTTAGAGGACGACAAGTCTCTCTATTCTGTGGGTAATTACTGCAAACTTTCTGAGAATTCCAAGTGAGAATCGTTCAAAAATATTTGTTTGTTTTCTATGTTTTCCAACATTATTGGAAGTATTATTTGAGTATTTTGGAATGTACGACAAATATATAGAGGTTATTTAAAATAAATAGAGGTTATTTAACATATTATTTGTTGTATATGTTTCAAATATTTCATTTACAGCAACAATACCCTTGTTACATTTAGAAGAGTCTGTTTTGAAAAAGTGATTCAGCATATTTTTCTCTGAAAGAAAAACACGACCTTCTCTTGTATGTGTATTAACTAACTCTAAACAGTATCAGAACAAAAAGCCAAAGATTTGTTGACCGTGATTTTAAGTTTTTATATAAATTCTTTAAAGGAAACCCAGTAATGTAAATATCCATTAAGTTTTTAGTTCTATATATTATAGGTACAGATACGCTATAATCATCTAGCAATCTGATATTTATAAAAATGATATCAATGAAATGTAAGCTTTTATTAAGCTTTTTATCTTTATCACCGCCGTCGTCTTTCTTCAGTGTCTAACAGCGTAGTATTCTCTTAATTGCACCTGTTTTCCTTTCTGAGGGATCAACTAGGGCTTGCTGGGCTCAGACATTTTTAAGACCGGTCTAGTGCGATCTTTACCTTCCTTAACACTATTTTTACCTACGTTATAACAAAATGCGTGTGTATTAAAGGACGTTATGCTTGTACTTATTCAGGTAATCCAATAATCCTTGGGGGGAACTTTAAATTTGTGCTGGTTATAATCTGTTATACGCATCAGGGCTGGCTTTGGAATTCACTATGCAAATTATTATAAAAGTGTGTCAGGTATGCAAATGTAACCTGCATGTTACGTTACCTGTCTTGACCTGCCCTCTACGAGATGAATACACAGTTTTCACATTATGTTATATCAGTTTACATATATGCAGGTTGTAGTCTTCTATTGGTACACAAGACGTTTTTCTGAATAAATCCAGGTGTCAATGTCGAGGTAAACTTACACAAATACAAATATCCAGGTAACATTCTTTCATCTTAACAACACTTTCTTCTGAATAGATCAATCTGAATATGTCCGGGTGTCAATGTCGAGGTAAACTTACACAAGAACAGATATCCAGGTAACATTCATTCCATCTTAACAACACTTTCTTCTGAATAAATCAATCTGAATATGTCCGGGTGTCAATGTCGAGGTAAACTTACACAAGAACAGATATCCAGGTAACATTCATTCCATCTTAACAACACTTTCTTCTGAATAGATCAATCTGAATATGTCCGGGTGTCAATGTCGAGGTAAACTTACACAAGAACAGATATCCAGGTAACATTCATTCCATCTTAACAACACTTTCTTCTGAGTAAATCAATCTGAATATGTCCGGGTGTCAATGTCGAGGTAAACTTACACAAGAACAGATATCCAGGTAACATTCATTCCATCTTAACAACACTTTCTTCTGAATAAATCAATCTGAATATGTCCGGGTGTCAATGTCGAGGTAAACTTACACAAGAACAGATATCCAGGTAACATTCATTCCATCTTAACAACACTTTCTTCTGAATAGATCAATCTGAATATGTCCGGGTGTCAATGTCGAGGTAAACTTACACAAGAACAGATATCCAGGTAACATTCATTCCATCTTAACAACACTTTCTTCTGAATAAATCAATCTGAATATGTCCGGGTGTCAATGTCGAGGTAAACTTACACAAGAACAGATATCCAGGTAACATTCATTCCATCTTAACAACACTTTCTTCTGAATAAATCAATCTGAATATGTCCGGGTGTCAATGTCGAGGTAAACTTACACAAGAACAGATATCCAAGTAACATTCATTCCATCTTAACAACTCTTTCTTCTGAATAAATCAATCTGAATATGTCCCGGTGTCAATGTCAAGGTAAATTTACATAAGAACAGATATCCAGGTAACATTCATTCCATCTGAACAACACTTTCTTCTGAATAAATTAATCTGAATATTTCCGGCTGTCAGTGTCGAGGTAAACTTACACAAGAACAGATATGCAGGTAACATTCATTTCATCTGTGTCATGTCCACTTTGTCTTGGAACATGGATGTACACTTTTCATGATGGCATTTAATAATTAACGTGTTTTGGTTTCAAGATGACCTTATAAATAACATAACGGAGCAAATTGGACCAAACAAATTCTTTTTTCTTGAACAATTCTTTAACAGCTCATGGGGCAACATTTAATTATGGTTTTCGTGTTTTAAAGCTTATATTCAGTTAAGTTGTTGTGCAAAACAGATCAATTTGAACATTATTTATTATTCCTTGTATCTATTATCTGAAAACTTTCCGATTAGCTATCTAAGCAAATCATATTTGCATTCTTTTACGGGTTAAAACTGAGCTGCTGGTGGTGCTGCTTTCTGTTTTATAATTAAGGCCACCAATGGTCTCTTGCTTCGGGGCCTAATAGATCAATATCCCCACAACTTAGCTTAAACTTCTTTCATAAGTTGTATGGATGGTACTATGATTTTTTTGTTGGTTGAATCCTTTGACACTGTGTGGTCTGCTGTCAATAATATTAGGATTTGCTTGAATTTCAACGCCCTAACAATTAAATATGCTTAAAATGTGTCTGGTTTGCAAATAGAAGCAGCATGTCGCATTATCTATCTTGCCGGTCATCTACGAGATGAACGTATATATTTAAATTCATGTAAAATTAGTATAAAATTATTCAGTTTACAGTCTTTCTGTTGTGCTAAACACGCCTCCTGTACTATTATTTCTTTAAATAAATGTGCTTCAAACATTCAGTATAAATATTCAGATTACATCGTTTGTATTGCTGCGATGATGCAAATTTTTAATGAGTTTTCCATTCAAGGTTTCTCAATATCAAGATAAAGCTGAGTTTTTTTTAGCTATATACCTAAATAAGCCATATCAATTATTGTATTAAACAATTGATATACAACGTTCGAGGATTATTGATTGAGCTAGCTATAGGTGATCAATATAGGTTCACAACTGAGGTCATATTCTAAGGGAGAAAATATACCTATCCTTTAGTATCTATACTATGTATTATAATGTTTAGTATATCAAATGTTCTTGCAGGAAAATATTTTTTTATGAATATTGAACATGACTTTTGAATATTTTGATCGCCAAGGACTGGTCGAATGTTGCTATGATACGCGTCCACAGCTTCTCTTGCAAAGAAACAAAGATATTTATTGCTTATCTCTCTATCCATAACATAAAGTCAAGCTACTAACACCTAGTCTGCAACAAAAAACTGCTGTGTGAAACCTCTTGACATCAGGTTAAGGTACGTAGACAAGTACCCGCCCACGTGAGCGTAACGTTGACATAGCAGCTATGCATATTATGTACTTATTCTCATATTGAAATGGTTATATTTGACCTTGTACTATGTAAGGATGTTTATGCGGAAGGGATACCAGTCTACCAGTGAAAGTGTTTTGCTATAAATATGATGGAAAAGGGTTTAATTATGGTGGTGTTGCTAAATATGTAAGTAATCAATGAACTCACTTATCAAAGATGTTTATGGCAAAAGGATGGAGTTTGACACTAATGTGACTTTTGTATTTTTTACCATCTTAGTAATGTTTATATCGACTATCAATCGAAGCTTGGGGATAAATTATATACATGACTACCTGATGGAAGCATTTTACCAGGAGTCATGCAGATTACACAATAATTTTTTTTTTTGTAAAGCTGGTCCAAAGTACAGATAATCACAATAAAAACAGTTTCTTGTCGGGGCAATTTGTCGGGGGTTATTCATATTTTAACCCGTCTATAAATTATGATATTTCTGTTAAAAGTGTCGTATCCATTGTTGAATATTGTTTTATTTCATCAAATGCGCACATAACATACAACTTTATGCTTTCAATATTAAATATCGATAGAAGAGTATTGTCCTGATAAGCGGCGAAAGATGTCTAATCTGGGTTTTCCCCAGCTACGGCAGGCTGGTAGCAGCTAGGGATAACTTGTTACAATATAGTCTAGGAGCCAGAAGAGGTTTCAGACCGAAATGCTTACCTCACAGCCCAGAAAATTTCCATTGAGGCCATGTTTCAACTAATCTTCTTTGTTTATTATCAGAGTGGACGCAAGTGCGAAAAGTGGTGAATTATTTTTGTGACATTATGTTTTTTATACACTATTCCGGCGATGAAAATTTGTAAATCTGTGTTCTCAGGATGAGGTAGGGGTATTAAAAATCTTTATTACCACTGAATTATTAAATATATTATAACCAATTTGCCCCGACATAAATGAGTAAATATTGTTTTAACCTCAAATCGTGCTTTAAGATATTTTGTGAAAGGTCAAAGTCAAAGTTTTGTGACAGCATATGTTTATACACCACCTTGGCTTTGAAACCTATAGATATCAAACATAGGATAGGGGAAAGGGTTATAAAATCTCTGTAAAAATAACTGTAAAGTATTTAACATATTGCATAAAATTACCCTTTATATGATACAGAAGGAATTATTCCTTTAGCCTCAAATCATGTTTGATGATAATTTGTTAAAGTTCTAGGTCACAAGGGGTCGACAAATGCACGGAACGTAATTCTCTTTTATTATTTTGTTTTTTTATACAACCCTTATTCATGCGTGAAAAGTTTGATTCAAGCTTTCCATTTAAGATTCATAAATACATTATAAGTATCAGTGGTCTGCTACAGCTCTCTGAATTATTACCAGGGAAGATGCAAATGGAAGGTGGTGCAATTGTTTTGTAACAGCAGGTTTTTATACACTACTTCAGCTATGAAATTCTGCAGATCTCGAACCGAGGATTTGGTAAGTTGTAATAATAATCGTCCTATGAATTAAACATACTAAAATTATTAAACCTTCATATATGAGCGTAGGAATAATACTTTAACCTGGAGTCATATCTGTGGATATTTTTAGAAAGGTTGCGGTCGGAGGGATCAACAGGTGCATGACATTTTATTTTTTTAGTCTTTTTCCCTATTTTCTATTATTTTCCATTATGTTTTATTATTTCTAGGTGTTAATTTTAGATTCTTTTACTTATAAATGTCAAGTAGTAGGTGCCAGTGTAAAGTCAAGGTTTAATTAAACTCTCTAGCTCTATTGTCATATAGATATGTCAAAAGTGGCCATGTCTATGAGACAATTCTTATACATCATGCGACGATGTATTGCCTAGGATAAGTCTCATAACTACTTGAAATACTTTAATCAGACACCTCTCATATGAAGACCTGGGAATCTTGGTTTAGACAAGAATCATACATGAATACATTTTGTGCAAGGTCATAGGTGCATGATATATAGTATCCATTTAAAAGGAATTCTTTTTCCTGTTTTTAGAGCAAAACTTGATAACGGGCTGTTCCTGCAGGGCAGTTATACCTATTTCCAAAGTTCATTTCAACATATGAGCATGCCGTTTCCTGTTTGATTTATGCATTCATGGCTTTTATGAAACCATAGACGCCGTTAGTCTTGAATGTTCGAAACCCATGTAGTTTTGCTACAGTAAACAAAGCACTACCTTTATAAGATTTCTTAAGATTTCTAAAGGTAAGTGTAACGTTTACTATATATATATATATATATATATATATATATATATATATATATATAATTTATCATCAAAATTACATAGATGTGTATTCAGTGTAACAATCTTTCTTTTATAATTTTATTCAAACAATTCATAACTAGACTACATTGCATGCATGTGATGTTAAGAGTTTAATGAGGTTCATTAATTATTTGAATAGTTGGTTAGATAATAATTAAGTGGCGGGTTTCTTTATAGCTGAATGGTTTGGTAGGTAAGCTATCGAGTGTCTTTATAGTTCAATCAAAGAATTTCAAAGAAGTAGCGGTAACCGTTTGAATAGTACCCCGATGTTTGACTAGGCGGCTTTAGTCTAACTCACTAGTAATGTGTAAGCATGTAATCATGACACTGGGTAGTTCAGTTTTTCGTTATATACCCATAACTTTGTAGTTAAGAATTAGTTCTTACAGTTTAATAGAATGAACAAAACACGCCTTCGCGAACTGCTGTGTGCGCACACAAGTAATGCTTTACCAAGCAAGA
Source organism: Sipunculus nudus (assembly GCA_026874595.1). Lineage (NCBI taxonomy): Eukaryota > Metazoa > Annelida > Sipuncula > Golfingiida > Sipunculidae > Sipunculus > Sipunculus nudus. Next base: position 62,750,809 of record CM049313.1, read on the forward strand.
AATCAGGTATCATCACCAACCGAAGGTATGACGAAATTCTGAAATATTTGCTCAAAAAGCTCGAGAAAACACCTACAAATCTGAGAGTCGTCTGGCAGAAGCGTATAACAAAAAGAAAAGGATTAAGGTGAGTTAGTTGCCGGTGACTTTGTTTCACTTGCATGCGACTTACTGGACAGGTTTATCACTGAACTCCCACGACTCCCATGCAGAATACTGGCAGTACACGGCAACAAAGTAAAAATCTACTCTGTGGTGACTAAGCATGGCATTTTGATGACAAATACAGGGCTTGGGACTTGATGGTATACTCATGGACATTTGAACCAGGTCTGGAACTACGGCTTTTGCTGAGAGCAGCTGCACGCATGGAACAATCAAACACCAAGTTTTTGAAGAGTTTGTGTAAGTGCACTAGTGGTTGTAAGACATCTAAAAGATGCACTTGTCGTGACAATGGAATTCAAGGTAGCACACTCTGCCATCCCCAACATTCATGCAGGAACAACTCTACGGAGGCACTGCCCGACAGACCTATTTCACTGACAAAACGTGAAGTGAGGACTTTATCGCGTCCAAATGGTTGGCTGCAGGACACACACATCAGAGAAAAGTGACTATAAAGTGACCATGTGTGGAGGAGCTTCATTATTCTGTACTCCAACAGAATCTGTCCTGGGACATTCCAGCTGTTCCGGTTTTGTTCAAATTTTGCATGTAAATAAAAATCATTGGATTACCATATCAAACATTTGACAGTTTTTGCGAAATCAAACATTGGACAGCCCAAAAACTGTGTTGCCATCAATGACTCCATGGTAAAGAAATCCCAAAGAAAACTTAGGATCTAATCCAAAACTTCCCCAGCAGTCAACACCCTAGGATGCTTGTGATAAACGTCCATAGACAGACAAATGCAAGTGACTGTGGCGTTTTTGCCCTGACCTTTGCAAAGACACAGCTCTTCGACAATGGCCCCTGCAGCCAAAACTACATTTACCCTCGGCATCATCTCTGTGACAACCTGAAAAAGGGAGTGCTCCCCGACCTCCCTGCTGCTCTCATCACCAGGACGCCAACAATTCGGTACGAATGCTAATTATATAGAGAGCTTATCAATAGGATACTTCTTCAAAACAAACTGTAACAAGATGTGTTATTGTGGGGATAGTGCATAATTGTGATTGACTCTGAGATCAAATGACTCTGACAGAGTGTTTGCTACATATTTAATTATTCTATTGTCAAACTATATATGGTAACTTTGATATTTATGTGGGTATTTAAAAATGAAATGGAGAAACTGATTTTGTACCATATATAACTGCTCTTTAGTAAAATTGTTTGGTACCATGGAAGTCACATCTAATGTAAATGAGATTTTTTTTCGCAACAGCTGTAATTACTCTTTGGTCAAAAGTGAACCGCATTAAACTCTTAATATCACACGAATGCAATGTAGACTTCAATGAAATTATTGATGTAAGGACACGAAAGTGATTTCTAGATCATGTACCCCAGAGTTGGAATCTCTGTCAATTAAGTGTCGCCCATTCTACCTGCCAAGGAAATTTGGTTTACTGATGTTGACTGTCGCTTATATCCCCCTAGAAGAGAATGCTTTGTCTGCTATCGAACAGCTGTCAAGCGTTGTGATTGAAATAAAAAATAACAACCCGGGGTTATTAACATTATAGCTGGAGACTTCAACCGTGCCAATTAAAAAAAATGCCTACCGAAATATATAACCAACATGTTAAATGTACAACACAATATGGCAAGGTTTTGGATCATTGTTACACGACAAAGGTGCGTACAAGTGTCTACGACGCGCCCCGCTCGGGCACTCCGACCACAACATGGTTCACCTTGTGCCCCAGTATCGCCAGCAACTAAAGCGTGGAAAGCCTATTGTTAAGTCTATTCCACAATGGAGCGAAACCACCATTATATCCATACAAGGCTGCTATGTTTGCACTGATTGGTCTGTGTTGTTGAACGACGATTTAAACAAGAGCACGGATGTTGTGGATGATTACCTGGGACTCTGTCAGGCCCTATGCATACCGCATACAAATGTTACAGAGTACCTGAATAATAAACCATGGTTCAACTGTTCAATCAGACATAAATTGATTGACAGAGACATGACTTATTGAAGTGGCGACTAAAACAAATTTAAAAAAGCTAAATATGAGGTATCAAATTCGATAAAATCAAATATACCGAAAGCTGGAATCTGATATACGGCATCGGATGATTCCAGGCAGCTGTGGCAGCGCATGAAGGCAATTATACCGTACAAATGTAAACTGAGTACTAACCCTATCTCAAAAGATCCGAATCTTCCTGATGAACTAAACAAGTTTTATGCCCGCTGTGATCGGCCTGTGAAACCCTTTCTGAGAAATCATCATGTGAGAGTCCGCCACCATTTGCTATAGAAACTTTAGATACCAAGAGAATTCTTGCCTGCATAAACATACGCAAGGCGGCTGCTCCTGATGGTATCACGCCGTGACTGTTAAGAACCTGCGCCTATGAAATATCTGGTGATCTCATTATTCTTTTTAACTTGTCCTTGCGATCGTGTTCAGTGACAAAGCTCTTTTAAACGATCTGTGATGATTCCTGTCCCCCCAAAAAATCTCATGAATCATGTTTGAATGACTTTCGTCATGTTGCATTAACTTCTGTAATTGCCAAGAATTTTTCGCAACTGGGTTAAATTTTCTCAAATGCTGTATTGCAGAAAGCTTTGTTCGCCTATCGTAGTAACCGCTCAACAGATGATGCTGTATCATTAAAAATTTACCGTATTTTAAAACATCTCGACTTACGAGAATCTCTCTATGCAATCGGTTTATTCATGGATTTCAGCTCAGCCTTTAACAATATCCTTTTCCATAAATTGATCGGAAAACTATCAGAACTGGGTCTTAATATTTACATATGTAACTGGATCTTAGACGTTTTACAAATCGGCCTCAAGTTGTTAAGATTGGTAAAATTATTTCCGAAGAATTGGTTTTAAACACTGGAGCACCACAAAGTTGTGTGCTTTCACCAAAATTGTACTCCCTATTCACCTATGAATGTGTCCCTACTTCTGATGATTGCCTTATTGTAAATTTTTCAGATGACTCAAGAGTTTCTGGGCTTATCCGGGGAAATAACGAAAGTGTTTACCGCAATGAAGTTAAAACTTTAACTTCGTGCTGATCTAAAATTAATCTGGAATTAAATGTTAAGAAAACCAAGGAGATAATAATTGATTTTAGACGGAAGAAAACTAAAATATATCCGGATATCCCTGAGTTATTGACGGCTCGAGGTTGAAATCTTTGACTCTTTTAATTTTTTTTTAGTAATTTTTATTTCTCCTGATTTGAAGTGGGCCGAAAATGTTAATTACCGCGTAAAGAAAGCACAACAACGTTTATTCTTTCTGAGGATCCTAAAAGATTTCGGGCTCAGTCAACCGATTATATAAAAGTTTTATCGGGCGGTAATTCAGAGTGTCCTGGCGTTATCAGTCACTGTATGCATGGGGATGCAGTATCACTGTCGAGTAAAGGGCCGTCTTTGGAGGGTAGTGAGAACAGCTGAGAGGAGCATTGGGATTCCTTCACCCAAAGTTGACTCAATATTTCAAACACGATTGTTGAAGAAAGCAAACGACATTATAGAAGACTAGTCATCCGGCGCACTACTGTTAAAAAATGAAATCGGGGGTTCGCAATAGCTCCCTATCTGGCAATTCCAAAATAACTCAGACTAGCACATACGCGACAGCCGTTCGGCAATTAAATATATAACTTGCTGCACAATAACCTTGTCAAACAATCTTAGTAATCGTCTTTTTTCTATACACAATTTTTTATTTATTTTTTTTTTTTATTATTTCATGTTTCATGTGTTAGTTTAAGCAAGCCAGTCAAGCCAAATACTATTGCATGTGATGATTTTATATCATATAGCACTAAACTATATCTTATTTCTTATAGTGATTTGTTTCCATAAACACATTTAAATTCTGAGAAATTTTTGTCTGAGTACAAAAGTCATCAAGATAACAAAATAAAAAAGTATTACTAAAAAAATCGGTTATTGTGCAGACTAAAACGCATCCTCATATGGGCCAAGCCAATCGGCCAGATCGCCTTTCAAGTATGAAAATTACTTTTCACGAACAGTCTCTCTGTTGTTTTTATAAAATTATTAAAAAAGTAATAATATACTTTTCGAAAGAAATTTAATCTCATCATTATTTTGTGAAATGTAGGTAATTTGTAATATTATGCCAAAAAAAAGGAATGGTTCTCAGGCACCGTCAATTTTAATCCCTCGTATCAAACATTTTTTATTATGATTTGCATCTTTCAAGAAGATAAAATAATACAATTTTGATACGATTTCCTTTGCTATGAATTGCTTTTTCCTGTTAAGCCAAAGAAACTGTTATTTTCATGCTTTTTCTGATCATATTTTATTTATCGAAACATACATAAACGGTCAAATATAAAATACCGCCCGCGAGTAGTGATTTCTGAAAAAGGGCCTCAAAACCATACCTTTTATATTTTTAGCCTAATGCTTGGAGTAAAATAACTGATATTATGATGTTTTCGTTGAATTTAGCATTTTACTGGGGTCCTAGTTTTCAAAAGCACACAGGACTCCTAAAAGCATAGATCGCGAATTCGCGTTTTACTATGACCAGAGGGCCGTGAGATTGTTGTGTACACCGATCAATCTCAACCAGGTCCTGGTGCTCCTTCATCAAATGCTGAAGGGTCGATTTCAGAGGGGTGGAACCAAAGTAGAAGAGTTTAAATTTGTCAGTTTATCTAAAAGAATATCACGCTTTTTAAATACCTTAATACCTTCATGAACGATACTTTAATAGCCCCGTGTCATAATTTGAATATTAAAATATAATAATTTGATGTAGTTTTTGTAATTGCCTTTAAACCTTACAGGATCCCACACCATCCTTTAGATCTAATATTTCAACACTCAATTACCAAGAATTGGTAACCATCATCCGTGATCTTTGACTATTTTTCTGACCCACTGCCTACGCCATATATCTACTCAAACTAATGCATCGAAACCTCGAAGTAAAGACCACCAGTGAGTCGTCTATAAAGTGGTCCCATGTCCTCTGCGGTCGTTTCATCGAAGTCTCTATAAAGAGCAAAAATAATCGGGACTGTTAACAATTGATCGTTATTTTGTGGTGGTCGCTAAACAGAGATTGTCCTTGGGCGGGTATTTACTGTACAAGCGAAGTAGGGGATCTACAGTAATCAATATGGCTATTAATTCACCAACACGTCAAATAAATACCCTATATACAGTGAAATTTCGTCATGTCATACTTGCTTAAGTCGAATATCCCGCTTATGTCGAAGTTACGTACTCGATATTCTGGACAAAGCTAGTTAATTTATAACCAAATTAAACCCGATTGTGTCGAACCTCGGATATGTCGAAGTTTTCTTAGTGTCCCATCGACTTCCACACAACAAGGTTTAACTGTATTTTTGTACCCTTGTGTCTCACTTCAGGTCGTGATCAACATGGCATCCCAAATTCTGACACCGAAAAAAGATCCATTGAAAGAGAAGACAGACGATGTCACATTAAATTAAAAAAGTTGATTTTCCTCTAGCGAGACTGGCACGTATCCAGTTAAGGCAACAAGGAAGAAAAATTGGCGAATGAATATACTAAGAACTCTGCCAATTTACTGCGCAGAGTTTGGTGTGGTAAGGATTACTTTGTCGTAATCATACTTCCATGCATAACAAAAAATTTGATCCTTGAGTCTGTTTGTCGAGGTAGTACGTCCCTTGATGCGAGAGTAGCCCAAACCACATATTTTTTTTTTATTTTTCTAAAAAAAGGTAATTTTATATTGTAAATATTTATTCAAAATAATATGCCACATTAAGGCAATAAGGTCTACATCCGACTATGACCTTTTTCGATTAGACCATTCAAATTGAAAGAAGTTTAATGTGCATCTGCAACATGGAACACTCCGTTTTACTTTCATCTGGATATAAATATATGTGAAATTGTCATCCCATGCTTGTTAATTAAAGACAAATAGATCGTTCCTTGCAAACAGACACTGCCACATCAAGACAAACACACATCTAAAGACGCGAAGCATTAAACAATATTTGTAAAATTACCAATCTTAATTTAGTAATAAATCTTATAGATTTTAATGTTTACCTTATCTTATTTGGTAAATTGGTATTCTTGCTGATACACAGAAAGCCGAAAATTAAACTGCTTTAATATTTCGGTTATATTTTCTATTCTTAAAAGCATGTGCTTTAATTTCAGTATTGAATGTGATGATAGTGCGAATATGGGAACACAAGAGCGCCCCCTTTCTGCAGGCGTTTCACTTACTGTTTCCAGTATCTGCATTCCTCTGTCCACTGTTAACGGCACCCTTTTTAACACTTAGGCATAGTGAGCACACAAACTCAAGTAATACACCAGGGAAATACTACAGCATCGGAAATGCGTCAGAGATGTTATTTTATGTTCGGAATGGCTCTTATGTCAACCACTCCATAGCTGATTTGGAAAATCCATTTGATGCGACAAGCGAGGGTGAAAGGAAAACGCGTACGAGGTACCGTTAACCTGTGTGGCTACGTATCTTTGGTTGGCGGCCATTCCTTTCATTGTTCAGTTCCTTATGAACAGAAACTGTCAAAAACAAGGTAAAGAAGAAAAAGCGAATTCGAACAACGGTTCGGGAAAAGTTTCCAATAAAGCAAAACAACGTCTGTGTTGCTGTCATTTCTTCTTAAAAGTCTTTGCAATCGGTGCTTTGGAAAACAGCTTCTCTGGGATTCTGTTCACTTACGGTATACAGGCCTTGAACTGGCAAACTAGAACAGCAGCTTTCTTATGGACAGTGCTATCAGCCTGTAATGGAATAGGGAGACTTATTGGTGTTTTTGTGTCAAAATATGTTCCTCCAGCAATTTTACTACCAATAGACTACGCTCTCATTTTATCTGCTCTACTAGGTGGCGCTTTAGCAATTCATATTCATCCAACACTACCTTATGCGTATACTGGTGTACACGGTCTTGGTGTGGCCACAGTATTTGCCTCGAGTCTTTTGTGACCCTATCCGGTGCGTTCACGTCAATATATGTCGTAGGTTATTCAGTAGGGTAACTTGGCGGGCCGGCCTTGACCGCACTTTTGTTTGAAAAACTAAGTCATGCGTGGTACTGGTACATTCTGTTGATTTTTGCAAGCGCAATTACGTTAATTTACGTTATTTTGCTATTTATGAAGCGACTGACAGGAGGTTATTCTGAAACAACTGAAATAAATTCTATAAAGGATATGCCCGGAGAGCTTAGTGGTACAAGGATTGGACTCATTTTATAACCAAGCGAGAGGGACCGTGAGCAAAGGTCCCTTTAACTTAAGTCTAACCTCTTTTGCTTCATCTGTAAGGCTCTTTTCCATTATCCCGCGGTAAACACCTGTGTGATTTATACGCGCGTTTACCGCGATCATGGAAAACGGGCCAAATACCGGTTGCAATTTGTAATAATCTAATTTTTCAGTCCTGATATTTGTCAATATTTTGTATATATATATAAGGAGTGTTCTGAGTTACTCATTCATGTGTTAAGTGATATAGAGAAAAAAAAACTCCCGTCCTGATAAAAATCATTAAAGTAAAGAAATTTTAACATTATTCAGACTTGTACAGAAAACAATTTAGGAATCATTCCCCTTTCAAGGGAAATCTCGTTTCTCTCTGAATAACAAATCACGATTTTTTTCAAATGTTTCAGTAACACTGTTTTATTGAAACAGACTTGGGGCCAAAAAATAATGATAAGGTATGGTTCTCAAGCACTTTTTTTCAGAAATCACTGCGGGCGGGCGGTATTTTATTTCTGACCTTTTTTGTATGTTTCGATAATGAAGTCAAATGACCATGGAAAAGCATGAAAATAACAGGGTGTTTTTGCTAAACTGGTAACGGCACTACATAACAAAGGAAATTGTATCAAGATTGTATTACTTTATCTTCTTGAAAGATGAAACTCAAAATAAAAATGTTTGATGCGGGGGGTTAAAATCGTAACAACTCGAATGTATACTTCGAAATAGGGCCAAAATATTCCTTAAATCTCACAGTAACCCCTGGGTTTAAGGGTCGTGATTTTTTTATTGCGGTTTTGCATACTGAATATTACGCTCTTTACACAGCGCTTTACCCATAGGCCTTCTACCTATATCGTAAGTGCTGTTTGTTATGACCTTGTATCCTGAATCTCTACACCAGAGGTGAGCACTGTATTTTGGTCCAATCAGATTAGACCCTTTGCTGAAGACAACACTGTTTACCAGCCAAGCGAGGAATACACGGAGCCAATGTTATTCATTTCGTTTTGAGTGACAGCTCATTGCCCCGGCGACCGTTTGAAAAGGCCACAGGCTTAGAGAGAATTGCCCCACACGTGTGGTTTCTTTGCGGAGCCTGATGCCTATCATAAAGGATATGACCGGAGAGCTTAGTTAAAGACGGAGTTGGCTCATTTACAGACCTAATGAGAAGTACCGTTATCCAAGATCCCTCTTAAGTCTTATATCTTTGGCTGCAACTGTAAGGCTCTTTTAAACAATCTTCAGTGATTTATCCGAGCATTTACCCGATCCTAGAAAACATACCTAATACCATTTGCAATTTGCGATACATTTTTCATTCCTGATATTACTGAGTCACATATATGTGTTTTGTGATAAGAAAGAAAAATAAATTTGAAAAAGATGAGGATTGCTAATGCTATAACATTTTTATGTCTAAAATGTCATATCATTCAGTTAACTTAAATACCATTCTTTAATCTGCTCTGTATTGATTATGTAAACTTTGGTGCATTTCAGAAGATGTTTTAGCTCAGCTGACTAAAGGTCATTTGAGCTATAGCGAGCACCCTTTGTTCGGCGTACGTCCGTCTTTCTGTCAGTTAGCCAGGCAAATCGTATCCGCTGGACCTCGAATCATCTTCTTACTTGACATGCAGGGAGATCTATGAAAAATCTCCTTGGAAGCCAGAAGTTAGGTCTCTGATACCCATATCTTATGAGCTATAGGGCTTGTAAGTACCCCTCAGTATAGTTCAAAATTTGATACAAAACCTTCAGTTACTGAACTACTCCTGCATTCATCACCATTATTCTTTGTATGCACATTCATCATGGAGTATTTCATCAGTTCCCGCTGAATGGTGGCACCACCTGAATTTTTTTTTGTTCAAATTCTTATGCACTTTTCTTTAAATTTATTTTTTTAGACTTTTAAAGATATGGGTCACTTGTTATAAATCTTATGATGCCGGCACTTTACCGCATTCGGGAGAAAGATGTGTTCTAGTTATTTTTTTTCTAGCCCAATTATAATTTAAAAAACTAGTTCAATTATTATTTTGGTAGGATTCACATATAGGCGAGTTGATATGCTTATCGAGCTGGATTGTCATTCGTTATAAACTAGAATTTATGTCGAGAGAACGTGCTATACACAGATTGTTGCTTAGTTATTTTTTACAAGTTATTTTTAATCTGCATGGCTGCTGCTTTAAATGCTTCGATTGGAATATTAGCGCACACGTATATATGATCAATCCAAGAAGCCTTGTTTAATTGTTACCAAGATGGTCAAAGTTCATTTGGTGACAAGATCCATATTCGATTGTTGAGGGAATCTATGGGTAACAAACATTATTTGCAATATAACCTTAGTTTAAACCTTTTCTATCATCTTTTGAGAAAAACACTACTACAGCTCAACTGGTAGTAGGGTTTCCCTTCCGCTTAAACATTCTTGCATAGTACAATGTCAAATATTAAACATTTTCCCCCGAACATATGAGAATAAGTACCAATTATACATAATTGCTTGATCAGCGTTGCTTTTAAGTGGGTTAGGACTTGTCTACGTAACTATTTAGCTGATGAGAAAACTGTTTAAACAGAAGTTTTTGGTTTCAGACTAGGTGTTAGTAGCTTGACTCGATGTTATGAAAAGTGAGATCAGCAATAAATATATTTGATTCATTGTAGGAGAAGCTGTGGCAGCATAGCTAAAGAACATTTGACCTGCCATTGGCAATTATGATATTTAAAGCCAGTCCTAAAATGTATGTCTTCAGACCAGATACAATACCAGATTATAACCAAAACAAATTAAAAGATTCCCTCCAAGGATTACTGGATTAACTGAATAAGTACAAGTGTGACGTAAAGACCTGTTTACCTTTAACTCATGTGTCCTGAGTGTTCTCTTCATATTTTAAACTTGCTGATCCTGAGAATAAATGATCCAATCTCGATACTAATAACATTTTGTTGTTAGGTGTCAGGTGCATTACACAGAATGCAATAATCGTTACTGCTTTATGTTGCCAACGTGATAATCACCTTTGGTCATCTTAAGGAATCTTTGAGACTTGGAGTGTTAGACAGAAGCACTGAGTTGTCCTGTCCAAGTTGCAAAATTCTCACATCATTGACCAAGGAAGTTTAACTGTTTGCTGAACACTATTTTCTTTAGGTGTGCAGTATCATTAAAATTTGGTGAAAACATGTCTAAGCAATTGAAACATGTCTAAGAATCTGTCGAAGTAAGTGTGCAATAAACTTCCATCCAACCAGTATATTTTTCTTTATGATGTGTATATCTGCCATGTTTGCATACAAGTGCATGGCAATTAAATTGAACGCTGCAAGACGTTTGGAGGTTTCAACTATCGAGTTCTTCTAGAACACATAAATATCCCATGTCTAAAGGAGTCAATTTATTTCTTGATTGAATAAAGATTTTTTTTTTTGCTTCGGATCCCACCTTATGTTTGATGCTATGTGCTTATTAATATATGTGACTCAAGAAACCAACAAAAAAATTTATTTTAGATATTTATTCTCGCTCGCCTGCACGGATGGACTGATGCCGATGAACAAGCCATTTACTGTTATTGCTATATATTATTCTCTTTTCATCAAGCAGAGGTGACACGTGCTGGTATCAGTTGAGTAACTTCTATGTTATATGAAGTGACTCCCTAAGGCGGAGGGTGTTGTTTAGCATAATACATATCCCGAGAGAATGAATGCTATTGTCCAACTATTGCCTTACGCTCGGGTTCATCTCTGCAACGGTCCTTTATAGAAGACTTCTTTGCATAGATATAAAAAAAACACCCATTTGAAGGAAAAATAATCTCATAATGAGTCATGGTTTCATCATAACAGAATAATTTAAACTGACACCGTATACAGACATTCATGAAATTATATATAAACCTGGAAAACTCATAAGAATTTATGCATAAAAAGGAACCTCAACCCGCCGGTATGCACATTACCCTACACAAGAACATTTAAAAAAAGCCTTTGAATCAAGGTCTCACAAAATAATCATCACTATTTATAGGATCCGCAGAAAATGGCTTCCCAAAAAGATGAAATACCATTGAACTTTGTGCTCTTTACTCTACCCAAACAAAGAAGCTATATGCGTATATTTTAAAGAAAATGAGCAGTGTACTTTTGTTTTAATAATTGAATGGTTCATCCTGTAACCTGGTGAAATGTTAAATATATCATAGTTCATAGTTTATTCACATCACATCAATTTTTCCTGAAAATGACAAAATGTTACAGCTAATACACCGAACAGTCACGAGAGAAAAGGAAAACACGCTTGCATTAGTTTTAAATATATGAAGAAATGTTTGATTTAATCTTAACCATTTAAGACCCATAACACTGATACTTCCATTCCGTGTGGAGGTTGGAAGACCTATGCCAAAACCTCGTTGATTTGATTAAATAAAAATTAGAGAATTGAAAAAGTCAGCGCAGACCCATGGAATGGTCGTCGAAGTTGAAGTAAACCTGGAAGGTTACTTTGCCAAAACAATGAGGCGTATATTTCTTATTTGCTGTGTTCAAGAAAATATGGTGCCCATTTATTTTAAAACATCTATTTATATATAGGTAAGAATAACGTGCCAAGATATTTGTATAAGTTATATTAGGGAATGTGTGGTGATGTCCATGTTTTCTGGTCCATTGTATGAAAGCTCCAACGGATTGCCCTACGTTAATAAAGGCCAGATAGTTGATTGAGCCCCTTAAATAAATTACCTCTTTGGTTTAGTTGAACAGATTGTTAGGGCCAGTCACTGTTGATATTTGCCTTAGCTTCTATTTTTTCCAGCAGAATAAGGAGCAAAAAGTTCAAAGGTTTCACATCTTTATTTGAAGGCATTTTCAGCGGATCCTTTACCATGGAGATGATTATTTTGTGAGGCCTTGATTAAGATGTTTTTTTCTGAATAAATATTGTTGTTGGGTGATATATATATACACACACACATATATATATATATATATATATATATATATACCTGTGGTTCGAGGATGGCTTTTTTATGCTCAGATCCTTATGAGTTTTCCTGGTTATATAAAAAGTCAAAAACGATGTTGAATCCATGACTCTATTATCAGACCTTTTGCATCAAATAGGTGGTTTATGTTTCTGCAAGAAAGTTTTGTTTATAAGACCGTTGCAGAGATAAATCGAGCGTAAAGCCTTCTCCGGTGGAAAAAACATTTGTTCTCTCCTGATATGAAAAATGCTAGACGCAATCCTCCGCTATAGGAAGTCACTTAACATTACATGGTAGTTATTGTAGTGATACCGCGTGTCGACTCTGTTTGATGATAAGAGAACAATATACAGCAATATCAGCAAAAGACTGATTCTATGGCATCTGGCCATCCGGGATATTTGATAAAGGATGCACGCTTGGTGCAGGCGAGCGTAAAAAAAATATTGTAAGTGAAGAATGTTGGTTTCTTGAGTCACACATATTAACAAGCATATAGCTACAAACATCAGGTGGAATCGAAGATAAGTAAACCTCCATTCAAACAAGACAAACATTGCCTACTTTGGACATGGGACGTATATGTGTTCTGGAAGAATCGATATTTACAACCTCCGAATGTCTGGCTTATTGGTGGCCATACACTTGTATGCAAATATATATCAGGTATACACATTATTATTGAAACATTTAACCGGAGAATGGGAAGTGTATTGCACACTAATTTTAACATATTATTTGTGTTTTCAACAAACTTTGTATAATACTGTAAACTTGAAGAAAACAAATGTCAGCAGACACCTAAACTTCCTTTGCTTAGTAAGTGAAACTCTATCATCTTGGAGAGGACACCTCAGTGAATTCAGCCTGACAATACTGGTTTCTAGGATTCGATTAGATGATGTAAGGTGATTATCGCGTCAGATGCATGAACCAGTAATGATAAGTTCATTCTTTGTAATGCAGCGGACACTGAACTTTGGATGTTGATATTATCGGGATTGAATAATACATTGTCAGGAATAGCTCGTGTATAATTAAGAATGATAGCACTTTGATCACATGGAGTCAAAGGTCTACAGGTCTGTACGTCTTTGTGATATTCATGAATTTGTATTTAGTATGGACCGCTTTCGAATATTATCATTAAGGCTCTATGAAACAATGGTTGTTCTCGCTTACTTTTGTATAAATAAGTATTTATTTTTGCCAGGGTAGGCCTAATGTGAGGTGTAGCTGGCACGCATCCTCTTTTGTGACCTACAAAATCTGATAAACAGAATAATGCACTCATAATACCAGCAATGTAAGTCTCGCACCGTTTTCCAACAAATACTGCTGCATTCGAGAGTTAAGTATGAAGTCGCCTATCATTTCCGGAACAGTTTTCTATCTGATCCATGGTGCTCAGCCCGCACCCCCATCTTTTAAAACCCTCTATCCGCCCCTGATTTGTATGTGTGACGTGTGGTTTTATATTAGATCAGTGTTTCCGGGTATCTGCATTAGATAAGCAATTAATGTTCATGCCAACTGGTAGGTTTGTGCAGATGCACCGGCAATCATTAGTTGAATAAGAGCTTGAATTCCGCGTGTTTACACACTCTAAGAGGACGACTTCTCTCTCTTCTATGGGCAATTACTGCAAACTTTCTGAGATCTCAAGGTGAGGCTTGCTCTGAACTAATTCGTTTGTTTTCTGTGGTGTTTTCCAACAGGATAGTTTGTACTTTGGAATATACACATATAAATAGAACTTATATTAACAATTTATGTTGTATATGTTTAATTTACAGCAATAATACCTATTTTACCTCTGTAAACATATTAGTATTCTCTTATTTTACACCTTTTTCAATTTCTTCATTTTTCTTCTTTAAACTACTTTTACCTAATTAATAAGAAACCGCGATTGTATAAAGTGACGTTAGGCTTGAATTAATTCAGTTAATCCAATAATCCTTGGTAGAAACTTAAACTTTGTGCTGATTATAATCTTTTACGCATCATGACTGATTTGGAATTCGCCATCCAAATTATTATAAAGTGTGTCAGGTATGCAAATGTAACTTCCATGTTGCCTTGCATGTCTTGGTCTGCCCTCTACGAGATGAATACAACGTTTTCACATAATGTAATATCAGTATACATAAATGCAGGTTGTAGTCTTCCATTTATGCACGACACGTTCTCCTGAATAAATCAATCTGAATATGTCTAGGTGTCAATGTCCAGGTAAACTTTCACAAATACAGATATCCAGGTGAACTTATGATGATTGTATATTACAATTAACGTGTTTTGGTTTCAAGATGACCTTGAAGATGACCTAATGGAGTAAATTTGACCAAACATATTGTTTGTATTGAACAAGTCTTTTTACAGCTCATGTGGCCTCATTTAAGTTTACTGTTGGTGTTTTAAAGCTTATATTCAGTTAAGTTGTTATGCAAAACAGATTAATTTGAACATTATTTATTATTTCTTGTATATATTATCTGAAAAATATCCGATCAGCTATTATAGCACATCAAATTTGCATTCTTTTACGGGTTAAAACTGAGCTGCAGTTGGTGCTGCCTTCTTTTTTTCAATAAAAACCACCAATGGACTCTTGCTTCGTGGCCTAATAGATCGATATTCCCTTAACTTAGCGTAACCTCCTTTCATAAGTTGTATGGATTGAACCGTAAGATTTTGTTGGTCGAATCCTTGACAATGTGTGGTCTGCTTTCAAAAATATTATGATTTGCATAAATCTTCACGTCTTAACAATTACATCTGCTCAAAATGTGTCTGGTTTGCAAATAGAAGTTATCTTGCCGGTCATCTAAGAGATGAATGCATGTATTTTGCATCATGTAAAATTAGTATGAAATTATTCAGGTTACAGATTTTCTGTTGTGCTAAACACGCCTCCTGTACTATGCTTTTTTAAAATAAATGTGCATAAAACATTCAATACAAATATAAAGTTTACATCGTTTGTATTGCTGCGAGGATGAAAAATACAATTGGTATTCCATTCAAGGTTTCCCAGTGTCAAGATAAAGCTGATTTGTTTAGCTATATACCTAAATTAGTCATATGAATTCATTTATTAAACCATTCATATACAAAGTTCGAGGAACAAACAACTGCTTTTCTCATCAGCTTAAGGTACGTAGACAAGTCTCCGCCGAGGTGAGCATGAAATGGACACAGCAGTAATGTATTAGAGGTACATAGTCTCATATTTTCGGGGTATTGTTTATGCGGCAGGGAAACGAGTCTACCATTTGAGTGGTATATATATAGATGAATATATTTAAAAGCAAATACGGCCTAGTAATAGGGTTTTGCTCTATATATATATAAAAGGGTTAAATTAAGGTGGAGTTGATATTTATGTAAGTCTTCAATTAACTCCCTAAACAATGGACGAACTTTATGGCAGAAGCATGGAGCTTGACACTAATGTGACTTTTGTAACTTTTGCCACATTAGTAATGTTTATATCGATTATCAACCAAGGCTTGGTGATAAATTAAATACCTGACTACCTAATTGAAGCATTTTACCAGGAGTCATGCAGATTAAAATAATAAATTATTGTAAAGCTGGTCCCAAGTACAGAAAATCACAATAAAAACCGTTGCTGGCCATTTGTTGGAGGTCATTCATATTTTTACCCGTCTTTAAATTATGCTATTTCCTTTGAAAGTGTCGTATCAATTGTAGAATAAAGATAGCTTTATTTTATCAAATGCGACTTGGAACATGCAACTTAGTGTTTTCAATATTAAATAACGATTAGACAAATATTGCCCTGATTAGTGGCGAAAGATGTCTGCTCTGGATTTTCCTCAGCTACGGCAGGTTGGTACGTAGCAGCTAGGGGTAACTTGTTACAATGAAGTTTAGAAGCCAGGAGAGGTTTCACACCGAAATGCTTTCCTTATCGCCTAGAAAATTTTCATTGAGGCCAGGTTTCAGCTAAACTTCACTGGTTTATTATCAGGTAGACGCAAGGGCGAAAGTTGTTCAATTTTTTTTTGTGAATCATGTTTTATACACTACTTCGTCGATGAAAATATCTAAATCTGTGTTCCAAGGATGAGGTAGAGGTAATAAAAATCTCTGTAACTTCATTAAAAATAAAATATATTGCAACTAATTTTCCTGACATAAAATAGTAAATATTGCTTTAACCTAAAATCATGCTTAAAGATACTTTGTGAAAGGTCAAGGTCAGAGTGGTGCGATGTTTTGTGAAAGCATGTGATCATACACCACCCCGGCTATGAAACCTAGAAATATCAAACATAGGATAGGGACAGGCGAAATAAAAATCTCTGTAAAAACAACTGTAAAGTATTTAACAAATTGCATCAAATTATCCTTTATATGAAACAGCAGGAATTATTCCTTTTGCCTCAAATCATGTTTGATGATAATTTGTGAAAGTTCTAGGTCAGAAGGGGTCGACAAGTGCATAATACGTAAAGCTCTTTAATCATTTTGTTTCTTTGTACTACCCTTCATGCGTGAAAAGTTTGTTTCAAGCTATCCATTTATGATTCATAAATATATCATTAGAATCAGTGGTCAGCTTTAGCTCTCTGAATTTTTATCATGGGAGATGCAAATGGAAGGTGGTGCAATTGTTTTGTAATAGCAGGTTTTCTGAAGATCCCGATCCGAGGACTTGGGAAGTTGTAATAAAATCTTCCTATGTATTTAATATTCTGTAATTATTTAGCCTTCATATAAAAGCGTAGGAATATTACTTAACCTGGAGTAATATTTGTGGATATATTGAGAAAAGTTAAGGTGAGAGAAATCATGACATTTTAATTTTTAAAGTCTTTTTTTCCTATTTTTCTATTATTTTCCATTATTTTTTATTATCTCCAGGTGTTTGTTTAAGATTTTTTTTTACAAATAAGGTGTCTTATTGTCAGGTTAAAGTCAAGGTTTATTTAAACTCTCTAGCTGTATTGTCATATAGATATGTCAAAAGTGGTCCATATCTATTAGACAAGTCTTATACACCATGCGACGATGTATAGCCTAGGGTAAGTGTCACCATCTACTAAAAATACAACAATCCATTTAAAGGAATTCTTTTTTTCCTGTTTTTTAGGGGAAAACTTGTTAACAGGCTGTTCTGGAGGTATTTATACCTATTCCTAAAGTTCATTTCGACATAGGAGCATGCAGATTCCTGTGTGCTTTATACATTCATGACCTGTTTGCAACCGTAGGACGCCGGCAGCCTTTGATGTCCGAAATTCATGCAGATTTACCACAGTAAACAAAGCACTACCTTTATAAGATTTCTTAAGATTTTTAAAGGTGTTTCATTTACTGCATGTATATATATATATATATATATATATATATAAATATATATATATATATATATATAAGAATAGGAATATTTGTATTCAGTATTACGAGACACAGGTAACTGTGGAGACTGTTCAGATATTACAACTTAGGCTTGCTATCTTGGTCATCTCTGTTTACCTCATAGGCCATGCATGGGGGGGGGGGAGGATTCATTCCGATATCAGCCTTCCCCTATCAGCCTATATATATATATATATATATATATATATATTAATGTAAATATTTTGCTCAGGGGATAGTTAAATGATAAATGATCCCTTCCCTTGTCGGTGGGCATCCGCTTCAATTTGTTTTTTAAAAAGGTACATACATTATGTTTCGAGTTTTTGGTTAATTCTAAAACCAGATGTACACAAAATATTTCATAGTAAACTCAGGAATAGACTCAGTCTATAATTTTAATTAATAATGTTTTCATTTTCAATATGTAAATATTACCCTCTGAATAACAAGGGATGATTACATAGACCATCCCCTCTTGGAAAAAAGTGTGGGGGGGGGGATATATACACTCAACCCCCTTATATATCCTACCTCCTGTATTGACGCCCGTATCGGTTGTGCTTTCCAGCGAGACTGTTCGGTTCGTTTTTGCATGCAACCCGTAACACTCCCCCCCCCCCCTCCCTTTTAGATGGTCTTGCTGTTAGAACAAGATTAAATTATGCAAGGAGTCACACTTTTTGGCAAATAATGGGACGGTAATGACCCGATAAATTCATGAATCAAATAGAATTTTGTGTGGATCCAGCACACGATCCGGATTCATGAACGTCAATGATTTTCAGTCAAGATTTTTTACAGTCACTATTGTACTACTCTTTGAACCTGGATAAATCAGTCGAATAAGTGAATGCATACATAGTCTTGGGAGCATCCCACAAGAGAGACTCTGATATTGAGGAGGCTTGCCGAATTCTATTTTTTAAATGCTTGCTTAAGTATGTAGATTTCCTATTCGGTTCGGAATCGCTATATGTGACAAGGTGGTAACACACTCTTTCTCTCGTATATTTCATGCTGTCAAAAAGGCCCGGGAACTACCGCACCCCTGATTTTTGCGTGTAACCTTCCCTATTGCTGGTTCATTGCGAACGGTCACCCTCACGTCCAGAATGTGGGGTGGGTTCCTCATCTCCCCGAGTAATTAAATGACTGGTGGTCCAACCGATCCCAGTCAATAGTCAGAGAGAAAAAAAAACGAGAGAAAAACAGAGAAAGAGTGAAGGGGAGACAGAGAGAGAGAGAGAAACAAAGAGAGAAACACAGAAAGAGAGAGAAAAACAGAGAGAGAGATAGGGAGGGGGAAACAGAGGGAGAAGCTTATTTAAAGCAGCGAAGGGAAAGCGCCTCTTATTTTTGCTATCAGAACTTCATGGCCAATATACTGATATACGCTTGAAACCTAAAATCAGTGCCGCATATACGTCTAGTGTGAATCCAGTACTATAATTGTGTTTTGAGTATATACTTCTACGTCCCTAGGGACGTGGTTTTACATTAGACAAATTATGTCGTTGGAGTTACTGACTAGTTTAAGTGAGATACTTTTAAAAATAAAGAATCTGGCAGCTCCTTATACCCCCCCCCCACACACACACAAACATGCTTACTAATTTACTGGGTATTACAGAGTTTTTGACATTTTCTTGATCCGCCCAAGATTATCTGCAAGAGTCGAAAGACTTGATTGATACCTCTGATCTGTGGAAATGTTGGATGGCCCATCAAATGCTGAGGGGTAGATTTCAGATGGGTAAAACTAGAGTAAAAGAGTTTAAATATGTCAAATTTTCTTATAAAATATCACGCCTTTTAAACACCTAAATACCTGCATAAACAATTCTTGAATACCCTTTGATATTGCATTTAAATCTTACAGGATCGCATATCAGCTTTCAGATCTAATATTTCAATATTCAGTTTGTTACGAAGACAAATTGTTCAGGGGAAAACATTGAGCCGATCCTGTTATTCGAACCCATGTCAGTGGCTCACATGTCGGGCGTTCTAACCGCTTCGCTAGAAAAGTTCGGTCCGTTTTATGTCTCCCTGTAACATACACCCTCTGCAATCAGAACAAGACTAATTATCTCAGGAGTCACACTTTGGTGAGCTTATTCCCTGGGCCACAAAGTTTACCGTCACGTCGGACGAGCCCCCATTTTGTATGAAGACATTTTTTTCAGGGGAAAACATTGGGCCGATCCGGGATTCGAACCCATAACGGTGGCGCACAAGTCCGGCGTACCAACCACTTCGCTAGAAAAGCATGCTTCACTGACGAGGCAGTTCGGTCCGCTTTTATGTCTCCCCGTCACAAGTAACAAGGAATCTGTTACATCATCCGTGATCTTTGACTATTTCTCCTATATCCGCCATATATCTACTCAAACTAATAAAATGAAACCTCGAAATAACGACCGCCAGTCGGACGTCGATTAAGAGGTCACATGTACTCTGTGGTCTTTTCCGTGGAGTCTGTATAAAGAGCAAAATAATAGGGACCGTTTACCATTAGTCGTTATTTTGTGGTGGTCGCTAAATAGAAATGGTCGTTGGGCGAGGTCTTACTATATAAGCGAACAGGAGGATATACAGTAAGCAAATTTGGCAATTTCTACACCAACACACGTTACATAATGACCCTATATATTTTGTACCAATGTGTGTTTCTTCAGGTTATGATCAACATGGCATCCCAAATACTGACCCCGGAGATACATCCATTAAAAAAGAAGACAGACGATATCACAGAAATTGAAAAAAATGACTTTTCCCCGAGCGGACCTGGAACGTATAGAGTAAAGGCAACAAAGAGAAAAAATAGGCGACTGAATATATTAAGAACTCTGCCAATTTATGGCGCAATCATGGGTGTGGTAAAGATAACTTTATCGTTATCATACTTACATGTATGAAAAATAATTGATTCGTGTCCATTTGAACAATATTCCTAATACTAAATGTAAACAATTAATTGCGACATTAGACACGCGATATCCCGAGTTTAGTCTGTGCCAAAAAAGAACATTCAAAATACCATCCAAAATGTACCGCAGTTTTACAATAGTCACTGTATTTATCCTACACTGCTTCTGTTATCGCCCATTTAATCTAACTTATGCCTGCACGCTAGACTACACAAAATATATCGGCTTGTTTTTAGGCATTTTCTTTTTGCCTGCTTGGCTTGACACTCCTTGATCTACGTGACCTAACCAACAGTTCAACAGAGCGTACCGCAACTCTTTTCTTATGGAGAGGTCTTGGAGGCCTCATCGGCTGTTTGGTATCAGGGAATTTCTCAGATAAAATGAACTACCAGATCCTCTACATTGCTCCTTTGGTCATCAACGGAATCATTCTCGCCGTAATTCCCTGGACGACATTGTTCTGGGCAACCGCTGCGCTTCATGGCTTGTTGGGTCTTTTATTGTGTGCACAAAATTTAGGTGAGTTCTCTGTCTTGTTTGTTAATCTTAAAATGTTTTGAAACTTGCGGTCGCATGTGATCCCGTTTTTTCCCGTCCGTACACAGCACACGTGTCCATCGTATTTCGACCTGGAGAAGCTGAGTCGAGGGAGCCAGAGAAGCCCATACCACCTTATCTTTTACTTTAAATAAAACTTCATGTTGTAAATTTTAATTCCAAATAATATTCCAAATTTAAGGAAATAGGGCTATTTCCGACCATGCCAGTTTATTGTGCATCTAAAACAAGGAAATTCAAACATTGGTGGGTTCTCTGTCACATTAACCATAAACCTACAGTTACGAATTCTCCTCACACTTCATTTTTCTTGCATCTGGATATAAGTATTTGCCAAATTAAATTTAAAAGAGATGTTTACTTGCAAACAGCACGGCAAACACACATCCATAGACATAAAGCATTACACAATTATTGTAAAATAACCATCATTTATTTAGATTAATAAACAAAGTACGTTTTAATGTTTCTCTTATCTTTATCTGGTGATCTGGTATTCTTGTTGATACACACAAGGCCCTAAAATAATTTAACTGCTTAAATATTTTGGTTTTATTTTCTATATTTCAAAGCACGTGCTTTAATTTCAGTCTCGAACGTGATGTGAAATATCATGGCCGGTAATAAAAACAAATAGATCGTTCCTTGCAAACAGACTCTGCCACAGCAAGGCAAACACACATCTAAAGACGCGAAGTATTACACAATTTTTGTAAAATTACCAATCTTAATTTAGTATTAAATCTTATAGATTTTAAGTTTACCTTATCTTATTTGGTAAATTAGTATTCTTGCTGATACACAGAAAGCCGAAAATTAAACTGCTTTAATATTTCGGTTATATTTTCTATTCTTAAAAGCATGTGCTTTAATTTCAGTATCGAATGTGATGATAGTCCAGATATGGGAAGACAAGAGCGCCCCCTTTCTACAAACGCTTCATTTACTGTTTACAGTCTCTGCATTCCTCTGTCCTCTGTTTACAGCACCCTTTCTAACACCCAGGCATAATGAGCATACAAACCCAAGAAATACAACAAGGAAATACTACAGCATGGTAAATGCGTCAGAGATGTTATTTTATGAACGGAATGGCTCTTATGTCAAAAACTCCATAGCTGATTTGGAACATCCATTTGATGCGACAGGTGCGGGTGGAAGAAAAACGCGTATCGAGGTACCGTATACCTGTGTGGCTACGTATCTTTGGTTGACAGCCATTCCATTCATTGTTCAGTTCCTTATGAAGAGACACTGTCGAAAACAAAGTGAAGAAAAAAGAGCAAATTCGAACCAAGGCTTGGAAAATGTTTCGAGCAAGGCAAAGCAACGTCTGTGTTGGTGTCTCTTCTTCTTAAAAGCCTTTGCGTTCGGTGCTTTGGAACAGAGCTTTTTTGGGATTCTGTTCACATACGGCATCCAGGCCTTGAACTGGCAAACTAGAACAGCAGCTTTCCTGTGGACAGTACTGTCAACCTGTAATGGAGCAGGAAGTCTTGCTGGTGTTTTTGTGTCCAAATATGTTTCTCCGGTAATTATACTATCAATAGACTACGCTCTCATTTTATCTGCTCTACTAGGTGGCGCTTTCGCAATTCATTTTCATCCAACACTACCATATGTGTTTACTGGTGTATACGGTCTTGGTGTGGCCACGGTATTTGCCTCGAGTCTTTCATGGGCTGAAAGCTTTGTGACCCTACCCGGTGGCTTTACGTCAATATATATGGTAGGTTATTCAGTAGGGTTACTTGGCGGGCCGCCCTTGACCGCTTTTTTGTTTGAAGCACTCAGCCATGCGTGGTTCTGGTATATTCAATTGATTTTTGCAAGTGCCCTCACGTTTATTTATGTGATTTTGCTATTAATGAAGCAACTATCAGCATTTTATTCTAAAACGTGATATAATTCTGTAAAGGATATGCCCAGAGAGCTTAAGGACGCAAGGAGTGGGCTCATTTACAGACCCAGCGAGAAGAACCGTAAAAAAGATACACTTTAATATAAGCCTGACCTCTTTTGCTGCAACTGTAGGCCTTTTTCCACGACCTCAAGTAATTTTCATAGCATTTCCGCGATCATGGGAAAGCGATCACAATTTGTAATACTCAAAATTTTCATTCCAGATATTCGTCAATATTTTGTCTATATGAAGTCCAATAAGTTACATATGTGTTTTGTAATATAGAGAAAAAAACACTTCCGTCGTGATTAGAATAAATTAAGCAAATAAATTTTCACATTATTCAGGCTTGTACTGAAAACGAACTAGGAATCTTTCCCCTTAAAAGGGAAATCTCTTTTCGGATTTCGGGACACTCTTTGTGGTGTTCAAGTATCTAAGTAGGTGACGGTATTGTATTTTTATTGATTAAACTGCATACATAGGAACAGGTAAGTGATGTTAAGAGAGATGTGGAGTTGGAAAATGTTCTTCTTATTTCGAATTTACCCCAATGATGATAAACAAGGTCTACAGGCCTAATGCGAACAATGAGATTACACCAGGTATAATGCTTCAATGCTGGACCTTTACTTTTCAAGAACATGTGTAACATGATATGAACAATGCAAGTACTAAACACTTAGAACAAGAAACTATTAAACAAACATCACTGCTGCAATTCTGGCATGGATGCACACAAAACAAAAACTAGAATATGGGTAGTCAACAAGCGACTATACGTGTATCCTCCAAAATCAGAGTGGGAAAGGTGAAGTGAGATTGAGTGTCAAGGGGAACTAGAGTGAGGTGCTTTGCATAATAGCCTTGATGTCTGCAGCCGAAATGTGAATGTAGGTTGCGCCATCTACCACAAAATCCAGAAAGCTGTCCAAGATGTATGAACATGCAAAATTTAAGGCAGATAAGTCAAACCACTACTGAGATATGAGTGATTTTAGCCCACGGCAGACAAACATATGGACATGGTGCAAAAATGGTGGCAGGTGGCGCCACCAATTTCTGTCTGATTAAGAGATATGTGAGATCTATACACATGCAAAATTTCAGGGGGATAGGTCAAACCAGTGCTAATATATAAGCCTGAATGTGTGCAGTGTATACATAAATATAGGTGGTGCCACCTGCAACAAAATCGGGAAAGCTATCCAAGATGTATACACATGGAACATTTTAGGCAGATAAATCACATCACTACTGAGATATGAGTGATTTTAGCCCACTGCAGACAAACAGACGGACGCTTTGCAAAAATGGTGGCAGGTGGCGCCACCAATTTTGTGTATGATTAAAAGTTATGTGAGATCTATACACATGCTAAATTTCAGAGGGATTTGTCAAACCAGTCCTTAGATATAAGCCTGAATGTCTGCAGCGTATACATAAATGTAGGTGGTGCCACCTGCCAAAAAATCGAGAAAGCTATTCAAGATGTATAAACATGCAAAATTTAAGGCAGATAAGTCAAACCACTACTGAGATATGAGTGATTTTAGCCCACGGCAGACAAACAGACAGACGCTGTGCAAAAATGATAGCAGGTGGGGCCACCAGTTTTGCGTAGGATAAAGAGCTATGTGAGATCTATAAATATGCAAA
The DNA here is from genome assembly GCA_026874595.1 of Sipunculus nudus. Lineage (NCBI taxonomy): Eukaryota > Metazoa > Annelida > Sipuncula > Golfingiida > Sipunculidae > Sipunculus > Sipunculus nudus. The sequence goes on from CM049313.1 coordinate 62,775,720, forward strand.
ATTTTTGCCCAATCGGTCAAATGGTTCCTGATATATGAGCTTGGATGTCTGCAGCGTAAATTTGAATGTAGGTGGCGCCACCTGTCATAAAACAGAAAGCTGTCAAGGATGTATAAACCTGCAAAATTTCAGGTGGATAATTCAAACCCAGCTGAGATATGAGTGATTTTATCCCAAGGCAGATGAACAGATGGACGCAGTGCAAAAATGGTTGCAGTTGGCGCCACCATTTTAGTGTATGTTATAAAGCTTTCCAAGGGCTACATTTGTGCAAAAACTTTAGCCTTACCAGTTAAACGGTTCCTGAGATATGTAGGTTTATGTGTGGAAACAGACGCACAAATGGACGCTGGGCAGAGAGGAAGCGTCAGAGGTCAACCAAAAATGAGGGATAAGCAGTTCACACGTGACCGATCATAATTCCGAATTTAAAAAAATTTTGCCCAGTGGTTATGGAGGAGTTCTCCGGAAACCTATGCGGCGATGGCGGCAGCGTCGGCATCCGACTGAAAACACAGTATCTGCAAAACTCTATTTTGACGGATACAATGATTGTAGCTGGCACCACCAGTCTTATATACAACGAAGAGATATTATTATGCCCAATGTCAGACTGATATGTCAAACCCCTCCTGTGAAATAAACAGGGACATACACTGTGCAAATATTATTACAGGTGGCGCCACAAGTCTTGTACACAATAAAGCTACCCGATATGTATTAACATGCCCAATTTAAGGCTGATGTATCAAATTCCTCTGTAGAAATAAGCAGGCGCAAAAACTGCAAAAGTCAATGTAGGTGGCACCACCTGTCTTGTAAATGAGAATATCATCAAAGACGCATAGACAGGTCAAAATATCAGTCCAATACATCAAACTTCCCCAGGGTTTGATGCACTGGGCTGAAAAGGCTTAGGTGAGTAAGGTAGTTGTCCCCCAGTGACCTGTGACAAATTGCTGCCTCAAGCTACTGCACTGAGTGAACTCTTGACCTGCACCTGGCTAGACTGAGTGAACTTTTGACCTGTACCTCGCTGCACTGAGTGAACTCTTGACCTGTTGCATAATCTGACACATTTGGTAGTCTGCCAAAGCTAGAAATAAATTCATGCTGAACTTTGGTGCCAAATATGATGCAGTGAGCAGTCAGCCAAAGCTATAAATAGAATGCAGCTACTGCACTGAGTGAACTCTTGACCTATACCTGGCTGCACTTCTTCCAATCCTGGCACTGTGCCAAAACTATATATAGAGCTAATGGCCAACATCAAGCCACTGGCAATCTGCCAATGGTAAACCAAGTGCTGCCATCTGTACACAAAAGTGGTCCCTACTTGAAATAACTTTGAAATTTATTTTCCCAATACAAAATGCTTTTCAGCTTTTTATAAAAAAAAATCAGGAATATATGTAGAATTATTACGGATGCATACTGAAAGCAAAATTAAAAGACAGATATATCTCATTAATGGCAAATTCTTGACTTGAGTTAGGGTTACAAATAATTTATAATCCACGTACAGTTTGTCTTTATATAGACACAGAGAACTGAATTTCCATGATTGTAACATTGCCTGGTATGATGAATATCTTAAATCATAAATCTAAATTTTTTAAAAAGCTTTTAAAACTTTCTTGTCAATTTTAACCAAAGATAACCTGAAATCTAAAGTGGCATGATGTAATAGATGCTGATACACTGGTGCCAGGCTAGATGCAACAGCATAACACAGCTTACATATATGGTAAAATGACTCAATTCAATCTCCATTATTCAGCCAAAAAGCATTCATGTGGAACCATTCATGACAATTTTTATAAGAATTATTGTAGGAATTATTCTTGTAAAATATTTAACAAACTTGCTTCAGTGGCATCAGTCGAAAAATGTTTCGCAGGTTTATAACTCATATAGGAAGATACAGCAAACTGGCTAAGTTCAGCTTCCCGTAATTCAGCCATAAAGCAATGAACCAAAACCATTCGAACTAACTTGAATTATCAACATATGAGGATAATTAATGTGTGAGATTAAAAAATTTGGCCCAGTGGTTTTTAGCTCAGCTGACTGTAAGTCATCTGAGCTATAGCGATCACTCTTTGTCCGTCCGGCAATCCGGTCGTCTGTCCGTTACCAAGGCACAAATCGTAACCGCTGGACCTGGAATCTTATTACTTTAATTCCAGAGAGGTCCATGAAAAATCTCCTTGGAAACCTTGAATTAGGTCTCTGTTTCCCATATCCTTTGAGCTATGGCATTCCAAAGTACAGCTCAGAATAATGGAAAATTTGATACGAAAGCTGAAGTATCTGAACAACTAATGCAGAGATCACCATAATTGTTTATATGGATATTGATCATGGAGTGTTTCATCAGTTTCTGCAGCCAGGCTGCGCAACCTCTATTTTCTTCGATTTTTTATGAATTTTTTCCTCTATTTTTGAGACGTTTAAAAATGAGGACATCTGTTAACAGGGCACAAATCGTAAAGAGTGGACCTAAAATCTTCATTCTTGACATTCTGAGAGGCCTATGAAAAGTCTCTATGGAAACCAGAAATTAGGTCTCTGTTACCCATATCCTTTGAGCTATGGGGCCCCTCAGTACACCCCCCCCCCCCCAGAATAGTGAAAAATTTCATACAAAAACTTCAATATCTCATTAACTACATCACTAATAGTCATGATTTTTGGCATACATATTGATCATGAGATGTTTCATCAGTTTCTGCAGACTGGTAGCGCCACCTGTATTTTTCAAATTTTTACAATTTTTTCCAGTATTTTTGAGACCTTTAAGGATGTAGTTATCTGTCAACAGGGTTCAAATTGTAATGACTGGATCTAGAATCTTCATTCTTGATACTGGGAGACACATGAAAAGTCTCCATGGAAACCTGAAATCAGGTCTCTGTTACCCATATCCTTTGAGCTATTGCACTCCAAAGTACAACTCAGAATAATGGAAAATTTGATACAAAAGCTGAAGTACCTGAACAACTAATGCAGAGATCACCATAATTGTTTGTATGGATATTGATCATGGAGTGTTTCATCAGTTTCTGCAGCCTGGGTGCGCCACCTCTATTTTTCTTCGATTTTTAACGAATTTTTTTCTCTATTTTTGAGAGCTTTAAAAATGTGGACATCTGTTAACAGGGCACAAATCATAACAACTAGACCTAGAATCTTCATTCTTTACACACAGGGAGATCCATGAAAAATCTCCATGGAAACCTGAAATTAGGTCTTTGTTACAAATATCCTTTGAGCTATGGCACTCCAAAGTACAACTCAGAATAATGAAAAATTTCATACAAAAACTTCAATATCTCATTAACTACATCACTGATGCTCATGAATTTTGGCATGCATGATATTGATCATGACGTGTTCCATCGGTTTCAGCAGACTGGGTGCGCTACCTCTATTTTTTCAAATTTTTACGAATTATTTCTCTATTTTTGAGACCTATAAAGATGTGGCTATCTGTCAACAGTGTACAAATTGTAACAACTGGACCTAGAATCTTCATTCGTGTCATGCAAGGAGGCCCATGAAAAGTGTCTGTCGAAACTTGAAATTAGGTCTCTGTTTCCCATATCCTTCAAGCTATAGGACTCCAAAGAATCCCTCAGAATAATGGAAAATTTGATACAAAAGCTGAAGTATCTGAACAACTAATCCAGAGACCACCATGCTTCTTTGCATGGATATTGACTATTGTGTTTTTATTAGTTTCTGAAGACTGGTGGAGCTACCTGTATTTTTTTTAGAGTTTACGCATTTTTTCTCTATTTTTTAGATATATTAATACAGACACAATCTCAGCATGTTGGTTAATCTGTTTGATGCTTCAGTTGAATGGTTATATACTAACATTCAGAGGATAAAATTTCCTTCTGCAAATCTCTACCCCGTCAGCTGAGCGTCATGACCCATGGGTCACTTGTTGAGAAGAAGATTTTTGTAGCCACTGAGCTAAAATGGGCTGTTATGGCATATGAGTAAATTCAGATTCCCATAACTTAGCCAAAAGTCACTGAAAAGAGACCATTTGAAGAAACTTCATAAAGCACTACCCTAGGATCATTTCTGTGCGATATTAAACATTTTGGCCCTATGGTTTCAGAGAAGAAGTTGTTTGTAGCCCTCAGTGTGATACAGGGACTGATGACCCCGTACAAAAAAGGCCGATGCAGGTGGCACCATCAATACTTCAATTTCAGACATGACCTATGTCACCAACATTGGCATAAAATTTGGTGATGATAACTCCAGCCGTTTCTGAGATTTAAATTGTAATATGCTGTTTTGCACAGTTAACAAAGTTCAACCTCCTGTAACTCGGCCAAAAATCTCCGAACTGGAACCATTCGAACATACTTGAGAAAGATTGTTCCAGGGTTAATTTTTGTAAAATATGGGACAATTGGGCTGGACAGTTTCGGAGAAGAAGATTTTTAAAAGCTTTTTTAAGCTTTTTCTCTATAAAATCTAGGGAAATGCAGTTAGAAAAAAATAAACAAAATCCGATATAGTTTTTTTGGATGACTGATTATTTTCAAAAAATTTGGTGATGCTAGCTCCTGCCGTTTTTGAGATAGTTATGGTTAACGTACAGACGACGCACGACGTACGACGCTCGACACACGACGGACGACGCCGCATTATTGCAAAATCTCACAGACTCGCTAAAAAAATAGTTTAATTTTATATATTGGTTTTAAATATTGGTTGGATTCACATATAGGTGAGTTGATATGCTTTGATATTCATTATAAACTACTTCTTAAGTCAAGAGAACTTGCTGTACACAGATAACGCCTTATTTTTTTTTTTTTTTAATTTGCATGGCTGCTGCTACAAATGCACGCATATTTATAATCCATCCTCGAAGCCTTGGTTAAAAGTCGATATATACATTAATAAGATTGTAAAAGTCCGATTGGTAATGAAGATCCATCCTTATGCAACAAACATCTTCCATTGTTGAGAGAGTCTATGGGTAACAAACATAATTTGCAACGTCGCCTTTATTAAACTTATTTTTTATGTTGTGTTTTAAGCAAAACACTATTACACGGCCTTATTCCTCATACCACTCAAGTGGTAGACTGGTTTCCCTTTCGCATAAACATTCTTGCATAGCACAAGATCAAAAATTAACATAGCAACATTCGACAAGCCACTGGCAATTAAAATATTTAAATTTCATGATCGATGTCCATAAAATCATGATTTCCAGCATTAAAGAACATTTGATAGATAAAGTTATAGAAGAACATGCAGACATTTGCAAGAACGTTCAATATACAAAACGTAATACCTGGTATAGATACTAAAGGGTGAGAATAAGAGCTCGGTTGTAAACGAAACATAAAACATCACCTGTAGCTTTATTGTATTCAATAATCCTCGAACGTTGTTTATGAAATGTTCTATACGAAACTTCATGCGGCTAATTAAGGTACATTGATGTACAAACTAGAAATAAGCTTAATCTTGAAATTGGGAAACCTCCAATGGAATACTCATTAAAGCTTGCTTCTTCGCACCAAGACAGGTGATATTACATTAGTATTTGTATTGAATGTTTGATGCACATACAAGTCTTACTACATCAAGCATGTTAAGCACATCAGAAAGACTGCAACCTGTATAATTTCATACTTATTTTACATGATGCTAAATATATGCGTTCTTCTTATAGATGACCATCAAGATTAATAATAAATCCAGCTTCTATTAGGAAAACATTTTAAGCAATGCAATTGTAAAGAAAGGTGAAATTCAAAGCAAATTCTGATATATATGACACAATTATTAAGACACATTTTCAAAGGATTCAACCCAAACGAATGTATAGCGCATTCCATACAGCTTATTTAAAGGGCTTCTGCTAAGTTATAGGAATAAGATATGGGAATATTGATCCAAAAGGCCCGAAGCAAGGAAACAATGGTGGCTCTTTATTTAAAAAGGAAGAAGCACTACCTGCCGCTCAGATATAACCAGGAAGAGAGTGCAAATATGCAGTGCTGAATTAGCTGATTGGATATTTATCGAATAATAGATTCTAGAAATAACAAAAAAATTAATTTAATCGGTTGCACTACAACTGTGAATTTAAGCTAACATTGAAACAAACACCAATTGTAAACTTTAATGAAGTTTTAGAGCTGTTAAAGAATTGTAAAAGACAAATAATATGTTTGGAAATTTTCCTCTATTAGTTCATCGTAAAGTTCATCTTGAAAGCAAAACACGTTAATTATAATATGCACTCATCAAAAATTTACATTCATGTACCAAGACAAAGTTTGACACAGATGGAATGAACGTTACCTGGATATCTATCTCTGTGTAAGTTTACCTCGTTATTGAAACTCTTGACATATGCAGAACAAACATATTCAAAAGAACGTGTTGGGTACAAATGGAAGACTGCAACCTGCATATATGTGTCTGATATTGCAAAATGTGAAAGATCTGTATTCATCTCGTACAGCGTTGATCAACGCAGCATGCAGGTTATATTTGCATATTTCACACACTCTAATAATAATTTGAATGGGGAATTCCAATGCCAGTCCTAATATGCATGTCAGCAGACCAGATACAATGAAAGATTATAACCTGCACAAATTAAAAGGTTCCCTCTAAGGATTATTTGATTAACTGAATAAGTAAAAGTGTAACGTCAAGACCTGTAGACCTTTGACACATGTGCCCAGAGTGCTCTCATCCTTAATAATAAACGTGCTAATACTGAGAATGAATTATCCAATCGCGATATTTACAACATTCTATTATTAGGTGTCAGCTGGATTACACAGAATGAAATAATCGTTACTGGTTCATGTATCCGTGGTGATAATTACCTTTGATTATCTTAAGGGATCTTTGAGACCAGTAGTGTTAGACAGAAGGCACTGAGGTGTTCTCTCTAAGATGCCACATTCTCACTGAGGTGTCCTTTCTAAGATGCCACATTCTCACATCATTGTCTAAGGACACCTTCTCTTTGGAGTTATTGCTTTCGGCACAAGATTTTAAAATATACACGTACTTACAAATTATATTTAAAGAATGGAAGTGATTTTTGCAAATACACAGTTATTTTCATAGAATGTAATTACATATTCTGATCACACTGGCATTACATAGCTTTTCCATTCAATTTAGAGCAGAGTTTTAATGACTGGACAATAAAATATATGCAATAAACTCTTTAATCTTTGGCTTATTTTTTTCTTACTTCATATACAAAATCAGCTGTAACAGTGCTTAAATATTTGTATTAAGACATATTATGATGCAGATGTAAACATGGTGGTGGATTTGGAGAGACAAGAGCGCCCAATTTCTGCCTGAGCTTTTTTATTGTTTTTTATTTCAATGATAATTTACCAGGGTTGCCTATTCAGCACAATATGCTGATTTTCAGTAGGGTCCTGGGTCCAGTGAACATTTCAATTGTATACACATAACAGGGACATCAACTACACTCATCTTATATGGACCCAACTCGACAAACTCGCCATGAGGTAGTGGCAACGCCGTGTCCCTCAGCACTGCATAGCAGTGAGAGAGCAGCTACCCGAACAGATAAGTCTGCCGAGCGGATCTTCATGAGAGAGGAGTGAGCGACCACGCTGAATAAGGATCATATACAGAATAAAAATGTAAAAGCCTGAACTTATAGCATAAAGATAAATACATGATTAGTACGCGAATACCTACATTAAAGTATAAGATAACTTTACATTCTAGAATATTAACAAAACATATATAACAATATGCTAACAAGAAAATGACAATGGCAAATATTAGCTACGTATACATAAATTATAAAATTTTCTGGTACATTCAACTCAGTATAAGGGCTTAAAAGGTCTTTGTCGAAGTCGGAAATCCAACAAAGCGGAAACTGATCCCTAAGACAAGGGCAGGCATTATAAGTAGCAGATATATGTAAAAGTATACATCTAATTATAAAATGTTAGGTGGCGTCGAGAAAATGTTCAACCTCCGAGGCTGACTTAAAAATAAGCTGATTCAAGTCAGGGGTCGGGGTAATAAACAACTAGACTTGACACATAAACAAAATACAAATAATGATAATGGTGAACTCATTGGCTATAAACTAAAACAATACAGCACATATCTAAATTTTGTGAGATACAATAAAATGGCGAATATCAGATAAGAAAACATATCATTATAAAATGTTCTGTATCGAACATTTATACGAGTGCTTAAAATGATCGCTATCTGAGGCAGTTTGTAAACTCAATAACAGGTGATTTCAAATACAGAGACCAGCGTAACAAAAACTGGAGTTAAAATATTCACTTCCAGGCATAGGTAACGTTAAATTGTGGTTTGCAGAAGATCTTGTTTTGTATGGAATCTCTTGATAATTAAGAGCATTTTTTATTAGCATTTATATACAGGTACATACATAAAGTAGCGATACCTTTGCTCCACAGTCTCCCAACCTAGTTTGTTAATTAAAGACGCAGACGATGTGTTGCTGTCATTTTTTTTTTTCTTATTCTGTAATTTTTGGATTCGACTTTAATACGATTTGAAACAATTCCGCATAACAGATATTCAGTAATCGATGTGGCTTTGAACATATAGTATTTAAACTAAAAGTTGGAATTATTTTACTAAGTCAGAAGAGTTTTTTACTTACTGTTCTCAATTGGGGGATTCATCTGTCTTCCTCTGTTTATAGAACCCTTTCTTGGGCCAAGGGACAATGAGGAAAGATACACCTATAATATGGGATTTCCGAAACCTGGATAATATTTGCAGCATATTAGGTAATGAATGCAATAAGTCATCGTAATGACAGCCATTTTGATTTGGTACGAGCAGAAAAAAAACACGTATTGAGGTACCCTACAGTTTATTTGCAGGGGTTGTTTGCTAAGCCGCAATCCCTTTTTATGCAATTCCTTATGACAGGAGACTCCCTAGCGCGGGAGAAAAAAGACACAGTTGATTCAAAACATGAACCGGGACATAATTCCAGTAATGGAAAAGAATGTTTATATTGGGTTCTATTCTTTTTTTTAACTTTACTTTCGGGGTTTTGGATCATAGTGTAACCGTACGCTGCACAGGCGTTGAACTGGCAAACTAGAGAAGCAGCGCACTTATGGACAGTGACGACAGCTTGTTATGGGATAGTAAATCTTGCTGGGATCTTGGTATGAAAGTATGTTCCTCCTGTCCTCCCACTCTCAAAAGGCTTTCCTTTTATTGTGTTCATTACTGATCGGTGCCTTTGCAATTCATATTCATCAAGCACATTTTTTTGCCGTTGTATACCGTGTAGGCCCGGCCACCGTGATTGCCCCGGTTTTTCGTGGGCCGGAAGCTTAATGAACCAATCAAGGGCTTCCACATCCATATATTTCATAGATTAGTCGTTCGGGGTCCTAGTTTGGCCAACCTCGACTGCACTTTTGTTTGGACACTCAGTCATGCATAGTACTGGTGTACTCCATCGGTTTTTACCAGCACACACATATTGATTTACGTTATTTTGTCACTCATACAGCGCTTGTCTATTGGTTAACCTAAAAGCTTTTATTTTTGGAAAATTCTGTTAATCAATGTACATGAAGAAGAATTTTTGACTGGCTGATTAAATTATTCAGTCCTATAGCTGTTGCATTAATTAGGTGAAATGATGGTATAAGGTGGATTCCCTTTAATATCTTTACGTGATTGAGTAAGAATACGCCATCACCGAATGTCTCGGATCCTTTATATACATTTTACAGAAGCACTGTGGAAATTTCTGATAACTGTACTATTTAAATAAAACTTTTCACAGAGATTCCACAGGTATCTTGTACACAATACAGAAAGCAATTACACTAATAATCCTAGATTGAGGTTTAGCAGTATTATATAATAGGTGGTGTGTACAACACAGCTGTGTACCACATCGCGGGGCTGCGGTTCTTACACAATGGTACTGTTAACGTGACACTTTATCGTAATGCAGTTTATTATAAGGTGTGAGGAGATAATATTAATGAATGATTAATTAATATAACCTTGTTCAACACTTCTTTCTATCTAATGTATGGAAAAGATTTTTCCTGTTCCAATAAGTCATCAAAGCAGAAGCAGACAATTTATCTTGGACGGAACTTTGATCTGTGGCTTAACAAGCCAACTTTCTTAGAAAACGTCTCAAAACGGTAGCGGCTTTTACGTTATGCCTGTCATTAATCCCAATAATTAAGAAGTCAAATATGTAACAGAAACATCATTTTTCTTTTTCAAAAATCAGTTTTAAACATTTCTATAAAATATGGAAAAATTTGATATTTGAAAACTGTATCGGGATACGCAATATGCGAATAACTGTATCGTGACATACTAATATATCGTTACTATCGCGAGCACTCATAAAAAAACAGGGCTGGTGTTTGTAGTCTACATTGTTACTGTTGTTACGACCGCAAAGTATTTCTGATGGAGGACAATTCAGCGGTTTCATGTTTTAATTTATCATAATATATTTGTCATAAGTATTGTTTCTTTATATGCATTTTGCATAAAAAAGCATTTGTGTTAAAACAAGTATAAATTGTCAAATTAAAATAAAAGACGTTTAACCTACATTATGTTATAATTCGAATTTGTCAAAGTACCTCATCTTGGACATTGCTGCGAGAAAGACAAATATTCATCAGCTTTGATTTGTCGAGCGTTGGTATGGTGACTCTGTCAATCTTGTCTAGATATCCTGCTTTTATATTCTCCGGATCTTAATCGTAAACAACGGGCATTTCATTTATTTAATTACTGTACATATTATAACAAACACAAGCATGGATAACGCGAAACCAGAGAGGGACAGATGAAGTAAAGCATGGATTGAATGGCGAGGGGAAAAAGAGAGAGGTGTGTTGCATATAAACAAGGACGTCTGCAGCAGAAATGCGTATGAAGGTGGCGCCACCTGCCATAAAATCCAGAAAGTTGTCTAAGTTGTATACAATTGCACAATTTAGGGCAGATAAATCAAAACACTGCCGAGATATGAGTGATTTTATCCAACGGCAGACAAACAGACGGACACTGTGCAAAAATGGTGGCGCCACCAGTTTTAAGTATGATAAAGAGCTATGTGAGATCTATACACATGCAAAATTTTGGCTCAATTAGTCAGACGGTTCCCGAGATATTAGCTTGGATGTCTGCAGCCTGAACGTGAAAGAAGGTGGCGCCACCTGCCACAAAATCGAAAAAACTATCCAGGATGAATATACATGCAAAATTTCAGGTGGATAAGTCCATTCACTGCAGAGATACAGAGTGATTTTATCCCAAGGCAGATGAACAGATGGACACTGTGCAAAAATGGTTGCAGGTGGAGCCATTTTTATGTATGTTATAAAGCTATCATAGGGCTACATTTGTGCAAAAAAAATTTTCCTGATTGGTCAAAGGATTCCGAAGTTATGTGGATTAATGTGTCAAAAGACACGCACAGATGGACGCACTGGAGACAGGAAAGGTCAGAGGTCAATGCCAAATATTTTGGCACCAGTTCACATGTGACCTGATAATTGTGTAAAGTTTTGGAAAAAATTGGTCCAGTGGTCTCAGAGTTCTATTCTGGAAACGAATGCGGCGGTGGCAGCGGATCCCGGTCAAAAACATAGTATCTGCAAAACTTCGTTTTGGCGGATACAAATATGAATCATATGACCAACATTCACACAACACATGGTGATGCTAGCTCCTGTTTTTTTTTTTTTATGTTTGTTTGCTTTATTTGCCAAATGACTAGGTTCAAAATCAAGTAACTCAACCAAAACCATTGAACAAACTTGACAGCTCAACTCTGGGACTATTTCTATGAAATATTGTTCAATTTCAGATTGATTCAATTATGATTTCAGAGAAGATTTTCAAACTTTTTCATTTTTAACCCTGTAAAATGTAAGTTAATGCATGTAGCGCCACAAAAAGCTAAATCCCACATTATCTGAATAAACTATAAAGATGCTAGCTGCTGCTGTTCCTGGGAAATTATGGTTTAATGTACTGACGACCGATAACCCCCCTACAAAAGAGGTTGCTGAAGGTGGCGCCACCAATTTCTCGTTTTCAGACATGACTAATGTGACCAACATTCGCACAAAATTTGGTGATGATAGCTCCAGCCGTTTCTGAGATTGTATATTTCTAGTATGCTTTTTTTGGTCAAACGACTATGTAACTAGGCCAAAAATCACTGAACTGGAACCATTCGAACAAACTTGACAGAGATAATTTCTGTGAAATACTGAATAATATTGCTTGACAGTATCACAGGAGTTTCAGTTTTTTAGATTTTTAATCCAAATAATTAAATAATCTCCAGAGTTTATTTAACAGAGTTTTAATGACTTATTGTTTGCATAAAATTTAGTGATGCTAGCTTTTGCGGTTTCTGAGATTGTATGGGTTAACATACAGACAACGGATGACACCACACCATGCCATAAGATCATTGGTTTGCTAAGAAGTGATTGTTCTCATATGATATCCTACAAACAAAGACTGACAAATTGACCAAAAATAATCTCCTCCATGCTTGTGTGTGTGTTTGTTGGGGGGGGGGAGGGGAGGGCATAAGGATGAAAACACAGTTGAGGAACTACCGTAAAAGTCGTTGCAGAAGTCGCATCCTTATTACAAGTCGCATACTGACTTTAAGGATTCCTCCGGAGAAAAGCCGTTCAAGTTTTGTTTCAGGAAAAGTCCATAATATAGGTCGCACCCAGACTTCAGAGGCGTCCCAACCACCTGATACTTATGGAATTTAAGTATCATTCCTTGTGGTGCAAGATTACAACCAACGTCCCCGTAGTACTAATGTGGTTTATTAACTAGTAAACCATTTAAACATAAAACTAATTGGACAGCTTTAATACGATGCTTATATTTAAGGAATAACAAGAAAATCATTACATATAAAGTCGGGGTTTGATTGTCAGATAAGATTTGTACGTTAAAGATCGTCAAAAGTATGGAGGATTCATTACACTATGATCAGTTTGCGCACGCGTGACCAGTCTCAAACCGATGCATTGGGCATATTTTTAACTAAAGATTATTGAAGGATGGAAAGAATAATTTAGTTTGAATTTATTCATCTAATTTCTTAAATGGGCTCTCAAACTGAATTAAGTAGCCCTTGAATTAATTGTTACAACTTACCATCAAGGCGCGGTACATGCACGGTATCATTTAAATCACTGAAATATGTCAGTCAACAAGGGGATAATGAACGCTTTAAAGACCGGTCAGTTAAATAAAAAAATAAACATAATTGAATTTACGGGTATTATATTTACTGAGACTAATGATTTTATTCTGTGATAATATCTGGAAAGTCCAATTTCCATCGTTATCATTGAATATATTCAAATGGCTTAGATGTATGGCAGACTCGGCCGTATTGAATCAAATCCGTCAGGACACCAAACGATGCCGGTTCCCGTGGAATTTAGGTACGTATGTGGCAATTTCAGAAAATAAAATATATACTTGTATGGTGTTTTTTATTTCATTGTATTTATTAATGTGTCTTTATTAAAAAAAATCACGAATACGTCAACGCACGATTGACCGTAATGCATGCGTGCCGCTATATTGTTGCCCGGGCATACGATCGTCATGAGAGAGACACAGGTAAATCACGAAGCAAATCGTATATTTGCAGCTAACGTGAAACGTTATAACATTATATTATAACATTATCCAATACGCTTGAAAACCACGAGATGGTGACGGTGATCTGATGGTTCTTAAAATGGGAGTTTATAACTGTGGTTATCAGTCACGGAAGGCTTAGTTGACCTGGGGATGTAAAGGTCATTGAACGGGTGACCCGGGGCTTGAACTTCCGCTACACGGCTTCTAGGGCACCTGGTACCAAGCGATCAACCGGGCAGGCAATAAAATTCACGTGTATGTAGTGGATCAAGCTTGAATGAGACGCAACTTTACATGTATAAACGGATATGGAACCGCGTGTTTTTCATAATGGCATGCATACTCATAAAGATTAAACGGAAAGAATATTACATCAGAGAGCGGCAGACTGGCATATGCGTCAAATTGACATGATATAACAGTACCGCAGATTAGGAAGTGTCACTTGAATTGCGACTTGTCAGAACGGGTAGGCCTTGAACTGAGCAAATTTCATGTTAATAAAATCAAACTTCCGTCAGTTCACAAAATATGAGGCAGGTTTTCATTAGAGATGGTTAAAGGTGTAAATTATTGGGGATAGACGTGTCACAAAGCACTGGTTAAAGGTATCGCATATTATCGCTCAACTGACGTCGTTCCATATACCGGGAAAGCTGACTGAGACGGGATAAGTACGTATTATAAGTCGCACCCCGACTTTTCTAGAAAATTCTTGTTTTTAGAATTCAATTTCCTAGTACAAGTCGCGACTTCTGCAACGACTTTTACGGTAGTACCACTGATGTAATTAAGCAGTCATAAGGATGTAGAAAATTGGGGGGGGGAAGAAAAAAATAGGTGGCATCACCAGTCTTAAAAAACTGATGAAACTATTTACGATCATTATATATATATAAATATTATATATTATATATTCACACTCATATAAATATACATGTACTAAATATATGACTGCTTAACTTATACTCTAACATGAATGCCACAGAAAAAACTAGATGTGCCGGAACGACACGAATGCCCCCGCCTGGGGCAAAGTTCAGGAGGTGTTGTATGGTCAAAAAGGCAAAATGCAAACTCGATCTGTAACGGTTCATTATCAAGCAACACACCAAAAATCAGGCCAGTATTTGCAGGCATTGTGAATAAAGTCCATACCTGTGCAATTTTCATAAGAATTTCTGTCTTTCATGAAATTTTCTATGTTCAGGATCTGTCATATGGTCAAAAATAGGTTAACTGGGACGAACTTGATCTGTAAGTGGTCATTATGCGCCCACAGACCAAACATTAGGCCAGTATCTGTAAGCATTGCATTGCAAAACTAGAATATTAGCAAAAGCTGATAATCAGTTTTAAATTTAAATTGGAGATGTATGTACCATATTTTATAACAATCCAACAAATGCTTCCTGAGAAATAAGCTCCTAAGTTTTTTTCTATACTAAGCTCTGTGACCTTGAAAAGTAGGTCAAGACCACCCATCTTTGAACTTGACCAAGATTTTGTAAATATGATGCAAAAGCACTGAAGAAATGAAGTTCCTGTGTTGAATACCTTTGGAGATATCCTGCATAAAAGGCCAAAATTGAAAAGTCTGATAAAATTTCATTAAAAAATCAGAAATTGCAGGTGGCGCCACCAAAATTGTGCAGCACGTACAGACCATCAGTCCCAATGATCAAAGTAAGTTTTGTGAAAATCGACACAATGGTTCCTGAGATATAAGCTTCTGAGTGTTTTTCTATAATCAGCTCTAAAATGTAGAAAAATGTGTCAAGGTCACCCATCTTCGAACTTGACTGAGATGTTATCGATATACATCTTCACTGATGAAATAAAATTCCAACGGTGAATCCTTTTAGAGATATCCCGCTCACAAGGTAAAAGTTAACAGATGCGGAACGGACGGACGGACACCGGACAGACAGATGGACAGACAGATAGACGGACAGCTTGGGTGACAACAATAGCCCATCAGCCTATGAGCTGAGGGCTAAAAACGGTTGTACATGTATATTTGTCATGAAAATTTATATTTTTCATGAAATTTTCTATGTTTAGGAGCCGTAAAACAATCAAAAGTAGGTCAACCGGGACGAAACGCGAACTCAATCTGTAACTGGTCATTATCTGCCCACACATAAAAAATCAGGGCGGTATCTGCAGGCATTGCGGAAAAAAAGTCCGTACATATGCATTTGTTATGAAAATTTCTATTTTTTATGAAATTTTCTATGTTAGGGCACCATCAAACGGTCAAAAGTAGGTCAACTGGGACAAAACCTAAACTCATTCTGTTACTGGTCATTATCTGCAAACACACCAAAATCAGGCCAATATCTGCAGGCATTGCGAAAAAAAGTCTGTATATGTGTATTTGACATGAAAATTTATATTTTTCGTGAAATTTTCTATGTTCAGGAGCCGTAAAACTGTCAAAAGTAGGTCAACTGGGACGAAACGCGAACTCCATCTGTAACTGGTCAATATCTGCCCACACACCAAAAATCAGTCCAATATCTGCAGGCATTGCAAAAAACAGTCCGTACATGTGTACTTGTCATGAAAATTTATATTTTTCATGAAATTTTCTATGTTTAGTAGTCGTAAAACAGTCAAAAGTAGGTCTACTGGGACGAAACGCGAACTCGATCTGTAACTAGTCAATATCTGCATACACACCAAAAATCAGGCCTATATTTGCAGGCATTGCTAAAAAGAGTCAGTTCATGTGTATTTGTCACAAAAATTTCTATTTTTCATGAAATTTTCTAAGTTAAGGTGCTGTAAAACGGTCAAAATTAGGTCAACTGGGATGAAATGCGAACTAGATCTGTAACTGGTCATTATCTGCCCACACACCAAAAATCAGGCCAATATCTGCAGGCATTGCAAAAAAAGTCCGTACATGCGTATTTGTCATGAAAATTTCTATTTTTCATGAAATTTTCTAAGTTAAGGAGCTGTAAAACGGTCAAAAGTAGGTCAACTGGAAAGAAACAAGAAGTCAATCTGTAACTGGTCATTATCAGCACACACACCAAAAATCAGGCCAATATCTGCAGGCATTGCGAAAAAAAGTCCGTACAACTGTTTGATTTCGGAATGACGGAAGGACAGAAGGACGGAATGACGGACATGGGTAGAACTATATGCCCCGGCCACTTTGTGGCGGGGGCATAACAAAAGAAGGTTTTGAGATTTTGTCTTGTATTTGAAATATAACAGAAGGACAAGCACATGGGCATAATATTCAAGAAGTGTCTATGTATTTCTCTGAGAAGAGCTATGTTCAAGAAGTGTCCATTTACTTCTTTTGGAAAAGAGCTATGTTCAAGAAGTGTCCATGTACTTCTGTGACAAGAGCTATGTTCAAGAAGTTTCTGTGTACTTCTGTGACAAGAGCTATGTTCAAGATGTGTTTCTATACTTCTCTTTGACAAGAGCTTTGTTCAAGAAGGGTCTATGTACCTCCTCTGACAAGAACTATGTTCAAGAAGTGTCTGTGTACTTCTCTCTGACAAGAGCTATCATGCAGAAGGGTCCATTTACTCCTCTATAACATGTGCCATTTCTAAAGATTAACTCTGTTGCTAAATGCAATTTTCTGGTTAAAGTCACATAAGCTATTTTCAAGAAGTTTCCATGTACTTTTCTCGGACATGTGCTATTTTCTCATATTCAAACTCAGCACCAACAGCACAAGAGAGTAAAGACTGAATATTTCTCTCCTCAAGGTCTCCAAACATATATCCATTTGCCTGATCCACTTGCTTTGTGACACGTAGCATGGATTCCTTGTCCTGCAATGATCAAATTTATATATAATTTTTATCTTTACTTTCATGAACATTCAATATTTTTTATAACCTAATATATTGTTAATAGCTTTCAAAGCAAACAGATTTTAATAGTATATCAACAAATATTGTTCCACCGGTCTTTATGATGAAATGTGTCTGCTATCTTTTTTAAACACACACTGTAGGTTTCAGCATGGTTTACCCTGAAGTTAAAAAATTGTTTTATTTAACAAGTGACCCATGGGTCATGACGCTCAGCTGCCAAGCATGACCTGCGACATCATGGACATCTGAGGCAAAATGTATGGTTGTTGAGCTATAAGGAACTAATCCCAATGCTTGCTTGATACCTGTCAGTCTCAAAGGAATACCACACAGGTCAAATATAAGATCAAAATATATAGCAAAAAATCAGGGAAAGCCATGCAAGAATTATTGTGAAACAGTTGCTTCTGTATTAATTTTTTTATTCAATACAAGCCAACTGTACTGAGCTTCATAAATGATGGTCGTATTTATTAAGAAATCTTTGACCAAAGGCAAGATAACATTAATATACATCCCACTGCATTCATTTTTATAGTTCTTGAGATATTTTGTTCTAAAGGAATTTAAAGATAGCTTCCTGGTGGCCTTATTGGATTTCTGACAGGTTGGAAATTGAACAACAAACATCCTCTAAAAGGGACCAAATATTGAAAAAATATCACAGAAACTGCATTGGCAAAAGGATTTCTAAGCTGGCTACCTGGCAGACATAATGGATTTCTGACAAGTCTGACATTTGACATCACACAATCTCAAATAAAAGACCAAACTTGTGGCAATGGCTCCAAAGAATGTTACAGTTATGAATGTCCAAAACAATTCAAAAGGCATTATCAAGTTGGAGAGCTCTCATATCAGATTTATGGACATGCGAATGTAAAAAGTGCAAGTCGATTATTTTTTAATTATCACCTTGCTTGTCGATAGGGCCAGCAGGGTAGGTAAAATGCAAAGACCTGAAAGAAAAGAAATGCAGAAATCATCACTAAGAGTCTTGTATTCAAATAAAGCCATCCTAAATCCAGGTACAGACCCACATATGATCAGAACAAACACTTGCTGGTATATCTGATGATTAGTATAATAATTTTCAGATATCTAGAAAACTAAGTTTATTACTATGATTTCATGAAATATACTGCAAAATGTTCCCATTATCTTATAAATCAGTAGC
This sequence comes from Sipunculus nudus, assembly GCA_026874595.1. NCBI lineage: Eukaryota > Metazoa > Annelida > Sipuncula > Golfingiida > Sipunculidae > Sipunculus > Sipunculus nudus. Next base: position 62,794,494 of record CM049313.1, read on the forward strand.
TAAACCTTAACACTTTACTCTCATAGTCTTAATGCCTGGCCAAAGCATTCTGGCAACAGTGTTTTTGTTATGCCCTAATGATATCTCCTTATCACACCATGAGCTGATACAAAAGGGAGTCATATATCACAAGAGTCACTGACAATTATTGGCACACAGTGAGATGTACCAGTTGGAGTGCAATGGTTATATATACAAACAAGTGACCCAGGGGTCATGACGCTCAGCTGACCAGGAAGACATTGACAAAAGTAATTTTAACATCTGAATGTCAAATTTGAATGAAATACTTTTTCCAAACTTGACCTTTTGTATTAAATCATCCAATATTCATTGGGGTACTATTGAGCTCTGTAGCATGAAGGATATGGGTAACAGACATCTATTTTCAAGGTTTACAAGATGACTTTTCAGGGGTCTCCCAGCATGTCAAAAAATAAAATTCTAGGTCCAGTTATTATGATTTGTGCCCTGTTAACAGATGACCAAATGTTTATTCTGGGGGGTTTTTCAAAGCCGCATAGGATGAAGGATATGGGTAACAGAGATGTAATTTCAGGTGCACAAGGAGACTTTTCAGGGGCCTCCCAGCATATCAAGAAAGGAGATTCTAGGTCAAGTCATTATAATTTGTGCTCTGTTAACAGATGACCAAATCTTTATTCTGGGGAGTACTTCGGAGCCCCAGAGCATGAAGGATATGGGTAACAGAGACCTAATTTCAGGTTTCCAAGATGTTTCATGGACCTCCCTGCATGTTAAGAAAGAAGATTCTAGGTCAAGTCATTATGATTTGTGCAAAGAACCATGGGGGAAAATGCATCAGTTGTTTGGATACTTAAGCTTTTGTATCAAATTTTCCTTTATTCAGGGGGGTACTTCAGAGCCCCATAGCATGAAGGATATGGGTAACAGAGACCTAATTTCAGATTTCCAAAGAGACTTTCCAAAGGCCTCCCTGCATGTCAAGAAAGAAGATTCTAGGTCCAGTCATTATGATTTGTGCCCTGTTAATATATGACCAAATCTTTATTCTGGGGGGTACTTCAGAGCCCCATAGCTCACAGAATATGGGTAACAGGGACCTTATTTCAGGTTTCCATGTAGACCTTTCATGGGCTTCCCTGGAGGTGAGGACAGAAGATTCTAGGTCCAGTCATTATGATTTGTGCCCTGTTTACAGATGACCAAATGTTTAAAGATCACAAAAGTAGAGAAAAAAAATCGTAAAAAATAAAAAAAATATAGGTAGCGCCACCAATCTCCAGAAATTGATGAAACACTCCATGATCAATATCCATGCAAAGAATCATGGTGATTAATGCATTAGTTGTTCAGATACTTGAGCTTTTGTATTAAATTTTGCATTATTCTGGGGGGGTACTTCAGAACCCCATAGCTCGAAGAATATAGGTCACAGTGACCTAATTTCAGGTTTAAAAGGAGAATTTCCATAGACCTCCCAGGATGTCAAGTAAGAAGATTCCAGGTCTAGCGGTTACGATTTGTGCCCTGTTAACAGACAGACGCCTGGATGGCCGGACGGACGACGGACAAAAGGTGATCCCTATAGTCAGATGACTTTCAGTCAGCTGAGCTAAAAATTGAAAAAATACAGGTGGCGCCACCAGAATGCAGAAACTGATGAAACATTTCATGATCAGTATCCATGCAAAGAATCATGGTGATCAATATAATAATTGTTCAGATACTTGAGCTTTTGTATCAAATTTTCCATTATTCTGGGGGGTACTTCGGAGCCCCATAGCTCAGAGGTTATGGGTAACAGAGACCTAATTTCAAGTTTTTAAGGAGACTTTTCATGGGCCTCTCAGCATGTCAAGAGAGAAGATTCTAGGTCCAGTTGTTACGATTTGTGCCATGTTAACAGATGACCGCATCTTATGAGGTCTCAAAAATAGAGAAAAAAATTCATAAAAATAAAAAAATGCAGGTGGCGCCACCATACTGCAGAAACTGATGACACATTCCATGATCAATATCCATGCAAAGAATCATGGTGATCACTGCAATAGTTGTTTAGATACTTGAGCTTTTGTATCAAATTTTCCATTATTCTGGGGGGTACTTCGGAGCCCCATAGCTCAAAGGTTATGGGTAACAGAGACCTAATTTCAGGTTTCCAAAGAGACTTTTTATGGGCCTCCCTGCATGTCAAGAGAGAAGATTCTAGGTGTAGTCGTTACGATTTGTGCCCTGTTAACAGATGGCCGCTTCTTAAGAGGTCTCAAAAATAGAGAAAAATATTGGTAAAAATCGAAAAAATACAGGTGGCGCCACCAGTCTGCAGAAACTGATGAAACACTCCATGATCAATATCCATGCAAAAACTCATGATGATCAATACATTAGTTGTTCAGATACTTGAGCCCTTGCATCAAATTTTCCATTATTCTGGGGGGTACTTCGGAACCCCATAGATCGAAGAATATAGGTCACAGTGACCTAATTTCAGGTTTGCAAGGAGAATTTTCATAGACCTCCCAGGATGTCAAGTAAGAAGATTCCAGTTCTAGCGGTTACGATTTGTGCCCTGTTAACGGACAGACGCCCGGACGGCCGGACGGCCGGATGGACGACAGACAAAAGGTGATCCCTATAGCTCAGATGACTTACAGTCAGCTGAGCTAAAAAAAACAAAGATGGTCTAAAAAGTAAGTTTTTATTATGACCATCCCTGACCTATGACCTTGGCCTTTTGCCCAGATATCAATTAGATTCTTTTTAAAGTGATGGGTAACTACTAACCACATAAAACTGGAATAATCACTTTGCAACCAATGTGAGATCAACTTTGACCTGCAACCTTTAACCTCTTGACCAGCTGACCCCAAAATCAATAAGTTATTTCTTCAAGCAAAAAGACCCATACATATGTTTGAATCAAACTGAGTGATTCATAGATGAGGTATATGTGAAAAACTGAAAGTTTGGGAAAAACAGTATAGCTTGAAATATTATCACTAGTATTTGGAAAAATTTAGTATTGTACAGGCTTCTGTGGCTAAGGGGTAGAGCGCAGGGCTCAAAGCCGGGAGATCGCGAATTCGAATCTCAGCCGAGCCGGTGAGATTTTTACGGTCGACCCCTACCCAGGGTGGGTGCTCTGCAGGCCACATGGGGAGACTGTACCCAACAGTCGTGTTTCACTCACAAACGAGTGCGCTTTTCGGGGGTTCCTCGGTGTTATGACCCAGCAATGGGGATGAGGCACACCCAGGGCCCGCAAGAATGAATCACCAAGCCTGGTTGATGCCAGTGCATTGTGTGCAAGCCCCTGTCACGGAGTCCGAAACTGGAATGGAAATTCTGCGGTTGTATATAGACTTAGTTAAGCAAGCATTTAAAAAAAATGGAGGCGGTTACCTCCACCAAAAAAAAAAAAAAATTAGTATTGTGACCTTGACCTCTGATCTTTGGAACTCAACATTAATAGGGTTCTTCCCCTATTGGTAGGTTAGCTATACATGACACATTGAAGTTATAGGTAGAAAAGTTTGCCTTAAAATGACTCCTCGCAAGAAGTGGGTGCTGTGAATTTGACCTTTCACCTCAAAATCAAAGGTCTTTTTCCCTGTTGGCAGAGAAGTGATATGTCGGTGCTAGTAGGTTTGGAATGAAAATTCTAGCTTGAAACATTTTAAAGAAGTTGATCCTGTGACCTTTACCTTTGACCTTGTGACCTCAAAATCTATAGGATTCTTCTCCTACTTGGTAGGTGAGCCATATGTGGAAGATCAAATGATTGGTATGAAAGGTTTGGCTTAAAATGCATCCACAAGCTTTTCAAAGAAGTGAGTCCTGTGACCTTGACCTTTGACCTTGTGACCTAAAAATAATTAAGGTTCTTCCCCTGTTGGTAGGCGAGCTGTATGGGGAAAGATGGAAGGTTAGGGATGAAAATTTTGGCTAAAAAAATTAATTCAGGGGGGTGCAAAAACACCCCGTAACTCAGAGAATATAGGTCGCAGTGACCTAATTTCAGGTTTGTAAGGAGATCTTTTTAGTACCTCTAAGAGTGCATAGGGTTCATGATCCTAACCCGTAAGGTTTCCATTTGTGCCCTGCTAATGGATGGACAGCCGGCTGGACGGACAGATGGTGGGACTACGGACAAAAACCCATCACTATAGCCCAGCATGACTGAAAGTCAGCTGAGCTTAAAAGCATATTTTTTCTTTTACTTCATGGTAGGATCATATGTGCATGTCAAATGCCAACACACAATGCAATACATGTGACTGCATATTCTATACCTAGAATCAAACTTTATTAAAAATATTGTCATTAATTCATTATATAATGATGAAAAACTCAAAACTGATGAAAAAACAATTGGAACAGTAAAATTATGGACAACTGTGTCAGGGAAGGATGTCAATAATAAAGATCAAATTAACAAGATGAAAGTTACACAACAAAACATTCACAAATTATAGACATACACAGATACTGTTTTGTTTACACATTTGTTGGTCAGCTTTAAACTAGAAGAGGAAATGCAAACCATCTCTGTGACTTAGTGCATTTCTGCAGGCATATGCAAAATGGCTCTGTTGATCATTCTCAACACTCTTGACTCTTAACTCACTCTGCACAGGAAGTCTCTCTATTAATAATATGAATATGTATATGAATTTATAACATAGAATGATGTGGCAAAAAGTTCCAGGGCTTTCTCACAAATCATTGGCAAGCCCTAATAACAGAGCTGAAAGCAACCCAAGCTCTGTAGGGTCTTAAGTCTTTAAGAGATGTAAACTCTGTGAGACAGGGGGAGCGGGAGAGAGAAAAAAATAGAGACAGACAGACAGAGCTCGACCAAGTTCTATGAATGGATGTTTAGGCAAGCATACTATAGGCTAAATTAAATTCATTCATATCAGATGATGAAGAATGAATGCACATCTAAAAGACTAGCGTGCAGTTGGCTTAGCTCATATATATAAGCACAATGTCAAAAGTCAAGGTTAATTTTCAGGGTTTAAGGACAAACAGACCCTGGGACTTAACATAAGCAAATCTGTCAATATCAAAAGTGGTATATTGTGTTCCAAAACAAGGACCTTTAATTTGTTTCAGACTTTGTTATAACATACCAACCTGAATATCCAGGGCTACAAATGACACCAGGCTGTAATCTTCTACTACACCTACTAGTGCTTCATTCAACTTCTTGAACTTTGAGAAAAAGGGATCATCCTGTAAGTAAAACAGATATAATAATTCAACACCAATTCACTGACTTTTCATTTATATAAAGTTCTGACACAGTAAAACCTCAAAATTGTGACCAACAAAGGGACCTCAATAAAGTGGTCACATTTTTTTAGGTGGTCATCTATGTAAGGTCTTATCCAAAGAGCAAAAAAAAAATCAGGACTGTGAATAATAGCTCATTATTTTGAGGTGGTCCCAAAACTGAGGTGGTCTTTAGGCAAGGTTTCACTGTAGAAACTTCAATGAAGGTCTTGAGACCACTCTTGGTCTGGAGACTGCGATGGAGACAAAATTATGCAGACCTCATTCTTGATTTCAGAGCCACAAGTCCTGGTCACAGGTTTTGTTTCTCAGCAAAACTATCTTGGTTCGTATCCACAATAGCATATACTGGTAACCAAGATGGTAAATCAGTTTACTCTGTCTGGATTAATCCACTAATCAGCATAAGTTCAGTTTAGCGTAGTCCACTTGAATGCCAGTCTACAGTAGTCTGGTTTACTTTAGGCTGGTTTACAGTAAACTGGTTTCTAGTGCATACAGGCAAATCTGATTCTAGTCCCAATGAGTCCAGTTTCAGCAGACAGCCCTGACTGCTACAAATACTGAATACTTATTAGGGTCCCCATTGAAGTGGTGACCTATAGTGATCACTTTGTCCATTTGTCCTTTTGTCTGTCCATCAGTGACCCTTTGTTTCATGTGCATTATCTCAAACAGAGTACATTGGATAAATTACTCAGAATGGCCCAACTACAGTGGATTGAGTGGAATGTAACATTTGTTCATCACATTTTTTTTTATGTACTGGTTGCTTGATTTTGTTTAAAGATGCCCATTCACCTGCCTTTTGAAATATAATTTTTGTACTGTGTACAGAATATATTAATGATATTAGAATAAATTTGGCAATGAAAATTTCTTTCAATACCTCTGTGAAGGACGTAGAACTTCTTTATCAACAACGTGTTTGTAAACACACCAATGTTGACAAACAATAAAAACATATCACCTAAGGTGGTAGGTTGCATACATGACGAGGTAGAGAGGTCACTTGTAGCAAACGCCATTTGCAAAGCTCTGGCTTATCTTACTTGCCACCAGATGCCCTTGTTGAATTTGTTTTGATTATTTTGTCGGGCCCCAACATATTAAAAACATGTTGATATAAACAAAACAAGCAGCCTGTGTGTGCAGGTATTCACATTTTCAGGACATTTTTTTATAAAAGTTCCAAGGGATCTCCTTAAATTTTAGAAATTTTCAACCTGCATTTATTTATTGTGATTGCATATTTCTTCATAAGTGTTTTGTAATATATATGAAAGGGGAATTATATACGAAAATAAAACTTTTGTGTATAAAAGGGCCATCCTAGAATGCAAGTCAAAAGGTAATTGATTGATATTTAATATTAACAATAATTAAAATATTCTGTGAATATAATTGCTATTATAAATGATATATAAGATCTTTAAATTATCTGCCATTAATGAATGCTAATTTATAAATGATCTCAGATCTATGTAAATTGTATCATCTAATGTCAGATATATCATTGCAGACTGTATATATATATATATATATATATGCAAGCTTGTTCTCACTTGTCCACAGGAGTAAGCAAACTGTTTTAGATCAAAATAATTGCCACTATAGGCAACAATAAAGGATTTACCATAATATTTTAAGAAGAAAACATTATACTTCATTTATGTTTAACATACCTGGTATTGGAATAGGTCCCTTTAAGAAAAAGGTTTCTAGATATATAATGGTTATGATTTGTGTCCTGCTAACAGATGGACAACCACATGGATCAAAACATGACATAGATAATAAAAGTAAAGCTGAGGCAGGGTAGGATGTAGCCTAGTGGTTTAGGCGTTGACTTCAGAACTGAAGGTCCCAGGTTTGAACCCAGCTGGTGCCTCAATGTTATAATGGTAAAATCTTGTTATACAACCTCAGAGATACTCTCTAATGTCTTAACAACAGGTTATGAGCTCTGGATTATTCCTAACCCTGTGCATATAAAAACCTCAAATCCGTAAGGCTTCAAGTATAACATATCATTCTTATCATACAGATACCTTCATCCTCAGTCAACAGACAGTGCCACCAACAGGACATGGACCTATCCTTTATTAAAAGGAAATAATAAATTTGGAAAAACTTAACCTGAGCATGAATGAAAATAAATTAAAACTAGATGTGTCGGAACGACACGAATGCCCCCCCCTGGGGCAAATTAGAAACATTTGTAAAATTTTGAAAATTTTTTTAAGTTCAGGAGGTGTCGTATGGTCAAAAGAAGGTCAACAAGGGCAAAATGCAAACTCGATCTGTAAAGGGTCATTATCAAGCAACACACCAAAAATCATGCCAGTATATGCAGGCATTGTGAAAAAAAAGTCCATACATGTGCATTTTCCATAAAAATTTCTGTCTTTCATGAAATTTTTTATGTTTAGGAGCCGTAAAACAATCAAAAGTAGGTCAACCAGGACGAAACACGAGCTCGATCTGTAACTGTCATTATCTGCCCACACATAAAAAATCAGGGTGGTATCTGCAGGCTATGAGGAAAAAAAGTCAGTACATATGCATTTGTTATGAAAATTTCTATTTTTCATGAAACTTTCTATGGTCAGGAGCAGTCAAATGGTCAAAAGTAGGTCAACTGGGACAAAACAAGAACTCGATCTGTAACTGGTCATTATCTGCCTACACACCAAAAATCAGGCCCGTATCTGCAGGCACTGCGAAAAAAAGTCCATACATGTGCACTTTTTTTATAAAATTTTCTATGTTAGAGCACCGTCAAATGGTGAAAAGTAGGTCAACTGGGACAAAACGCAAACTCGATCTGTAACTGGTCATTATCTGGCTACACACCAAAAATCAGGCCAATATCTGCAGGCATTGCGAAAATAAGTACGTACATGTGTATTTGTCATGAAAATTATTTTTCATGAAATTTTTTAAGTTTAGGAGCCGTAAAACGGTCAAAAGTAGGTCAACCGGGACAAAATGCGAACTCGATCTGTAACTGGTCTATATCTGCCCACACACCAAAAATCAGGCCAATATCTGCAGGCATTGCAAAAAAAAAGTCCGTACAACTGTTTGATTTCGGAATGACGGAAGGACGGAATGACGGACATGGGTAAAACTATATGCCCCGGCCACTTTGTGGCGGGGGCATAATAAAACAGATATCAACATTTGTACTTACAGAGAGATGTTCCAGGAGATAAGACAAATCCAGCACGTCTGTGTAGAAGTCCAAGTTGAATGGCAGTTTACCATACTGCTCGATAAGGTCCACTTTAGATAACACATTAACATGAGGGAGGGCCACTTGTAACATGGTTGATAATGAAGTAAACAAAACAGAGATAAACTTTGAAGGATCGCTGCAACAATGAGAGTCTACGAGGTGTATTGCGGAGAGTCGATAGTCCCACTTCTGTAACTGTGCAACGATATTCTTCACAGAAGAGTGATGTGTGTATAACTCTACTTGTCCGGGAAAATCAAACAGCAGATAGTGTCCTTTAAGTTTCTCTAGCTCACTTTTGAACCAGTCTAAGTTTTTTTCCAAATACTCCATGCAGTACACCAGGCCACCATTTGGCCCTAGTTTTAAGCTGTCCATGACATCAGACAAGGTGATTAAGTCACTCAGATCTAACGAACATTTGTAAGGCAGCCCCTCATTGGCTGGATCCATGTTGATGACTGCCACTTTTCGACCAATCCCGGTCAGAAATTCCTGCATTGCTCTGCAGTATGTTGTTTTGCCAGACCCTGGAGGGCCTATCACCACTTGACCAAACATCTTCTGCTCTGTAAATATATATATAAAATTTAGCTCATTAAAGAAGTTATTTTAAATTTCAAAAGATTTGTGGTAGCATGTTGCTAGGTAAACTAAGATGTATGAAACCCATTATTGCATCCACCAGGAGGGTATGCTTTCATCATGTTTGTTGGTGTGTCTGTGTGTGTGTTGGTATGTTTGTTCACAAAATAAAGCAGTCATGAATGAAATTTCATGAAATATTCAGGGCATTTAGGGCATGGGCCACGGAAGAATCAATTTGGTGTGGATCCAGCACAGAACCCAGATTCAGAAACATCATCAAGGAATATTCACAAATGTACAGTGACTTATGCATGAATGAACCTGGGAATATGGGCCAAATAAATGAATGCAAACACATGGCAGAGGCTTGCATTCCTTTAAATGCAGATTCCTAGTTATCTGTATGCTTTCTTCATCTTAGAATTTATTAAATATTCTTTTACACAGGTATTAACTAGATATTTCTTGGCACTGCAGGTGCCATAGTATCCCCAGACAATTAATCCCCCCCCCCCCCCACCCTTTAAGAATAGGCCCCCCCATTCTCAGCAACAATTAATATCAGACCACACTCATAGAAAAGGTCATGACCCAAATTTCAATATACATCAACACCTAACCCATGTCTATGTATATGCATAATATGAAAGAAATCTGTCCATTATTTTGTTTACTTATAATGCTCACAGTACTGTTAAGTGGCAATGTCCACTTTGTCTGGGGATACAATGAATAAGTATAATTCTCATCTCATGATGATCTTTATTCTAAAAAATCTGAGACATCAATCAATCAATGGTATGTTACAATGGTATGTTACTACATCTTAGATTTTACGAAATATTTGGGATCAGGTATTTGTACTTGTATCTAGGTACACATTTCAAAGAACTTGTACCTGTTCCTGGCTGTGAGGAGTAGGGGATACCTGGTACCTTTACCTGGAACTTAAGTATCTGTACCTGGTATAAGGTACTCTAGGTACAAGTCTGATACTAGAAATGGAAATCAGGTTGTTTCTAGTAAGTGTACAAAGCTGTCACCCCTGTGAGGGGCAGTTATCTATCTTAGACAGGGGTAATTACTAAGTTTTCATGCAGCCTATGAAGTTGAGTGGGCCAGGGCTAGCAGTATGGTGACCTACCTCTGGCATCTACACAGAAAGTTCATATTGAAACTATCTGATATGTAGTTCACCAAGAAAAGGATATGGATAGTGTTGCTCACATGCCCCATGTAGATAACTGTCTACTTTCCATTTATAGAAAACAGTCCCCTGCTCAACCACCAAATGTAGTTGCTCTTAATTCTCAAAATATTCCTCACTGAGACTTAATGCAATTAACAAGTTTGAAAAATACTGTTACTTCTAATACTAATATAGACATCACATTTAAGTACACAAATGAAAATTACATATTTCTGTATTAATAACTGTGAAAACTTTATCATATTTGTTTATTTACTTTAGGCAGTCCCTTATACATTTGTATTTGCCATTGTACTATCGAATAATATGTTATTCTGCCATTCTTCTGTAACTTATTATTGCACATCACAATGAAATTTATGCAGTTATCATATGTTCGCAAATTATAAGGCTGTCCTTCCTATGATGATAGGGGGGGGGGGGGGTAGCAAGAAGAAGCCTCCATCCTGGCCCCCTCCCCCGACCCACCCCACACATGACCTGTAATTCTCTAGCATACTAGGGCGACCAGGGTACCTGCAACTGGTCACAGGGAGGAGCCTGCAACTGTTGTCATGGTAATCATCAAAATTCTCACATGCTATGGGTCAGTAGTGGCCTAAAGCATGGCCACTATGACCATCTCTATAACTGTGCAGGTTAAGACAGGGTTGGGCGGGTAATATCCTGGTGGGTAAACCCGGGCGCGTAATACCCCTTATAACCTGGTCGGGCAATAAGCCATAAAACCCACATGTGGGTTTTACTGGGCAATATGATTTGGGCTTGTTTCGAAGCATTCTTTTCAATCTCAAAATCGCTGCATAAAATGCATATAATCAAATAAAGAGGAAAAACTGCAGTGATTGTCCATGAACTAAGTTTAGGTTTCATGGTGGCAGTCAGTGATCACACTATGACTGAAAAGACCTAACTAAAGATCTCTCACATGCCCTAGATATATATAGCAGAATCATACCATAATGAAATCCTTTGTGAGTAACTCTCGATTTTTTAGGCTGTAATCCACAACAACAACTCTCATATTCATGTAATAACATTAACTCCCAAAGTGTCAGTGCCCAGTGTATGCCATTGCTTCTGCAGCAAAGTCCCAGTGAAGTGTCACTGTGGCTTCACCTGTGTGGTAACCTATACATGTCCTGCCAATCAGTTGACACTTTGCAGCTAGTTACCATCTTGTGTCAACCAGTTACCCAGTTTGTGAACACACCCAATATGTAATCCATCCACTTTCAATCTTTCATTGAAACAAATAAAATTAATTCAAAATCATTAAATAATTACAAATGATGGATTCAAACTGAAATATGATTGAAATAATGGGATTTACAAAGTATGGTAGGTTTATACTCCATCTTAAAGACTCCTGATTTTTTTTAATTATCATTATAACTGCTATACATATCACCATTATCAGTTATATATTATACATATTTATATATTTATATATATTTTAAAGCAATAAAGTACACTGATCACAGTTTTTCCCCAAGCTGGTACAATTATTTTGAGTTCAGTCAGTTGTCATTTGATACTATATTGCCTATGAAACCTGTAAAACCCATAAAACCCGGGTTTACCCAATACCTTCTTGGCAGGGTTTTATGCTTAAAACCCTGGTTTTGCCCAACCCTGGGTTAAGAAATCTACCCTCTGTGCAGGTTAAATATGCTTCACTGGAAATCAGACACCTGTCGCAAGAAGCATTTCAAAATGTAATATCCTGTAATATAGAGATGTATACTTTTAGAAAACCGGTAATATTTAATGAAAGGTCATTTTGTTATAGCTACAGTACGTAGTGCATGCAGCTTGTCGTCCATACGGTAGCTAGTGTTGCTAGGAGTCATTGACATTGTGTCTCACAAGTTGAATTTCTCTCCTATAATTTTGATCATCCACCATAACACCATAAGGCACAACTTTATTCATGACGTTTTCATTTATGATGTTGCCAAGAAAACTGTGCATTGTACAAGCTATATTTGAGCATTTGTGGTCATTTTATGTATCATATATTGGTTATCAAACTATATAGTTCTTATTTTAAAAGAAATATTCATCAGTATTATAAAAATAATAATTAAAATTGTGAATAATATATTTAGTATTGTAAACAAGCCTTAAAAAATCTCTAAAATGCACGTAATGTGGTAGCCTGACACGTACGGAATCCATTTATCTGTGATATGGTATTGATCATAGTTTACTATATGTCAGTGCTGCAGCAAGTACTGTGGTTGCGTTTTGTTCGCTAGGGGTTTGACTTTGCGATTTTAAGAAGGGGAAATAGTCGCGAAAATAAAAAAAAAAATTCCTGAATGAGACGCCAACCTTATACAGTTGAAGAGTACTTTATTCTGATAACAGCAATGGCAATTCACGTCTATTGTGCCAAGCAGTAGAATCAACATTCTTTCGAATATCTGCCATCGCTAAATATGCATACCGTATGATACGGTATATAAACACTGATAAATCACTCGCGAAACACTGAAGATGTTAAAATCGCGAATAAGTAACCTCGCGCATATGAAGCCAACCACAGTATACCGCCGAATAAATGAACATGCACCTGACAAGAAGACAAAACGCTATCGTTCACCGACTTGAAAGAAACTCAGCCGGCCAGTGTGAAGTCGTGAGATCGAGACCATTCACTAGATCACTCAGACTCGCAAATCACGATATCTTTCACCAGACTGTTTTAAGGCATGCTATTTTGCCCTTTATAAACCCCCTCGCTTAGACTCGTTCTCTTCTTCCAAAGAACACTTCTCTCCAGTCATATATTTAGTCCGCCACGTACGTAGCCTCTTCCACAGGCTCCGATTGAGCCTGTGGATGGGGAATAAAAGGCCTTCTCTGATTGGCCAGATTTACTGAATTTTCTCATTGGCCAATCCCGGGAAAGCCCCTGCTTGGCTCTGTCAATAAACAAGCGCACATGGTGCTGGCTGTCAGCTGACGAGTACTTCATTGGGATCTTTTTAATATCGGGCTTCATGATGAAGGAACAATAGACACATATTGTAAATACAACTGCTAATTATTACGGAAGCATAATGCCAGCTTTATGGGTAAAGAACACGAAGTTGGATATGCATACATGTCAAACCTAAGGCTAAACAGAAGGTCGGTGTGCCCCTCACCTCAAGCCTCACGGCTTGTCGTCAGGATCAGGGTAAGTCGTGAAGTGTTTATTTCTGACTAACAGCCCATTGCCTGATGTTTGTCAAAATTTGTGGGACAGCATGCTCCCTAAACCAAACACTTAGAAAGAGTAAAATTTATTATATTTCCCCCAAAATCATTTAAGATTTCAAGCATAAACCTTTTTTTATATTATACCTGTATATATTTTTTTATAGTGTCATGTATAGTCTGTATAAATATATTCAACGGGTGTTACTTTACTGGGCCTTAGATCCATTTTATATATATATATATATATATATATATGTATATATAGAGGCATGTATGTATGTATACCAGTATATATTCTGTTGGTTAAGTGTCATGCTGTAACAGGATGAATGTATAATTTCATTATATGACCTGGTGCTTAATCACATTCAGCACAAAAGATTCATATATTTTAACTAATATTTCATACATTGTGTAATATACATTCCAAGTATCATGCAATAACCTTAAAACAAAAAATTCAAATTTAAAATATATATTTGTCATATAAATATGTGCAGTAATTCTGATTTATCTATGGAAAAAGGGCGTTGATAAATTAATATACTTGAATAAAAATGAAGGTACAAAAACAAATACATTAGAAAAGAAAATACAGACATGTTACTTTAAAAGAACAAGGGACCTATGGGTCACTGTGCTCAGCTGACGTTAACCTTGAAGGTAAAAATCTAAAATAATATCAAATGGAGATAAAGTGTAAGAGGAGGAGGTAATAAAGGCCATGGTTGGTTGCAATTGTTGCAAATAATATTTTGTGACCTGACCATGTGTTTCCTAATGTTGAAACTGAAGCATGTGAGCAGTTTGTGAACAAATGATCTGTACAATTACCATGATGATTGGCTTTTTGATAAACTGTTGACATTTCAGTAGTTTAAACATTTGTTCAATCGAATCTTTTTTTTGTATAATATATATTATTAAATATATGGTTTTTTTTATGAAATGTATACAGTTGAAATATAACTAATTAACAACATAAAACATGGCAAACAAAGCCGCCAAAGCCTGATCTCAAATTCTGCTGATGCAGGAAAATAATGAACAAATGTTTGTAATAAATCCTCATTTTTTTATCACATCAATTTTTTTTTTTATTTAAGTTTATATTTCTATACATTTTCAATATAACATATATATCTGAATATAAAAGTTGATTCATAATTCTCAATTGCATCATCATAAATCTCAATCTTGTCAGATAACACCACATCATGCATACAAATGTTTATTTATTTTTTACCACAAAAATATATATTTTAAATCTGCAAAACAATAAATATCTAAAAAAAATACTTGATTTAGATTTCACAATTTTTAATTGTGTCTTTATTTATCCATAATGTGCTTCATATTTTATCATAATTCAAGCATACTGATGGGTTCCATTATGATTGGTAAAATGATTTAAAAGAAAAATGATTTCTTTAAAAATGCTACATTACACAACATTGCATCTTCTGGATTACACCTTGAATTACCTTTTCAAGGAAAGTATTTGCATATCAGAGTGGAAACAGCATTACAATTAAGGAGAAACAGTGAAAACAATAACAATACTGCATAACACTTGGTGGGTTGGGTTTGCGGGGGGGGGGGGGGGGGGGTGATATTGGGGTGGTGATATGAGAATAACTGTACACCTGTCACAGCAGGGGATCTCCCCCAGTGACTGTAACAAATCAGAAACCCTGGCATAGCTGACTTCCAGTGACCTGGAGTGGGACCCTGCATCTGTAACCTCTAATCAAAGCAAATGACTACAATAGAGCCTCAAGAAAAAAATCAATAACTAGCTTAATTTTCAAGCTTTTATTTCCAAATTTCAGATTTAAACAAATTAAATATTTATGTTTACATGCTGTGAAAATTAAATCAATGGTACTTACAGGAAAAAAACGTGCCATGGTCAAAGTTGGGCAAAATTTAAGGTACTGATTTTATTTTTATGCTAATTACTTAAAAAATTTACAAAATTCAGATCTAATTTTGGGTAAGCAATTGAATCTTAATTAAACAAAGTTATATACTTGGGAAAATAGACTCTAGTTTCAAAATTTTTCATGTTAAGTGAGTAAATATTTTTCCTGATTTTTTACAAAGTCCATTATGTTTGGGCCCATAACTTAAAGAATTTATACTTAACAGACTTAATTTCTGGCATGTACATAGGAACTATATGGAAGAATATTTATGGTAAATATGAGGAAAAACAGATGAGTGGTTTTGATATTAGGCAGTCCTGAAGTGTGAAAATAGGATTTTAATAAAAAATTGAGGTTTTTCCTTAATTTCTCAAAGGAACGAAGTCACAAAGACCCAGTTTTCGGCTTGGTAGGAGATCTTGGGGACATCTAACATTATGCTGAATTTTGGATTCCTAGGTCTTACGGTTTCAAAACGTGCCACATCTACGGACGGACGGACGGACAGACGGACGGACGACGGACAATGGACCACGACTATAGCTCAGATGACTTATAGTCAGCTGAGCTAAAAATGATGGAACTTTTTGGCAGCAAATAAAAATAATTGACAAAGTTTGAGTTTGTCCAACTGTGTTTTATGAAGAGGAGACATTTGTTCAAGGTTAAATAGGAATTTCAGTGGTTTTAAAAGTCAAACAAATGTCACTGGTCCACTATGAATAACATTTTACCTCAGGGTCAAGTCTGAGGACCAAAAGTGTGTGTCATAGATATCTTAAGAGGATAATCTGTCCTAAATTTTAATGTGAAAAGATATGGCATTAATGCTCGCAGTTCAGTTACATCTTTGTACAAAATACCAGCTACCCTGTGTATTACTAGCTTGTGTGTATTTGATCATCTCCAGTTGGATATAGAGATGTGCTCAGATATGGAATGTTGCACTGCAGTTTAATATGTATAGGCATAATGTCATCAGTTAAATGCTATAATGCTGAAGATTTATTAGCATGTGCTTGATAAACCTGCATTCACTGTTACAGCATTTCAATTTATTATTTTTGGTCAGATGTGTTTCTTGGTGGAAAATGCAATATATTAGCTATGTTTATGAAATATGTTCAGTATTAAAGATCAGTTGAGGTTCCTAGTGTCCATTTGTCCACATGCTCTCTCTCACACATGACTATCAGAATATATAAGGGTTGCAGGTAACAATGCATCAAATAATTCACTGAATCAAAGCCAGTCAACCAGCATTAAAAGGCTCACTTAATTTAATTTATTGCATTTACAGAAATATCCATGTCCTTTTGATAATTTTTGATCTCTAGGTGATACTTAAGGACGTAAAATATACATATACATGGTGTAGTGGGGATTGTTGTTTGAAAAGGAAAGTCACCTGACACTCCATATTTTATATGTGGGTAATAAGCAGTAGTATATTCAGAGTTGCAATTTGACCAAGGCAAACCTATTTTACCCAATCCAGTGGGTAAAACCTGGGTTAAAAGTATTTTAACGAGGATTGACCCATTATATACTCCAGATTTTTTGCCCAGCATATTAGAATATTTTTTTAAAGATTAGCTTCTTTTGAATTGGTCAAAAGAACTTAAGCACACATTTTGTGAACATAGATAGGTGAGCCAAGTGGCTCTGACCACATCATCACTGTCTAAAAGAAGCTATTTACACCCATTTGCCACTTGTTGGGTTGCATGTACAAAGCACGTCATTCTGAATAATAGAAATTAGTGGTAAAACCAATTCTGAGGAATAACTTGGTAAAACCCATTCAACCCAAACTGGGTTTTTTTTGCAACTGACATGCTCCCATATGCAGCTGGGTACATCTCAACAGCTTATCACTATATTATGTTCAGCTGTAAATAAAAAACATGCTGTTGTACTACTATTAATTTCAGACTGGTGCAGTTCTAAAATTTAAAGTTTTAGTTCCAGTAAGATACTGAAGAAGCACCCTGATCTCCATGACAAAATAAAGCCCACTGTCTCTGTAGGGATGTATGCTTAGGGGAAGATTGGATGTCCTACACTCCCTCCCTGGGTAATGAAAAAAAGGTGAATACATGCTCCATGTTAGTCTATGTGATTCATATATTAAGGTATAGGTCTGCTACATTAATAAATTACTTTCATTTTTTTAGGTGAAAGTTAAAGCAGAAACCTATAAACCTTGATTTGCACACTAATAAATTTTCAATGGGGATTTCATGGGAAAAAAAATCAAATTCCTACTTAACCCACAATATGTGGAAATAAAAAGTCCTGTAATATTGCAGGAAAAAAGCAATTAAGATCACTTTACATGAAGGAGAAAATTGTTTAAGGACAGCATTTACATGGTGCCAATTACATGTATAGAACTGCAGATTTGAACGAGACCATGGTCAAATACTATGC
The DNA here is from genome assembly GCA_026874595.1 of Sipunculus nudus. Classification (NCBI taxonomy): domain Eukaryota; kingdom Metazoa; phylum Annelida; class Sipuncula; order Golfingiida; family Sipunculidae; genus Sipunculus; species Sipunculus nudus. Next base: position 62,812,387 of record CM049313.1, read on the forward strand.
ATGCAGACACATAGACTTCTGATCATTCTATTCATGTCATGTGAATAACTACATTGTATTTAGATATCTATATAATGTTAATACATATAAAAATTCCTTAGTAAAACATAGATACAAGCACAGATCTTTTTCTATGGTAAAATATATCCTAATGGAAGTCCACAAGGTCCAACAAAAATACTTATTTAAATATAGGAAATCAAAGTAAAGGAGATACATGTACCAATGATAAAGACCAGACTTGCTTAAAACAAAGAGTCCATACCAGGTCTATGTAACTTTATATTTCACTCAAGTTTGTGCTTTAACCATGAGAACATAATTTTTGTTTCAAATCAAGCACCTGATATAAAGTAATAAGTAGAGAAGCTGACACATGCCAGACTGTTGCTTTTGATCTGCTTCAGTCTAGTGTATTTCTGTATTCTTTTGATATATACTGAAAAGTTCATCTTTAAGGGAAGATGATTTGCATTTCCTACCACTTTGCAGTGATGTAGTTTAGTCCACCCCATTCAAGTCCAAGTGCAAGTCAGAGTCCAGGTCACTCAAGTCCAATTCTAAATATGAATCCTTAAGGTTTAAGTCCAAGTCCAACTTCTTCAAGTCCAAGTCATTTGGAACATGAGTCCAAGTCCACCATCATTGAGTCCAAGTCATTTGGAACACTAGTCCAAGTTTGACACAAGTTTTCTTATTAAAAGAACTTGGAAACGGATATTTGGGATAATCATGCAAATTTATTAATTTTTAAGTGCGCTTTATTTGAATGTTTAATTACATTTAACTCCTGATACAGAGCTTAACCTTGGTATGTTTTGTCTTATTTTTTTTATAATATTCAATAAGTAATTAACCCATGTGCACAATCTTAACATAATATGTGAGTTTTCTTTTTTATTGGACTCAACAGTCAAAATAAGGTCCCAAGGCCTGGTAAAAGGGGGATCCAGGCCACAAAATGTTGCCAGAAACCCTCGAAAAGGTTGCGGCGTATGAAAAAAAGGGGGTCCTGACCTCTGGACCCCCCTCAATCCGCTTCTGCTTGAGATAGACTCTGGGTGATTTCTTGAGTCCTTATACCTGCGAGTCTAAGTAGAAGTCCAAGTTCAGGACCCTCGCGTCCAAGTCGGAGTCCTTAAAAAGTGAACTCAAGTCTGAACTAGAGTACAAGTGTAGACTGGAATTCTACAACACTACCATGTTCTGCCAGCAGATTTATTAAAACTCATTCAGAGTTTGACCTTTCATTTTGTAAGAGATGATATTTTAAAGTTCATGTGCATTACAGAAAATGAATACGATATGGTTATATTGTATGATTATCATGACTTGTTAAAAATAGGGATATCAACAGAATGTAATCATGAAATGCTTGTAATGATAAAACAATGAAATAAAAAAATCTGGGAAAGCTTATTTATGAACTCAACATGACTATATCATGACAGGGTTTTCTCTGATTGAATGTTTTTTTTAAATAAATACATGATATTTGTTTAACACAATGCTTATATTTTGGGTCGTACTGATTGTTGTTGATTGCATGTATCTTTATATCAAAAGGTGGAAAAGCATATATACTACCTATGATTGAACTGCATTACTTTTTTTATATTTCCAGTTAATGTGTTGTTTTAATGAATTGATCTTTAAACATTTAAGGTAATCAGGAAGTTACACATTTCATATTTAGCGGTAAAGGAAACACATTTGAATAATAATTTGTTGTAAAAATACATAAAAATATAATCCAGTACAAAAATTAATAAAACAAACCAAAATGAAATCATACATTAACATTTTGTTGTATCTAAATATCACATAATAATATATGTTGATTTGGCTCAAAACTTTGGCATTTTCTCACGGTCTACATTTGTGTAAAAACATTGCCCCCCCCCCCCCCCCCCCCATCCCACACACACACATCAACCAAAGAAAAGGGGGCGTGGCACTAAGAACATTTTCTTGGAAGTAAAACTTTGGCAGTACAGGTTTAATACTGGCCCTCCTGATTATATGGTACTTTTTAAAAAGTTTAATTTTTAAAAAGCAAAACATGGTCGTACTTTTTTTTTTTATTTTATTTATTAATTGATAACAGTCAGGCACACGAAGCATGCAGGCAAAACGTACACACATGGACTTGAGCGATATCAGAAAGTGCAACGTTTAATACAGTATATCATTATGAATGTACATGCAGTAACCGTATGAGTGACACTTAGAAGCTGCAATAACCTGAGTATATCCCGTTCGTCAATGACACAGCGTCAGTTATCCTAATTTGAGTGACCTTTGACAGAGAAAATGTGTTTCATGCCCGTGACTCGCTTGCAGCTGTACCTGAACAGAATCGCGTAGCACGCATGCGCAGCTTGAACTTATCTGAATAGATTCGGGCGGAATCCCAGGCCCAAAATGGTCTCCGTTTACAGACCCACTGGGGGGTTGCGGAGCGCCACCGTGTGTCTGTGTAAGAGACTAAAAGCGCCATCGGCCAGTCGGAGACGAAGCAATATCTGACTTCATCCAGAGTAAGTGCCCATACTTTATTAATGCTGATCATCCAGCAAAAGTTTTGGTCCCAACCGAGTCTAAGCATCTGTAACAATTATAATATGTGGGGTTTGTTTGGTGTCCTCACGCTTCACAAGGCATATACATGTCTGAGGGTCTGTACGGATCCGTACAAACTTAGATAGTATAGACTCCCCGCCAGAGGCTGCAGCGCTTGTATTGTTTACTATATATGTCAGCGCTGCAAGACTGCAGCAATCATATATTCGGTCATTTGGAAATGCAGGGCTGTAAACTTATCAACTGTACCATGATACACCACACTTTCGACAAGTGTCTCTCTCTCTCTCTCACACTCTCTCCCAGAAAAAATCGATTATATATATATATATATATATATATATATATATATATATATATATATATATATATATATATATATATATATATATTGTAATGATTTGTGGCGACATCTAGTGACTCTAGTAGTATTAACATGTAAACCAGTAAATTATTTCGTGTTGTGCTGATGGCGACATCTACCGGCAGGGTAGTGGTAGGACTGTAACAATCGAAACTGGTCGAGCAGGGTTAACAGCGGCTTAAATGTTACATGTTCTTTTGTTTATTGTTATAGCTAGTGCGCATGCGCGTAGTTAATGTCCCAAGTTTTCGTGGACATGTTAGTCAGTTGGTACTCGAGCCGGGGCGAATAAAACATCTCTTAACCGATGCTGGAGTTCATTATCTGTTGGAACAAGAACACCATTACAATATATATATATATACACCCACATTATTACCGGGGACTTAGTTGGTGCTCATTCACTATAAGCAAATACTTAAAATAGGAGTGGTCATCATTCCACAGAATACTTTTGGTGTTGTCACACTGCGGGGTTATCAGCACGGTCTTCGTCATATGATGGCATAAATCACGGTAGGTCTACATGATGTGTGTCATGCCAAGGCACTAGCTGTGATCGACAGACCTACTTGAAGCAAGCAAACAATAAATAGGCCTAAGTAATAAATACATGGTATTTTCCAGGCAGCTTTATTTGGCTATATATATAGACCTGCTAGGGCGACGATATCCTAAATTTATATTGCCTTCGACTTAAATTACCGTGCGACACGACAGATTAAGATATATAAGCATATACTGGTCTTGTCCATAGCTTTCGTGCTCCCTCCTTACGCTTCGTTTGCCTCAGGCTCCGTGGAATATATATATATATATATATATATATATATATATATATATATATATATATATATACGCCGTATTATAACATGCAGTTACCCTGGGTCCAATGTAATAATTAAAAGCGTAGACAAAAAGGAACATATTGAAATGTTTTTCATTCACCTTATGAAAATCAGAGATTTAGATTATACCATCGTGCATCTAGAAAACAGTTCTCTGTCTTACCTTTTTCACCCTTTTAGCCGATATTTTGCCTTTTCCGAGAACCAAAGTGGTCTTAAAACTGCAATGCAGGAAAATGACGCCCGCGCATGGTAGTTAGCGTAGTGACGTCTTTTATGCAAATGGCTTATAACTTGTGCAAGGTAACCGTGACGGAAAAAAATCGCTCACACACCGATTCGAAAATAGCCGAATAGTGGTACCACTTTGTCGTTGCTTAGCCGTGCGCATGTGTACACTTCAAAGAAATTTCAGACAAAGCCACATAACAATTGCTATGGGTCTCGATAGGGTCAAAAGTAAGAGTTGTTTGTCAAAATGAAATTTAAGGAGGCCTTTGAAAAAAAAATCACATGATTTGGATCAAGATTATTTCCAATTAATAGACTGCTCTTAGGAAGTTATGATTTCCATAATAAATCAACAAAATCTGTTCAGAACATTTTTCGTAAATTTGCTGAGAGATAAATAAAATAACCAAGAGTAAAAATGATACTTCTCCCACCGGCGGAGGCGTAATTAAAAGTAATTCCATGCCTCTTGGGGCGTAACAGAGTCCCGGAACTTTGGTGCAGTTGTACGATTTCTCCAACGAATCTCAAACAACAACACAGCAATTTGCGTTTTAAATCACCAATTGGAATGGCCAAAAAGTCTGTCCGAAAGTAATCATCTATATGCCAAAACATAACACTGCCAGTCAATGGAGTATGCGCTAAACTAAAGATATGGAGGGTTGCGGGCTGCTCAACTTCGCCGGTGCTTAACATCCTCAATATCTTTATACGCGGAGACCCTATAGCTACAAAGTGACTTGTCTTCACCCTCTAGCCGCTACCTAGATAAGAAATTCCATGCTCTCCCTGATCCATTGGGCGGCCTTGTTTGTAATAAGGGCATGAACGGATAGGTCCCAAGTATACTGTAGGAGGGGTGTATCTATGTAAGGGTACATGGAATATCCTACACTGTGTCCGACACTATAAGTCAAAGCCAGCAAAAGAACAAGTTATATAATTTGCTATCAGATGCTAATAATTGTCAAAGGTTTCGCTACCATAAAAAGCATGAGAGTTCCATAAGCCACAGGGTACAGGACATAACTCATACGATTTACAGGTTTAATTAAATGCATAAGTTTATAGACTGTTACAAACTGATGATGCTACTGCCCTTTTCAAAGCCTCGACAAATGTCAAGGGCCCAACCTAAGCCTCTTATATTGGCGATGAAATATGTTGATCAAATATGTATTTATGAGCATATTTATAGTATTATCTAATTAAAAATTAAAATGTTCATTTCTCAGACAATTATTAAACTACTAGGATTTTGTTATCCCGACGCAAATATGTGATATTGACAACTTAGTTCATAATTAAGAAAAAGTATCATTTTAACTTACCTGTCAGAACATGGAGTGTAAACGAATTCACATGTATAGCCAGAGAGAACCAACGCATTTTTCAGTCGCTAATTTGCTGGTAAATGGAGTAAAGACAGAACTGACATCTCGCATTGGGACTTGCGGTGGCAGTCTTTTGAACTTGAACACTGCTGATGCCATGTTATATTGACACACTTTGGTACAAGGGTAGCTCCGTGAACGAAAGCTTGGCCTTCTTCTGAGTTTGACACTTACATTAACATCGACACAACATTAACATTTGGTATTTTATAACTTAGTAACACAAAATAGTTCTTCAAGGATAATTGAAGAGGGAGGGAACAAAATCAGATCAAAATATTGATTCATGTTATACAACTTATTTATAATTTTTCGTACAAACGTTAGAAAACATGTTATCTATTTTACAAATCAGTTACAGGGCATTTTAAACAAAGGGTCATTAATTAATTTGTCAAAAATGTTAAATTTTAAATTTGGGTGGAAAGAAAGACGATAAATATACTTACAAAAGATCCTGGATTTATTTTTGTTATTTTAAGCAGATGTTTTTGTTAAATGCATACGTACTGCCGAAAGGGAGATATTTTACTCTTTGTCGTAAAAATTATTAAAATTAGCTTTAAATTCTAATTTTTTTTTACCAATATGAAAATTTTATTTCTATATAGCACATCTGATAGACGATATTCTGAGGATTCAAAACATGTATACATATATAAACTAAATGTTATTGATATATATAGATATATTTATATATTCAACATTAATACCGGCGCTCATGCACAGAAAAGAGTGGAAATATGAGATATATTTTAATATTTGTATAGGTTTACAAAAAAGTTTCTCCCACCAACCCCTCTGAGTCATTCCCCCTTGAAGATAAATTGGCGCCATTATAACTGATGCGTTAAGCAATTTGTATGTCTAGAAATATGTTAAGTGTACTTATCAACAGTATCATGTGTACAGGCTGAAGTGACACGTGCAACTGTGAATGATCACAGGGTTGTTCAGTACTCGTGGTACTTAGGCGGAATTTATTTATTATCATGGGGGCATGGCGTTGAATTACATATATACCTGAAGTATACCTTAGTACTTAAGGCTCAGCAAAAACCAGATAAATCACATGTTCGGTGGCATGTGTTATTTACAAACGACGTTAATATTAGGATTTCTTATACCAGGAGATTAAAGGTCGTGACCAAAGGGCAAAGTGATGGAAGATAAACTTCTGAGAATATCACAATTTTACTGTGAACACTAATACCCTTATTTATGATGACGTCTTTGACATAAACAAGCGACGTGATAAGTTATCAGATGAACTTCTTACTGCAAGAAGATACCTCGTAATAGGTCTTCAGTATAAGTCAATTAAGGCAATACCTCTTTTCCTTCTCAACTTCTGTAGATTTAGTAAAACACATGACGTGTGGGTAAAACATTCACACGTGATAATTCCTATTTATATTCTCGTATACGGTATATTTTAAACGTGAATATGAGCGTTTTCACAGCACGGAGCTTAAATATGATTCAAGCAAACGGTTCATCAAGTGTGAGATGTGAGATATTTAAAACCTCAAATTATTTCAGAGTTTGAATATTGGAAGGCTCAAGAAGAAAAAAGGTATAATTACTGTTAATAACAATGATTGTATTCCAAGCTACCATAGTGTCCATTAAACCCTCTCAAGCTCTTGCTTACAGCCTGTTGTGTAATACTGTAACTTATCCCGAATTAAGATGCCTTAGCACAAAATGGTTTCAAGTATTGTCAAAAACAGATAAGCAGTGATTAAATTTGGGTTCTATATATAGCCGGCTATTTAGTTATTATATTTGCCACAAAACTAGGTGAAACAATAAAGTTGTCAAAGCCCACAACCTCCACCAGGATCTTAATTCAATAACACAATGACCTTCGAAATGTTGGTCAAGATGTAACAGCTCCATTCACCGGTTAAAGGTACACATTCACCTACCTTTGGAAAAAAAATTTTGATTTCTGGCTTACTCTGTGTATATATAATTGATATATAGTAAGGGTAATTCTGGTTATGAAATTTTCTTATAACGCCTACGTAAAGAATGTATGACAGCAGTAACACAGCAATGTTGACAAACGGGAAAACCTTTATACCTAAGGTGATAGGTTGCAGCCCCACCCCACCCCCACATATAATAAACATGTTGATATAAACAAGCTCAACATGTTTTCATAAAAGCTCCAAGGGATTACCTTTAGTTTATAAATGTCGGATAGGTGATTAGGACCATTTAACTAATATATAAATATTGGCGTTGGGCCTCCACTGGGACAAAGGAATTAGCTGTATCTACGTCATAATGGAAAGAATTGGCTGAAAGAAAGCAGAGTTCCGCTTGTATATACAGATTAAAATAACACGTTAGGGCTGTGACAGATCACTGGGATTCATTGGGACCCTGACATTTAATTATGTTCCTGAAGTATGCTTTAGTGCTTCAGTCTCGATCGATCATGTTCCGTAGGCGTTTCAAGTCAACAATGATGCTTAATCCTTTAACTTCTGATACCAAGGTCACAGGCCGTGACCACGGGTCAAACTGATAAAATATAAGCTTCTAAGAATATCACAGATTTACTGAGAAAATATTTTTATTTCATTATAAAGATCAAGACCTCATTTCGCATCTTTTTCTTCTTTAAATATCAGATGAAGTTCCTCAATTGTCCTCCAATTAGTCACGCCATTATAACCTAAAAAAATCTTACAGACCATCTGTTTTACATTCTAACTTACTCCGACATCGATATGCATTTCTAGATAGTATTCCTAAAATTTATATAGTCGTTGCACGATGAAATACATTATCAGTATTATGTAAAATATTATATCCTCTATCATATTATATATTCTATATATGAAGAGTATAAATATTGATTTTATACGGAAGATTCCGTCTGATTTAATTTTAGTTCCGATTGATCTGACATTACGTGGGCGTCCAGACTACAAGGATAAAATGCGCTTAAAGTTGAAAGCTTAAATATTATACTTCGGATCCGATAATCTTGATTCATTTAACGGGAACACAAGCCTTCCTGAGATTTCCCTGAAATGTTCAAAATTCCAGTATTAGATTTCAACATTTTCCAATATAACGATTTTTTAAATATCGCTGCAGGAGGAATATTTACAGTGAAAATAGTGATAATCAGACAATACCATTAACTTCGTATAATGAAGTCAAAGATAGAGGGTGAAATTTTCACACATAAAGCCAATTAAATATAGATACGCTCTCTGGACACGAGAGATAGAGTAACTACTAGTCCTCTTTCGGCCAATAACATTTGCAGATTTTCCATTGATTTGAAGCATCTTTCTCGAATTCTCGTGTTTCTTTCCATGTTTTTGGCGATTTCTAGAATGACTGGGGGCCCGGTTAATTTCAAATCCTAAACCCTTACAGAAATACATGAAGCCTGTACAGAAAAAAATAGTATTAAAAACATTCCTATAACTAAATTGCCACTTCATTAATTCCATGTTTCGCAGTACAGAGTGCATGTATATACGTTTATTTGTAACGGAAAAGTTTTATGCCACAGTTCTTGACGTCGTTCCTGTAATATCCATCTGCACACTGACTGACCCAGAGGAAAGGATGACAGTATGCTAGACCACAAGGGGACTCAATATTCAGGTGACGTCTGACTAATTTTCCGCTGAAATTATATTCCGTGACACTGTTTCCCTTCCGGTCAGCAATCAAGATGTTATCATTTTGAAGCAGCGCCACACCGAGTGGTTCTTTTCCACCATTGATCTCACATTGACCTTTACCTTCGCTGTCTTGGATATAGACCGTTCCAATCTTCTCATTGGACAAACAGAACAAGTGTTTACCTTTCCTAAAAATTGCCTTTGCCATCCCAGAAGGTTGAATGCGCGTCCCTTGGTGTGAAAATATGCTGTCCTTCAGATTATATCGTAAAATCTTCCCCGGTAACCCTTGAACCACCAGAATAAGGTTCTGAGGATCTGCTGCCAAGCTTGTAGCTTTCACATGGGGCACTTCTATCTTCCTCAAGATGTGAGAGGGAAACATCTCAATTATACAATTCCCTCTGGACGGAACTGCATAGATCTTATCCCGCTCCACGCTCACAGAGTTAACTCCTTCAGTTCCCTCGAAATAATACTTGGCCACGAGGTTACCTTTGGTGTCAAAGCGGGATAGAAATGGAAGCTCCCGGTCGGCGACTAGCACTGAGCCGTCTTTTACAACCGCGATTTCCCGAGGCTGTTTAAACGTACGACTATCAACAGATCTTAGCTCCAGCACCTTCACTAATCCATTGGCATACACGTTTGGATAGTTCAGGCTTTTTCCAATTTTGCAAGTGAACTGAATTTGGTCCGCTATCTTCAATATGTGAGGGTACTCCGACGCATCACACGTGTACTCAGTAAGCAGAGGATTCTGCAGATACATGGCGGTGGCTGTTTTGATAGCTGCCAGTGAATGATCCAGCCTTTTCTTCATGTCTGGAAGCCCCACCACAAACTCTAGACTGTCACCCTGCAAAAACGCTTCCAGGTCTGACAGCGTCGATCCCACCTGTTGGCATATTTTCCCGATCCTGCCTTGTTCCATTTGCAGTTTTCTTGAATGGAGATTATGATGCGATTTCCTAACAGCAGACATCTGATCATCTATCCTTTGTTTCAATCGGTGTCCACCCTCACGTATCAGTTGGTTTGCCGCCTCTACTGCCTCGTGGTGGTCTTTCTGAAGATCGGCTATAAACTTCATTAGTTCTTCTAGAGCAGACTTAAGTTCGTCGTTTTCAACTAATATCACCGCCCGCATCTTCCCGATGCACCGTGCTATTGATTCAACCAAGTGCTCCCTGTGATCGTCCTTCATGATACAATCGAAACAGATTCCCCGGAAGCACGTCTGGCAGATGTGAGTGAACGGTGCCCCATGTACTAAACATTCTTTAATGATGGGGTGAACAAAGTGACCACCATAGCCGGGTCTCTTGTCATGGTACTCTCTGCAATCTTTACAAAGCCGACGACTGCACACAACACAGCGGAACAATGCCTTCCGTGGATTGATGTCCAAGGGGCATGCCTCACATAAGGACGGGTCTTGGAGCGCGTGTTTCCTTTTCTTGATGAGCTGCATATATGGATCAATCTCTAGTGCAGCTATACCTCCAGATGGAAGAAGTGTATCTTGTAAACAAACTGGACAACTTAGACTGGCCCCGTCTCCTTTCTCTCTCAAGTACCTTTGTAGACATTCTTCACAGAATGAGTGGAGGCACTGAAGAACCCGTGGTTTCTTGTCGGTTTTCTCCCCTTGACAGATTGCACAGATTAACATTGGCTCCTCGTTCTCTACATCCATCCTGCAATTAATAATGCATCTGCAGTATCCCACTGGTATGAGGGTTTATTATGTTCACAACGGACAATACATGAGCTGGAAAAATAATTATGAAAATGTGCATTAGTTTTTTTTAATGTTTATGACGTCTTCGTCATACAAGAAAAAATGTATCAAGTATTATTGTATCAACCATAAAACTATAAATCAATTTGCCGTTGCATAACTATGATTTCAATAAATCTCGTGGATTCTACATTTCCGGTTTTTCGTCAAATATTTTTGTAGGATAATTATTATACTAATTAATACCTTGGTTTAGTCGGACAAAAATTAAAGCCGAATATTTCTGTAATTTCTCCGGTAAATTGCCCTGCATATCTATAATGTTCGCTTGGTTCTTAAATTCGAGGTATTTGATCACCTAAAAATGCAAAATAAAAAAGATCAAATATACAACGAAAAACTGGGTATTCCAAGTACATTAATCTTATTAACACTGTTCTAGACCTCCTTTTCATTTTTAAATAATGAACAAAAAAAAACTTCACGTAAAAGGGTATGCGGAATCTTGTATAAGAATGGACATTCTTGAATGCATCATATCACGCCAATTTCATTCTATGGCGTAGGCTGTGTGAAAAACTTCCTTCATCAGTATTGTATTCTAGAAATGGGTTGTTTCGGTCAGAAAAAATGTTGAATACATTCCTATGATAACAGCATGTAACGGTGGATAACTATACCTCCGGCTGATTTTGAAAGAGATACAAGACTCGGGTTTCACATGATTATTTGCTTCATGTATATAGGCAGAATAGCAACGTAATGTCTCTTGCAAATAGTTAGCTTTGGTTGACTACTGTTCCGTATGAAATTGTGCGCGGGGTGGGGGGGGGGGGGGTTACTTTGAATCCGAGTCCGATTCTAGGCCATTCAAGTCCGTGTCCTTTGAAAACCGAGTCCAAGTCCGAGTCCAATACAAATCTCTTTATTAAAAGAAATTTAAAATGGAAATTTGATATGTTCTTGTGTGTTTTTATGTTAGTTTACATACATGCTTTTACTTGTGTGTTTAAACACATTTAGCTCCCGATGCAGGTCTAGAGGTTAATAGACAGTCTTTGTAATATTCGGCTATTAGTTCACACATGAACATAAGTCTTTATAGTATGTGACTGTTTTCTGCTGGACTCCTGATGGACTTGGTCTGATTTTTCGATTCCTTACCTCCGACCCGGGTACAGGACCGAGTCCAAGGTTATAAAAAAGTGGACCCGAATCCAGACTCGAGTTCAAGTCCGGACTCGACTTCTACATCACTGAACCCCACCTTTGTCCTCAATGTCAAGATTTAAATTTCACTAGAAACGCTTGGCCTCCCCCTCCCCCGAAAGGCGAATTGCGTTCAGGAGAAGGTATTTATATTCTTTCTGCGTTTACAATGTCAAATACCTTTACGAGTACTCAATGATCAGATATTAAATCTATAAACGGGACATGTTTAGTGCACGACAACTTATAACACAGGTACGATAACAGCTCTTACTCTTTTATAAGTACAATAACAAAACATAAAAATACCCGTGCAACTCGCGTGCATTCGGCTATACCACGGATACATGTAGGTATAAGTTGAAGTGACGTGCCCTGAGACATGTAAGTTTGTAAATTATGAGTAAACGCTTCTTATGAGCGAACGCCATGGAGATCAATCGGTAAATTAAATAACAGGGTACTCTTATTAAATAATAGCTCGAATTTTGCTCCCTCTGCGTTCCGGCTTCATCGACCCCTTATGACATTAAGACTTTTTTAGCCATATATCTGTTGCCAGAAAACAGAAAAACCCCCATTGGCTACAGTGGGGCTGTATTTTCGCGGATTTTCATTTTTTTCGAGTTTGGGGGGTTTCTTTCTCGCAGTCATTCATTTATATATATATATTTATTAAAAAAGATGTCCATGACTTTATTAACTGAAATATTTCATAATTCGTTGGCTTTGCTTGCACTTACCTGACTGACAACTAAACGGGTCCCGCTACCCGCTTGCACAGACCACAGGCTCAGAAAAACAGGCATTATATAATAAGAGTATAAGAACCATCTAGCCGTGGTAAACGGTGTACTTTGTTTAAAGACAGTAATTAATATATATATATTTACCTGGTATTACTGACGGATCTCCTGTGGTATGTTAATCCTGTCTCCGTGTCTGCTGTTTTATGGTTTGTTTGCCCCGCTTGTGTATATATCCAATGTAGCAGTTCTTATCAATCAGGTGATTCTAAAGGTCAATGGCCATCAAGAGCAATCACATTTCAGGCAAAAAATAAATATACTTCCACTTACTTCCTGAAGCGTTTCGAAGAATTCATTATCAAATGTGATATCACGTGGAATTTCCCCTCGATTTCTTCCTTGTAAAATAAATGGAAATGGTAAACTACGGGAGCACGGATCGTAATTTATTGAGTGTAGTAAAAATATTCTGAGGTATATACACGTACCGGCTGAGGTTGTTGCAATTCACAAGTGACAGTTGAAGACAAATATAGTAAAGTATCGTATTGTATTGGAACAGTGTCTAGAGACGTGTTAAACAGAATGATTGGCTTAAAACCAGCTATTCAAGTACATTTTCTGAAGAATTTCTGTGATTTTTGGCCTAGGCTGCGTACATATTAATGTACTGTAGGTAATTCCTTTATTTGTTTATCTAAAAGCTGTTAGTAGTCAAAGCCGGTACATGTGCCAATGTTTATTGACAAACAGAAAAAACATGTAACCTAAGATGGTTGGTTAAATATGTGCAGAGGATGAAAGGTCACTATATAATTGCAAAACTCTCTTTGCAAAATTCTGATTCGTCTGACGTTCCCCTTAATGTCATTGCCGGATGTGTTTGGATTTTTTTTTGCGAGCCTCCACGTATTATAAACAGGAGGATATGAAAATACGTGTAGCCTGTCTTTATGGGAGGATAATCTTTTTCAGACATATTTTTTTTATACAAATATGGCAAACAAATTGATATAAATTCTCGCCTTAATTATAACCTGTTAAGCTGGTTTTCTTCACTACGTAGTCCGTGTATTCTACCAAAAAATGTAGCTTTGAAAAGTTTTTAATTATGTCCTTAATTTCCATTAATCATCCGTTAATTAAAAGTAATGTTGGTAAATCAATTTACAAGTAGTCGGATGTCACCAGTTTACTGGCTCTATAGTTACACTAAATTTCCTCCTTGGTCAAATTTTTGTTTCGTATATTGGATCTGCATTCTTATTTTATCGTCATAATAATTCTTATCTCCCAGGAAGCTCACTGCCACATCAGCAAAACCTTTTAAAAATTATTTCTGAATATTATTTCCGTCATTCAAACTTGTTTGAAGTGAATGGGCTTCCTTGTGACAAGATGACCCTCCATTGTTTTTTTAAGTGACTGGCACAATGTACAGTCCATAGATTGCCCCTGCAGTTAACTATGGTTATAACACTACACACAACTGTGCGATTTAACATATTTCAATTCATTAATGTTCAGTATATAGTATATGTATTGAATATTTCACCAATGTAAAACATTACTGTTCTATTCAAGCACTATTTTTCACCCAGGAAGTGAAAATATGAACATAATAGTACACAGATCTGATGCCTTAAACAGGACTTGCGCCAAAATGCAAATGTTTACCGGACTGTTTATGATTTAATTCTCTCTGGACAAATAATTCAATTATTGATGTTACAAGTGTTTTAAATGCTTTCCATAATGGTTATTTTTATTACAGGCCTTTCAACATACAGCATAATGTAAACATTGGTATGTTACAACCACAGGACATATTTTTATTAAATTTCCTTTCTAAGTCGTGCTATAATCCGAATTAACCCTTGGTGGGCCGGCGACGCAACAGACCTGGCACACAGACCTATAGCTAACCTCAGCATGCTTGGAGAATATCTTTTTTAGAAGATTTGGAAACCAGTCTATTCTGTGACGAAATATACCGCCCGTGATAGAAGATGGCGCTTTCCTTCACAAATACCGCTAAGTGGGTGTTGCCTTCAAAATATTGTCATGTGATACATTATTGAGGGATTACTTATATTGTAATCACTCCAGTTAATCTTCTTATAAATTTGCTAACATATATTAAAGTATGTCTTAACATACAAATGTCAAAATCGATGTAGATCGATATTGATGAATAATGTCAAATGAGCTCAGCTGTCGGTATGGACTAAAACCCGGATGCCACATGTCACATGCCTAATGCGGCGTTCGTTACCTCTGGAATAGATGGTACGTACGAGTTTCCCAGTGGGAAATCCTGTTAGACACATGATCCAAGTGGAACGTACCACTGGGAAACTGGGATTTGGCGGAGCAAGTCGATCTGTTCCACTTAGCGACCTTCACCTTTATTCACTGCTTTTCGAGATGTAGGGAGCAAATAAAGACACCAATAATGGCAATATTTGACTAGTTTACATAAAAGTTGTAAATGACAAATAAAGTTGAACAAATGTAACATGAAACATATTTTATTAATCAGTTTCTTTTTTGTTATTATCACAACCTAGACATCCGGTCAGTGGGTCTTTTGTTGGGTACCGAACGTTTGCAAGTTGTACGAACGAGCTGCCATCTGGTACATACCATCTGTACGAGCGGTAACGAACGCAGCAATAGTGTGTGGACTTAAACCCAGATGTCACATGCCAAAATGCGGATATTGGAAGCCGAATGCCAATATTGAGGGTTGAGACATCGGATGCCTGACAACTTTAAATTTATAATATGATAAAAAATGTGATCAGTGTTTCTGAAATATCTTAATTAAAGAAATTCAGAATTTTGGAGTTTTTTAAACCAATACTAAAAATCTTGGACACAATATTTTATCAATAAATTATATAGAGAAAAAAAACAAAGTAAACATTTGAAAGTTGTGAAATATTTTTATTGTAACTTTATCACAAAATATGAAACCTGAAATATTTTAATTTTATATCACAAATATCTATAAAAAATATATACAGGAAAAATGAAAAATGATTAAAAGTTGAAGCACTGTACATGTAGCTGATGCATTCACTTTCACATAAACATATGTACAAACACTAAATATATATTCACTATATATATACAATCATACTTATATCTTTATATAGATATATCAATATGTATAAATTGAATATGCATACAAACGTATACCTGAATATAGTCAACATCAGGGTTGGGCAAAACCCGGGTTTTAAGCATAAAACCCAGCCAAGTGGGTTTTACTGGGTAAACCCGGGTTTTATGGGTTTTACAGGTTTTATGGGCAATAGTCTCAAATGGCAACTGACTGAACTCAAAATTTTTTCATGTACCAGCTTGGGAAATACTGTGTCCAGTATGCTTCTTTGCTTTTAAATATATTTAACTATATAAATAAATATAATATATAACTGATATTGGTGATATATAGCAGTTATAATGATAATTAAAAAAAATCGGGAGTCTTTAAGATGGAGTATAAACCTACCGAACTTTGTAACTCCCATTATTTCAATCATATTTCTATCTGAATCTATCATTTGTAATTATTTAACGAGTTTGAAATAATTTCCTTTGTATCAATGAAAGATTGAAAGTGGATGGATTACTTATTGGGTGTGTACACAAACTGGCTAACTGGTTGATACAAGATATTAACTGGTTGCCAAGTGTCAACTGATTAGCAGTACATGTATAGGATACCACACAGGTTTAGCCACAGTGACACCTCACTGGGACTTTGCTGCAGATGAGATGGCATCCACTGGGCACTGACACTTAGGGGGTTATTGTTATAACAAGGATATGAGAGGTTGTAGTGGAGTACAGCCTAGGTAATCAAGAGTTACTAACAAAGGATTTCATTATGCTATGATTCTGCTATATATATCCAGGGCATGTGAGAGATCTTTAGTTAGGTCTTTTCAGTCATAGTGTGATCTCTGACTGCCACCATGAAACCTAAACTTATTTCATGGACAATCACTGTAGTTATTCCTCTTTATTTGATTATATGCATTTTATGCAGTGATTCTGAGATTGAAAAGAATGCTTCCAGGAAAGCCCAAATCATATTGCCTATTAAAACCCGCATGTGGGTTTTAAGGCTTATTGCCCACCCAGGTAATAAGGGGTATTACCCGCCCAACCCTGGTCAACATAAAAAAACATGAATTATAAACAATGTACCCCTAAAATATTTTACATGATGCATTTTTCGCACAACCATGAAACAGCCATTATATTGAATGGATCAACTCTGCCACATTCACAATGGTACAAAATTTCACAGCCAGAAATTTTTAAGCATAAATAATTTGGGAGATTACATACACAATTTATACTAACAGTGTTGACTTTTGGACAGATATATAAATTTGTTTTTTGAGACACTTTCGGGAACGGTTCAAATAAGATTTTCTCAGAACATTTTTGGGAAGTCGTTAATGAATTATAATTATAATAAACCTGTTTCTGATCAGAAAAATTTGAAGAAAAATTTTTATTTATTGTTATTTGCTAGAGTATTTTTGCCCAATTTTGCTTATTTATGCCCGATGCTTTATTAATATTATAGTTTTGGAAAATTTAATATTTATGTCTGTTTGTGTGCATATGTGTGCATATATATGTCTGCATGGGTACCTTGCATATATATTTATTTCTTAATTTATTCAATCCAAAAACTCAGGTATTATATGTTAAAATTTTATATTATGCAACTCATTTATTTTTAATATAAAAAAAGAAGAGGACTGAACCTGTTCAAGAAAACCTTTATTTGCATAATAAAAGGATAGGCATTACATTTAAAGAAACATTATAAACTGGTGCACTTCAATTGTATCACTGTAAAAAAACTAAATGAATTGAGAGAATTGGGATTTGCTGTACTTTGGCATCTTTTAAAAGGCTGTATTTCTGAGCTAGCACTTTTGCCACAATTTAACTCACCATAACTGCAAAATACTTGCATTTCATTTGACGTCCAGCTGACTTTGGGATGACGTCCAAGATTAATATCAGTTAATAAAATTATTATTAAGCAATATTAACTCGCGTACCTCAGTATGCTTAAAGAAATATATACGAGCAATAGATATGTGAAGTTTTATTGGTATATGATGAATGATTATAAAAATATGGTGAAACTTGTAAAATTGGCGTCCGACATCCGTCGTCTGGGTTTTACACACAGCCTGTGGCATCTGACATGTGACGTGACATGTGGCATCCGGGTTTTAGTCCGTACCTTAGCTGTCTCATTACCAATACCAGATTACCTGATTTCACCCACATCCCCATATGTAGTATGTAAAGGGTCACTAACAAAACCAGTGGCTCCACCTACATATTTGTGATTTCATGTGGATTTTTATGTGTTATGAGTCCATTAAAAATTGCATTCTTTTGAACATTGTGGACTATTATGCAGTCATGACATAAATAATAAAAAAAATGAGACCGCCAAAAAAAAGTATGGTTGTCAGGCACTTTTTTACAGGATCCAGTGTGGGTGGGCGATATTCTATTTTTTACTTTTTTTGTATGTTCCGATAAAAATGTCATATGATCAGGGAAAAGCAGGAAAGTAACATTTTTTTTTTTTACTCAACAGGTAAAAGCACTACATAATAAAGGAAATCTTGTCAAAATTGTATTATTTTATCTTCTTGAAAGATGAAAATCAGAATAAAATATGTTGATGCAGGGGGTTAAAATTGACATTGGCAGTGCCTGAGGACCATACCTTTTTATATATTTTTTGCCTAAAACTAATAGTGTATTCATGATGTATGCTCAATAATTTCTCCTTGATCATGCAAAGTTTTTACTTTTACTCTCAAATTGGGAAATTGTTCAATATTAATACTTATTATAGAAAATTTATATAAGAGCTCCCTATATTCTAATACAATTCTCTGCAGGTTTTTCCAGTGGTAATCAACGATTACTTATCAAAATTTCCTGTCTGAAATAAACTTATTCTAGGTTTTACAGTTTTATCATATGGGAACAATTCACAAGTGAGCTTTGGGTCCCTTGGCCCTTAGACTTTACTGACTGGTGCATTTAGTGACTGACTCCTTACTGAGGAGTGTTCTCTCCTGGTCACCATGTTAGCACTCAAACTGTAATACGTGTACCCTCAGGCTGAAACAACCACAATGATTCATATGCAGGCAGGCAGGGAAGTGGCTCAGAGACCTAAACACAGGCCTCATAAATGCTGCACCTGTCATCCCAACAGAGAGACTAGACCTATCATTACAAAATCATTGCGATAATGTCAACAGTGCATTTACATTTGGTCCACAGACTCATATGTCTAGCAGAAATATATCATAGGACATGGAGGTCCTTCTATGGACTACCTGAATACTAACGTACATATCCAGGATAGCATAGCGCAGGAAGAGAGCACTGTAGCTAGGGCTATGTCCCTGAAGACATGATTCACTGCGAATGGTACCAAGCATGTGGATCTGTTTATTGCCTATGGGGCCGTTTTTGGCTCTGGCATAGCAATGATATCCTTCACATTAGGTATGACGTCCTGATATGCAAATGAGAAGGAATCATCAGATCCTCCAAGAGCCTTGTGAAGCCCTTATATGCAAATATCAAAGATAAACCATACAGACCTTACAGGGCTTTAATGATAAAAGCTGGCACTGAGTTACATATATCGGTACACGGAATCACATTTTATATTATGCATTTTAGTATCAAACAAAAAAACTGAAGCTCTCAAGCTGGCAAGGTTAATTTGAATAATGGTACATGTATAACATAGATAATTGGTAGCTGCTACCCCAGTACCCCTGCAAGGATCTAGGAATGGTAAAAAATGGTAATGCAAAGCAAAATGTAATCCAGAATCATAAAAAACACAACATGAAAAATGAAATAGTAGCTGCTGCCCCCACACCCAGCTAAATCCATCCCTGTTGGATTGGGTATGATGTAAGTATAGTCTGTGCTCAAAGGAACACATTAAAACAAGGCATTAACAGTGATGGTACGTTAGACAAGTTTGAGGTGACAAGAAACAGCCAGATTATGAATTCCACATATTGAGGATAGGATGTGAACAAAATTTTTTAATTACTCAGTAGCCTTTAATAGCTTATAAAACGTTATTGGACAGTTTCAGCCAGTTTAGAATCATCTTTTCCAGATGAAATGTTTTAGGATTCTATACTTGCACCCAATGAATGTTTAATGCAACATGTATATTTTCTTTGTGTCAAGTCACAGCATATTCTAATAGGCTGTATCCATGTTTTTACATTTCCCATGCATATATTTCAGCTTGAAGAAAGCTGTTGGCTGTATCAATGAAGTTGATGATGCCAAATTTCCCCTGCTACTCTCAAGAATTCTTGGAAAGTTGCATCTTCAGGTATTTGCACAAAACATAGCCTAAGTATTTCAAACTTAGAGTAGAATACTATTTCCTAAAAGTTTATAATTAATTAACAATAATATTTGATATTATTCACATTCTCTTTTTTATTAATTTGGTGACATTTTTAGTCTTTTGAAAATATCCAAATGTTATTGGTATATTTCCTTTATCTATGTAACTCATTAATATTGAAAACCTGTCATTTTCTGTATATTTTTCAATTATGAAAACCTCCCACTTTGTGTTTTTTTAAATATTGTTCTTAATTTGCAATCTTTATTTTGAACAGGATGAGAGGACATTTTCAGAAGAAGAAGAAGAGAAGTTGCAGGCAGCTCTTGGTCTGAATGAGTCAGATTTAGAGCTTGTCATTGAATCCTGTGAATTTTTTCTTCATCAGGTATCTCATGTCATCATTTATGAGTAACTTTGATGGCAGTATATCTGAATACATGTAACAGTTCCTGTTTAGAATTCATTGTATATTGGTCTAGGTGTCCAGTAATTCATCTTTGTGTTTTTTTGTATATATCCAATGTTTAGTGTCCATTATTAAATATGTGTGCAATGTATTAGGAATTTTCCCATTATTTGTGTATCTCTTCCTTGAGAACAAAGTAAATGAAATCTTAACTTTAAAATATATATTAAAATGAAAAGAAAATGTAAATACATAAAATTATACACACAATCAGTATGATACAGTAATTAGAATGTTGAACAATGTTAGCTTACATCTTACATGAATATAATTTGCCTAAAAATCAGACCCACTTGTTTATTTTTCCAGGCTGCCTACCACACAGCAAAGCCAGCATTACTTGCTCAACAGCTAGCAGGATTAGAACTTCATGAGGCAAAGGCAAGCAGTCACTAGCACACCCCATCATCAACCAATCACCCAGTCATCAGCACACCCTATTATCCACCAATCACCCAGTCACCAGCACACCCCATCAACCACCGATCATGCAGTCACCAGCAAACCCTATCAACCACCAATCACCCAGTAACCAGCACAGCCCATCATCTACCGATCATCCAGTCACCAGCACACCCCATCATCCACCAGTCACCCAGTCACCTGCACAACCAATCATCCACCATCACCCAGTCACCAGCACACCCCATCATCCACCAGTCACCCAGTCACCAGCACAGCCCATCATCCACCAGTCATCCAGTCACCAGCACACCCCATCATCCACCAATCACCCATTCACCAGCACAACCCATCATCCACCAGTCACCCAGTCACCTGAACAACCCATCATCCACCAATCACCAGCACACCCGATCATCCACCAGTCACCCAGTCACCAGCACAGCCCATCATCTACCAATCACCCAGTCACCAGCACACCCCATCATCCACCAGTCACCCAGTTACCTGCACAACCCATCATCCACCAATCACCCAGTCACGAGCACACCCCATCATCCACCGATCACCCAGTCACCTGCACAACCCATCATCGACCAATCACCAGCACACCCGATCATCCACCAGTCACCCAGTCACCAGCACAACCCATCATCCACCAGTCACCCAGTCACCAGCACACCCCATCATCCACCAATCACCAGCACACCCCTTCATCCACCATTCACCCAGTCACCAGCACAGCCCATCATCTACCAATCACCCAGTCACCAGCACACCCCATCATCCACCAGTCACCCAGTCACCAGTACACCCCATCATCCACCAGTCACCCAGTCACCAGCACACCCCATCCACCAGTCACCCAGTCACCAGCGCAACCCATCATCCACCAATCACCCAGTCACCTGCACAACCCATCATCCACCAGTCACCCAGTCACCAGCACAGCCGATCATCCACCAGTCACCCAGTCACCTGCACAACCCATTATCCACCAGTCAACCAGTCACCAGCACAACCCATCATCCACCAATCACCCAGTCACCAGCACACCCTATCAACCACCAGTCACCAGCACACCCCATCATCCACCAGTCACCCAGTCACCTGCACACCTCATCATCCACCAATCACCCAGTCACCAGCACACCCTATCAACCACCCATCACCCAGTCACCAGCACATCACATCAACCATAGGTCACCCAGTCACCAGCACATCTGTAACCTTACTTGCTGACCAGTGTCAGTTTGTATGGTCCTAGACATCTCTCCTCAAATAATGCCTGCAGGGGTACCTGTATTTAATTCTAGGCTTATATCAGTTTGAAAAGATATATATTAATATACTTTAATAGTGAAGAATACTCAAATGATCTCTAGCTGTAATTAATTGATTAATAAACTTGTAATATTGTGAAGCATAGTTCTGTGAATCTTTTCATGTAAAATCTTTTGGTGTGACAAATTTTAATTTTTCATTTAAATTTACTTTTAAATTTCAGTTTTAGTCCTGATAGAAACATGATATAGGAAACAAAAAAACAAAAAAAAAGGAAGTATTTTTCAGATTATTTAAATATTTGCCACTAAAAAGTGATTTACAGTTTTGGGTGCTTAAAATAGCATACCTTTGTATATAAAAAATTAAAAAGTTACAAATCATTTGAAAATGAATGAAAAGTTAAAAAAATATGTAACCAACAGTAATATCACTGTAGCAGGTTCACAATAATGTATACTTAATTAGCTCTAATATGAACATTCACCACTTTTGGAATGAGTTTAGATATAGGGAATTTTGACAATAATGATTCTTTAAAGTAAAGTACAATATGATAGGTTTCTCTTTCTGCCCCGTGACCAGGTGAAGTCTATTGTTGATGCGTGGATGGGAGCAGCTAGAGACGTGGTTGACAAACTGAGAAAGAAAACGCTGGCTCCAAAACAGGTCGGAGTTCATATAACCAAGGGATCAGTCATTATTTTCTTCTTTTTTTCTGTTAAAAAAATCATGAATTGGCACAGGTGACACAGTCAGTTTTGTTGAATAAGAATGACAGTACACACAAAATTAACAAATGCCTTTGTATGCAAATTCTAGAAATAAACCAGAAAACATAGTCATTTTATAAGACATCAGAGTTGATTTCTAAAGGATCAGGCAGTGTACTGTATTTGGCTTCTTATTCACAAGGTCATATTTTTATATGCTTATCATATTATGGTATAACCACCTTCCGTCCTTCTGTCTATCAGTTAACTTTTAGTGTTGCTGCAATAATTTACCATAGCTTGGATGAATTTCACAAAACTCACCAACAGATTATCTCGCCTGACTTTGATTATGGGCAACATCAATGCATATTTAGTAAAGTCACAGGTCACTAGGCTTCTTTGTGGTGTTGCCATGATTCCTTATGAAGAATATGAAGGATTTTGATAAAACTCATCAGAAATGTTGTTATGGAACCTAGTAACAACAGATCACGTTGTTGTGACAAGCAAAAATTTTGTTATGAGATGAATAAAAATCATATTCTGTAACACTAGGCAGCGTGAAATGTCTAGGGGAATGAATAAAGAAGTCAGTGGTTTTTTGTTAACAAATAATTATAATTAATTCTTAAAACAATCCTAACATTAAAATACACTAAATCAATAAAATTACACAGTATATAACAACAGTATAACAGTAAATCAATACAATTACACAGTATAATAAATAAAGTGGACAGTACCAGATTGAGTGTCTGGATCCTAGGCTTTTCTGGATACCACCACTGTCACAGTTCAACAAGTCCTTTAAAACTAATAATCCACGTTAACAGTTCAAATAGTCCAAAGTAAAACTCTTGTAATAATCCCGAAAGCAAACTGGAGACAGGCTGCACTAAATCTGCATAGTGTTTGTATAATCCCTGACACTACTGCAATTATCTGATAGATCCAAAACTGACTCACACTCTTCTGTGTCAGCTGGAATATTTCTCTCTCTCTCTCAGGCTATAAATACAGCTATTTATAACTTTTTCATCCGAAAATTCTAGAAATGGTAAACTCCATAGAACAATACACACATTACAGGAACACACTTGAAACATCTAGAACAAAGACAGGTGTGTTTCTACACATCAGGGTTTAAACAATGCAGATTACACTGAGCCAGCACCCGGCCAGGCGAGGTTGCTACAGCAATGAGCCATGCCGGCACCACATAAGAAGGGTCAACAACACCATGGGTACAATAAAACAGACATCTGTAACAATGTATATCACTAAAATTAACTCTAAGAATTTCCATTTCCAGGAAAATCCAATCATATTTTATTAGGTCAGAGGTCACCTCACATTGGAGGCACATTGGTGATTTACCAAAAATCCTATGGATTTTCTTGAAACTCTTTATACATATTTTCCAATAGTTTCTCACCTGAATTACCTTCTCATCAAAATTTATGCATATATAATGGGGTCAGAGGTCACCAGATAGATACATGACAGACATATTATAACCTACACTGAGTATATCCATCAGTAAAGTTAGTTGATATGAAACCAAGGAACATTATATTTGCAAAGATTCCAAAATACCCTTCTCATTCAGTTCTAAGAAAAATATGAATAGAAGTTGCATCTCAGATTGTATGGAAAGGTTTTTGAGTATGTGAAAAGTGTTTATATCTCTAAAGAAAGTGGCATTACTGTAGGTTTGAATTTAGATGATCTAAGTGTGAAATTTTAATGTTGTTTGTAGCTTGAGAGTGTGAACTGGAGGCTAAACCTTCAGATGGCTCAACAGAACCAAACCAAGATGAAAAAGCCAAATGCTCAGCTACAGTTCACCGTCAGGGATGACCCTACACAGGTTAGTATACCTTAGAATCTATTTCAATTAAATTGAAGGATAAACCTACAAAGGTGATTGTACATTTTCACCTGCTCCACTTAAATTCAAACAATGAACCAACATCATAAAATAGTGAGCTGCCTCATTTAGTGGATGGGTTGTAACATTATGGAATAAAAGCCTTCCTTTAATTTAGGTCTGCATGTTTCAGAGGTCAGATCCCAGAGTAATTTTCATGTTGTCTTCAAGATGGCGCTGCCTGGTTTACTGCTGTTTTATGTTTACTATCCATCATGCTATTAATTATCTAACATTAAAGATATTGTACATGATATTCTAATTCAGTGTATGAGAACTCAGTAGAAGAACACATGGTTGAACTGTATCTGGATTTGATATATTAATGTAACTTGACTTATTTAAAACGGTGGAATTTCATTCTTTTCAATCAAGATTATTCCCAGGCCGGGATCATGACTGTTTGTGTATACAATTGAATACAGAGTCTTGGCCCACTGATATGTGGAGCAGTGTATTTTTGTTGCAGAAAGCCTGCTTTATATGAACACCAGGTTTGAAAAAAATTAATAAATAAAATCCCACATCTGCTGGTTAAGGAAATATGACACATTCATTTCCTTTATACTGGCTCATCAGTCATAAGGGTCAGATAAATTTTAAATTTGATGGCTCGCCACAAACTTTTTCAAAGTTCTGACCATTTAACCAGTTGATTTTTGTTTTTATGAATGATGAATAATATTTTGTTTATTTTGCAGGAAAGAGAGAAAATACGGGTAGAATTTTCCCATGAAGAGCTATATGATTTCTATAACCAGGTGAGACACACTGTTACAGACATGTCTCATGGACTTAAGATCTCAGATGTGTATCCTTTCATATAAGATTTTACATTTAAGTATATATACATAAAGACCAGTCATCCATTTAATTGATTAATTGGCACACCACTATATATATATTGTTAAGGAACCTAATATAAACAGATCACATATGCGTGATGAACACAAATTTTGTAATGGAGATAAAAAAAATCAGATTCTGTAACACTAGGTAGGGTGAAATGTCTAGGGGAATAAATAAAGAAGTCAGTGGATTTTTGTTAACAAATAACTATAATTTATTCTTAAAACGACCCTAACAATACAATGCACTAAATCAATACAATTATACAGTAAAACAGCGTTATAGCAACAAGTCAATATAATCACACAGAAAGATAATGGTACAGTACCTAGATACAAACACTGTCACCACGATAAGTCCTTTGAATGTAAACTCTCAGAGAATGACAGTCCAGTGGAAAGTTCTTGCAACAACACAGAAATAAAACTGAAGTCCAAATGTATAAAATCTAGGAGAAAATCTTTGAAAATGTATAATTGCCGCATTCGTTGGAAAAGGTCTTAGAATCTGACACAGGCTTCTGCGTCTGCTGGTATCTGCTTTGCTGTCTGCCCTCTGGTTATAGAAAACAGCCCCTTTATTTACCTTCACACCTCAAACCGGGAATTTTCCACTTCTTGAACAGTCTATAAGTTCTTGCACAACACACGTTTCAGGAATTATCTAGGAAGACATAGCCATGTGTCTCCACACACACCAGATTCATCACGTGTTCCACGACTAGGCGTGAAAACCCAAGGCTTACATAACAATGAGAGTTCAACCAGTAAGGATTAAACATAAAATGTTATACGCAGCCAGACGAGAACGCTACAACATGAGTTACACCCGTGCAACACAATAAAAAGAACACCTGTAACACTCCCCTTCCTGTAAAAAAAAAGAAAGTTTTCACAGAAAACTTTCTTTTTGCGATCACAATCACTAAATTTTTACAACATCTCAAAAGTCATCTTATATACAACATTACATAAACATCTTGTTCACAACATTTCATAAACATCTCGATAAGCAATCAGCAAGTAAATTGTCTTTCCCTTTAATGTGTATGATATCAAGATTGTAATCCTGTAAGAACAAACTCCATCTCAACAATCTTTGATTTTTACACTTCAACTTGTTTATGAACATGAGGGGATTTTGATCACTGAAGACAATGATAGGCCTGACTGATGAAGCAACATAAACTCCAAAATCAAAGCCAAACATTCTTTCCAATAGTGGAGTAGTTTTTCTGGTTTGCATTAAACTCTTGAGAAATACAGTAACAAATTGGATGATCTATGCCATCATTACCTTCTTGTAACAACACAGCACCAGCAGCAGTATCACTAGAATCTACAGCTAACCTAAAAGGTACAGAAAAGTCTGGAGCTGCTAAAACTGGTGAACTTTGCAGAATTGCTTTCAAATTCTTAATTGCATTTTCACACTGAACACTCCATACAAACTTTTGTTTCTTCTTTAACAAATTAGTCAGAGGTTCAGCTATAGCAGCAAATTTGGGGAAAAACTTCCTGTAGTACCCAACCATACCAAGAAAACGCATTAATTGCCTTTTTGTTTTCTGGTCTAGAAAATGCAGAAATAGCACTTATTTTAGCATCAATAGGTTTTACCTGACCCTGCCCTACAATATGACCCAAAAATGTTACTTGTGCATGACAAAACTCAGATTTTACTAAGTTGATGGTCAGACATGCTTCACTGAGTCTTTCGAAGAGGTCACAAAGAATTTGCAGATGTTTCTCACAGGTGTCGCTGTACATGATAAGGTCATCCATGTATGTGTCACAGTCCTGAATGTCCTTGACAACCATATGGATGAGGCGCTGGAACCTGGCTGGCGAGTTCTTCATGCCAAATAGCATAACTTTATACTTGTACAGTCCTTGCAGCATCACAAATGCGGACACTTCTTTCACTCGATCTGTCAGAGGAACTTCCCAGAATCCTTTTAGCAAGTCAAACTGAGACATATCAGGAGCTACTGACTCTATCAATACAATCATCGATCCTCAGAATTGGGAACGTGTCAGTCTTGGTGACAGAGTTCAGTTTTCGAAAATCTGTGCACATACAGTAACTTCCATCAGGTTTTGGCACAAGAATACATGGTGAACTCCAGTTACTGTTACTAGGTTCAATCAAATCATTGTCCAGCAAATATTGAATCTCTTCCTGTAGATACTTTTTGCTTCTGGATTCAGTCTATATGGATGTTGCTTGACTGCGCTTGCCTCGCCAACATCGACATCATGGCACAACATGTTAGTTCGCGGTGGAATGTCACTAAACATTCAAAAACATTGAAAATGTATAATTGATAAGGTCTTAGAATCTGACACAGGCTTCTGCGTCCGCTGGTATCTGCTCTGCTGCCTGCCCTCTGGTTATAGAAAACAGCCCCTTTATATACCTTCACACCTCAAGCCGGGAATTTTCCACTTCTTGAACAGTCTATAATTTCTTGCACAACACGCGTTTCAGGAATTATCTAGAAAGACATAGCCGTGTGTCTCCACACACACCAGGCTCATGACGTGTTCCACGACCAGGCGTGAAAACCCAAGGCTCACATGACAATGAGAGTTCAACCAGTACGGATTAAACATAAAATGTAACAACAACAAGAGTTACGCCCGTGTCACACAATAAAAAGAGCACCTGTAACAATATATAGTTGTGCAGCTGCAAATGTATATTTGAGAAAAGCTATAGGTCTGTTATCTTAATAGTTCCTATAAAGACATTAATCCCTGTAACTTTACAATTAGCACAAACTATCATTTACTCAGTTTCCTGTTTTTCCTGGTAGTCATGTCATATAACAATTTGTATTTCTCAGCTTTTTCAATCCAAATATATATTTTAAAAATATTACAATAGAAACAAATCCTTTTTGCAGTTGCTACGATTTTGAAAAATTCAGCTGAGCTTCAAGACCCATGGGTCTCCTGTTTGTGTAATATTATTGAAATTTTTCTGTGATACCTGATGTAAACAGATTTTGAAAAGGTGAAATATGGAGAGAAACCGTGCAATAATAGATCCTTGTAAAATGTAAAACTGGTCATTAAAAATCAATTAAGCTTCTGAGAAATTTGTCCATGATTAGTTGTATAAATGCTGAACCATGATGAAAACTAAATAAATGCTGTAATTTATTTTTTTCAGCTGGAAACAATTCAAAGGCAGGTGGATTCACTGAACTAGCAAAAAAACAAACAAACTGCATGCTCTTGGAGTGAATGTGCTGATGAAAATCTACATTTTTCAAATTACCAAAGCATTTGTTTGAGGAATATAAGCTGATGTATAAATGCTTCGAAATCTGGTTACATTTTTACATCTATCTTCTCCTTTGTTAGGAAAAATTAGTAATGTAGAGGATTGAGAACACAAATTCCAAATCACTCATTTTTTAAAGAGTCACTCTTTTTGTTTAAGGATTTACTAAAAATAATGCTAAAAAAATCTTTATTTCACTTTTTTTTAGCAGCACTTTTCCCCCTTTTATTTCAGTAAAAGAGAAATGAGATGTGCTATTTCTCTCCTGCTATAACAGTCCTCTGTTAGAACAAGAATGCCACACATCACAATTTTCGTATGTGCAGATGACCAGCATGTGTCAGCACATTTTTAGGCATAACCATATGCTAGTAAGATATGATTGCTATTTGCATCTCCTGTGACACACTACAGGATGGGATCAAAGGATTCCCTCATCTGTCAGTCCATCCATTCATGTGTCTGTTACCTTTTCTTAAGTACCACAAAATCTTAGAAACTGCTGTACAAACATATTTCTGCTTAAATGCTGTATATTATATGGGTCTCATCTTAATAGTTTAATTAGATATGGTTGAATTTCTGATCTTTTACATTTTTCCAAATTAACGTGACACAGTGTCTAAAATACTTTAAAGAATGAATTATTAACAGTAATTAAAATGAACTTTTCTCAAATTCCAAACTCAGTAAGAAGATTTTGTCCTCTAAGCAATGGGAATCTTGTTCATTCTGATGTTTTTTTCTGCTGTTATGGCATGGACCACTCGTATATTTAGCGCATATCAGTCATGTGTACCGCTTAGGTAAGAGGGGAATTGAATTATTGATTTTCATAGATCAATGAACCACCATTTATACATCATTCTAAAGTTAAAACACAAGATTCCTATCATTATATAATCAGGAAAGATTCAGTGTTCCCCCAAAACAATCAAATGGACCAGATGATCTTCAGATTTGTGATCATATTAAGAAGTTCCACAGAGACCAGTAAATTAGTTTCAACATCTGACACCAGGAAGAGCCCTCGGTCGTTACCTTCAGGATGTTCCACACTGTGCATATGATAGCTTTGTTATATTTCCTAATTAATTAAATTATTAGTTATAAGCAGAATGTAGGGAAATTTTTTATTAGAGTTTCTAAGACTGTATTGAATAATTCAGTATGTGATGTAGGGAGGGTACTACAGCAATGACAGATCATACATGGACATTCAAGTCATAGCCAAGGAGCGAGTGTGTATGTTATGTTTAATACTCATGAAATCATGCTTAATATACAAAACTACTGTTCTAGTAATCATGAATGAGAGATTTTTATGAAAAGTTAATTTGTGCGAATTTAATGTCGAATGGTGGCATTTTACTGACATATATATATATATATATTACCTTTGTTTATATGTAACATGTTTATATAATGATGTATATTAAATAAATGTTACCTGGAGCTTGTTGCTTATCTTCTTTTTAGAATAACAATATTGCCCGATATATGTGTTAAATAATGATACCACATAACTATCAGATGATCCACGCAGCCATAATCACCATTGTAGAAATTTCAAATACTGTATATAGGTTCATCTCCCCGAGTTCTGTGTCTGCAATGATATTTTAAGCATCATGTACTCAGATATAATACGTGGAAGTTAACACTTAATTGAATCAACCAATTATCTGCAACTTTGAAAAGGAATTGATTAAAGACTTACGATTTCATAGTTTTTAATTCCCATTTACTAAAACATATTCGTAATTGACCTTATGATTTAGTTGTAAAGTCACCTGTTAAGATAGACCCAGTCGTGGCTCTGTAGTGTATACAACTGGGTCTACTGTTAAGACTAACATATCAAGCCTCATTGTTAGGCAAAAACATTTGAATTATCAGCCCACCTTGGTAAATATTCATATGAAATATCCAATTTCAGATCAGCTACTCCACTTGACATTGCATTTTGGAATGCAGATTAATTATTGGAAGTATAAACCTTTGTGCAAAGAAAGGTTATGTCCCGATAGATTTTAACGAATTGTCCCTACAATGTGATTCTGCTAATTTCGTTTGCAAAGTTTGGTATGGTAGGCATATAAATGTAGCTTTGAGTGCGTGTCAATTTCAACACTGTTATTTTGGGACACGGTTATTAACAATTCATATCAAAAAGTTTAGTGAGCAGGCCCAGTGGGAATAACGGATGCATTTTGGAAGAGCAATATTCGATATAATCCGAATTGCTCGTAAGAAAGCACGTTGAAGCAGGGACGGATTTAGGAAAGGGTCCAACCCAGGAGGACTAATGAAAATCCTAAAAAAAAGTCATCAGGTCTGGAAAAGGGGGGGGGGTCCAGGCCGCAAATTACGTCTAAAACCCCTTAAAAAAGGTTGCTTCAGGTGAAAAAGGGGGGGGGGGGGTCCTCCCCCCCCCCCCCCCCCCCCGGATCCGCTTCTGTGAAGGCATGTGTTTTCATCATTTTTCACACGGGGTGGATATGAGTTGCCCTCTATTGAGTGCCCTCTGATGCTATCACGCAGGAAATTAACGCCAGCTGTTCAGTAAATCCAATCACCAGCTTGGTAATGGCAGGGATAACGAATGTTTCAGTAATTGACGTCCGTGGAGGCGAACATCGGGAGATAATACAAGGAAACTGCATAATTGGTGTCATTTAAAAATAAACTGATGACGAAGGCCGCGAAGGTCACTTATTATCCAAGCTTCCCTTGCGAATTCATTAGACAGAAACCGTCTGCTCAGTACTGATCGGCCGCGACCTATACGTTCACTGCTGTCGTCATCGTTACTGGAAACTCTGAGATTGGTATGCTGAATAGAGACAAGAAGCGGATCCAGAGGGGGCATCCAGGGGGTCCGGACCCCCTTTTTTTGCAGCCTCCGCAACCTTTTTTTATGGGTTTCAGACTAAAATTTGCGGCCTGCCTCCCCCATCCCCCACCCCGGCCACCTTTTCCCCGAACGCGAGATTTGTTACAGGTTTATCATTAGTCCTGTTTGGTTTGACTCCACCTTTTCCTAAATCCTGAATTCGCCCCTGGGGACTGATATATGTGAAGCCTTAGGCGGATTCACACCGGATGCGTCCGAAAGAATTTTACGTCCGAACGAAAATTTGCTGTACGAACGAAAAAAAATCAAATCTTTTATTTTATGTTGGGGCATACACACCTAATCCGAACGAAAAAAGTAAAACGTTCCATGTTTTGTCGTTCGCATCGGACAAGAATGGCTTCTTTAACCTTCAGCACAAAAGAGTTGAACGTTTAATTATAACCAGACTGGTTCATTTGTACGTGACCTATTTGACATATAATACTGTACAACAAAGAAATGTTTTTTCCTTGTTCAGTGTTTGAAAATTATGTGATTAAAGTTAAAAAAAAACGGATTTTTTTAATTTCAATCAAATGTATTTGATATAAACATATTTATAATATTTTTTATCTCCAATGATTTTTTAAATTCAAACTTCTTATTATATAATATGTATATTCCCGGGGGGGGGGGGTTATATTTTAAACAAAGGGGATTTCAATCGCCGCTTGGCAACTTATGTTAATATAGAATCGGGAATAAAACATTTAGACTTTTAAATCAGGTTAAGAAATAATATTTCATGGTAAATTCTAATTTAGTTATTTTCTGAAAAGGGGATCAGGGGCGGGATGATTACATCCTCCCCCCCCCCCCCCCCCATATTGACGCCCCTGAATATGTCAGCTGTATAAGCGATATGCACATAAATTAGCAACATTATACAGGACTTGTTCATTACCCAACCCTTCCCCAGAAAAAAAAATTTTTCGCGATAAATATAGAAAAATCATGGAACAATAACTTTTTTCATGAGTCATTTTTATTATTATAATAGTATTATTTTATTCTGTTTTGCATATAAAGAGCTGTTTCAAAGCTGTCGGCAGACTTTTCTTATCATATTGGCAGATTTGAAACTCAAATATTAATCAAGCTAAACCAGTAATTCAAACTTTTATTTAACTTGAAATGCAGGAGTTGCAATGGAATCTGTTCAAATAACAGGTTGCGCAATTATTATTAAAGGCATGTTGAAATGGGAATCTTGGTCCAATCTGGTAAAATATCTGTCACCTGTTAACTCAGGACTATAGCTGGTACATAGCAAGGCCCAATAATTTTTCATCAATAGTCAGTACACTCAGAGATAAACATTATTATCAATTATTATTGATTACAAATTTATGAGATAAACAATTTACAAAGACATATTCGACATTTTTCGGTATATATATATATTATATATATATATATATATATATATATATATATATAATAGCCATAAAGCCTATATTGAAGTGCATCCAATATTTTGCTCATATAGCTGTCCATTACGGATTTCGGAGACGAAAATTCGTCGGTCGGAAACCAAAAATATCGTTCGGATTTGGGGTATATGAAATTTCGGATGCGACAGGATTTTAGTCGGAACGACAGAAATATTCGTTCGTGTCATATTCGTGTGAAACCGCCTTTAATGTGATAGTCACGGACATAAAGTTCACCTCAATTAAAAAAGAATGATGTAGGAATCGGTCTGATTCGTGTCTATTTAACAGCACTTTATGCGTGTTCATATAATTCATGAATACTTAGTTTTTGTGTCATAAAGTGTATTACAGAGTTCCTAAATTTCTAAACTTGTTATAAAATTGATTATGTATCAGCTAATTATGAATATTTAAAAGACTGAATTTCAATCTTTGGAGGACCGGGGGGGGGGGGGGGGGGCTAATCTAGCTTTCAACATTCAACAAAAATCTTGGTATTTTTGTAAAGTAGATTCGATTATGAAAATAATGATGTAAAAAGAAAATTTGGAAGGCTCGGACAGTATATACAGAAAGACCGTGAAACCTAAACATAAAATGTCCTTAAAACATTGAAAATACCATGTGGATGAATAAGGAAACTCATGATAACTCAATATTAAATGGTATCGTTTCTCAAGCTAATAGTATTAACAACTGCCAGAGTCATTCTTCCTTATCTCGCCATGTTATGGTCCAGCAGGATGTATCGCCAGGTCCGATTTTTCGCTGGCTCATGCTCGACTATTTACGTGGCAGAAGCGGATCCAGCGGGGGGGGGGGGGGTCCAGGGAGTCTTGGACCCCCCCCCCCCCCCCCCCTTTCCAAACCTGGGGACCTTTTTTTAGGGTTTTCATTAGTCCTCCTGGGTTGGACCCCCCTCCCTTTCCTAAATCCTGGATCCGCCCCTGCGTGGATACTGGATAATGCATCTTTTGCTGATATTATGTAATTAATCATTGTTTGGGTTTTTACATGTGTTATTTCTGACTTTAGCGAACCAATTTCTGCAAGTAAAACCCTACCATTAAAGGAGCACCTGTTTGAATTAATTGCCCCGTTAATTACAATGTGTAAATGCACATTTACCTAACGTCAGGGAATTCATTACTTCTTGAAAAACTTTAAGGATGCTTCATTACACGGTGTTAAGGATTGTTCACTGCTTTATGTTTAGTTGGCACCTTGTTTGGCGCTGGTGGCAAGGCCAAGTCAAATACACGAAGCATGAAAAATATTAATTTGAGCCCAAACATTTAGTTTCAGGGAGATCCATTCACGTGTAAGAGGCTTGCGTTTATGGAATGTTTATAGGGAAAAGAAATCAAACGAAAATGGGCCCTTTGACCCATAATGAGATTGCATGGCAAAGTCCTATCCTCAAAGACTCCTTAAATTGATTAACTTACTAAGGGACACGTGTATATTCATATAATGATTTTCTCAACAGAACATCAAAGGCACGTGTTTTTTTGCAGAAAACTATTTCTGTTTTGGTCAATTTGGTATGGTGAAAGTAGGTCATCATCTAAAGTTCAAGTTTTTATAGCTAATGCAGAATAGTATATTCCTTAGAAATGTCGATAGGTTTTCTTATTACAAAGATGTTCATAAGACTAGGTTTCCTTCATTCGAATCGATTACACAGCAATCTACGAATGATACAATTTTTTCTATAGTCATTTTGGTGTAACAAGTAAGATTTATTTCTGTAAGACTTTTGGAAATTTAATATTTAAGAGTGAGGCCGAAATAAAGATTAAAATCAAGGCTATCATAGGGCAGAGTGAGCTATAATGCTGTATGGCTCTGAAGAGACCATCGCTGATGGTAATTTTGAGACCGTAAAATGAACAAAGAGTGTCTTCAAGTGGGGAATGGTAACGCAAAAAAATTATTAATAAAAAGTTCCTGCAATGATTAAAAACACTGAACGATATTGATAAAAACTTTATTTGTTGAAAGGATAAATCAATTATATCGTTGATTGGTCTCTAACCTCAACTGGTTTCATTTTCATTTAATCTACCATGTATGTACGATCAAGATGTCATATATTTGTAAAATTCTACCTGACACATGCGGAAGGCTGAACACAAAGTAGCCTGGAGCGACAAAAACTGATGAGTATAATTATATAGTTCGCAGTATACCAAAACGTTATTGTTTGTAGTCTTTAGATATAGTAAGGCTTGTGACGACAATAACTTGCGTCGGTTGATGTATATTGGTTAGGGCCCCGGAATTAGGAAAGTATGCCAGTGAAAGTATACGAAATACGAAAGTATGTCAGTGAAATTATGCGAAATACAAAAGTATGTCAGTGAAAGTATGCGAAATACGAACGTATGTCAGTGAAAGTATGCAAAATACAAAACGTATGGCAGTGAAAGTATATACGAAATGCGAAAGTGTGATAGTGAAAGTGTACGAAATACGAAAGTATGTCAGTGAAAGTATACGAAATACGAACGTATGTCAGTGAAAGTATAGTAATACGAAAGTATGTTAGTGAAAGTATACGAAATACGAAAGTATGTCAGTGAAAGTATAGTAATTACGAAAGTATGTCAGTGAAAGTATACGAAATACGAACGCATGTCAGTGAAAGTATAGTAATTACGAAAGTATGTCAGTGAAAGTATACGAAATACGAAAGTGTGATAGTGAAAGTGTACGAAATACGAAAGTATGTCAATGAAAGTATACGAAATACGAACGTATGTCAGTGAAAGTATAGTAATTACGAAAGTATGTCAGTGAAAGTATACGAAATACGAAAGTATGTCAGTGAAAGTATAGTAATTACGAAAGTATGTCAGTGAAAGTATACGAAATACGAACGCATGTCAGTTAAAGTATAGTAATTACGAAAGTATGTCAGTGAAAGTATACGAAATACGAAAGTGTGATAGTGAAAGTGTACGAAATACGAAAGTATGTCAATGAAAGTATACGAAATACGAACGTATGTTAGTGAAAGTATAGTAATTTCGAAAGTATGTCAGTGAAAGTATACGAAATACGAAAGTATGTCAGTGAAAGTATAGTAATTACGAAAGTATGTCAGTGAAAGTATACGAAATCCGAAAGTGTGATAGTGAAAGTGTACGAAATACGAAAGTATGTCAATGAAAGTATACGAAATACGAACGTATGTCACTGAAAGTATATTAATTACGAAAGTATGTCAGTGAAAGTATAGTAATTACGAAAGTATGTCAGTGAAAGTATAGTAATTACGAAAGTATGTCAGTGAAAGTATACGAAATGCGAAAGTGTGAAAGTGTACGAAATACGAAAGTATGTCAATGAAAGTATACGAAATACGAACGTATGTCAGTGAAGGTATAGTTATTACGAAAGTATGTCAGTGAAAGTATAGTAATTACGAAAGTATGTCAGTGAAAGTATATTAATTACGAAAGTATGTCAGTGAAAGAATACGAAATACGAAAGTATGTCAGTGAAAGTATAGTGATTACGAAAGTATGTCAGTGAAAGTATAGTAATTACAAAAGTATGTCAGTGAAAGTATACGAAATACGAAAGTATATCTGTAAAAGTATACGAAATACGAAAGTAAGTCAGTGAAAGTATAGTAATTACGAAAGTGTGTCAGTGAAAGTATACGAAATGCGAAAGTGTGATAGTGAAAGTGTACGAAATACGAAAGTATGTCAATGAAAGTATACGAAATACGAACGTATGTCAGTGAAAGTATAGTAATTACGAAAGTATGTCAGTGAAAGTATAGTAATTACGAAAGTATGTCAGTGAAAGTATAGTTATTACGAAAGTATGTCAGTGAAAGTATACGAAATGCGAACTTATATCATTGAAAGTATGCGAAATACAAACGTATGTCAGTGAAAGTATAGTAATTACGAAAGTATGTCAGTGAAAGTATACGAAATACGAAAGTATGTCAGTGAAAGTGTACGAAGTATGAAAGTGTGATAGTGAAAGTGTACGAAATACGAAAGTATGTCAATGAAAGTATACGAAATACGAACGTATGTCAGTGAAAGTATAGTAATTACGAAAGTATGTCAGTGAAAGTATAGTAATTACGAAAGTATGTCAGTGAAAGTATAGTTATTACGAAAGTATGTCAGTGAAAGTATACGAAATGCGAACTTATATCATTGAAAGTATGCGAAATACAAACGTATGTCAGTGAAAGTATACGAAATGCGAAAATGTGTCAGTGAAAGTGTACGAAGAATGAAAGTGAGTCAGTGAAAGTATACGAAATACGAAAGTATGTCAGTGAAAGTATACGAAATATGAAAGTATGTCAGTGAAAGTATACGAAATACGAACTTATATCATTGAAAGTATGGGAAATACAAACGTATGTCAGTGAAAGTATACGAAATACGAAAGTATGTCAACGAAAGTATACGAAATACGAACGTATGTCAGTGAAAGTATAGTAATTACGAAAGTATGTCAGTGAAAGTATACGAAATGCGAAAGTGTGATAGTGAAAGTGTACGAAATACGAAAGTATGTCAATGAAAGTATACGAAATACGAACGTATGTCAGTGAAAGTATAGTAATTACGAAAGTATGTCAGTGAAAGTATAGTAATTACTAAAGTATGTCAGTGAAAGTATAGTAATTACGAAAGTATGTCAGTGAAAGGATAGTAATTACGAAAGTATGTCAGTGAAAGTATACGAAATACGAAAGTATGTCAGTGAAAGTGTACGAAGTATGAAAGTGTGTCAGTGAAAGTATACGAAATACGAAAGTATGTCAGTGAAAGTATACGAAATACGAACTTATATCATTGAAAGTATGCGAAATACAAACGTAAGTCAATGAAAGTATACGAAATGCGAACGTGTGTCAGTGGAAGTGTACG
Source organism: Sipunculus nudus (assembly GCA_026874595.1). NCBI lineage: Eukaryota > Metazoa > Annelida > Sipuncula > Golfingiida > Sipunculidae > Sipunculus > Sipunculus nudus. The sequence goes on from CM049313.1 coordinate 62,850,816, forward strand.
AAGTAGGAAAGTGTCAGTAAAAGTATACGAAATACGAAAGTATGTCAGTGAAAGTATACGAAATACGAAAGTATGTCAGTGAAAGTATACGAAATACGAAAGTATGTCAGTGAAAGTATACGAAATACGAACGTATGTCAGTGAAAGTGTACGAAGTATGAAGGTGTGTCAGTGAAAGTATACGAAATACGAACGTATGTCAGTGAAAGTATAGTAATTACGAAAGTATGTCAGTGAAAGTATACGAAATACGAACGTATGTCAGTGAAAGTATAGTAATTACGAAAGTATATGTCAGTGAATTAAAGTATACGAAATACGAAAGTGTGATAGTGAAAGTGTACGAAATACGAAAGTATGTCAATGAAAGTATACGAAATACGAACGTATGTCAGTGAAAGTATAGTAATTACGAAAGTATGTCAGTGAAAGTATACGAAATACGAAAGTATGTCAGTGAAAGTGTAGTAATTACGAAAGTATGTCAGTGAAAGTATACGAAATGCGAAAGTGTGATAGTAAAAGTGTACGAAATACGAAAGTATGTCAATGAAAGTATACGAAATACGAACGTATGTCAGTGAAAGTATAGTAATTACGAAAGTATGGCAGTGAAAGTATAAGAAATACGAAAGTATGTCAGTGAAAGTATACGAAATACGAACTTATATCATTGAAAGTATGCGAAATACAAACGTATGTCAGTGAAAGTATACGAAATGCGAACGTGTGTCAGTGAAAGTGTACGAAGTAGGAAAGTGTCAGTGAAAGTATACGAAATACGAAAGTATGTCAGTGAAAGTATACGAAATACGAAAGTATGTCAGTGAAAGTATACGAAATACGACAGTATGTCAGTGAAAGTATACGAAATACGAACGTATGTCAGTGAAAGTGTACGAAGTATGAAAGTGTGTCAGTGAAAGTATACGAAATACGAACGTATGTCAGTGAAAGTATAGTAATTACGAAAGTATGTCAGTGAAAGTATACAAAATACGAAAGTATGTCATTGAAAGTGTACGAAATACTAAAGTATGTCAGTGAAAGTATACGAAATACGAAAGTATGTCAGTGAAAGTATACGAATACGAAAGTATGTCAGTGAAAGTATACGAAATACGAAAGTATGTCAGTGAAAGTATACGAAATACGAAAGTATGTCTGTTAAAGTATACTAGTACGAAAGTATGTCATTGAAATAACGGAATACGAAAGTATTAAAGTAAAAGTATACAAAATACGAAAGTATGTCAGTGAATGTGTTCGAAATACTAAAGTATGTCAGTGAAAGTGTACGAAATACGAAAGTGTGTCAGTGAAAGTATAAGGAGGGGCGTCAATATAGGGGGGATATACCCCCCTTCCCCCCACTTTTTGGCAAGGGGGATGGTCAATGTAATCATCCCCCCCCCCTATTCAGAGAATAGTATATTTATATATTGAGAATTACAAAAATTAATAAATAGAATTGTAGACTTTGGTTTCACTTGTGAGTTTATTGTGAAATATTATATCTAAACGTAGTTTTGAATCAACTTATATACTGGAAACATAATACCTTATTTTCTTAAAGTTATACTTAATTGAAATATTTTTGAAATGTGATTTTATATAAATATATATAATCTTGACCTTAGCTCAAAATTGCAAAGCACAAAACACCTTAGGCGGGTGTGTGACGTTTGTAAGTTATTAAGCGGACACGTTATGGGTGGAAAAAGATAGTACCATGCATTAGCTTGATAAATGTGCAAGAGCAAATGAAAGAGTATGTCAGCGATTATTTATTAAGGAATACAAACCAGGTCTTCTAAAAAGCATGACGCTGCCGCTAATCTGCGCTCGCGACAATCTAGTCAAGATCAAGTCGTACTCGAGTCGCCGCCGTACTTTCATTAACTAAGTTTTCGCAACCACGTTTGAACCACAGACACTTGTTATGAAGAGTATTGTACAGGACCGATCCGGGATTCGAACCCATGTTGGTGGCGCACAAATCCGGCGTACCAACCGCTTCGCTGGAAAAGCAAGCATTACTAGCGAGACAGTTCGGTCCGCTTTTATGTCACCCCGTAACACATCCCCTCTTAAGAGCGTTCTGTTATGTCACCCCGTAACACACTATACACACGTATGGTCTGTTTCATATTGTAATAACCTATTAGGCCTACTACTTAATTTCCCAGGCCATATTGCCCAGAGCCATCCCATCAGATGTGACACAGAAGCATTTAGAATCAGTTGTATTTCAGAACGTGTGTCCGTTTACGCCGAATACCTTGAGTTAATTTTAACAGCGGCTTCTATGCTTTAATTCAGAATTTATTGGGATATTTGTGTTAAAGGGGAAATTTAATTTAGCTTTTTTTTAGGGTTAGGGATGTAAAGAATAGGGTAAGAGTTCGGGTTATAATTACCCTTGAGTAATAAACATATTAAACAAGGTGAACAAACCTGTGCCTTTTTATTTTATCTTCCCGGAAAATCTTACATTTTAGGAGGGGGGGGGGCATGGTTTAGGGAATATAATCACGGATATACCGAACAGGGAAAACAACATGTTACTTTGTGTTATGTCTACTGGGAAAAGCTTAAAAAAAGGTGTCAGTCATACATCAGCTGTAGGCGGAGGGGGCAGGGGGCGTGTCCCCTTCACTTTTTAAAGGGGATGTGGTGGGCCCCACCAAGTACCTTTTGTCCCCTCATTCTTTTGAGAAATAAAACGTTTCTTTGTTTATAGCGATTACGAGATAGCTTTTTAGTTTAATTTCTCATCAGGTCTGTCCATAGTAATATTTAGCTTAACTGACTGTAAGTCATCTGTGCTATAGCGATGGTTCTTTGTCCGTCGACTTTCCGTCCGTCCATCCGTCTGTCCGTCCGTATGTCAGTCAAACTCGCACGTTTTGAAACAGTTGGAAACCTAAATTCGGCGTATTGTAAGATGTCCCCACAATCCCCTCTTAACCGAAAATTGGGTCACTAAGACTTTGTTTCTTCGAGATATTAAGGAAATCCTCAATATTCAATTAAAACCCCATTGTTACACATCAACACTGCCTGATACAAAAACTACTAATCTGATTTTGATCATATTGTATAATAATATTTTCCTATATATTTCCCATGTAGATATTAAAAATTAGGTCAGTCTTGTGTAATTTCTGGAAACTATTGGCCCAAACATAATGCACTTTGTATTATTCCGGAAAGATATTTAGTCACTTCACATGAGACTTGCTGAAGCTAGAGACTTTTTGTCTGGGATATAACTTTATTTAATTAAGATTTAATTGTAAAACCAACATTTGATCTGAATTTTGCAATTACTTTAAGTTTTAAGCATAGATATAAAACCAGTACCTTGAATTCTAATTGCCTAACTATGACTATGGCACATTTTTCCCCTGTTAGTATTGTTGATATAATTTTTACAGCATGTAAACGTAAGTATTAATTCTGTTAAATTTGAAAAGAAAAGCTAAACATTATGTTATAATCTTTAATAATCTGAAATTTTAAAGCATTTGATAAAAAAATCTGTTTTTTATTGAAATTTTTCAGAAGAATATGTCACTGTAAAGGCATTCCTGATGATAACTCCAGTTTGGATGGACATATTGATTTTAAACTCTAATTGTATATGGCCTACCTCTAACGCAAGAACTCTTTTGATTTTTGGGTCATGAGGTCAAAGCTCAAGGTCACAGGGCCCACTTATTAAGAAAGATTGTGGATGCATTTTAAGCCAAACTTTCCATCCCAAAACCTTCCATCTTGCACATATATCTGACCTGCCAATAGGGGAAGAAGCTGATTGATTTAGGGGTCACAAGGTCAAAGGTGAAGGGAACTAGGGCCGTCGGTGCACATATTTGTTTCTTGATGATAACTCAAGTTTGGATTAACATATTGGTTTCAATCTTGCCCAATATATACGCCAATAATAATGTAAGAACCCTTTTGATTTAGGGGTCATGAGGTCAATGGTCTAGCTCGCAGGACCACTTCTTTCAAACGATTGTGGATTCAAGTTTGGGTAGACAGGTTGGCTTCAATCTGATCACATAACCCATATTTTAAAAAAAAAGCCCATAACATATCCCTATAGACAACTTCAGCTGAGCGTCGAGATCCATGGGTCCCTAGTTTAACAAAGATATTCCGCATCTGTATCGCCCATGTGCGACACCCTATTAGATCGCCTTTAACGTCAGAGCTCTGAATGATTACTCTTACAGTACAATCCTGAACTACGCTTGAAGCAGGCCCATTTCTACATGCCTGCGTAGGCCACCTATATGCTTATTTGTGACAGCTATACTCATGAGTTCCTTCGGGCTGTGCGCACTTGACGCTGGTCTGAGGAACAGATAATAAGCTTTCGAATGATATGGGGCTCAAATATAGGAATTGGAACAGTGTTCGTGGGATATATTAATAGGCTAGTGGTGATGTTAGGGATTTATATGTCACTTAAATTAGTGGTCGGAACTGCCTCACTGGGGTCGCCCTTCAATTAATTGTGCCCATAATCATGTTTCATGGGATACTTGTCTTGAGTAGCGGAATCATACGTGGATTCAGGTGTCTTTTCTTTCCTGAAGTTACTGAGTAATTACCTGCTCCGTGAATATGATTTAGGTTTATTCTAGATTTGGACATCCAGTTTACTTTGCTTTTATTAACTATATTCAAGTGATTCCATATTGAAGGTACAGGGGTACAGATTCTTCAGAATTCTATGATTTGCCTCCACAATCCAAACCTCCATTCTCAATAATTCAAGCCAGATTTTGAGAAAAGGGAATCTTAATACTTTACTTCGCACATTCATTCTGGAATTAAAGGTTTTACTGGTCTAGGAATAGGACACAGGGTTCAAAGGCGGATGTCGTTAGTTCGAATCAGTCGAGGTGAGCACTCTACAGGCTCTGTGGGGAGACTCACAAACAAGTATATATGCCTTTTCAGGGTTGTTCCTCGATGTTATGACCCAGCAATTGGGATGACACACACCTAGGACCCGAAGGAGCGGTGCACCAAGCCTGGTCGATTAATGGGTTTACGAATGTAAGCCCCATTCACTATAAATACATAGTACTTAGGTACGCAAGCATTAGAAATGGAAGCGGTGACCTCCACTTGAACTCTTTTAAAATGTCTGGCGCTCATTGAATGTCACAAGTTTGTTCATCTTTTCATAGAAATTTCGGTTGTCAATTCGGTGAACACATTGTGCGTAGGCTCTTTAAGTATCAAAGTTGATAGTCTCCAAGCAAAGCTCCAACTCTTCAGTATTTCTACATCCTTCAGTATGAAGCTATAGTAGCATATTCGTCGTTATACCTCACATTCCTGTTGTGAAGGACAGAACTGCTTCTGTCCTTTGCAATGTTCTGCCAGCAAGCAGACCTACAAAACACTCCATTCTTGATATATTGATAATACTAAAATTTTTTTTATCAGACCCAGTCTATCTCTAGTCCAATAGAAAAAAGACTTATTTTATATGATTTTTAAATTTATATTCGATTTTTCAATATTCATAAGTTAATAGAAAAAATGGCCCAACTTTTGATTACCTGCCCACGCCCGCGAGCCTTCCCCCATCCCCCCCCCCCTTTCCCCCACACACCCACTTGAAGATAAATAGACGCTACTGTCATCATCCATCTATACTGTATATTTTGCTGAGACATATCTCACAATAAACAGAAGTCGTAACACTAACTGAGTCGTAAAGACCCAAATCTTTATTGCATAGACTTCTAAAAATAAACCAGGTTATATGAAGGTAAAGCTTTAACATATGCTGAAAACGTTACCGTATATGTGAAATTGTTGTGATCATAGAACACACGCATATTGTTATATAATTGTTTAAAGAACATTGTGACGCATTTGGGTAAAGTGCTCAGATGCATAAAATAAATCTGTGTATATATCAACCAGTTTTAAGTGAAAATATTCTCTTGGGACGGGTTGGGTAGTCCAAACCCTGAGGGTGCCCGGTGGCCATTTTAGGAAATGCTCACGTCACTCAACTTTTTTAATATCACAACGTACGTTGGCATTACCTGTACAATTAAATAAATACATCAGTCTTTAACACAGGTTTATAAACGAATATGTTGTAAAAGAGTTTTGCAAAGAATTATATGTGTCTCTTTGCAAATTATTCCATGCATTTCAAGCTAACATACATGGACAAACAAATGAGCAAATTCATCATTGTACATTTTAAGAGAATCTGGCCGAGTTGTCATAAGCCGAATTGCCATAGGCCATGTAGTCTGGAGGAGAATCGAGTTTGTAAGTCAACAATATATAATACAAACACGTGCAGCAGGATATACAGTTCCATGTTATGGCCATTAAAACGGAGTATTCAAAGTCAGAAGCTGATTGGTGTATAAAATTGTTTACATTATCACTCCACATGATTCGCACAGATTCTGCTTTTCTGCGTTCCTGCTACTTCCGCTTACTTCAGCTGTCTCGATCATGAATGTCATGTGATTAAATTTATTCTTATCCTTATTCATTTCACCTTGGTCCTATGAGCGTTCAGAGTTTTGTCATGTGAGCAGCGTGATACACAATGCCAAGACTGCGGTAAACACTGCCACAGATATGAGTACAACCGTTGCGATGCAGACACATTTCCGCTTCCTGTGTCGATCAGGCCTGTTTGCCTAGTGAGAGAAAATAAAGCATCACTGATTTACAACATAACCACAGATTATTGGGTATTATGCTATTTGAACTCAAAATGATTATAGTGAGCTTTCTTCTAATGAAATAATTCATATACCTGTTTCAATTTATTGGTATTTTTAACACTTAACTCTTGAAACCAGTGTACTCTGAGTACTGTCTTAGTCTGATCTAATGTATATGTAATTCCTCCATTTATGTAATTTCGCCATTTATGCCACAATACTATGTTTATGTAGGCGAATTGTCATAAATAACATGAAAGTCCATCAACACTAGTCTCTTCACTAATAATCTATACGAAACATATATAATAACCGCAAACCCACCCCAAGACAAATTCTTTCATGAAAATGTCATTATACTTATACTTATTTAGGCCTTGCCAGAAATGTTAAACGAACATATTTAACTTAACATGCGCACCTACATGGTAAAAAAGTATTACGTGAGCTACCCGAACGGGTAATCAATTTAAAAAATACAGCAGAAGGGATACAATATTCTTACTTATACAGAATCACACATTTTTTATGTAGCAGCTGTACTTAAATGAATCGATACTGAATTCATGTGAATTCACTAAGTAAAACACCTACATTGAATCATATTTTACTTATAAAGCATCGGACATTAATGATGGCGCAGCAGGAGATATCAATTATGTCCTCGTACTCATCGATACTGTTCAAGTCCTCGGTGCTACTACAGAAGTACTCGCCGACATTTTACTGCTACTCACCGTGGCGGCTTCTTCGTGGACGGAGCCAGCGTCACTCACAGAGTGTAGGGATTTATTGCATTCTGTAATGCAAATAACATGATATACGGCCAAAAAATAAAAAGGCATGGTTCTTAGGCACTTTTTTCAGAAATCACGGGCGGTATTCTTTTTTACCTTTTTTCGTGTGTCGATAAACTGTCATATGACCAGGGAAAATATGAAAATAACAGGATTTTGTTTTGCTAAACAGGATAAAGCACTATATAAAAAAGGAAATCGTTTCAAAATTGTATTATTTTATCATCTTGAAAGATGAAAATAAAAAAGTTTGATGCGGGGTAAGAATTGACGCGTGCGGTGCCTGAGAACCATACCTTTAATTTTTTTCCCTAAATGGTGACATAATGTTTTAGTGGTCCTTAATTAATATGCAGTTTATATACCGTGAAGTTATGTCTTCTGCTTTAATGATGATACAAGGTAAATGCAAAGGTTCCATCTCGCAGTCAATACATCTCACGAAGCTCAAATAGAAAGAGCAAAAAAGGAGAGCTTAATATTATAATCCGCTTCACACGGCCGGTTCTGTTATTAACCTGTTATTAACCTGTTTATTAAATTGTGTGATGTATCATGAATGTTCAACACTGTTCTCTCCTAGTTTTAGAAGTACATGCATTAGAAACAGGTCATTCAGGAAGAGCATCATGCCTACCAAACTTCGTTGTGTCGACCTCGGGTTCAATCGTCCACGGTTTGAGGTCGACCAGCTGTAACATCTCCGCCACCATGTCATGTAATGTAGTGATATCTCTGTAATATACATTTATATATATATATATATATATATATATATATAGAGAGAGAGAGAGAGAGAGAGAGAGAGAGAGGTGGTGTGCCAATTAATCGATTATATCGATGCTCGTTCGTATTCTTTCATAATCGTTTAAATTGGTTACATATTTGCATAAACAATCGCTAACGTACATTCAAAGAAGTAATATTAACCAGATAAAAACCTTCCGTAACCGAGTCTGCGATATACGAAAGTATTGATACAAGTTATAGCAAAGAACAGTAAAACGGAACAAGTGTCAACAACTTGGCCATTGCCTTATCTGCATAACGTTCAAGTCAGACTGGATTATTTCAATATTTAAAAAAATAATCCTATAAAGCAAATCAAACTTTTAGATTTAAGATTCCGCTCGAACGCTCTAGTTTTAGGATTCTTGGATCCCTCCCTTGGCACTCCTATGGATGATTGGTACTAGAGTGCTCAACTAGGCCCAAAAAATAAGAGAAATTCAAAGAGATAGAGGTGAATAGCTAATCCAGTGCACTTTATGTTACATGTTTATAAAATTATAATTTCAGGATCTGTGGCACACCCTTTTCACAGAGTCACCGGTATCGATTCACATTGGTTTCATAAGTTATGACCATCCTTGGCGATGATCATCCGTGATTTACCATTTCTAAGTTGATTTTTTGAAGGAAATGAAGAATCATTGACAATTTACTTTTCTAAGTTATGGAGTTCTGTCCTCTCTGTCGCTCTTTTGTCGACGTCAGTGCCGTCCAGGTGTTCCATGGAGAGGGCAGCGGCTTTGTGGGACACACCGGCGTCAACCACCCCAGTGCTTATAAACACGGCATGACCTACAATAACCAGAGACATCTCATTATAGTAGCAGTCAACATTTTTCTTTATTTTACACAGCAAATTGTTTCAAACCGTTTTGCTCAATGCGAATAAACCGAAGCGTACCTAATCGTTCCGTTCAATGATGTGACTTGTAGCCAACCAACTACACTTTTAAACACATCTAATTTTCAACAAAATGTAACATTGTGTCAGATTCCCCGTTAAAGGGACATCTTCTTTGTGGATGCATTTTCCGGAGGCACACAACAACTCAGTGTCACAGGTTCAACACACTGTTTGCTTCACACTTGCTGATATCAGATAGCCAAAGAAATCGTGTGGCGATTACCTAAACCTATCATACCCCCCTTTCGTGATAAAACCATGAAAACCAAGCCAAAACAAAGAGTGCTTCATAAGATATGTAATGAGGTTAAAGCGCAGTGCACAGAGCGTATATTGACCAAGATGGAAGGGAAAGTTGAGCTGTAGGTCCAGTGTCCGCCGGAGCTTTTCCTCCATCACGTCGAGGCAGCAGATGAAACAATTCCACATCCTCTCCATGTCCTCCACGTCCGCTCGGTCTGACATCACACCCCTAAAACACAGAGAAGCAAGTCTGATGTTATGTCTGACATCAGTAGTATCACAACCCTTAAAAGCCAAGGAAAACAGGTCCGATATTAAGTCTGATGACTGTGACTTAACAGCCCTGGAAATGTCAAGGACATAATATCAAATACTGAGTCTCACAACCGTGGAATCAAAGCCCTTGGTGCACTGGAAAATCCATTGTCTAATGTGAAGAAGGTCTGATACCTGTGACAGCAGAGCCCTGAAAAGTCCAGGAAAACTAGGGTAAACATGGGATAGAGAGTCTGATGGTTCTATATAGATCCTCGTAGTCCTAAAGAAGGAAAACTGGATATCATAAGAATTTGTTCTCATGTAAATCTGCCGAGTCTGCCACCTGTGAAAGGTTTCAAGATTCAGTTACGGCTCCTAAAAATCCAGAACAAAGGAAATAAAGTAACAAATTCCACAATTTTTTTTTTAGTTTTGGTTGTTTGAATGATGCAGATCCACACGAAGGTGCCACTTAATTAAACATCTGATCTTAACTAGCATAGACAGCGCCCCTTAGTGCGGTAAGAGGTTTGGGCTCAAATCTGAGGATTACAATTACAGTTTCACATCCATTTTCCTATAAAATTGAAGAAAAAGGGATGACGATGCTCTGGGAAATTAAGCAAGCCCAGGGCGTGAATGGTCAATTCAAATATTGTTGATGACATTCTTTGTGATAAGCAAAGTCGGTATCTCCAGGAGATACGAACACCTACCCTTTGACCCTGGGAAGGAAGAGAGATTTGCTCTGATTTGCAAGATCAAACACACGGCCTCTGATTCTGGTCAGTTCTTCCCTGAGTAGATCACTGTCCTGAGGACCGCCCAAGCCCATCGCCAGACAGCAATAGCGGGCTATTTCCAGGTTCAACTCCTTCAAGGCCTGAAATCAATACAAACCATTGACAAACTCTTGAGTTTGATGTCAGTGTTTGTGTTCTGTTTTATAAGAATATCATTTTAAAAAATCATACTTTTATGTACGTGTAGTCTTAACATGTATAATGCATATCCTTTCTTTGGTTGAACTTCATTAAAAATTTGTGTCATTTTATCAACTACTATTGATATGAAAATAACTAAATATGTAAATGATTCATGAAAATTCAATGCTGAATGGAAAATTAAATGGCTTCGAGAAACTGGAAGCCCACAGTATTCCTACAGCATAATTTAAGCCCTAAGAAGAGGACTGTGGCAGCATGCAGACATGTTTCAGACTCTTGGCTGATTGGATTTTATAGACCCGGGTGTGTCTGGGATCTGCTCTTATACTGCGCAAGGAAAATTGGTTATCGCAGCCAAAGGGGCATCTCAAAGACAGGCAAAGGAAGCCGAGACATCGTGAATCATACATAAGGAAGTTCCAGGTAGAGCTCGTCTCCGGTCTGTGAGTCGTCTTTTTTAGGACAGTTTGATATGTGGCCGTCTAGGTACACAGGACAGCTCTTTTTCCAGGGTCTATTTATATGTTGTTAACATATATATATATATATATATATATATATATATATATATGCATATATATATATATATATATATATATATATATATATATGCACTGCTTTCATTTAAGCTTTCGCGCAGCCATTGCAGCCGGGACGGCCGAAATAGCTTCCTTCAGGCATATATGATGCACAATCAAAAGGGTTCATATATATTTTATTAAACGACCACGCATGTTATGAAATATATATAGTCAGTTTAACTTAACATTTACTCCAAACTATGTAGAGTAATGCAGTTTAAATGATGAAACGTATATGCAATACACGGGAGTACACGGCATTCAAGCACTGGCACGTTTCGGGCATATAAAATCGTAACGATCGGCAGCGATATGGACCAGGCATCTTGCGTCGTATCCCTATTAGTACATCAGACAGAGGGTTCTTCGGTACCATACCAAACAGGTGACAATTGCTATCAATGATTTTTTGAAAGGTGTATGTGTGTTGATAATAAATATGCCTGATAGCAGTATGAAAGTTTGATGTCAGTTGATAGTAGCCATTTATAGCTTTCATCTGGTGTGTCATTCATGTATATAGCTTTCCAAATTCTAAAGATATGATTACTTTTCTTCACCCTGTATCATAGCAATTTGTATAATTATAGCTAATTTATTAAAAACACAAGGTGTATTTCTGATAAGACCAAGCGTGACCAGTTTGGTTTTATAAAGTCATTTATAAAGTCTGAAGTCTTTAAGCTGAAAAAAAAAATATGTCTGGCACCCAACTACAATTTGTGGATTTGGGCGTGGTCAGAGAAAGGTGTTATTCCGTTCTTCAGTTAGCCGGTATATGTCCCATTGCCACCAACTGTCTGCAGAAAACATTAATGCCTGGTTGATGTTTTTGAGTACTTTTGTGTCGCATACCCACGCCCTTATTGAATTCTGATTGGTAAATCCTCCCAATTATTCAACGTGGCTGCTATCGGGGGCCGATGTATAGACTTAAACTCGGATGTCGCAAGCCAAATGTCACACATGACATGTATGCAAGCACGGGTACTCGGCTAGTTGTTTGAATATATGTTTTTTGCATGTCTCCGGTTGAATAAAAAAGGGCGACAAGTCATTTTATGCAGTATATTTTTATTTGTATGTTTATGTTATATCGGTGCCTAAGTCACTTGTGATATCGTACAAACTAGGCCGCCCTATCTGCACTTCTGGCCAAATTCGCTTTCTTACATGAAATATATAAGAGTAAGAGCATTCGGCTGAGAGAGGGCTATGTTGTCTGCTGAAATATTTCAATGTAAATATTCTAACAAAATTAACATATAAAATCAAGGCAAGAGCAGTAAATGTTCCTACAACATTTTGCTTGGGTGGCACCATAAATAAATGATAGATATTGCAGTTTGCCTTTGTGTCAGGACTAATTGTGAAGCAGAGCTGTAAGTTATTCATTCTGAGTTGCCTATGTTTTATACTGTTAACATTTCTGAGAGATTGAGATTCTGAGAGAGATTTCTAAATATATATTATTTTCTATAACAGAAACCAGATGTTAATTTGAACCGTGGGGCGAACAGTTTTTTAACGAGAATATTAAACCAGTTTGCTAAAAAGCCAGTAAGTGCAATAACTCATCCTGTTCCGGTTTTATGTTTCACAAAAGTCCAGTAAATGCTAGTGATAAGCCCAAATAAATAAAATCATTTATTGAAATTGAACAAATCTAATTTAATTCTAACCTGCTTAGACTCAGAAGTTCAGGGATTATGTTTCAACCAAGACCCTAGCAGTCCAGTGTCAACCAACTTTACCGGATTGGAAGACATACATGGTTCGCCTTGGGCCATGTACTTTCACCAGAGAGTGCCATTAAGATTTTTTTTTTAATCTTTAAAATGCAATTTTCATTGAACTGTCAAAACACCATGTGTCCCTGTCATTCCCCAGGTTTGAGGGAGATCATGTTAATCATTGACTGTTCTACTGGCCGAACAAATATAATATCAATGGGGTTTATGGTTTTTCCTTAAGAGAATATCATCTCTCGCTTAGTAGGATATAATTGTAACTGTTAGATCACAAAATGTAGATACATATTCTAAAACAGTTTTGTTTTCATATTATTTTCTTTTATTTAATCATTTCAGTAGAAACACACATGATAATAAACATGAAAGTAACTGATTTGTCATTCTTCTGGTGATTTCTATTTTAATTCCTTGCAAGTGCTAACTTTCTTCTGACTTGATTTGGCAAGGTAGCCAGGCTTGAAATAACTATAAGATATAATAGACTTATAAAAGCCCTGGTGATAATCCAAAATAAAAATGACGAAATGATTTTTATATTCCACTCGGTGTTATCTTTCCAACAATGCAAAACAGAACTCATCAGAATTGATGTTTTTTGTCAGGAAGCGATTGCATATTTATATGATTATGAACTTATAAACTGATATTGCTTATTTTCCTTTTAACTAACATTGAACATTACTTAGTTTTATTTTGGAATATGGTAGTTTAAAATACACAAGGGCCTCGTTGTGAAATAATGTAACAAACAATTCTTTAAAGAGTCTTTATCACACAGCGAACATTCACGCTGAACATAAGTACATGTTCAAAGTACATGTTTACATAAGTAAAAATATTCTATATCTTAAATACATAATTACCTGTTACCTCTTCTGTTTATTTTAAATGTTTAACTTTACTAAGTGCCCCGCTGGTCATAATGCTCAGCTGAATCTATATTGGTCAGTGATCTTATTCTCATCGACTAAGGAGAGTTAAAGAGAACCTGTATACAGAACGTCTGAACATCCCAGGACTAGCGATTACGAATTGTGCCTTGATATATATCACACTGATAATTGCAGTCTGTTATTCACAAAAAGAAAAAAGTCTTACCTTTTTTGCATTGTTCATAATCAAGAATAATTATTGAACAATAGAGACTGAACTAAGAAATACCATTTCAGCTCTAGTCCATTATAATCGGTAAGCTACATATAGACTGAATTTTTTTTCCATAAAAAAAAAACTGGAAATGTACCGGTTTTGCTCGCACAAGATAGGTAAACATAAATGGTGTCATCTGTAGCTTATATATACTCGTAAAAGTCACATGAACAATGTAGGTAATCGTAGGTTAAATCAAAAATGAAATACAACAATAAGCGAATATAAGTTTATGCTATCCCTCACATAAAAGCTATCTCTTTTTATTTCCTGACTTGCATAGGAAGAACTGAAAAAGATCATTCTGACTCAAGTCAACGTAAGTGGCGATACTTGCAACTAACACTGACATACCTAGTCATGGGATCAATATGCTGGGTATTGGTCATAACATTATGAATACAAACACTTGTGATCATCAAGTTAAAATAGAGTAGAGACAAATCTTATAATAATTCAGCACACCTCATACTTATTTATCATCTCCAATGAATAAGCCATGGAATGAAATGAGTTATATTTTTTGGCTTGCACAAGTTAGGACAACCTATAGCTTACAAACAAAATACCAGTCCAGTGATCAATATTACTACAGAACTTGGGGATGACAGTTGCGGCAGTTCCCGCTGTATTCGGTTACCGAAATAACGTTATATCTGTTGACGTATTCTATATATGGAGTATTTTTCTTCCCCCCCCCCCCCAACCCTTTCCAGTTGCCACAACTTTTTAATAGGTTTCAGACAAAGTTTAGTGTCCTGGAACCACCCTCCCTTTTTTTGGAACCTGGGGACTTTTTTTACAACTTTGCCATCAGTCCTGGCGTTGCCCCTTCCATTTTAAATCCTGAATCTGCCCCTGTGAAGGTATAAGAAAGTTTAACTGTAGGTAAACACCTATTGATCATAAATGATACATAATTGAAAAGATTATTTTGCTTGATATAAGTTTGGCATATAAAGTTGAATGAAGTAAATTTATATAACCACTCCTTTGTCGTTTTTCCTAGGGGTGAGTGTAACTATAGGAATGTATGACTTAAGCAGTATACCCCCAGTGGCCATAAATAGCATGTCATACTGAAGCGTATGGTTAAAGCTATAATTTGAGACCAACTTTGACTGGATACATTTTACATATTCAGTTGTATGGGGCTTATAACAATTCTGAAGTCGGTGTCCTTGAGATGAAAAAAAATTATACGTCATCCGACATAAAACATCCATTTATTCACTGAAAGCTACCACTTTCATACTGCTACCAGGCATTTTTATTACCTACACATGCATACCTATCAAGCACACATGGTGATAATTTGTCACCAAAATGGTACCAATGATCTAAATTTTGGGGTCTGGCTGAAGTACTATATATGGACCTAGGTTCCTGCGTCCGAATGATAGCATGCTTGATGGTTAATAAAACAATAGATCCAGCACAGTTGATACGTGTTTTTCCAAGCATGTGATTTACAACAAAAAAAAAACATTTTTTTTCTTTTCGTCTTCAGTTATTATTTAAATGATAGATGTTTCATTAATAAAGTGAAAATATGCCTTGTTCACCTCACAAGGCAGTTTCTCGGCCTTCAGACGGTTTGACTTTTCTAGGGTCACTGGTCGATTATTAAGGTAATATTAAGATAAAAAAAATAATAATCACACGCTGCCGAGTTCTTGACCAATAAATGTAAACTAAACTGTCACTGCTGTAGGCTTAATGTAAATAAAATAACAGCATTTTATAGTATACTATTTCCACCATCACCTTGGCTTAATGTCTTCATAAATTATACATACATATTGGGAAATGCAAGAAAATGCATCAAATGTTTTATTTTAATATATCTGACGTGTACGAAAAAGAGTCGAACAGGAAATATATAATAGCAGAAGAGAGTAGTATAGAAAAATGGCATAACGGATATTGTATAGAAATTGAGTTTCTCTTCAGTTTTTATATACAGTGATCAGGGAAAAACAACCTATTTTATTTTACCTGTTTAATTTCACATTTTTTTTTTAAATGCAGGGATGGACCATGCCACCGGGGCATGCATGCACCTTGAAGTTTCCCGATGGGCCGATGAAATAAACAAAATATTGACGCCTAAAAGGTTTTATAATGAGCCGCTTTCATTTAAATTTCTAGGTCTTATATTTCTTACACCAGTCCGCTCCTGGACTGAACACTAACTCTTTACGTTCGTATCATCGATTTGAGCAAAACAGAGAACACGTATTGGCATAGGAATACGACAGGTTACCGATTACCGAAGATTCTGACGTATATACCATGATCATACATTCTAAGCAGTGGGTCCCAGAGCTCAAACAAAACATTAGCCAATCCATACAAAAAATACAACACATTACTGAAGGATTGGAAAGAAGTACGCTTATCTTGTACGCTAGTCGCCAGAGAGATCGGGTAACATGTAGGGACAGCAATTTGTTTGTAAAGCTAAAGACGTTGCAGTAACTAAAGGTTATTGTTGTTCCAGACAAAATCGGATATTTATGTCTGTAGGAGACGTGCGACAGCAAACGTTTATCTTTTGTAAGGAGATGAAGATTTGAACAACGTGTCCACTTGAACGTATGCGGGGCGGAGACACAGAGAGGAGGAGAAATGTTTGATATTTGATAACACTAGGAAAGGTGATGTCTCGTCCAAGACTCTTTATTCCGAATCGCTCTGCTACTCTCCAACAATGTGATTCTATCACAGTTATGGATTCTGTAACATGGAAAGGTGTAAATATAATAACTTGCCTGACGTATTACTCTGCTTAAATAAAAAGAAATGTTCCCCATCCCAACATCACTGACACCTGTCCACTACGATTACCACAGGGTGTTCAGGTTCTTCATATCGACTAAGACAGATCATATCTATCAACATCTTAAAAGGGCTGAGCCATAAAGGAACATACAAGTTTCTTTCCGGCTTCTCCAAATCCTACTCAATAACGAAGGTTTAACGGTTACAAAGTTTTGACAAAAATTTGAAGAAAACAATCCAATCAACATATAATATACACAAAGAAGTACAAAAAGGGAAATAATAAAAAAAATCAAATATGCAAGCTTTGGGCTAATTAATATCTGTATGCTTCAATAGAACCAAGCATGTACTTCTGATTCTAGATTACATTTAAACTGTATTAATATATGATAACATATGATTAGATAAATTTTACATTTAATATTAGGAAGTGCAATCAGCCATTGTTTTATATGGACGAGACTTTTAACCAATCACGTGACTCGAGTACTGCTAGTGTGCACTGAGCAGAAAAAAAATCTGTTGTTATTTTCAGGTAAGCGGTCTTGCGATGCCAGAACGTGTCAGAGAATCTGCCCACCCAAACAAAGGTTTGTAAACCTATCGAGTAAACCGTGCATATTACCTGGTTAAAACGATGTGTGAGCAGTTTGTCTACTGTCCAATGTTTAATTTTGTTGGGTCTGATTTGATTGGCCCAATCACGCGCGAGCTTGTTCATAATTCATGCAACGGTCTGTAACTGGTACAGCAAGATCTTCCGTGAAAGAGATCAGCTTAGCGAGAGCCTTGTTTATAGGAAAATAGTGTCTGCGTAATGCTAGGAGACCCTCCCCCCCCCCCCCCCCCCCCACTGCTTGTGAGTGCGGCAGTGATTAGATGGCCGTTTCAACCTCTTCGATGATACTTGGGAACTCAGGTTGTCCATGGGACCAAAGATATCCATATCGACCAGCCATTATTTACAGACTCTGCCCTTGTAAATTAATGCCCATTAGTTACATGAAAGCATGTTCTCCGACCGGATGCGAAAAGCTGCTCCGGCTAATGAAGGGTATCGATTTTGCATGTAAAAAGTTCAACTGAAAGCAATGACCTTGCTTAAATGGTAGAGTCTCTAAATATGTTGAAGACATCAAACAGGGAACTAGTATTCAAATGCTGACCACCTGTCCTTAAAAGGAAGGCCAATCAGGGGCGGATCCAATATTTAAGAAAAAGGAGGGTCCAACCCAGGAGGACCAATGAGAATACCTGAAAAAGGTCTCTAGGTCCAGGAAGGGGGGGGGGTTCAGACCCCCCCCCCCCCCATCCGCTTTTCCAAATGACGTGTAGCCGGACTTACATATAAAAGCAAGCCTGTAATCCAGGATGAAAACAAACATCGTGGTCACTGTTTTTTACCGGCTTTGGGTGGACCGTCAACAACACTGTATATTTCTTCGGCATGTTTAGCGTAAGGCATTGTTGTAAATTGTAGAATGGGCAAGACTAAAGAACATTTATCCTGTATTTCAAGAAATATCAGAACTGTAGCGTCCTGAAATTTGTTTATGATTTCTTGCACAGTTATTTTCACGGAAAAGAATCAACTGGTAACAACTAATACATAAGTTTATAAAGAACAAAACATTTTTTAGAAACCCTAAAACCGATGTGTATATTTTGAAATAATTTAAAGGAGACCGGCCGAGTTCGCCTTAAAAGCTTTCACTTTGTATTTAAAATATGCAGTTACTTATATTATTGTGTCGATTAATCGATTACACCAATGATTGCTTTCTTTTAAAATCGATTAAATTGGTTGCATCTTTGTATAATGGAACAAATTGGATAATGTATGCGCATGCAAAGAAGGCACATTATCAAAAAAAAAAAGATTATAAGTGTGTCAACGATATAGGGAAAGAAGACATAAAGTAGGGAAAAGCATTTAATCTGAAGCAGCGGAGAAGTGTCAGAAATTAAGCCTGTACCGTCACCTTGAGCATGACTACAACCTTGCTTTATACTGTCACTGTCCGTTTTAAATGGACCACCTGCCTGTCGTTCTTACCATACAATCCGGAACGGATATAATATGTTATTATTAACCGATCATGGGTCGTCTTTTTCTTACATTCACTGAACATGTTTTATAACCAATACCTACCACTAGTAACTAATTGTATGCAATCGGCCAACGATCGCAAGGGAAGTTCCCCGGGCACGACCCGTGCAAATCTGTCACGTGCCTCAAGGGTCTTAAATTGGCTGTAATGATCAGAGTGGCCGAAAAGATTCATCAATCAGCCCTCTCCCCAAGTTTTACTAAATTCTGCTAGGGCATAGAGGATACAGGTTATATGACCTCTAAGCACAGAAGCTATGAAAACATGGCTCCCAGGCATTCTTTCAAATAAACTGACGGGGTTGAGAGTCATGACATAATTGAACAGCTGGTCCAAGGGTCTGAACAAAATGTTAGCTAGGTTGTAATACGTCCAAAACCATCCGTCATGAAGGTACGCGTGACTAGTTAAAATTAGAGCCATTCATGTTTTCTTCTTACACAGAAGCACGTGTCTTTATATATTAACGCAGAAAAAGCGCCCCCTTTCGTGTAAATGGTACTTTTAATAATTTAGACTGCATGTTACTTAGTGCTAATATGGTCCATTTATCCTCGCCGGCCGCACAATGGCTGGATCTGTGCTGGTTTTACGTCTACGGCACCCTCGCTTACCTGTTTCGAAAAAAAATTGTTGCCGAGTGACATTTTGGATAAGCTCAGTTATCAATTTTCCCCGCATAAAGATGTATAAGTTTACTTCAGATGTAATTATTTTTAGTTCTTGATACGGGACGTACTAAGTTTCTGATTAAATTTTGAAAAGACTATTGTAACAGTGTGACAGGTAGAGAAACATGAGAAAGTATGGCCAGAAATGGCACGTACATCAGCTTTATCTGATCACAGCCCTAAGGGGGGGGGGGGTCCCACCCAATCTTCTCCAGAACTTATATATCAACGTCTGGGTGGCAGAGTGTCGCAGGACGCACGAGAGATACATTGTGTGTGTGTGTCTGTCTAAGACATCTACCTTGAGACATTCTTGTTTTCCCGGAAGTTCATTCTGATCTCCGCCATGCAGACGTAACACGCATTCCTTTTTCTTGTTGGATGGTGCTGGGGCCACCGAGTTCATGTCTCCTCCCAAGTCACGTGACCCAAAGTTCACGCCCTCCACTCAGCATGACGAATAAGAATTGGTTGATATGGATGGTATGGTTGACTTCCGGTCGGACTTCCCCAGAGCTACAAAAGATAAATTAATTTTCAACTACAAAAGATAATTTAACTTTTAGCTAATCAGTTCCAAGTAGTTCAAGTAGTTCTGTGGATGGAAATTCTTATTTTATGTTGTTGTAAGATTAACTGTTTGCTCAGATAACGGACGCTTTTTTAAGCTAATAATCATGGTTTCGATGATTTTGATCAGGCCAGTGGCTCGCCAATTTCTTTGCAACATACTCTTTAACAACGTGTCGGACGTGGGTAATGTCTCAGAATTTCAATGATTTGTCCACTTAGAAAGGAGTATAATAAATATGTACGGCCACTTTTAGCAGCCTTTTATGTCAGCTGTGAATGACGCTTGAAAAAAAAACTATATAACGCCTGTTGTTTTTGTTATCCTTCTGGGTCATACATATATATGCATTCATATATTGTTACGGAACCTAATATAAACAGATCACGTATGCGTGATGAACACAAATTCTGTAACGGAGATAAAAAAAATCAGATTCTGTAACGCTAGGCAGCGTGAAATGTCTAGGGGAATGAATGTCTAGGGGAATTGATAAAGAAGTCAGTGTTTTATTGTTAACAAATAACTATGATTTATTCTAAAAACAACCCTAACATTACAAAACACTAAATCAATACAATTATACAGTAAATCAGCGGTACAGCAACAAGTCAATACAATCACGTAGAAAATAATGTGAACAGTACCTGGATACCAACACCGTCACCCCGATAAGTTCCCTAAATGTATACTCTCGGAAGTGACAGTCCAATGGAAAGTTCTTACAACAACCCAGAAAGTAAACTGTCCAAATGTATAAAATCCAGGAGAAAGTCTTTGGAAATCTATAATTGCCGCATTAGTCGGATAAGGTCCTAGAGTCTGACACACGCTTCTGCATCCGCTGGAATCTTCTCTGCTCTCTGCCTTGGTTCTAAAAAACATCCCCTTTATATACCTTCACACCCCAAGCCGAGAATTTTTCACTTCTCGAACAGTCTATAAGGACCCTACTCAACAGTAAACACGCGTTTCAGGAATTCTCTAGAAAACATCGCTGTGCCTCTACACACCATGGTGTACACGTGATCTCGCCCAGGCGTGAAAACCCAAGGCTTACATGACAACGAGAGTTCAACCAGTACGGATTAAACATAGAATGTAATACGCGGCCAGACACGAGTGCAACAACAGGAGTTACGCCCGTGTCAAATAAAAAAGAGCACCTGTAGATCCCTCTCCTGTAAGAAAAAAGAAAGTTTTTTAGGAAAACTTTCTTTTTGCGATCACAATCACTAAATTTTTACAACACCTCAAAATCATCTTATTTACAACATTACATAAACATCTTGTTCACAACATTTCATAAACATCTCGATAAGCAATCAGCAAGTACATTGTCTTTCCCTTAAATGTGTATGATATCAAGATTGTAATCCTGTAAGAACAAACTCCATCTCAACAATCTTTGATTTTTACACTTCAACTTGTTCATGAACGTGAGGGGATTCTGATCACTGAAGACAATGATAGGCCTGACTGATGAAGTAACATAAACTTCAAAATGTTGCAACGCCAAAATCAAAGCCAAACATTCTTTTTCAATAGTGGAGTTGTTTTTCTGGTTTGCATTAAACTTTCTTGAGAAATAACAAATTGGATGATCTATGCTATCATTGGCTTCTTGTAACAACACAGCACCAGCAGCAGTATTCCTAGCATCTACAGCTAACCTAAAAGGTACAGAAAAGTCTGGAGCTGCTAAAACTGGTGAACTTTGCAGAATTGCTTTCAAATTCTTAATTGCATTTTCACACTGAACACTCCATACAAACTTTTGTTTCTTCTTTAACAAATTAGTCAGAGGTTCAGCTATAGCAGCAAAATTTGGGGAAAAACTTCCTGTAGTACCAAACCATACCAAGAAAACGCATTAATTGCCTTTTTGTTTTCTGGTCTAGGAATTGCAGCAGTAGCACTTATCTTAGCATCAACAGGTTTTACCTGAGCCTGCCCTACAATAAGACCCAAAAATGTTACTTGTGCATGACAGAACTCAGATTTTACTAAGTTGACGGTCAGACGTGCTTCACTGAGTCTTTCAAAGAGGTCGCGACGAATTGCCAGATGTTTCTCCCAGGTGTCGCTGTACACAAAAAGGTCATCAATATATGCGTCGCAGCACTGAATATCCTTGACAACCATATGGATGCGGCACTGGAATGTGGCTAGCGAGTTCTTCATGCCAAACGGCATAACTTTATACTGCTACAGTCCTTGCGGTGTCACAAATGCGTTCACTTCTTTCGCTCGATCTGTCAGCGGAACTTGCCAGAATCCTTTTAGTAAGTCAAACTTGGAAACATACCTGGAGCTACCGACTCTATCAATACAATCATAGATCCTCGGAATCGGGAACGTGTCAGCCTTGGTGACAGAGTTCAGTTTTCGATAATCTGTGCACTTACGATAACTTCCATCAGGCCTTGGCACAAGAATACATGGTGAACTCCAATTATTACTGTTACAAGGTTCAATAAAATCATTGTCCAGCAATTATTAAATCTCCTGAGTCAAGCAAAAGGTACAAATGAAAAGAACAAACGAAAAGCATCAACGTCGCCGATGAATACCAGCCAAGAACGGAAAAGGCTTCAAGTGTCCGATCTGGACCAAACAACCTTCTCATGACGACAGCGCCCCCTAGCTCGGACTGTGTTCCTCACTGATGAGGCAAAGAAATGTCCCCGGACTACGCAATCGGTTATGGATAGAACTGTGTGCTATTTATGGACAATATACGGGTAGCTAGCCTGAATTGTCATGGCATCCGAAACAAAACCAGAAGTAGAGCTATTTTTAATAAACTGTGCAAGGACAGAATACACGTAGCATGTATACAGGAGACCTATCTTGATGAAAATAAAATAAAGCAGGTAGGGCTTGAACGGAAAGGTAAAATGTATCACGCACATGGTACAAATCACAGCAAAGGGGTTTCTATATTAATTAGTAAAATTTTCAATTCCGTAGTAGGTGGAATCAAAGTGGAGTTATGTCAGAATAGGGTAATAGTCATATCTTTCGTATTTCATGACAAACTTTACCGGATTTGCAATATATATGCCCCATGTAATAAGACCGAAAAAAATTACGTTTTTACAGAATCTTTCAAAAGTTAACCAGAAAATGTGAGGGTGGTGTTGAAGATTTTTTATTAGTAATTGGAGATTTTAACACAGTGTTAGATAACAAAGTGGACATCATTTCAGGAAACCCATATAACAATAACCAAATTCTGGCATTTAAATATTTTATGAATACTGCAGGCCTTCATGATCTATGGCGGATCTCCCATCACAATATCAAGGAATACACTTGGTGTAAATTGCAGCCTTTTATAGCTCGACGCCTGGATTATATAATCAAAAATGCTTTTGCACTAGAAAATATGGAAAACATAAATATTACGTCGTACCCGTGTATAGACCATAAAGCCGTAATACTTGAAATAGATGCGATACGATTTGAAAGAGGTCCATCATATTGGAAGTTTAATAACTCATTATTGCATGATAACAAATTTTTAGATTTGATGTTAATATCCTTCATTTCCTATTAGAATACGGCTAATATAGATCCATTCAGAAAATGGGACTTGTGTAAGCTTGAGATAAAAACGGTTGCTTTGAACTACAGCAAAGCCAAAGCAATTAAAAATAAAAATCTGTTCACTAGATGTTCTGGGGCGTCAAATAGCGATTACTCCTGATAATAAGGAAATATTAAAAAATGATTAAGATAAAAAAAAATCGTTAGAAATAAAACATATCCAAGAAGCTCGAAGTGCTCAAATTCTGGCGCGCGTTAAATGGATTGAAGAGGGCGAGAAGAATAATAAATATTTTTATCGCTGGAAAAACAGAGGGCCGCCCAAAATTTTATACCATCGCTTAAAACACATAACGGCTCTGAATCCTTAAATCAAGATGAAATTAGGAACGAGCAATACATTTTTTACCGGAACCAGTACAAAGCAAAGACTAGCTTCAATGAAAAATGGATTTAAAAGATTTATTTCTGGCGTTAAAATACCGAAAATATCGGAGAGAAATCGACAGAAATGTGAGGGGTTAATGTCACCAGTAGAAGTTGGTAATGCGTTAAAGCAAATGAAAAATGGATCCAGTCCAGGTTTAGATGGATTGACAACAGAAGTTTATAAAATGTTTTGGGTAAAATTACGAACGTTAGTAACTGACGCTTTCAATGAATCTTTTAGACAGGAAAAGTTTTCAAGAATACAGGCCAGAGGAATTATAAAATTAATACACAAAGGAAAGAACTTGCCAAAAAACGAGTTACGCAATTGGCGACCAATAGCCTTAACTAATACAGATTATAAACCTTTAGCAAAAGTTCTCGCTAAGCGTTTGCAGAGAGTTATATTAGAAGCCATAAATACAGATCAAGCTGGATTTATAAGGGACGGAATATTGCTACCACGATAAGACTAATAGATGACGTTATTACTTATGCCCACAAAAATGATAAAAAAGGCGCAGTAGTCGCGCTAGATTTCAAAGCGGCTTTCGATAAAATCTCAAAACAATTCATTTGGGAGGCATTTAAAACCTTCGGGTTTGGATCAGAATTTCTGCGTTGGTTCAATGTTCTAAATATTAACACCGAAAACTGCATATTATATAACGGTTGGCTATCCAGGTGGTTTCCGGTTGAAAGGGGTGTCAGGCAAGGCTGTCCGTTTTCTCCTTTGGCATTTGTATTAGGGGTAGAAATTCTAGCATGTAAAATAAGACAAAGTCAAAATTTTAAAGGATTTGAGCTGCCCATACGAACTAATCCTCAAAGAATACTCAAGATAGCCCAATATGCAGACGACACAACTTTGTTTGTGCATGATCAAAATGATATAAATGAACCCATACGACTAATCAAAGACTTTTCAAATATTTCAGGATCACAATTTAATGAACATAAGTCGGAAGCGATGTGGATAGGGGCATATAGAGAAAATCAGACAAGGGTTGGAAATTTTAGGTGGAAACTATATCCTGATAACAAAATGAATATCTTGGGAATTCAATTCAGGAGTGATACTCCTGCGGCAAAAATAGATAATAACTCGGAAATCAGAATAAACAAGATGCTAAAAGAAATTAATAAATGGGAACGTAGAAGCCTCACCATCTTTGGCAAGATAATCATAACAAAAACCTACCTGTTATCACAAATAATATACCTAATGCAATCCTTGTTGATGCCAGATAAGTTTTTAAACGGATAAATGGAATATTATAAATTTCATATGGAAAAGAGGAGGTAGTGGAAAAAGATCTTGTGAGAAAATAAGAAGAAGAATTTTGAAGTCTGATTATGAAATGGGAGGATTAGAAATGATTGATGTACATGATATGCAAAAAACTATGGCATTAAAATGGGTAAAAATGTTAGCAAGTGAGTCTGAGGATATTTGGAAAATATATAGTATACTTTCATTATTCTAGGTTAGGAAACGGATTAAGTGTTTTTGAGAGTGATATACATCCTGACACCTTGAAAAGGGGTTCCCACATAACTTCAGATTTTTACAAATATATTTTAATCAACTTTCTAAATTTGAACAGTGAATTTAAGGCAGTCTCAAGATCTAGAATTTTATGGAATAATAAACATGTTCTTTGTGCAGGCAAACCAATCTACTTTGAAAAC
Source organism: Sipunculus nudus (assembly GCA_026874595.1). NCBI lineage: Eukaryota > Metazoa > Annelida > Sipuncula > Golfingiida > Sipunculidae > Sipunculus > Sipunculus nudus. The sequence continues at coordinate 62,876,782 of CM049313.1, forward strand.
TGGATAGAAAAAAGGTATAATGTATGTAAAGGACATGATAGTGAACAACAAAGTGCGATCATATTAAAGTACAGTAGAAGTATTAGGACGCATTCCGGGTAGAATAATAGAGTATAATGTAGTGTATACAGCGGTAAAAAACTTTCTTGCAAAGGGGACTATATAAATTAGGTAACAGAAAAAAAAGATCCTTCTAAATAATGTTTATATAGTAAAATATGACACAAAGCAACTCCGTGGCATAGTTACTGAGAAGGTACGCGTAGAACAAATATACCCTGCAAAATTTTGGACGAAAAAATATCCTGCCTGTCAGTTCTCAAGAGAATACTGGAAGATGATTTATAGATGTACAAATGAAATAAGATTGAAAATGATGCAGTGGAAAATATTACATAATATTTGGCCTACTAGAATATTATTACACAAAATGGTTAAATATGACACTAATAAGTGTCCTGTATGTGGAGAAACAGAATATGTAGAACATTTTTTCTGTCAATGTAGAGAGCTAAGACTGTTCTGGAATAGAGTTGAAAACATTATTCAGAATAGAATAGGAGATAACATAAAATTGACTGAGGAACAAGTGGTTCTAGGATATACGTCAGGATTTCGAAACAAAAGCTGGCTCAGATAAATGAAATGATTCTTATTGCGAAGCTATGTATAAGCAAAACAAAATATGGAAAACAAACAAATTTAAGTGTATTGTACGAATCTGAATGCATATTGCGTTGCATGTTGTGAAATTACCAGTATTTGATGACTTGTAAGTTGTATATGATAATAAAAAAAAATATTGAATCTCATCCTGTAGATACTTTTGCTTTTCTGGATTCAGTCTATATGGATGCCGCTTGACTGCGCTTGCCCCGCCAACATCGACGTCATGGCACAATATGTAAGTTCGCGTTGGAATGTCACTAAACAAATGTTCATAATTCCGCAGCAGGTTCTTTAGGTCTTGTTGTTGTGCGGTAAGGTGTGACAGTTTCGCATTCAGGTTTTTAAGCACGTCTGAGGTTTTCAGTGGTACTGTACAACACTGAATGTCTACATCACACTTACAATCAGTATCTACTTTAACTGGGTCAGGGTCAGTTTTTACACAATTAACAGCAATAACATTTTGTACAACATCTGATCTGCTATTTCTGTCATAATCTGGTTTCAACATGTTAACATGGCACAGTTGTTTCTTCTTACGTCTATCAGTAGTCAACAGTATGTAATTCAAATTTAATGTTGACTTTCTTGTCAACAATGTAAGGACCAAAATACCTAGCTTGCAGAGGTCTGCCAGGGATGGGAAGTAAGGCAAGGACCTTTTCACCAGGCTCAAACGTCCTAGTTACAGCGTGCTAGTCATACTCTGTTTTTATTTTACTTTCTGCAGATCTTAGATTTGACTTTGCAATCTCACAAGCATTGTGTAGTTTAGTGCGAAAGTCTGAGACATACTGTAGTAAACTAAGAGAATCAGAATTTTCACACAAGAGTTTTTCTTTCAGCAGTTTCAATGGACCTCGAACGGAGTGTCCAAAAACTAGTTCAAAGGGACTGCAACCAAAGGACTCTTAAAAGGATTCTCTGACAGCAAATAGCAATAGGTGGATTCCTTCATCCCAGTCTTTCTGTGTGTCATAGCAATAAGTCCTGATCATGTTTTTTTAATGTCTGGTGAAAACGGTCGAGGGCGCCCTGACTATCAGGATGGTATGGCGAAGAGCTGTACCGTTTTATACCTAGCTCAAGCATAACTTGTTGGAATAAGCCAGACATAAAATTAGACCCTTGGTCAGAATGGAAGGATTTTGGCGATCCAAAAGTTGTAAAAACTTGGTCGGAGCTTTGACAACACTTTTGGCAATAATTTTTGCAATGGTATTGCCTCAGAAAAACCTGGTAGATACGCACATAATTGTCCGCAAGTATTCATGTCCAGATTTTGTTTTGGGCACTGGTCCAACACAATCAACAATAATCCTACTGAATGGTTCCTCGAAAGCAGGAATAGGCCTAAGTGGGGCCTTAGGAGAAATCTGATTGGGCTTGCCTACCATCTGGCATGTATGGCATGATTTACAATATTGTACAACATCTTTCCTGAGGTTAGGCCAATAGAAGTATGTACTAACTTTCTGATAAGTTTTATTTATACCTAAATGGCCAGACAAAGGAGCCTCATGTGCCATGCTTAGAACTTCACTTGGAAAGCTTTTGGGCATTAATATTAGATGTCTCATGACCCACTCATCATCAGCCCATACAATAGGTGGTCGCCATTTACGCATAAGCACTCCATTTTTGACATAGAAACAAACTGGGTTCTGTGACAGTTCATCTTTAGAAACTGCCCTGGGAAACAAACATGAAATATCAGGGTCCTTATGCTGTTCCGCGATAAGTTCTGACCTTGAGAATGCTGCATCCTGTACGGGCGAGTCGTTAGACGAGTCACTAGTGAATCCCAGAGTGTTATTATCTGGACCATCATCCTCATGTGTGTTTTTCTTGGCCATAGATCTAGTTACAGCACATGAAGGATACAAACCAGGAATTTCCATACTTTCCGGATCAGTGTCCTGATCAAGTGACGGCTTTTCTGTCACTATTGGTACAGGCAGCATTTTATCACCTGCAACATCATTGCCTAGTAGCAACTGAATTCCCTTAAAGGGTAAAGTAGTTCTTATGCCCACAGTAATATTCCCAGAAATCAAATCTGACTTTAAATGGATACTGTGAAGCGGAACTGAAGTGTGCCAGTCTGAAAACACACAATCAACAAGTGCATGTGCACCAGTAAAGGACATAGCTATTAGAATGTGGCAAAGTGTTTGCTAACATGAGAGTCTGACCTGAACCAGTGTCCCTCAAAATTCTAATAGCGGTAGAATCTGACAAATCACTTGAAAGTGATACAAAACTATCATGTATGAATGGCTCAAATAACTCCATTTCAGAGTCAAGAGAGGAATCTACTACCTCAACCTCATCAAACAAAGAACTAACATTGAAGGTGTCTGTCATAAACTCTGTTTCAGTGTTATCAAAGGAATCTACATCCTTTTTATCATCAAACTCCTCATGGGAGTCAACAGAGAAATTTTCCTCAGCAGAAACAAACTTTTGTTTGTCATAAGAGGACCTGGCCTCATTTAAAATACTCTCACAAGAGTCATAAAAAGCCTTAGCATTATCCAGAGAATACTACTCGCAGGATTCTTGAAAGGACCAAGCCTTATTTAATTCCTCGCAGGAATCAACTAAGGTTTTTACCCCGCAAGCTACGGATTCTTTTTTGGATCCAGACGGCACTTGGGCCTCCGTAGCATCAAACCCTTTATTTGAGTCAACATAGGAGTTGTACCCCTTATTTACATGAAAAGAGCCTGGCTCTTGTAGTATGCTATGCATAGATTTTGAAACAAAACCAGAAGGTTTGCCATTTGGTCTTTTCGCAAGTTTACAGCAGTCAGATATTAGATGACCTTCCTTATTGCAGTAATTACAGATATTCTTTGAAAATGACTGGTCTTTGTTGGACTTAGACACAGTGGACGTGGACTGAGATGTAGCTATGGGCTTTGCTGAACACTAAACCTTGCTAATTAGATCTTGCATGATTTTAGAAATGATATCAGGCTTTCTCAACGCTTTTTTTACACTTAGCCGTAAGTGTTGTTCCAAACGAAACAACTGTTCTTTTGACAACTGTTCAAGTTGATTAGGGTCGGGATCGTCAACAAATGTCTCAGGCTTGAAATCTGCCATGTTAAGATGTCAAACAAGAACCAAAAAACCACTGAGATAAATCCTGTAAACAATGTACTGTAAACAATATGTAATCTTGTAAAAATGTATGATAAAACAAGGTGTCCAGGTCAAGGCCTAATAAATTTGAAAACTATTAAGCATCTCGGACGAGAGCTCCAATTTTTATTTTACGGAACCTAATATAAACAGATCACGTATGCGTGATGAACACAAATTCTGTAACGGAGATAAAACAAATCAGATTCTGTAACACTAGGCAGCATGAAATGTGTAGGGGAATGAATAAAGAAGTCAGTAGTTTTTTGTTAACAAATAACTATAATTTATTCTTAAAACAACCCTAACATTACAATACACTAAATCCATGCAATTATACAGTAAAACAGCGGTACAGCAACTAGTCAATATAATCACATAGAAAATAATGTGAACAGTACCTGGATACAAACACCGTCACCCCGATAAGTTCCCTAAATGTATACTCTCGGAGAATGACAGTTCAGTGGAAAGTTCTTGCAACAACCCATAAAGTAAACTGAAGTCCAAATGCATAAAATCAAGGAGAAAGTCTTTGAAAATCTATAATTGTCGCATTAGTCGGATAAGGTCCTAGAATCTGACACACGCTTCTGCGTCCGCTGGAATCTTCTCTTCTTTCTGCCTTGGTTCTAAATTACAGCCCCTTTATATACCTTCATACCCCTAGCCGAGAATTTTCCACTTCTCGAACAGTCTATAAGGACCCTACTAAACAGTAAACACACGTTTCAGGAATTCTCTAGAAAACATCGCTGTGCCTCTACACACCACGGTGTACAAGTGATCTCGTCCAGGCGTGAAAACCCAAGGCTTACATGACAACGAGAGTTCAACCAGTACGGATTAAACATAGAATGTAATACGCGGCCAGACACGAGTGCCACAACAGGAGTTACGCCCGTGTCACATAATAAGTAAGAGCACCTGTAACAATATTAACTAGAAATATGCAATCTAAGGAAGTCAAGCCCCCACCAGTCAAGCCTCCAACATGTGGGGTGCTCCGAAAACCATGTTTGCATTAACTTTTTCTGTCCATTTTCCCAGGTTCATTTTTGCATAAGTGACCATACATTTATTAATATTCCTTGAAGACGTTCCTGATTTCGGATTATATGCCGGATCGACACCAAAATCTAATTGTTTCTTAATTTGCAATTAACTTACAATTCTATGCCCTACGTTGCTGCAAAAGCCGGTCACCCGGGTGATTTATGACAAAATTAACTGAAAAAAAAACCAAATAAAATCAATACATTCACAATGCGGATATACATGCAGACACAGTGCTTATATACATTTTACTCTTGAACCCCATCTTCTTACTTGTGGGCACACGTACACAGTAACAGAGCCGAGAAAATAAGCTATTCCTAGATTAATCTAGAATACTATTATTATTCACAGTTATTTATTTCAACAACTCGGAGCCCCCCCCCCCCCCCCCAATTTTTATTGGGCGGTAGTAAGTCCCTCTGCTCCCTGCTTCCTACACCCCTGCAGCAGTAATTAATGTAACATAGGCGGCGAAACCGGGGGGGGGGGGGGCATGGGGGGGGGCAATTAATTTGATGGGTATAAAAACATACACTATTTCATTATTGAGTATTGGCACTCTCACACATTGCTAATAAATGACAGCAAAAATGCACCAGAATGCAGTAGTATACATACAGTTTTTCAAAATTTTCCACACCGTGGGAGGGGGCCACACTTTCCCACAACCTCACCTGTCAGAGATTTCCCCCCGAACCTGCTTTTTGCCACCCGCCCAATAGGGTCAGGCTACGGACCTTGTATATATGTATGACCTATGTGTATATATTTATATATATATATATATATATATATATATATATATATATATATGTGTGTGTGTGTGTGTGTGTGTGTGTCATGGTGTGTGTGTGTGTATACTGGTCCAGTATGATAAGAGGAACACTATAAGTAGACTTACCTCTAAACAGAATATTTGCAATACTCGAATTATGAATCACATTAAAAGGCACTAATCGATAACCGAACTGAATACGGGATATCGCTGATGCAGCTTTTCATGTAAATGGAGGAGAAAAACGACTGGCTGGCGCAGGAGGAAGCCCGTTTGTGCTGGCAAGCGCGATTCAGCCGGACACTCATTAGCACGGATAAAACTGACTACCCCAGCTTTGTTAGCTCAAGCCTATATATGCTAGGTGCTATAAATAATTGATATGATCAATGAATAAATAGCAGGATACAATTGTTTGGTACCAGAATATAAGACAAATTCAATGAAACTTGCAACATTTGACATTTATCAATGACCGAAAGACCCTAGCTGTCTACGTTTCCCTTATATCCTCCTTCAAGGCAGTTGATTCAAGATCAAATTCTATGCAAACCGTGCAGAATGCAGCAATTTCTTATGTCTTTTTATGTTTCTGTTATATGTTTTAACACTGCATAATACATATGATAAATAATAAGTATCTGGATGACCGGCAATTAAACAATACCCACATTGGTTTCTTGAATGAATTGGCTGGCAGGCTTGAGGCTAGGGGGCACGTGTTGTTGCCTGTAGTTTTTCCAGCAGGCTGTTATTCACTGCCTCCATACACGAGAGTATCGGTATTAGCGATACCCCGTACGAAGACCTTATAGAATTACAAAGGCCTGATTATGACATGAGTTTATGAGTTCAATCCATTGTGGGCAATCCGGATGAGCGCTCTGCATGCAGGCTTAAGGGGGAACATGACACTTTAAACTACCAATGGAATTTCTTAGATAGTTTGCACATGATATCTACAAGACATACTTTGTAAAATTATGAAATGAAATTTGGGGGTCAATGTGCTTATTTTTGCAGTATATGAAGCTGAAAATTGACACTTGTGGTGGGTTTTTACATGATATTATAACTAAGGGGGAAACAAAAATTACATATTTTAGAAAACTGACCCATGTATTTTTCATAATATTCTAAATAAACACGAGAATTAAATATCAATCTTATTTATAGACAAAAAAGTGTATGTCAATGGGTAAAATTTTAAAATATTAGGCAAAAATATGAAAATTTTGGACATTATAGTTTAGAAAAAAACCCAAAAGGTGGCGCTGGTGGTTGTGAGACAGAGAGCAAGTCTACTCATAAATGGCTTCTAGCGTCGTGATCAGCTTTTAAGATGCCCATATAAAAAAAATATTAATATCAGCACTAAAAAAGCTATAAGGTATATTCTAATTATCTCTTCAGAATTACACCATCAGTGTCACTTACAATCATATAGTGATATTTATGCTCTTTTTTGTCATCTACTTGCAACTGCCTAAACTGACAGTTGACAACATAGCCGTTGGTATATTCCTGTACTTGAGCCACTTCTGGTGATATTCTGGTGAAAATTTCTTTGTAAAACTTTGGTACTATTTAAAAAATAATTAAGTATAGCTGTTTCACTGAGCATTCCTACAATTATTGTTCATCGTAGTTACTTTTCTCAAATGATGGCCTAAAGCGATGACGTTGTTCATGACAACAAAAGTCACAAACGGCAAAATATGTAGCCTCTTGATAATATAATTAAACCAGATATTTTTTATTTGCAGTGTCATCAGTAGGGGGCGCCAGTAAAGTGTCATGTTCCCCCTTAAACGGAAGATCGTGCCCAACTGCCGTGTTTCACTCACAAACAAGTGCGCTTTTCGGGGTACCTCGATGGTATGACCCAGCAATGGGAAAGATTACGCAACCAGGGCCCGCAGGTGCAGTAGTCACCGGGCCTGGTTGACGCCATGATATAAAATGAGAGTACGCGTGTGATACTGCCCTGTATGAAACCGATATGGAATTCTGTAGATTTACATATACGTAGTTATAGGTGGTTACCTCCAACAACAAAAAATAAAAAAAAGGCGGGATAACATATCAGTGGACATAATATTTAAAGTTCCTACTCTGCGAAATTCCAATCAGCAAATTGTTACGAAGACAAATTGCTCAGGGGAAAACAGTGGGTCGATCCCGGATTCGGACCCATGTTGGTGGCGCCCAAGTCCGGTGTACCAACCGCTTCGCTAGAAAAACAAGCTTCAGTGGCGAGGCAGTTCGGTCCGCTTTTATGTCACCCCGTATCACACCCCCTCTTAAGAGCGTTCTGCTATCAGAATCAGAACAAGACTAATTATCCTAGGAGTCACACTTTGGTGAGCCAATTCCCTGGGCTACAAAGTTTACCGTCACATTGGACGAGCCCCCATTTTGTTACGAAGAAAAATTGCTCAGGGGAAAACAGTGGGCCGATCCCGGATTCGAACCCATGTTGGTGGCGCACAAGTCCGGCGTACCAACCTCTTCGCTGGAAAAGCAAGCTTCACTAGCGAGACAGTTCGGTCCGCTTTTATATCAACGAGTAACAAAATCAATGAAACCCCAACGCAACGGAGAAATCTTAATTTATATAAAGAATATACCCAAGCATTATGAATGCTCGAGCAGGGTCCTAGTTGAGCTCAAATGAGCTGTTTGTTTGTTGTTAGAGACATCAACATTGTCTTACCCAGCCTGGTACACTTGCAATGTAGACAGTTTAACCTTTCATGACAGTGTTACTGACAGTGCGATGAATAAAGATTTTGATTCATAATGTGCCCGGATCGTGTCCCTCCCACTGAGTTGGCATTTCTTCTGCTTGATAATGTAAAAACCAAAAGATAGCTCTATAGGAAGTCCGTTGTGTGTTTTGTCTCTCTCGGTGTCAGGTTTTTATCAATAAACCATTTTAACATTCCTTCTGCAAGAATTATCCATAAATAAATGAAAATATGTGAACAGCCCATCTGTAGGTTTTGAAGAAGTTGCATGATTTAAATTTAAAAAGTTAGTTATAGTTACTCGTAATTAATGGCATATAAACAAAAACATCGTTTTACATATTAACTCCTGTTACAGGTGCTCTTTTTATTGTTTGACACGGGCGTAACTCCTGTTGTGACACCCTCGCCGAGACGTTTATTACATTCTATGTTTGATCCGTACTGGTTGAACTCTCGTTGTCATGTTAGCCTTGGGTTTTCACGCCTGGCCGTTTACTGTTGAGTAGGGTCCTTATAGACTGTTCGAGAAGTGAAAAATTCTCAGCTTGGGGTGTGAAGGTATATAAAGGGGCTGTGTTTTAGAGCCAGGCAGAGAGCAGCAGAGCAGATTCCAGTGGACGCAGAAGCGCGTGTCAGTTTCTAGCACCTTATCCGACGAATACAGAAATTATAGATTTTCTAAGACTTTCTCCTAGATTTTGTGCATTTGGACTTCAGTTTACTTATTGGAATGTTGCAAGAGCTTTACACTGGATTGTCATTCTCCGAGAGTATACATTTAAAGAACTTATCGTTGTGGCGGTGTTGGTATCCAGGTACTGTGCACATTATTTTTCTATGTGATTGTATTCAATTGTTGTTATACCCCTGTTTTACTGTATAATTGTATTGATTTAGTGTGTTGTAATGTTAGGGTTGTTTTAAGAAAAAATTATAGTTATTTGTTAACAAAAAAAACATTGACTTCTTTATTGATGGCCTGTTAAACTGCTTTAGTGACCAGATGATGACATCACCGGACTGTGTGATACAAAAAAATAGAGTGGTGTTACGTGTGATTTTTATCAGCTATGTCTAATGTATTTATACCTTCCCGGTAAAGGCGCCGCCGGTCTTAAACATGCTACTTAATTTGACAGCGTCTAATGGGTCCGGCAGACCTGGTAATAAGCTGACACATCAAAGTCAAATAAAAATGGAAGACGTCCGGCCCGGAATTAACAAGGGGTAATCTATCGATTCTGCGCGCTGTTAACGGATTTTTTTTTTTCTCGTGACGAAGCCGTTTACCCAAGGTCTGTGAGACAGCCATACGCACTTGCTATCGACATATGTGGTTAACTGCCCACTGAATAGGCTTAAGGCTCTATTAATACGGGTTTTTTTTTCTATGAAAATCTCTATCTGTCGGGCCTTGTTATGCGTATACGTCTTACATCAATTACTTCGCTAACAGAACTCTTTTACGGGTTCGAGGGCATTCCTCTTAATGTTTTTATCTGTTTATTTGTTATGTCTTATTTTTGCCGCAGCTAAGGAGGTTATGTTCTCACCTGTGTGCGGTTTTTAACATATTTTCGCAAAAATAAGAACGGTTTTGATACCCGTCAAACTTTGTAGATGATTGGGACTTGGTTATAGTCCAGGAAGCAACCCATAAACATCTGACGGGTATTCGGATTAAGGAGCGTACCAATAGGACCGTTTTGTTTGGAGATGGTATGCGCACTCCTGGCAGCCATTTTAGTGTTATTCATTTATTTTATATATTTTATTTTGTTGGAGGTACCGAGTCCATTTTTAATGCTAGCTTAACTAAGTATTTATTTCGGAACATTCCATTTCGGACTACATGACAGGACAGTTGCACACGCCCCCTCGCGTTTTATATCTTGGTGTTAAGCAGGCCCGGTGACTACTGCACCTGTGGCTTGGTCGATCATTCCACCGAGGAACCCCCGCGAAAGGCGGCCTATCTATTAAGCCTGCAAAGCGATCACCCTGGGTCGGGGCCGACCGTAGAAAATCTCACCGCCTTGGCGGAGATTCGAACTCAGGAGTGCTGTGCCTTACCCCTTTACCAAAGAAGCTGGTTTTATAGTTTATTTTGAATAATGCAATCATATTGTTTATAAATTCATACTTTCTTATTACCATACAAATACTGTATTACCCCGCTAACAAGCATTGTGGACTGCGGGACTTGGAAATGAGGTCGTCTTACGGGAATATATGAGCATTAAATATGGATTTCGGAGGATGGTGGGCAGTTCAGTTATTACTGTTGCGGGAGCCAAGCGATCGCTGACTGATATAAAGCCCCTGTCACACCCTCAGGTTAAAGAATAAGGACCTATTTCAGAACAAGACCCTACATATTTTTATAAAAGTTGCACATATCGTTGGCTCCAGGGAAGTATTTTATACCGAGTGTCAAGTGCCATGTACTACATCAAACTCAAACTCAAATCCTGACAGGTTATTGTGTTCCAGGAAAACAGCGGGTTGTTAATCTCATTTTCAGGTAATGTGGCAGCTTCTAAAACTGGCCACAGATGAAGCCACCTGTCAATTATATTAAAAGAAGCAGTCATGTAACTATCAATCCCATCCAACATAAAAAAAAGTTTGCCACTGTCTTTTTTATTAAAATTACCTACATGTATATTTCTTCTGTCACCCACCTGCCATAAATAACATATGTACCTCCAAGAATGTTGCCTGAAATATTCTGTAGCCCTGCACTATTTCCTACCAATGTAGAATGCCACAACATGTTCTGACCTTACCTTACTCGAAATGGGTCACTCTAACCTTCTCAAACTAGACTAGGATTGAGATTAGTTAAGTTTATTTATTTATTAACATTATTACTATTATTATTATTATTATTATTATTATTATTATTATTGTGACATGTACATACACAATATAAACATTACCACAGGTACATTAGTAAGTTAGCTAGCCCTCTATGGGCTTATATGTCACCTCAGATATAAACAAAGTAAATACATCGCGGCAGACAACATTAAACACCATCAAAGTATACACTGGTTGTGCTTTAGTGTAACAGCTTAAGAAAGAAGTAAATCAATGTCTAATTCGGAGCGCGAACCAAGAATTCTCCCATGTTCATACAATTCATCAAATGAACCACATACACTGTTTTATCATGAACAGGAAATAATGCGTAATCGTTATGCTCAATCAAATATTGCCATGCATGGGCTTTGGTTTTTGCGTTTACTAATAAAATACTTAAAATAAAAAGTGATTCCATGTACCGACAGAGGAAATCAGTGCCTGCTCTTATAACTGAATTAAGCGGCCAGAGTGCAGTACTTTAGTTGTATAATTTGCCGCGTTGGGCAATACCTCTTCTAAGCTTTGCGGCACAGCAAAGAAAGTTTGAAGGCTCTGTTAGTGGAAGGAATTATGTTTTAACCATTGCATCGACTGGAACAGTCTAAATCAAATAAAATTGTTCGAAGTTTTTGATAGAAGAACATAAAAAAACAGTATTTTATCTTCCACATTAACATTTTTACCATTTTTAGTGGCTCATATTTTTGATAATATCATCCTTATGGATGGGTCACTCTCAATAGGTCACTCGTACCTTGCCGATCTTGACTAAGATCCAGTTACGATTTGGATAATCGTAGTGGTCGGGATAACAGCTGTGGAGGTCAGGATAGGTCATGGTAGGTCGGGAGAGGGTAACGACTATTCTGGACCGGTGTAAAGACTTCAGATTACCCCCCCCCCCCTTTCAGGTTACCCCACGGTAATCTGAAATCGATTTCAGATTACCCCCGGGGGTAGCCTGGACCTGATTTCATGTTACCCCCCTACATTTCAGATTACCCCCCTCACTGATCAAGCTAATATGATTATTTTTTGTGTTAGTAGGAGCTCACCACTCCAGATATATTTATTTACAACATCCTCAGCTGGCTGGTGATATTGTGGTCAGCTCCGTCTGGCAGTACATGGGTCTCTCTGTCCGTAACCTCATAACACGTATTATCTCAAAAACGTTACTCACATCCCATTTAATAAACTTGGCAGGTGTATCTTATGGATCTCCTCACTTGATCAGGTTTTGGTCACACTTACTTGATTTTTATAACATTTAACAAATAAATTAAAATATTTAAACATCAATATACTTCACGATTACAGTGTAAATGATTATTATTAATTCAGGAAACGCAGAATACTAACAACGTGTCAAAACTAGTGTAATTCGTTTTAATATACAAACAAATTGAAAATATAAATCACAGAAATACATTTTGGCTGCATACAAAAAATTATTAGGGAAGAGTATATGCTGGGTTTAACGAATGCTGTTTTTAAAGAATATGCACATATTTTGGTATAGTTAATTTCAATTCAGACTTTCAAATGTATTAGGGACTGAAATTTTGTATGTATTGTTTATGACACATAACATTTACATATAAATATAGACATTTCGCCTTATTATCACAAATATGGGAGTTTTGAGTTATACAGTCGTAAACGCAAACACTGTACAACAATAATTTATTAATAATTTCAATGATAATAATTTTACATTGAAAATTTAAAATTTTGAAATGTAATGGTAAAACGAAGAAATTCAGCTGAGTGAACAATGTAAATAATATTGGTATACCAAAGAGGCAAAAATTATTTTAAAAATTTACTTGTATTATATTTTAAATGAAACACTGAATAAACTTGAAATATAAAAATATAAAAAGAATGAAAATTCTATGTTTAAAATCAGAAACACAGTGTAGTAAAAGTTTTAATGGATTAAGCATATTAAAATTATATGTAGAACATAACTTGCTCGGTTTAACAGACTATTACTAGTGCATTTTTAATATAACATCTAAAAATTTAAAGAAATTGTAATTGTAAGGCCAAAAAAAATTAAAGGTATGGTTCTCAGGCACCGCCCGCATCAATTTTAAACCCCCGCATCAAAAATTTTTATTTTGATTTTCAAAAAAAATTTCCAATTTTGAGCTACTGCCGCTCCGACATTTCTTTCAAGAAGAAAAAACCATACAATTTCCTTTGTTTTGTAGTGCTTTAACTTATTTAGCAAAATAAAACTGTTATTTTCATGCTTTTCCCTTATCATTTGACATTTTTATCGAAACATACCAAAAAATTGAAAAAAAAGCGACCGCCCGCATTGATTTCTGAAAAAAAGTGCCTGAGAATCATACCTTTTTTTTATTTTGGCCTAAAAATTATAATTTGTATTACATCTGAGTAAACGCTCCGATGTTTTCAGCAGTCAAAAATTAAAATTTATAAATGTTTTAGTGGCTTTGAACACAAAAATGAATATATTTTATATGTTAAACTTTGTTTTAAGTTAAAATAAAAGAAGGAAAACCATTCAAGTGGTTCAATACAACATAGAGACATGACATATTAAAAATACATATAACACGTGATAAAGGTTTGTATAAATTGGTCCTCTACTATGAGTCTTTTGTCATTTTTTTTAATTAAAATTCGTCAAAATTTCCTCAGATCGAATTTAACGGGGTATTTTATTTCTCCTTCCAAAGAAGTAATCGTTTCGAAATTAAAACCAAAATAAACTTTCTACCATTTTTTCCATGTACAAACCTAATGTCTGACTTCAACGACCTCACTTAACCGGCCATGAAGATAGCTGCAGTATGCTTGCCAGTTGCCGTATTTCGTGATCACGAAAGATAGCATTTAAATTATGGATGTAATTATCATACCCAGTTAATGTGCAAGACTGCATGTTTCATTTATAGTTGGTGTATTTATAATTTAAATGGAGAATGTTTTGTACCTTTTGTACTACAGGGATAATGACAATTTGATGATAATAATCATCATCGTTAATTTTACTATTGTTATTATTATAAAAAATAGTGGTAGTAGTAGAAGTAGTTGTTGGTTTTTTTTTTTTTTGTTGTTTTCAGGTTACTTAAGGTAATGTATAAGATAAGTATCTAAATAATCATAATTAATCATTTGGGGGGGGGGGGGTAATCTGAAATTGGAGGGGGTAATATGAAATCTATTTCAGATTACCCCCGGGGTAATCTGAAATCGGTTTCAAGTTACCGGGGGGTAATCTGAAATCGATTTCAGATTACCCCCCGGTAATCTGAAAGAGGGGTAATCTGAAATCGGTACACCGGTTCAAATGGTCGAGGAGCCGCCACGATATCATCAAGTCAATCGTCTTAAATCGCAAGGCCGGATCTAGGATTAAGGAAAAGGAGGGGTCCAACCCAGGAGGACTATTAATAAAACCTAAAACAAAGTCCCATGTTCCGGAAAAGGGTGGGGGGGGGGGGGGGTTCGTGGCGACAAAAACTGACCGTAACCCTTTAAAAAGGTTGCGGTGGATAAAAGGGGGGGGGGGGGGAAGAGCCGAGCCCCCTGGACGTCCCCCTGGATCCGCATCTGAATCGGGAGGCAGTGTTGGGCCTAATCGGCATCAATCGTGGTTAAACCTGCATGGGCAGTCGTAGGCCATTTCCTAACATTCAAAACGACTTTTGTATGGTTGTGCTACGATGTTAATACGATTTAACACGATTTGCCGCGATCTGTCAGGACAACCTTGGTCGGAAACCCATCGTGGTAAATCTTGATTTATTGTACTGGAATCTTCACTTAGGACGGACTTGACGTATGTAAGGAATCGTCCTCAATCGGTGTTAATCGGCTTCAGTGTCGTAAAAAGGTCTGCATTATCTTCACAGGTCGCACATCCATCGTAGCGGTCACATCGTGGATCTTCTCTCACGACCACCCATGACATCTGTGGCTACGATAAGTTGGGATAGATTGTGGCCCGTATGCTAAATATGCAGCCTTACCTCTAAAAGTATCAATCCTATATAATTTGATATATGTGGCAGGACAATGGAAAATCCAACGATTACGGTAGACATGGGTATTAGACTGAACCACTAATGTAATCATACCCTACTGTGGGAAGACCACAAATATACTGAAGCAATCTATCTGTGCCTCAAGCACTGCAAATATTAGACAGGCTAAATGGCCAGACATGTATATGAGTTTGTCGAACCATTGCTTGAAAAAATATCAGTTGCCAGGAACTGTTTGAATGTACTCTTCAGAATAATACCAGGAGTACAATACCGAAATATAGACATCCTACCGCGTTAATGAAAGAAACCAATTACTCCTTATTGTGTAAATAGTCACAATACTTTATTAATATTTCATTTGGACTACGGTTGGTAGATTAGTAACAGGTATACAGCAGTGACTGCGGACAACACATATTTTCAACAGTAAGGATCACAACACTGCTTAGCTACAGCTAATTTTACTTCAGCTTTGATCACTTGAGTAAGTGAAGGATTTCTACTATTTGGATCAATACAGGCCTATTATGTGTCTGCAATTATGCGTGTGTTTAACGTTTACATAATTTTGACGATTTCAGGTAACATATGGTTTTTCATATGGGTTTAGGTTTAATGCCAGTTTTACCAGAGCAAGCAACGCAGGTTGGTCTTTATCACTTTTGGTTTCTGTTGCTACAGGCTCAAATATTTTATAACTGGGCCCATTTCACGATTAGCTACAAGCGAGATAGGTAAATATCCTGTTAATAGTTCACAAGGATTTTACACTCCTTGTTCTTTATATTCAAGTATACAATATTCATAGGTCATGCCGATTTATGTAAGTACCGAAAATGTCATAAAATGAAGAGCCGAACATACCCCAGGTTCAACGTAACGCCAGAACATCCAAACAAAGGCCATTGTCGCTCAGAGAAAACGATATTGATTTAAAGTATGGCTCCTAGCATTAGCAAATAGCAAATCAATGAAAAACTTATTTATATTACCTATAAATAGGAGTTTTTATTAAACTCTTCAATCATGTAGAATAGGGAAGAAAAGATCTGGGTCGTTTTAACATGTGGTCTGGAACAAAATAGATTATAAAGCATAGATCGTAAATGTCAAACGCAGTTATTTTAGCAATAGTGGTTCCCTGAAATAGCATCCGATACGGTTTGGTCGATATGCCATAAAGAATTTCAATAATAATCACTGGCGATGCCCGAAACAGTTTGCAACAGTCCCTTAACATATTAACATTGCTCTTGGATCACTCCGCTCATCTTGTCTATATATATATATATATATATATATATATATATATATATATATATATATATCAGGACTTCAATCTACATGCGTTTAACAACGTTGGTTCGTCAGAGCCTCACTGATCAGAAACGCACTGCGGAGGTCCTCACGAAACAACGCATGTACATTGAAGTCCTGAACTATATATTCAACTTTATATATTAAAGCACCTTACAGTAGAACATAATTTTCAAATATTTTGTGGTATACATATATATATATGTGTGTGTGTGTGTGTGTGTGTGCCTTATACATTCTTCAGGTTACTGAGTTTGTGTCAGTGATGAGTTATGTGTAACCGAAGCCTAACAGCCAGTGTTAAAGCCTACGTCTTACTTGCCTTGTTCCGTCTGCGGTTCACCACGTTCATGGAGGTAAAGGGAGGATTTGGTAGGAAGTGGCCTTTACCTTAGGGGGACGTAAAGCCTTGGGCCCCACTGAACGCAAAACTTTTGGGATCGTTTACGTCTCCTGCGAATTTTGAGTGCCATGGAGGCCGTGGAGGTCTTAGAGGTACAGGAAAAGCCTTGCTTGCAATCGGCTTACGGGGTCCTACGGCCTCTTTGCTTCCGAATTTTGTACAGAATCTCACGTGCTACGCAGGTCTGTCTTGCGAAATTTCGTGATCGCAAACAGCCCGTAAAGACGGACTTGCGTGGCACGTGAGATTCTACACAAAATTTGGATGAAAACAGGACTTAGGATCCCCTGCCGCGGTTGTGACCTAGGCTTCATATAAACGTGGGTGGTCGGTTTTGGTCAACGTTCGCTGTGAAATGTTCAAAACGAAGGGGACAGATCGTGGCTCTTGACACCGAAATGTGTACCTCGTGGAACTGATTTGGCGTGTCAAACCCTGAGAACTTGGCCACGGTAAATTCTCTTGTTATCCAAGAAATAGAAATATAATCCGAGGAATTATGTATAAACCACCAGGGTCCTGATAAAACTTTATGTTCTGCATGCTCAGATTATGTTTGCCAAGGCCCACCAATTTTTCGACTTGATTGCAACTAGGTCAGCTCTGGGCGGTCCCTAAGACAGTAAATATACCCCTGGCTCGATCATGATAACGAAAATTGCTTCATCTCACAATGGAATAAATTATTTAAATTAAAAACATATTATGGCAACATAGGAAATTCCTTGAAGTTTCTTACAGACAGACAAACTAACCAAGGGGAACACACGAACACTGCATGCACAGACTCGGACTTACGATAGTACGTCTGCTGTTTAGGGATTGTTGAAGTCAAAATCTGACCCCCACAATCCACCGGGGCTTCTAAATAACCCGGCGGCGTAGGTATAAATGCAGTAAAGAGGACAATGTAGTCCTTTCCAGTGTGTTGGTTAAGAATTGTTTCAAGGCAAATTACGTTAAAGAGGGTGTGTTTTTTTGTGGTAAGGACTTTACGGAATAAGTATAATATTTTGTAAGCATGCGCATGTGGAATGTAAACAGGTATAGGGGTTTTCTTGAAATGTAATATTTTTTTATTTTAAAGTCAGACAGTTAAGACAAGTAATCCAGGCCGTCCAACAGTGTCCAAACAAAGAGATTCGTTTCGAGTAAAAACGACCTCTGGTGGAAGGGTGGAAAACATGATAGCTCGTCACCTGGCGTGGGTTTTCTTAAAACTCATGCACCGGACCATGAATAAAACAGCCACCTTGCTTGCTGCTTATCTGTCACTGATTTATTCAGGACAATTTGATTTTGCCTGTGGTGTCGAAATCACTACCAAAAGGCATCAATTTACTGCGGTACTGACACCTACTAAATCGACTGCGCACCATAGCAACACGTTATTCTATAAAGACACAACTACCCCGCGAAACAGTCAACCAATACTCGATCAAACGTGCCCTTTCCTTATGACGCAAATCTTATAGTTACACTGTGTCTTCGGTAAACATTGGGTTAGTGCTACGGGTGATTGTTCCGTCCGTTCTTCAGATCGGTGGCCCATTTTGTGACAATCTTTATTTTGCGACAATAAATAAAAAAGGCCACACAAGGAAGAGTTGTTTTACGGATTCGCCGCTTCCGTTTTTCATAGATCCATTTATCTTTTTAAGTTAGGAGCAGGTCTTCGATAAACTTTCGAGTCTGTGCTCTTGCCTCGAAAATAATTCTATACAAGTTCTTAATGGTGTAGAAATTGGCCTAAATCCTGTGATTATTATATGCCTGCATTAAGGGAATTCAAGCTATTTTTGTATTTTTCCTGGCAAGCTTTCAAAATACCACGTTTTATGTCGTGATCGGAATATATATATATATATATATATATATATATATATATATATATATATATATATACAGTGAAACTCCTACTTGCGGACAACTAAATATATATATTGCTCGCACCATATTTTTCAAGAGTCCGTAGAACAATTATAATTCTCGATGTGGCCAAAGGTAACTGATCACGTGATAAGAGGTTAATGTAGTGTCATGGCCGTGCCTCCAGTAAGTTAACTGCATTGATCAAGTTCCCCCGTGTGCTTCCTGGCCAAATCATAGCCCGTAAGATTATCAAAGCAACGCTTATAGATACTGCTTCAGAGTGAGCACGCCGATTTATTCATGTTAAAATAGGTTTGCCCAGTCAGGTTTCACTCAATCAACTTCTGTCAAGGCTCTTTAGTTAGCCCGGGTATAATTTCTTCCAAAACTGAGTGTAGTACAAACCTTTCTAAGTTTCCTGGTAAATGTCACTTTTAAAAGTTCCATCAGTCGTGTTTAGGATAATTAATGTATATTGACATACAATAGACATAATTTCAAACGAGCAGTTTTGAATATTATAAGAGCCTTTGTGACTATGGCCTGCCATGTCACAAATATATATAATTATTCAGATATTTCAAATA
Source organism: Sipunculus nudus (assembly GCA_026874595.1). NCBI lineage: Eukaryota > Metazoa > Annelida > Sipuncula > Golfingiida > Sipunculidae > Sipunculus > Sipunculus nudus. The sequence continues at coordinate 62,896,266 of CM049313.1, forward strand.
AACCAACATACATGTCAATTATATTTTTTATATTATTTTTTTATCAGTTATTAGCTTATGTAGCTGCTTCCTATGAAATCGAACGAATTTAATGTCTCCATTGTGGACATACATGAACCGAGGTGAATGTGTGCGTTGTAGTCACTGGGAGAATTGTCGCATGAAAGAATAGAAGTCCCCGAACTGGTCGGTGAAAATAGCAACTGGCCAATTAATTTTTAAATAGATTGGAAATAAAATTTTTCCTCTCTTGAATAGCATTGTAGCATTGAGCACCAGAGTCGAGAGTAGTGATTCAAGGGCGTTAATATAAGGGGATACCCCAACCTCACCTTTTTGGCAAGTTCAATGTAACCACCACCCCAAACCCCGACACCCACTATTCAGAAATAATTTTTATATTTTGCAAATGAAATATATTATGTTACGGAAAGTAATAACAACTAATCACGTAGCATAAATTTTGTTACGGAGATAAATAAAATCAGATTCTGTAACACTAGGCAGCGTGAAATGTCTAGGGGAATGAATAAAGAAGTCAGTGGATTTTGTTAACAAATAATTATAATTTATTCTTAAAACAACCCTAACATTACAATGCACTAAATTAATAGAATTACACAATATAACTACAGTATATTAGTAAATCAACACAATTACACACAATACACAGTATGATAAATAAAGTGTACAGTACCTGGATACCGCCACTGTCACTGCGACAACAATTCCTTTAAAACGTATAATCCAGATGAACATTTCACGTAAATTTTCAAGAGAATAATAGTCAAATGTAATCCCGAAAACAATCTGTTGTAATCCAAAAGTGAAGTTCTGGCAATAATTCCAAAGGCAAACTGAAGACTGTATAAAATCCGTTAAAAGTTTCGAAGAAGATATTTGCTGCTGCAATTATCGGAAAGGTCAATGAAACTGACTCACACGCTTCTGTGTCCGCTGCAATATTTCTGTCTCCTCCCTATGGCTCTAAAACACAGCACCTATTTATAACTTTTCATCCGAAAATTCTAGAAACTTCTATTTCACGAACAATCGAAGGATCCCAACAATACATAATACACACGCCCGAAGAACATTACAAGACAAGCGGTCATAGAGCGCGAACAGCCCAGAAAGTTCCAGATCAGCATGAGCGCTGTGTTTCTACACGTCAGACCACACACATTGGCCGGCCCGGCTCGCGCGTCTCCCATGGCAACGGACAATGCTAGCGCTACACAGACACATGCAAGACTGCTGAACACAATAAAAAAGCACCTGTAACAATTAATCAATCGAATTATAGACTTTAGTTCCATTTATGAGTTTACTATGAAATATTATACCTTAACCTGGTTTAGAATTAACTTAATTTGGAAGCATGATACCTTATATTATAAAACCTTATAATTAATTGTATATATATTTGAAAACGCTTAAACGTTGTATATATATATATATATAAATGTGACCGGGTGCACTGCCGTTAGTTTAGTTTGTTTCATATTTGATGTGATATGCATACATTGTGTGCACCCTGTGTCTGTATTGGTCAGAGAGTAGCGCGCCAACTTGTAATCCTTCTCGGAGCATAGCACCTGGGTTGTCACCTTTGACCTGTTAATTAATATCCGTCATTTTATGTTTTTCATGCAGTAACAAGGCATACGTACATAAAAGTTGCCATAATAAACGTTATATGCAATATCGGAAACGTATCCAGTACTTACACGTTTTTGTTCAACATTGATTTAATTTGCTCCGTTGTTTCGTAATATTGTCCATTGACATGTTAATTATGTACCTGGTTTTGCCGCCAAGTTTCCGTCTAGCGTCACTTGGCAGACAACCGTTGAACTGGAGAGTTCAGTTTTTGTATATTTCTTGTCTCTCATTCCAGGTATGCAATTATCAGTGTATTTCCTGATTTTATTATTGTGTTAATGTAAACACAACCCAGAACGTTTTTCTATTTTCAAAGTCATGATAACGATGTTGTAGATGTATTATTTGTTGTAGTAATCTTGCATCACTCCGTAGTTCTATTTTTCCTGGTAATAACGATATCATAGACGTATTATTTGCTGTAGTAATCTTGCTGTAGTAATATTTTGCTAAGTTTGGTCAGAAAGGTAGCCTGATCACTGACATTTTTCATATACTTGCCAGCGCAGTGTATTATGATGGCGAGGTGTCGCTGTAAATACTGTACATTCTGTAACTGAGGCATATTTCGTAATTATGTATTATTTTGTAAGTCAGCAGGTCTGATCCTGTGCATTTTAAATTGTAAATATGACTTGGCAGACAACCGTTGAACTGGAGAGTTCAGTTTTTGTATATTTCTTGTCTCTCATTCCAGCACAGTAAAAACTGTAAAGCACGCTGTGTTGTGCCTTGGATGAGGTCAGACGTCTGTGTGTGTGCGCCCCCACGACCCCAGTATTTTCCATTCTGCCACTGATGTGATAAATACTGCTACAGAAATGGCGCCCAACGTGGGGCTTGCACATCTTCCGTTATAACACACTGCCAAGTGGAGCTACGAGAGTCCAACCAGACGAGCCATAGGGAGTCGCTGCCGGAGGGTGCCTGGTCCTTTGTGATTGTGTGTACCGGTCGACGGTTTTTCCGCTTCGCTGGATCTGACGCCAGGAATCTTCGTCGCCCATAGGTGTTCTTCTTGAACTTTCAGAGGATTTCACGCCTGATGTACATTGGACATTGTTTTGTGTACTTTGCCGGACTTTGGATTTATTATACTCATTTGGAGGATATTGTGTTGGATATTTTGTACATGTGGACTTTTGGACCTGTATAATGTGTTCATGTGGAGCAGCGGAAGCATGAAGGTAACCGATTTTTGTTGATTTGAGAACTGTTATATTATTTCCATGCATGTAACCACAAGTGATCTTCTTATTGTAAACAACTACATGTGACTGTACACATCCGGTCATGACAGCTCTTCTGTAAACAAATCAACGTGTTTGGTCATGGCGGCCATGTTGTAAACAAACACACGTGTTTTATATTCATGAGTTAATGTAAACACGGTTTTCTAGCATGTACTTTCTGTGAGTGACCCTTGGTTTTGTGCAGTTGTGAGAATTTATCAGGGTGACTTCTTATTTTATGTACATAATTTCGGTCTCTCAGTTAAAAAAAAAAAAAAAAAAAGTGTTTCGGTGGTCAACAGAGTTCTAGTTCAGTCGAGGGTTGCGAGGTTTGATCTTGTTGACTGTCAGTTTATCATGTCTGTGAATCAGCAGCCACAGTTAAAACTGATAGTGGTATGTTTTATGTGATTAGACATTTATATGTTTTTCTTCTGTACTTCATATTTTGCCATTTTGTTACGTATTCATACCTCAACTGAAAATTGTACTGCCTTAAATGCTGTTTTGTGGATACTTTCCATAAGTCAAGTAAACATTGGTAAACGGATATCAGTAGTATTATTGTACCGGAAGTAATACAAATACATAAGGTCAAGGTTTCAAAGTTTTACTGATTTTTGCTCAGTGTTTACCTTTTTGTCAGAGGACAAATTAAGACATTAACTTCATAGTCAGTTTGTCGCTTATTTTTTTCAGATTACGTTTTTCAGCCGTTGCAATTTAGTCTATATTCGCTTTCGTCACTGATATTTTTATCAGTGTTTACATTTACATTTTACAGTTATTGAACATTCGAATATCACTGACTGGTGGTCAGTGTTAACCTTTTCAATACTCATATTTCATATATGACTTTGTTAAACCATCGTTAATGTTCTGTCGAAGCTCCCTGAGTTTAAGGCAGTATTTACATTTTGCCGGTGCTACCATTCACAAATTGACTTTATATTCTCATCGTTTGGCCGGTGTTTACAATTTCAAACACTCCAATTGAACATTCGACCTTTCATTTTAACTGGGTGGTGTTTATATTTTGCTGACACCCAGATTTATCATATATGCTGTCACCATATTATTGTCAGTGTTCGATTGTTTGGGTGCTTACATTTAATTCACATTAGGCTTTGTCAGTGATACTAGTCAGTGTTGATACATCTCAGACACGAATACTTTAGTTATTTTCTAAATATTTCTCGAGCTTTGTTACCGAACTGAAATCAACGTTTGCTTTATCAGTCAAATATTTTTTTATATATCGACTATATCACTTGCATATCAACAATTGCTTATATCAACCTTGAGTGACATTGAACTTTGTGACCGACCATATTCAACGCTTCAGTTGTCACCCTTTGTATTTGTAATATTTTGTTTATATTTTTTTTTGATGATTGCATGAACTTGATTTGATCTAGTATTAACACCTGAGTATTATTGAACTTTGTGACTGAATTGATTCAGGTAACACCTAAACCTACATCCATTTTTGAGAATTTGATTAGATCCTTTTCGTTGATTGACTGAACTTGATCCAGTGTAATCACGTCAGCAAAATTGAACTTTTCAACATTTCAATTAGATCCTTGTACATTGTTTTGAATTATTTGGCATAAGCCACACACATGTTCATTTGAGATCTGTCTATCATTGTTTGGTGATTGGCTGAACTTGATTCAGATTTATCACCTGATTTTTATTGAATTATTTTTATTCATTTGATTCATTTGGTACATATAACACACATACAACAGACCTTTGTTCACAATTAGGCTTGGTGATTTACTGAACTCGATTCAGTGTTATCACCCAAGTATAAGGTTGTGCCATACGTGATAAGATATATCAGATATATGAGCATCTGGTTCAACTGAGAACTTTATCGCAGTTTCAATTACTAATTACTTGCGAATAGCTAGTTAATGACATATCTCTGGCAAGATGTCGCTTATTGACCGTAGCCTGCTATTGATTCATTTACCTGGGGACTTCAAATTAAGTGATATCACTCACTTAATTAAATTGCATGGAGATCCACAGTGTGTTGACAGGATTATCCCCCGTGACAACTCAGCTTTTATTGTATTCCATAAAGCTGATGATGTGGTTAGTGCTAGGAAATCCTTAGATGGTTGTCAGATAAGTGAGCAGGTAGTGAGGGTGGAAACCGTTCAAGCTGAGTTAGAGCAGGCTTTAACTCAGTGCTACTATGCTCTACCTAAACCACCATTTGATGTTAAAGGTTTTGTTAAGCAACTTTCTTCGCTGTCAGTTGAAGACAACTGTTGACAGAAGCTCTTGGGACTGGATCTGGCAAGCAGACAGAGCAAGCCACTCCCGGGAGACCACTACCCAAGCAGTCGGACCAGGAAGTCCGTGTTGAGGAAGGTCAACCATTTCGGTCGCCGTGGCGTACATCAGTCACGACACAAGTATGTGCACCCCTGCCTTTTGGGACACCACACGTAGCGTATCGATTGGCATCGTCTGATGGAATGTACACATGTGCACCAGTAGCAACATCTCAGGTTCCGAGGTATGAGGGCCCAGCATCGAATACGTTCTTCAACTACCAACCTGCTGTTACATCACCAAGTTTACATCCTTATGGTTACATACCCCCAGCAAATCCACCCAGACTGACGACTTTCTCTGGAGAGGGCATGAAAGAAGAGACATCTTATCAGCAATGGCGACATGAGGTGCGCAGTCTGATCAGCCAGGGGCTTTATCCAGATCATCAGATCGTACAGGCCATCGTGAAGTCTTTGAAGGGACAGGCAGGACAATTCGCGATCCGTTTGGGGGAGGAGGCAACCTCGGCTGAGATAGTCAACAAGCTAGACAAGATCTATGGAAATGTGTTACCATCAGAGGTCGGCATGGAACAGTTCTTCTCCGCGAAACAACACAAGGGAGAGACCATAGCAGAATGGAGTTGTAGACTGGAGGATTTCTATTCCCGTGGCAACAAGTCACTTATTATAGCCACTGCTGGACCAAATATATTGAAGTCTAAGTTCTTCACGGGACTTCGCTCGGAGCAGATCCAAAATGAGATTCGCCATAAAGTCGAGAATGCCACTTACGAACAACTGATCGTAGAAGCCAGAGCGGCAGAGTTACGACTAAAGGATCTACCCCAGGACATCAAGGCAAGAGTCTATGCAGTAGAGACAAAGAAACCCACTGAGACGTCACCCGTCAAACAGCTGGAATTACTGACGAGACAGCTATCAGAGAAAGTAGATGAGATGGTGAGAGGAATGAGAGACCTGGAAAAACGATTGACCAATCTGGAGAGGGGCACCGGATCAAATACAACCTTCCAGAGCGATCACCAGTCCAGCCAGACTTCCTCCTACAACAACCATGCTAGCGGACACAAACTGGGTACCAATGCTACCAGCAACGAGGGTCGGCGTCTGAATAATCAGCCAGGATCACTCCAGTTCAGAGGCCATTGTTTGCACTGTGGCGTGTACGGACACAGGGCAGATGACTGTCATTTAAACTAGGATCGGCCAAATTCGTGGGACAGAATTTGGACCGTAGTGGTCAAAATAGTCCCAATGTCAACCAGAAATTGATCGGTCAAGCAAGTGAAGTAGACATCATCGTCAATGACCAGCCATGTAAAGCCCTCTTAGACACCGGATCAATGGTTAGTACTATATGTGACTCTTTCTGTAACAAGCTAGGATTAGAGGTTTGGCCGCTGGAGGAGCTAATTCGACTAGAGGCAGCAGATGGGCAGTCACTAGAGTACCTGGGTTATACAGAAATAGAACTGAAGGTAAAAAGTCTCCCACAGCTGAGCAGTGTCATCGTAGCCTTGGTTGTACCAGAAACTACTTACCGAAGCAGAGTTCCAGTGTTGATTGGCACCAATGTATTGCAGTTGAGCAGCAATGACGAGAGCATATTGGCTACCAACATTCCGAAACCGTGGAAACTAGCTTTTGGTAATCTATCGGAGAACCAGAGAACAGCTCATCAATCCGGTGCAATAGGTTCTGTGATAACGACAAAACCTATTCTTATACAGCCACACACCCGGCAACTGGTACAAGGACTTACCCATGCCACAAGAGGATACTGTAAACAGGTTCATGTACTTGCAGGAGGATCAATGACTTTACCAGGTGGGTTGGTTGTATCTCCCGTGTTGCAGAAACTTGGAGCAAGGATGTCAGCACAACAAGTATATGTTGAGATTAATAACCACTCTGAGAAGGCGGTTGCCATACCAAGCAGAAGTAAGCTCTGTGATGTACATCAAGTGGAAGTGGTACCAGTGGATTCAACTCAGGAAAATAAAGACTCTCCCAGGGAGGAATTCCCGTATTCCTACCATGAGATGCTCTCTGCCGAGCTAAACAAAGACCAGGTGACAGAAGTAGAACAACTCTTATCAAAATGGCGTGATGTGTTCTCCTTGCATGATCTAGACCTTGGGCAGACAGACTTGGTGAAACACAAGATCAAACTACAAGATGACCGACCATTCAAAGAAAGGCACCGAAGGATACCACCTGCTATGCTTGAAGAAGTCCGGAAACATGTGCGGGAGATGTTAGATCTCGGAGTAATCAGGAAATCTGACAGTCCCTATACATCCAATGTCGTTCTGGTCAGGAAGAAAGACGGAACTCTCAGATTTTGCATAGACTTTAGGCAACTTAACTCAGTGACAGTGAAGGATGCATACGCCCTTCCCCGAATTGAAGAAACTTTTGATAGTTTACATGGTTCCAAGTGGTTCAGCACCCTTGATCTGAAAAGTGCATATTGGCAGGTGGAAATAGAGGAACAAGATAAACCAAAGACAGCGTTTGCGGTAGGGCAGGTTGGGTTTTTTGAGTGCCAGCGCATGCCGTTCGGATTGACCAATGCACCAGCCACGTTCCAACGTCTAATGGAACAGTGCATGGGCGATCTACACTTGAATTCGTGTTTACTGTATTTGGACGATATAGTTGTTTTCAGTCGGACGTATGAGGAACACATTGAGAGACTTGAGGCAGTGTTCAACCGGTTGAGGAACGCAGGCTTAAAGTTGAAGGCTTCTAAATGTAACTTCTTCCAGACGTCTATTAAGTACCTTGGACATGAAGTATCCGAAGAAGGAGTATCCCCCGATCCAGATAAGATTCGATGCGTTCGAGAGTGGCCGATACCAAGTAATGCCAAACAACTCAAGAGCTTTTTAGGTTTTGCAGGGTTCTACCGACGATTCATAAAGAATTTTTCTAAGATCGCCAAACCACTGTACGAGTTAACTCAAGGCGCTGGTGCTCACCGAAAGAAAACAAAGAAATCGACAGAATCAGGTAACAACATTTTCAGATGGGAAGATCGTCACCAAGCAGCATTTGAACAGCTTATTGAACTGTGTACCTCTGCACCCGTGCTTGCTTTCGCGAATTTTGCTAAACCGTTCTCTGTGCATGTGGATGCCAGTGGTGAGTCCTTGGGAGCAGCATTATATCAAGAACAACCGGATGGAACCGAACGGCCCATAGCTTTTGCCAGTCGAGGATTAAGGAACGCAGAAAACCGGTACCCTGTTCACAAACTGGAATTTTTGGCGCTAAAATGGGCTATCACAAAGAAATTTCATGACTATTTGTATGGAAGCACGTTTACGGTGAAAACTGACAACAATCCCTTGACGTATATCCTTACCTCAGCGAAGTTAGATGCAACAGGTCACCGATGGGTTTCAGCACTGGCCAACTATAACTTCACCATCGAATACCGGTCTGGCCGAAGAAACATCGATGCAGATTCGTTATCACGCATAAAATGGCCACAAGAGTGTCAGGTAATCGAAAATCAAGTCGTATCGGCCATTTTTAACACAGAAATGCCAACCAGTGGATTTGTAGAAATTTTATCTCTATCTGAGAATGCTGTACCTCTACTGGAGAATACAGTACTAAACCAAAGGTCAGTTTCTGATTGGGTGAAGCTCCAACGGAAAGACCCAGTTCTAAAAAGATGCATAGACATGCTAGAAGGAAACCCAACTATAACACCCGACAATGATCCATACTGGCGAGAGATGCGTAGTTTATATCGGGGGAAGAAGCTGTGTCTACGAAATGGTGTATTGTACCGTCAGCGCCTGCAGAACAATGAGGTGTCTTTCCAATTAGTGCTCCCGTTCACCCATCGGAAGGAAGCAATAACCAGATGTCATGACCAGGTTGGCCACCCAGGACGTGATCGAACCATGGAACTTCTAAGAGGTAGATTTTTCTGGCCCGGAATGTCGAATGACGTGGAAGAGTATGTAGCCCAATGTGGAAGGTGTGTTCGTCGAAAAACACTTCTAAAACCACAAGCACCATTGGTCAGTATCAAAACGAGCCAACCCCTGGAACTGGTTTGTATGGACTTTCTTTCTATTGAAACGTCAAAAGGGGGATACGAGAATGTGCTAGTGGTTACAGATCACTTCACCCGATACGCTCAAGCCTACTCTACCCGGAATCAGACCGCTTATACAACAGCTAAAACACTGTTCGACAACTTCATCATTCACTATGGGTTTCCATCAAAATTGCATAGTGACCAAGGACGACAGTTTGAAAGCAACACGATCAAACACCTGTGTGAGATAGCTGGTATTGCTAAATCACGGACCTCACCATACCATCCGAGCGGGAACGGACAGTGTGAGCGGTTTAATCGTACGCTGTTGGACATGCTAGGCACACTCCAACCCGAAGAGAAAGCTGATTGGAAAAACTACATCGCTCCGATAGTCCATGCGTATAACTGTACTCCAAATGAGACAACTGGGTATGAACCATTTTACTTGATGTTCGGCAGACATCCACGTTTACCTGTAGATGTAGCGTTTGGCACTGGCGTTAAACAGCAAAAACAAGGGTATGTCGAGAATCTGCGGAAGCGCTTGAGATTTGCATACGAGTTGGCTTCTAAGAACATCAGCAAGGCCCAACAACGACAAAAACGGAATTACGATCTTCGAAGTAGAGGCGCCGTACTACAGCCAGGAGACAGGGTGCTTATCCGTAATCTCGCTGTTAAAGGGAAACAGAAACTATGTGATCGATGGCAGGAAACCATCTATAAGGTCGTGCGTCAAATTAATGATGATGTCCCAGTATACGAACTTGAGGCCGAATATGGGATTGGACCAAGGAAAACATTGCACCGCAATCTGCTTCTCCCGATAGGATATCTGTCGCCAGATGCTTCAGAGAAGGACACGCCGAATAACACCGAACATAGCACCAAGAAACGGCCAGTTACACCAAAGGCGACGTCAAAACGTTCAGATAAAACCAGAAAAGTTGATGTCATCTCCAGCTCTGATGAGGAAGAATCTGGGAAGGAACCTATACGCATCATGCCGCAGCCAAAACCCAGGAGAAATCTCCCGTGTCCGCGGCTATCACCGAATCCCAACGTCCCGGAAAAACCACAACCAACCCCTCGACGACACAGCGTGAGTGAGGCCCCGCCGGATGATCGCCCACTGATCGATCAGACGTCAACATCGGCAGAACCTAAAGGACCCGAGGGATCGCGGGATGGTTTGGAGAGGGATGGTACCTCAGACCTAGAAGAAACCAACCATTGCACTGACGAAACCGCAGAAGAGCCGTGTACTATGGACCAGTCTGTTCCCAGTATTCCTAGACGTTCGAACCGTACCAAGAAGACGCCAATGTGGTATGATCCTTGTTCATATCAACAAACCTGTTGCTTACCATACCCAGAACCCCGGGAACCTTCTGTCATTCAAAACCGTATAGTCGACCTAAAAAATCTAATAGATGCCCTTTCTCCATTGATGAATACGTAATATGTATTTATATAATACACTTATCTATTGAGGTATCCATAAAACAGTGATGACTAGCTGAAACTGCTAATATTTATATAACACTTCTTAAGACAATTTTAGGTACTCGGGCCCAATGACACACTGATTATTAGTGATATAGGCACATCACATACCCAATATCATATCAGCAAACAGCATGAGCGATTTTGTTATCCTTTAATGGATATTGCCATCGCTGAGGTATTGGTCTGACCATGCATACCTTATGTTCAAGTGGTCATGGTACGCTATATCATGATTTTGATGATCTAGAGTTATTTGATAATGTAATGTTGTTGTAAGATGATCCAGTTTGTAAATAATAATATGCAAGCACCTATCAAGTAGACGATGTTGTAATGATACTTATAACCCATCGATATCATTGCTTGGGGTTAGTGATGCTGACTTCGTTTAACGTACACAAACAACTGACATATATTGTTGGATGTTGCATTTATTATATGGGAGTATGAATTTATCGTAGTTAATGTCGGGACGACATTTTCTCAGGAGGGGGGAAAATGTGACCGGGTGCACTGCCGTTAGTTTAGTTTGTTTCATATTTGATGTGATATGCATACATTGTGTGCACCCTGTGTCTGTATTGGTCAGAGAGTAGCGCGCCAACTTGTAATCCTTCTCGGAGCATAGCACCTGGGTTGTCACCTTTGACCTGTTAATTAATATCCGTCATTTTATGTTTTTCATGCAGTAACAAGGCATACGTACATAAAAGTTGCCATAATAAACGTTATATGCAATATCGGAAACGTATCCTGTACTTACACGTTTTTGTTCAACATTGATTTAATTTGCTCCGTTGTTTCGTGATATTGTCCATTCACATGTTAATTATGTACCTGGTTTTGCCGCCAAGTTTCCGTCTAGCGTCACTTGGCAGACAAACGTTGAACTGGAGAGTTCAGTTTTTGTATATTTCTTGTCTCTCATTCCAGGTATGCAATTATCAGTGTATTTCCTGATTTTATTATTGTGTTAATGTAAACACAACCCAGAACGTTTTTCTATTTTCAAAGTCATGATAACGATGTTGTAGATGTATTATTTGTTGTAGTAATCTTGCATCACTCCGTAGTTCTATTTTTCCTGGTAATAACGATATCATAGACGTATTATTTGCTGTAGTAATCTTGCTGTAGTAATATTTTGCTAAGTTTGGTCAGAAAGGTAGCCTGATCACTGACATTTTTCATATACTTGCCAGCGCAGTGTATTATGATGGCGAGGTGTCGCTGTAAATACTGTACATTCTGTAACTGAGGCATATTTCGTAATTATGTATTATTTTGTAAGTCAGCAGGTCTGATCCTGTGCATTTTAAATTGTAAATATGACTTGGCAGACAACCGTTGAACTGGAGAGTTCAGTTTTTGTATATTTCTTGTCTCTCATTCCAGCAGAGTAAAAACTGTAAAGCACGCTGTGTTGTGCCTTGGATGAGGTCAGACGTCTGTGTGTGTGCGCCCCCACGACCCCAGTATTTTCCATTCTGCCACTGATGTGACAAATACTGCTACATATATATATATATATATATATATATATATATATATATATATATATATACATGTATATATATATATATCTTTATATATATATATATATATATATATATATATATTTGTATGTGTCTGTCTGTCTGCAAGTAACCCCCCCCCCCTTCACCCTGGAAAGGAGATCGATGCCATTGTCAAAATTTAAGTGTCTCAAGAGTCAGCAGGCAGCATTCCACATGCCGCAATCCTCATATCGCATACTCCGAGCCAGTAAACGCAGCATAATAAAAAACACAACATTCACTTCCCTGTCTCTCCAGATAAATAGGAACAACATCCACCCTGACCCTGCTGCCACCCCATCATCACTCTCAACCCTCTCATTGTTAAGAACTAGCTCCATTATCAAAGTGTCCCAGTTGGCCTGTGTTTTATTTTTAGACAACTTGGAATAAACAGGCCGCTCTTGTAGTAAAATGCCTGATCTAGGCGTGACATTTCTGCCGAAACATACATTTAAATTAGGAAACATTCAGTAAGGTTACCCATCCTATACATTATGGGTTATGAAATGAATTTTTTTTTTTTTTTAGTTTTAGCCATGTGACCACTGACTGGATGGCGACAACACGTTAAGGGGTGCTGGCCCGGCGAAAGACCCGCCTGGTTTGTTTGCCGCTATGACGTGTGGTTGTAAATCGATTGAGCCGTTCAAACTGAACAACGTCAGTTAAGCTGGCGAATTCTTTGCAATAATTACAACCGATCACTAAATCATTTTCTTTTAAAAAATCGCTTATGTTTTTAGTTATACTGCTGTCAAACAAAAATAAGTGTGGCTTAACGTACTCCGCCCTCGTGGAGAGGAAAACAATGCATTAGGTTATCTGATCGAGACTATGACGTCACCAACAAATTGGTGTCAGTCGTAAACAGAATGGTTTGACCAGACTGTCGTAAATCTACTGTCGTTTGGTGAATGAAATTCACAGGCCATGAGTTGTGAGGCTGTCATGTCCCTCTTAAGAAAATCCCGGCAATACAAGCAGGAACTTAGGCCAAAGCTGGATAAAAGCACGATAGGTCCTCCAAGGAATCGATCGCCACCAGACCCTGGGAATGAATAGTATAGGTTCCAAAGGCTGACTTAATCCTCACAGCTGATGGCCAGGTAGCCCGTTAACAGCAAGGCTGCAGTCTGTGGAGTGTGATATTCATGCTCAGCGAGCCGATGTTCTTTCTATTTGAATTTTTATATAGTTCTAAAGATATGCGAAAAAAAATATACTCTTTGATAACATTATAGAACTGGGATCTGATGAAAACGTAAAACGCATTTCACCTCAGTAATTTTGCGAGATAGGACAATGATTACCGACAGACGAGGATGAGATCGCGTTATTCATTGATATCTGCGACCGCCTTTGTTCAAACAGGCAGAGCTGAACTGTGATGCAGCCATCGAATTGGTGGACCGAGTTGCATATTTATCTCGGCTTGGGTTAACTTTTATTTCTGTGCATACGTAGCACATACCGAAGTACGGCCAGGATCCTGGTTTTATAAAATATTTGGTCATATAGAATATTGGCCTAGGTCACAAACCGGACTTTGGTGCTTCCAGTTTTCACAATGAGCCAATAAATCGTTAATGACCAAAGTGTCTGCATGGCTTATTACACACGTTCTCTGTCTCTTCAAAATGATATATAGTGTAAAAGTGCTGACATTTTTTGTTTGTTTGTTTTTCATTGTCATTGAGACGGCCATCTAATGACTTCAATCAGTTTTGCCCAACTTATGCATTATGTAAATCAACTGAGTAAACAACAGTGCGTATTGAGTGAGCTTTTATGTACACATGGACAAGTCGTAGAACCAGACCCAGAAACCAGAGCGATTATCTACTAATGTACTGAAGGTAGTATGGCACGGCCGTTGATGAGGTTCTTTTATCGATAACATATCGATATTTGTATTCTATGGCATCAGAAAGTATAATATTTAAACTGCCGCATCAATGGATCGATGTCTATGTGGGGCAGGGTTGGGGTAATCATAATGTGCAAATGTAAAATACCTGTAATAAATTACATTTTTACTGATGAACAATGTAATTTGTGCTTAGACAAATTGTAATTACATGTAAGTATTGGTTATATAGCCCAGTGAAATGCTAAGCATCATGTTATTTACGAGGCATGTGTCATGCATGCCATGATTGACCAAAGGCCATTGAAATCACCATTTAAACATGTGTAAATGGTCCCTTTTTAGCCTTATATACTACCCATTGTGTCTAAAGACACAAGGTTAGAAACGACTGTCGGAGGACCCGCAGGGACCTGCAGTATTAATTATCCATTTTCAATCTACCGACGGAATGGCAGAAACTTTAATCTCTTGCATGCACATACAATTCACCTAAATGGTTTCGTCTGACACAGAACTAACGTTACGGCCCTTATCCGCGTATAATTAGCTCTGTTTAATCAAGCACAGCGGAGCATCGTGTACCTTTCTTCCCGGCCATTACCGTCGCTGTACAAGGTCTGAGGGGATTCCTTGCACCATGGTGTGATTGTTTATTATAATTAGCCGACCAATGAGAGCGACGCCGATCTGTGATCTGATCATTGCTTTTCAAACGATATGTAAAATGAAAAATACTGCCGAGGGTGTATTATTCGTATGCTTTCGATAAAACGTCTTCGATTTATGACTGAAATGACATTTTTAGCTGATACATCATAAAGTTATCGTCATTAAACTTAAGTAGAGTGTCTAGTTTTCTCAAAGGATCTCCGAGGGCTCTAACACTGCGTATGATTTACCATGATTTACCCTCGGTAAGCTATGACCACTCGGGTGGAGTAACTATACTAATCAGTATCTGTTATTTTTAAAGTCGCATGCAACATGACTTGCATGACACTTTGGAGTGATGTCAGTAGTTTTGAACGTTAAGTTAGAAAGAACAAAGGAAAATACGCCGCATGTGGGACAATTGTAATTGTCCTGCTTACTAAGATAAACATAGTTGTATTTTCAGTTTCTTTTAATTATTTTTTAATTTCTTGACGGGGTATTCATAACAGGGTACCTCTCCAGGAGAAAAAGTATAAATATTAACATGATGCCGTTATATAGTAGAGATATCATGCACTTTATTTATGACACAAGATTACATATATTTTAATTTGTGGTTTTTCCTTTATACTCTTAATCAGTTGACCTTTCAGGTATGAATAACACTTCAATGTAAGGTGCTTTAGAGCATCTGTAGCTGTTGTATAAATGAAAAGTAATTATTACATATAAAAAGTAATCATTAAAATTTTAATATTTAATCATTACTTTGTAAAATTAAGTAATTTGTAATTGTAATTGTAATTTACATTGTTGAAAAGTAATTGTTATTTGTAATGATTTTTTCTAACGATGATGTGGGGTCGTGTGGGTAAGCTAAAGCCTGACGCGCTGCCACGGCGGTTCATACTTTTCCAGATAGATTGCTGTTTTGCAGCCGGTAATCTTAATTTTAATGCTGATAGTGATTATTTCAAAGACAATATGAATGAAGACTGAAGAGTTACAAGGCAAACCAACCTTTAATGAATGTTAAAAAGACATGCATTCATGCAGAGGGCGAAAGACAGTATTCGTTTATTATATCATCTTCTGCACACATGTTAAATACTATATATTATAAAGGGTAACCAAACATATATGATGGTTGGGCTATTTCTTGTGTGAGGCATGTTATACGGCCGAATAGGCGTGCGCGATATTATGTATATATCGGAATATCGCGATACGGTGATTGGCATATTGCGAATCACGATACAGCATCCAAATAACGTTAGTTTTCGGCATTTTATTTATGTGCCTAAAACTGAGATTTTTGTATTAAAAATAATGTTTCTATTACACGTTTAGACATTTTAATTGGCCGGAATAAAAGGAAATGTTCAGGTTGGCCTGATATATTAAAGCTCATAGGTCCGTCCCAGAAAATGTGCATGTCAGCTCCATGACTTATTAATATACGAGAAATATTTCCATAGAGCAAAGAAGTGCTGAAAAGATTCATGTTAATTAACCATTCATTAACATTCTCTCCTCATATCTTATGATAACTGCAGGAATATCAAGTGACAAGTAAATAGTATTATCGTTATGAACGACAGCCTGTCGATGTTGTACATGCCTTCGATTATGCACACCATGCATCTCTCCCAGTGCTAAACCGCACTCCAGACTTCTCTAATTATACCAAGTTATTTGCATAGGCAAGGCTTCAATGCCTAACAAATAATGGAAAAGATTACCTTTCCAAAATTAATGTATAAAAAAGACCTGTTGATACGATAGATTTGTACCCAATGTACATATTTTAACACTTGTATATGTATGATTTTTTTTAGTGCAGAACGACGAATTTAATTTAAAACCACTCAAAAGATATCATCCTTAAGCTGGGCGTCATGTAGCTGGGACCGAAACGGCGGTCGTCATTAGAGGTTGGTCTTGTTTGGTCTTGTTACTAGAGTGGTTGTTAAGCTGGAGTCTCCTGCATATAGGATTTATATTCTTTTACACATAATAATGTATGATTGATATCAGGGAAATATCTATAGTTATAAATATTAATATTAATGTTTATATTTCAATCCTTCAGATGAGTTGCATATTTCTATTTTACCTATAGTTTTGATAAATAATACAATTTTTTCTTATTTTTTTCTCTGTATACAGTCCTCCAGTGCAAACACTGGGAACTTGATCATTAGTAATAGACATAAATCTGAAACACCACCGTTTACTAGGAGACTGAAGGATCTGACACTTGGCTCATCCATAATTCATTAACGTACTGACGCAATTACTGTAGCTCCAATGTAGCCTTCATAGATCTATCAATAGAATAAAAGCAGTGACACGATCCAGATCGTTCATGAAAATTCTACACATATCAAAGGACAACATCAGATCGTGCGTGGCCTAAGAAATTTGTTTAGATTTCTTGTCCTTGCCGGCAGGCTCACGTAACTAGATTGTTACAAACCATATTAAATGTGACCCTCGAGTTTTCGTTCCCATGGCAACGACATTTACAAAGTTGATTATAAAAAGCGGTCATATCGTGTTCACTTTTAAATAAGGGTGCTGCCTGAAGTACATGTAATTTTCTTTTCAACGTTGATTGTGTTTTGTTACCGTTTTATGCAAGCATCACGAGCGTTAATTTAATAATTCTAACCCCCCCCCCCCCCCACACACACACACTCACAACAACCCCCCCCCCCCCCCCGCCTCCGCTGAATAAAAATTTATTTATTCAGTAAAAATTTAATTGTGTGCACTAGCCGCTCGGACATTTCTCTAAGAATATAAAATATTTAAATTTCGATAAAATTTCGTTTTATTTATGATGTGCCTCTGCCTGTTTGGCAAAACAATTATGTTAATCATATGTTTTCCCCTGATCATATGAAATATTTTATCGTATTTTATAAAGAAAAGTCGCCCCCGGCCCTTTTTTCCAAAATTTGCCTAAGTATCGTACCTTTTTGCTTTACCCTGAAACGTCAAGGTATGACATATTTATCTCTATAATAGGTGCATAAATGTATATTAATTATACTTCAAACACGCCCCTTACAGCTTTGTGTTTACTCTAAACTGGATAAATAGAAGAAGCTCATGCAAATGAAAGTTTTCATGAGGTCATCCGATAGTAAAGGGTATAAATGAATGAGACAGAAACTGACGCCTTTTCGCATGATGAGGCTTATGTATCACCTGGCCTGCTGAGGATGCTGAATTATTCAGACTGCAGCTGCCTGTTGTGATGCTGCTCCCTTGATGCTGGCTACATCGGCATTGATCGCTCTACTGATACAGCAGGAAGCAACAGTACAATAGAAAAAATATCGAATGGCTGAAATTTACTTATAGTCCGTTCCATTACTACTGAACGTTTGATTTGGGCACATTTTCTAGTGTAAGGTTCTTAAGAAACATGCGTGCTGCCAGGGTTTATTTTAAGAAAATTTGTTAACTCCACAAACGTGTAATTAAGCTTTTCGCGATCATCATAAAGGACCCTGCTATAAGGCAATGGAGGGCGAAAAGACCAGGGTGATCAGAGTATAGGTCTTTTAATTTTAAGGCTGAAAAAATAACCAGATGATATAGAGTTTGAGACGACATCATTAAATAAAAAATATATATAATATTATCCAAGAATTTTTGATGAAAATATAACACTTTACAGCCTATACATACAGTTTTTTTTATAATGGGTCAATTTGCTGATTAAAATATCCTGCGAGTAGCAAGGGACCTCTGAAGTGTAGACCTTATTTTTGATAAGGCAAATAAACACTTCCTTTTCACAACATGAAAGAAAAATAAAATTAACCAGTCTCAAATCACAACATTTCAGCTCCACTTATGCCGGTCAAGGTCAGTGGTCACATGCAAACCCAGCCTTAGATGAGAGCCGCTGATTGGATAATGTCATGTAAACACTGTAAAATATATGACTAGCTGAAACATAGATGGCTTCTCTTGCAAGGTCATGTGTAAGACCGACCATTGTAAAGTGTTAAAAAAGTAAAACATTAACTTATGATTTATTTTAAATTTTTGGTTCTTTTTTCATTAAGTCTTCACTCCCATACAGTTTTCTATGAAATCAGTAAGACTAAAAGACTTGAGTAACATTTTCCGCGCGTTCACCGGTAGAAAATCGCAACGTAGTATATCAGTTATAATTCCTAATGAAAAATCATGGTTATACAATAATACATTACAATATATATTACAAAAGTAAAGGTATCTAGACGCCATGTTTAAAATAAAAGTCTGTCGGACAAGCATCGTTGATGAATGCTTGCTATTATAAAATTCTCTTGTAAACCATAAACATGGTTTGTCAATATTTGCCAAGCCATTTCCATAATTCAAATATAATTCATCTAAAAATAGTCTCTTCCATTGGTCCGGTTCATTTTTATCAGTGCCATTTTACCGTCCATGCCATATAATTATAGTGCTGAGATGTTATTAATGTTTTAAGCAAATATCAACCTTTCGGTACAGGAACAGCTGAGAGTAGTTAACCGATGACTGGTTTTGTATCGCAAATTTATCCGTACACCATGCAGTGCGGAGCCCTATGTAGATTGTCAAGTGCACAGCAATACGCTTGTTTCCGAGGAAAAGGAAAGACGTTGCATATTTGCTCTGTCTTTACGCTGCCAGTTTTACTGTCTGTTTATATGTGTCGGCATTAGACATCGCGGAGGTATCACTGAAATGCACCGTGCGTGTGGTGCAACTGGCAGCCATTCAAAGACGTTCTTTATACAGCATGTTATCAATATGCATTGGTTCGATTTCCCCTGCCAAACTGTGCAGAATCGTAAACATAAGAGTACGACTTTGCCAGTCAGGGATTGTGGGTAAAGAACGTTTTTCGCATCAATACACTGGGGCTTCTAAATACACCAATGGCATATAGGCATGAAATTTCGTGCAATGATAAAAAATGTTGGATTAGGATGTTTCAAGGCAACTTATAGTATGCTCCTAACGCAGCGGTTATACACTGCAGTGTATTTCAACACAGTGTAACAGTGTTTAAACTGCTGCTCAAGGAGCCAACATTATATGGATATAAATGATTTTACGGTAAGAACCTGACGGAATAAGTGATATTTGCTATGCAAGTGCTTATACAATGTAAACACAAGGCATGTTCTTGAATTATTTCACATTTTTATTTTAAATTTGACCGGGTTTTTAATCAAGTAGTCCTCGCCATCCCACAATCCCTAACTGGATCAGGTTTGGTTTGGACAGAAGTGTACTTCTAATATACCGGAAGAACACAAGCAGGATGACATAAGGGTTTCTGGTTCAGCTGATCAGTCATACAGTGACTGATCAGTTTGGGGTAGTTGCTTGGCCTGGCAAAACCAAACAAATAACGCTCTGTAAACACCTGATGCATGAATAACATTGTACATGTGTAAGTACCGTAGGCACTATGTAAAAAACTGATGACAGATATAAGTTCCTAACCGCTCAGTTAAAGATCGAACACTATAAAGCAGTCACGAATGATTCATCAATGATGAACTTATTGATTGGTCGATGCCTGTAATTTAAGTGATAGATAGGAATGTTATATTTTCAAATGTATAAGTGTTACTTGTGAGTGTTACTCATTTATCAAGGGTCTTTTGCAATAACATCAATATTTACTTTTATTAATTGGCACAAGACACCATACACAAACTTTCTCTCTTATATATAAATATATATATATATAGGTATGCTGATTTATTTCTATATGTAATCTGAAGTCTCGTAATATTTTCTTTTATGTGATCGACCATGCACATCGTGATGTAGACGTTATCATGCATGTACACAGGTATACCTCGTATATATCATTACCATGGTGACAGCTACGATATATATACAAGGACAAAGGAGCATTACCCGTCTCTAGTTCCTTTGTTCATTTATCCCTGTTCTAACACAAGGAACTCAGGTATAATTAACGGGCGCAAACGAGGAGTGCGTGTTCTCATGAAAAGCCGAGGGTGTAGTTGCTCTATGTAAATATCTTTTTATAATGTTGTTTTAGATTTAAACAGATGATCACAAAAATAAAACACAAAACTAACAAAAATTACGTAAACCAAAATTATGGGCTGTTATACCGTAAACACTTAGTGAAACTCAACTTTTTCCAACCAAAACAAAATATAGCAATGCAATACAGAAAACATTACTGTACAGGGGAGAATTGAAATAGAATTGTTTCAAGGCAATCTCTCACACACACTCTCTCTCTCCTTCTCTCTCTCTCTCTCATATATAATATTTACAAAGCAAAATATTAAGAACTTAGATTTAATAATACCCATCAGCCACAAATCCCATATTAGCGTCCCCTGTTCTCGAATTTCTGGATCCGCCACTGTTTTAATTATTACTACATGTAGGCTTTATAGAGAACTTCACAGTTGTGCTCGAAATTAACACTGAACTACGTTTGATCTATAAGTAAGTCAAATTGTATCCCACGTATTTCGTTATTTATTAGTTGTGTATCGAAATCTTTATGCCAGATATTTATGTCGGGGTGGATGAACTCCTTGTGTGGCCATCGAACTATAAATGGCAGATCTAATAATATAATAGTGCATGTTTATTTACTTGGACTTCTTTCACTGAGGTGTAATTTTCATCAATGAAAAGAAAACTGTATCCTGTCCTATGGAACAATTGGTGACGTCATCCAGCACATGGTACGCATGGGTAACGATAACATTCAAGCAAACTCTTGCGAACTCGGTGTGGGGTAATCCGTCCATGTGCCGGAGTTCAGGGATTTCCGCTCAACATACAAACAACGGAAAAAGCCGAAACAACCGGTCCATTTAGTCGTTTGTAACACTGTCTCGTTAATAAACAACAAGTCTTGCTTGTAGTGTATTGTGGCCATAGATAATCGAACACGTGGTTCTCGCCATAATAGGAACATATTGGCTCTGATCACAATACAAGCACTGCTAAAGGTGCTGATGTGACTGTATACACACAAGTAGTGTCTGGGTCGATTGTTGAAGTGGTTCTGGTCACGGAATATTTCTTGGAGGACCTGTCGCAGATATCCTGCCCTCCCTTAGAAGGGAGAGAATGAGTACATTGGTGCACCTCAATGACCTTAATTAAACCGAAAAACCTTTATGACACCACCTACGAAAACCTATGTGGCACTTTAACACATCCCTGTCCCTCTATGATTTTTCTACGATAACTCGAGGATGTGTGATATGTCAAAGAGCTGTCACTTATTTCATGATTCAGTCATGCAGTCACGTCAGTCAAAGGAATTCCTTTGAGACAAGAAATTCTCTGTCTCAATATAAGCTCGTTGTTTTAGCACTGAAAGCGAGAACTGTAATGAAATTGATAGATTACTACCATTTTTAAGTTTGATCAGGAGGAGGCGGTCTCTGACTGTTTTCTAGATTTTTATCTTCTGAATATTTATTCAATTACCAGTCCATTTAACATATTGTTTTGTAAGAAGCTCATGCCACAAAAGGAGCACCACACCACGAGGGAGGCTTATCAGCCGACAAAAATCAGCGCGGGGATATAAAGATTTTGATGTTCCCGTCAAAGGTACTCGCACAGTTGACACAGTGTGTATCATCTTCCCCGAACAGTTTATATTGGCTGAAAACAAATGCTCCATAGCGGAACCACCCCGGATTACAAACTCAGAATCTCTGTTTCATCTGTTTTGTTTATTGTTCTGTGTATACTGATAAATGCAATCCCAGTGTGTCCGTTTAATATGAAAGAATCGTATAGCCGAACGTATGATATTGGGAGATCACAAATAATCACAAATAATTCATATTGTTACTGTTGGTCTACGTTGTGTATGTTTTTTTACGCTATCTGTTGTGATCGCGCCATTGCAAGTTAATTTCTTCTGTGTATAGGCGTAAGCAAATCTTTTCAGAATGAAATCGAGGCAGATACTGTAATGTTCCATAAAGGAAAATTGTATTACATGTACGCCTAATATGCATAGTAAAGGAAGGAGCATCTGTAACATGAACAGACCAACAACTCTACAGGTCCTCTCTCTCGCTCTCTCTCTCTCTCTCTCTCTCTCTCTCTCATGTGAATCTATATATTTAATAATCGCCGAAAACTAAAAATGAGAATGCATTTGAGAATTCCGTGTTTTTATACATACCATTTCTTTCTTTATACAATAAGGCTGTAGATATCTATATGGCCAAAATTAAATACTATCTTTAATCTTACAATATGCTTCCAGTTTGAAGGTATCAATATGAAATCATCGGGATTTGGGTCCTGGGGCTTTCCTTTTCAATATTTCCCTTGCCTATGATTCTGCTGAGTTAAAAAAAAGGGTCCCAGAAGGTCGTGGAATTGGTGATAACCAAGGGGACTAGAGGCAATCACTGCAAGGCCGTAATTTTACGACTCGGTAATTATTTTAATTACACTGACAGAGCCTATTAGGATTCGTGACGACAGCTAATTTTTTCAAATAATAATTTATTCCGGGCATTTTAAACCAGGGAATTAACATTATTTTTTTAGCAATGACATTGTTCCCTTCCCAACCCAGTTTGTTGTCAGGGATAACGCTTGAAGTATTGCATATTTTTCCTCAAATTTGATACACAACTGGTTTGAACCAGATTCTGGAAATATTTCGAAAACGGATGACCTTGACCTTCATCTTCAAGGTAAAATCAACCACAAAATAATTTTTTTGTGAACCACCCAATATTGTTTCGTAATATTTGACTTTTCAATTGTTTCGACCAAAAGCTCAGACGAGTTCAAATCTGGAGACCTTTATCTTAAGAAATCTAGTATTTTTTTTGCCCTATTGAAGGATTGCATATTTGTTCAAAAACTGATAACCAAATATTTCAAACCAAGTGCTCGGAGAGTTTGAAAACCAAGGAGATTTATAAATTAAACTTGATCTTTAAGGTCAAATTTGCGGACCAGCGGGACGGGTAATATATGTGGTCTTGCAGTCACAAAATAAACTCATTCTAGTTTTGTTACAGTATCGGAACAATCAAAGGTAAAACCATACAAGTCTATTACTGGACCGTGAAAATTGATTTCCGGTGTGATTATTGATAGTTAATGGTTTTTAGTCAAGTCTTGAACTAATCATAACCTGTGTATTGGGCATTACAATTTCATGGTCCACTGCTTCTCAAACAATTGAACCCTTCTTTGCTCGGCATTATCCCGAGATGCTCAAAGCTAATAAAACTATAGGTAAACTACCGTTACTGAGGATGACCTGCTTTTGTGCAAGATAGCATTACTGTTAATTATTATTATTGAAAATATTTATATAGACTAAATCATGAATAAAATTTTTGATTAAAAAAGCATACTGTTGATAATAATATAATATGGAAACACGTTTCAGTAATTAACATTTTCCTTATATGTATGGTGCATTATACATAAATTGAATTGTTAAAGTTGCAAGGGGTGTGTTTAAATAATGTAAAAACACGTAAGTGAATATGTGTATATTCATGTATATTGATAGCCTAATATACATAATAATTTGTAATGTACACGTACCTCACTTCACTAGTAACTAACACCGTCAAAGATAGATATTCGAAGTAATAAAATATCCAATGACAGTTCTGAATATGGCAAACTTGTTTGGAAGATTTCGCGGGAAGCCTAAAAATAGCTCAAGCAGGCCACTCGGATTTTTTCGTAACCTTTTAAAATCCCATTCCCTCCCAAGCAGTTATGCAATGACCGCCACACAGACAGTATATTATATCACATGATCATGGTATGATATGATAAAACATAACCTACCTTTTTCCCTTTTTCACATCAGGAGTTGAGGAGGTACGTACGTATAGTGACTCCAAAATAGTTAATCTCGCCGCTTGATGTAATTGAACTACTGGTAGTATTTAACAGCTGCCAAGCCTGGTCGTTCAGAGTAAACAGCTGTTAGTCACAAGACTGCCAGCAACGGGACAGTGCTGGTTCGGTCAGAGAGCAGGCCTCGACTTGTGGGGTTAGCGTTCCCGTCCCGCTCGGAGGGCTCCACACAACGGAGCTTCATGTACCGCTATCGATTGCTACTCGTCCGCCACAATAACAAATCTTGGTCGCCAGGGTAACACGTCGCTAACTGCCCATGTCGGGTTCTGGTACAGGCTTTGACAGCTTGCTGTAGTTCTGGCTGCCAACAACGGCGCTGCTGTACTGACACGTACAAGCACCTCACAGTGATCACACCCAAATATCTGTTCTTAATTAATAATATAATCTATACCTTTATCATATGTCCGCCCGGAAGGTTATGTTTTAATCGCTGTTTGTCGGCTTGTTCGTTTGGCTTTAATTTGTACTGTCTGTTATCAATTTGACCCGAAGGTCATGAACGGATTTAATGAAAATTTATTCGTTTAGGGTAACATCCAAGGAACAAAATGCTAACTTTTGTGAATGACACCCCTGCTGTATATCTATTTTAAGATTTTCCTTCATTTATGAAACAGACAAAATGAAGCGGAACTTATCTTTATTTGTAATTACAATTACTCCTCGTGTTCATTTTAAACATCACATAAAATGTAAAAATCAATTCTTGTTAAGCCTACCCCGGTAGAACGTGAAGGCTTAAACACTTTGTTGATTTGTTTATATCGATATTTGTGTCCAGAATTTTTGTGTGGCGTTGGGCGTCTTTCTTGGGTTCACTGAATACAACCCCATGGACGTTTATTTTTATTTCTTTTTTTTTCAGCTCCTCGTGTTTGCCCAATGATTTTCAAAAATGAAAGATTTTCACCGGATATAGAATTTCTTTATCTTTACCCAAATTTCAGAATCGTACCGGGCTGGCTTCAACCTAGCTATCCATTGCTATCCGTAAGTCCAAAATGGAAATAACTTTCCTAAATAAAATATGTGCATTTACTGGCTATGTAAGGACGTATTTCATTTGCATTTGCATTTTAGATATGCGTCTAAATTTGTAACTAACGCCAACATCCCTTTTTTAATTTGCCTGTATTTTGTGGGTCAATTTTGTAACAGAAGCAACTTGAGGCTGTGGTTGTTGAAATAAATAGCTGGCTAGAGTTTTTATTCATCTTTTTTAAAATGCCATAAAAGCTACTCCAGTAGATATTTTATTTGTAAGGTCAAAGGTCAAAGGTGGATTCATTGTTCTCTGTCATTTGACGCGACCTCAGCCTATTTCTTATTTAAATCAATAAATTCATAGTTTCCGGGTTTACATGATTTCCCCCATTACTTTAAACACGTGTTTTCTCGATGGCATGTCAAATATATGAATTGCCACCACTTAGTTCTCGATCGAATTATTTGACATTTAATGGCTAAAAAGCTCTACTGGCAATTGGTAACAGTCTCGTGTAATATTGGAGAAGAACTAAAAAAAACCTGTGTACACATAGTTCACTTTTAATGTTCTTCCTTCCTAATGGTATTTCCATTTGCAGGAGACGTTAATGATGGTTGGATGAATCAATGTTTCACATATGTCTATAACAGAATGTTTTAAAAAACTAATATATTAATATTATAAGCACTGTTTTCCGAAATATTCCAAAACACTTTTTTAATTATTCTGCTCTTTGTAATGAATAATACATTTACCATCTATGTTATTTATGTGGACGAGTATCCAGATATTTACCTTCTCCGCCCCAAGTCCGCACCCTCGCGGTTAGTTCAAGGTCAAAAATAAAAACAGGTGCAGATTTGTAACCTGGGACTTATATGATCTTCAAATTAAAGCGATTCATAAATCAGCCATATTGGAGATCTACACAAACAGAAATGGCGAAGAAAGAAGGAAAAATTTGATATCGATGGGTTTGCACTCTGTGGATTCTAAGCAGGTGCACCCACAAATATATTTTACCCAGGTATGAATATAGATATAAACTCATCAACCAATATAAGCCTCCCCTTCCTTCGCCTCGATTTCCTCTGAGCCATGTAGAAAAAAAAATGTGTGTCATGAGGGTTCACCAACTCCATAGTTGAGTTACATGTGTGTTATAGTACAAAGTTGTGCCTAATACCAGTGAATCGTCTGGCCCTTCGGACTAGGAAAGGAAATAGCCATAAATCACAACGATTCATAACGCTTTGCATTAAAACAATATTGTGGATATCCATGTATAATATTTATTATAAGTTTGAAAAATTTAATTGATTGTTATTTGGAGTTATCCTAAGCTTCAACACAATATCCTCAAAATAATTAGTATCATTATCGGTACAATCATAGTTTAAGGGCTTAAATAATTACCCTTATCTAACGGCAAACGTAGCATTACTTAATGTTCACTGGACCCAGGACCCTATTTAAAATCAGCATCTTGTGCTGAATAGCCTATCCTGGTAAAATATCTTTGAAATTAAATAAATAAACAATAAACTTCGGCAAATTCCGGTAGTGCCTACACCAATCAAGATTTTGATACATGAGAAAACAATATCTATACTGGTTTCTTAAATTCTCAAAGTCCTAGCCTTAGATAACAACAGAGCGTTTGTCGAGTAATGTTTATCGATATATTCCAAGAAGTTTCTTTTATTTTAATTTAAATATTAAACGTTTTACTTGTTTCTAGAATTTATCAATAGCATACATGAAACGAATTTCACAACAAAAATTTAAAGCAGTTTTAAGAAAATACAAGATTGTGGTAAATATTGATTTAAGGCTTTGATACTTGGGTCAAATAAGATCTTCAGAACATACCTGAAAATGTTTCCCTGGTCATCTTGCAGCTGTTGTTAGGTGTGAACATGATAGAATGTAACTGTATATGATACAACCTGAAATATAAGTAGAAACTCTATGAAATCCTTTATCGCCGTACTAGAAAGTACTCAGAGGCCCAATATTTACTCTGCCAGCATTGTTACCATGATCCTGATCAAATTATATATGTGAAATGCAATCGCAGGAAGTACAATAAAATTTAAAAAAAAATGGAATAAAAATAAAGTAAAAGCAGAGAGAGAGAGGTGTCTCACGGTTCTATGGTTGCATCAAAGTTCAGCTCAGCCCACCACATCAATAGCGCCATTTCGCCCTGTGACGTTAGAGAGTCTTCGACCAGCATACTGGCTTTGAGAGTGCCGCTACATCCTTCAGTGAGGAACGCACTTTCAGACTTTATGAGGATGTAAATATTTTCGTCATTTCTGTCGACGCCTCATGGCTTACAAGTACATGCTGTCAGTTGATATAAATCATGTCAATAGTTAGCCTTTTTTAGTATACTTTAAGCAACTCTTAACATGAGCGAGAACAAAATGAACTTTCAACTCAGCATATTGGTAAATTCTTCGGTATGTTTGTAGAATTTCTAACCACATGAATACAAGCATGGCTCGCACGGGATACTGGACAGCAGCCATCTTGTACGCGATACATGAAATGACTCGTTACCATGGACTAAGGATTTAAGATTACCGCCAAAATTTAATAGTCTCTTACTAGTGTGCTTTTCTTATCCTTAACTAAACTTCATCAACATCCGTTTGTCACTTTTTGAATAAAGACTAACCCACCTACCAACAAACAAACAAACTGAGAAGGCATGAAAAATCAAAACCGGAGATAAGGATTCGCTACGATGTTCTTGTGAAAAAGTTAAAGTTAATGAGCCTGAGAGGGGGTTCTATATCAATGACATTTCTTTCTTCAATTATAGGCCTACCATTTCATTTGAAAAGCTTTTAAGGTTACATTTTATGTGTACTGCCATCACATTATTTGTGTTTCCATACCAGTAAACAAAGATTTATTTTTTATAAACTGCGATTTGAATACATTAAAATTTTTTTTTAA
Organism: Sipunculus nudus; assembly: GCA_026874595.1. Classification (NCBI taxonomy): domain Eukaryota; kingdom Metazoa; phylum Annelida; class Sipuncula; order Golfingiida; family Sipunculidae; genus Sipunculus; species Sipunculus nudus. The sequence continues at coordinate 62,925,030 of CM049313.1, forward strand.
ACATCTCACAGGATCTAAATATTTGACAGTTATAGTGCTCCAAAACAAGAGGTCTTTTAAAAATGTTTCATCTTTTCACTTATCACAGTGATCATATTTAATGTTTTAGGGGGCACGACATTCACTTGGGTAGATCACGTCACTGTTTTCATTCATAGTACAAAAATTTAATTGAATTCTTCCTTTTCTCAAGGCGCATTCCTCCGTGAACATACACTTTATATGTCTTATACACAACCAAATAGATATACAGAGGAACAAACCAACATACAGAGAAGGACAGAAAGACGAATGGAAACATCACATCCGTTTAACCTCACTAGCAGTGATTATAAAAACTACTGTAAACATTTGGACAATCACTCCTCCAATGAATGTAACATCAGACGCACCTGAAAGGAATCCTTTCAATCAGGAGGTTTTAGAGGCCATACATTGAACGAGGCGTTCGGGGCCGTATATGGATCGACTAGTGCTGGGTTTACTAATGGGCTAGGAGGGTTGTATGAATATTCTGTGTGAACATCTTCGTTAATCCAATTCTGCATGATGATTTATAATCTCAGAATCTTGCGTAACATTAATGTTAGTTTAATATCTTTTCAATCATGCACATATATGGCACATTGTTTTGCTTAATTGGTCACGCCAAGCAGGATTAATATTTACACAGCGTACAAAATGTAGTGCATAAAGTCAAAATGATATATGTTGAGAAATAATCAAACGAAACGATTATGATGTTTTGTGACACGAATGACAAGAGTAACAAATGAGTTTCCTTATTTCTTTTGTGTAGATAAATGATTAAATAACATATATAATACTTAACTTTCGTCATGTGAGTCGAAAGGTTCAATACAGCTTAATATAGGATTTGATTAATGAATGATTAGGGTAAACAGTTTTAATTCCTCACAGCTGAGTTACATATTTCGATAAACACACACATGTATAGACACATTGATTTATAGAAAAATGCACATACAAATACACACACACATATATATGGAAATATGTTCACGCAATATTTATAAATAGGTCGCATATATATGAATTAATAAATTGCAAATAGTGCTGGCTGCAAATGAAGCCCCGGTTTAGAGTAGTGATTGATTAATCTCAAATAAATACTTAGTAATTACTTAATATTTACAACTTGTATAAATGTATAACATCAAGCATTTCCCTGACAAAAAGTTATGGAACAACACTATATGTTCACACTTTGAAAAAAGTCAAGAGCAATTTTATAGCTGTTTGCATATTTCGGTAATGACAGATGAAATATATAATCAACTGTGTTTCTTATTTTAATTTTAGACAACAGACCGAAGCACCAAAAACGGATTCGAGGCATTTTACTACATAATTTTCAATATTTTAAGAATCGTTGATAAATAATCTTTTTTGTATATATATATATATATATATATATATATATATATATATATATGCCTAAATCTGCCACAAAATAAAATACAACTTTCCATTGTTTTCTCCTTCGTCTCTTCTTCGTTCATTTTTTTCAGGCAAACACAGGGTCCCTTATTGTTCATTTGATTCGCTTCGTTTAATTTCTGTAAATGTGTTCTTTCTCTTGATGATCACTCATTGAAACAACAAAATCTTAAAGTGAAATGTCTAATTGAACTATCGCTAGATATGAATAATTTTGATGCAACACAGATTAACAAAGATGTCCACAGATGTTTATGTCATTTTTAAAAGTCATTTCTGTAAAGTCATATCGTAACGAAATGGCGGTAACACCGTAAATTGGAATTTATGCTTAGTATTCTGTGCTGTCACCACCCAGACTACAGGTCGCAGGCTCTCTTCAAATCTAAAATTATTTTAGTCTACCATTTATAGTTTTCTAGGAATATATGTAACATTATTGATGTATAGAAAACCTACGCTTCTGTTTTTTTTATAATAAATCCTAAAAATTCAAAGAACGAATCGAAGACGGGAAGGCAAGCTGATTAAATCGTGCCTGAGAACAACCGTTATAGACCCGTGGTGGTTAATCCGACAGATAGAGACTGAAATCGTTTGTTTAATGGTACGAAATTAAAAATTTAATAGAAATGATGTAATTTTGGAAGACAAAACATAATACCGAGATACTTTCATATGCTAAATGTTGATCTATATATCCTTTATTTTAAAATGGCATTAATCGAATTAGCAAATATCATTTCATGATTATCTCCCTATAAACCATAAATGAATATATTTTTTTTTGTTAGGCTGAACTTTGATATCTACACAAAAGATAACAGAAATGACGTTTTTCCATGATTTTAGGGTGGTTTTTTTAATGACAGAAGTGAACCTTTTTTATGAATTTTAAAAATTATACGCTTATTTGGTATCAGGCGATAAAATGTGTACATATAAGGTATACGAGATACACACGTGAGCGCTGAAATATTCCGAAAGACACCGATGCACAGCTGTATCGTAGAATTACCCACTTTCAATTTAGGAGTCTTTTGTCTTTCGTTCATGCTATTTTATTTAGATCTCCAAAGGTTCTCTCAGCACATGGCCGTGCATTGACCTAATCTGAAACCAGTATTATATCGACTATGAGAAGATTTTTACAGTCTAAAAACATAATGCATGGGAGAACCCGGGGACAAGTCCAAACTCGCTCGAGTTCACATCCGGTCGCTACGAAATCAACGACCCTCGACTCGAGGCACAAGGGGATTTCCATAGAAACGGAACACGACGGGATCTCCTCTATTCCCATAGTGATATTTCTGCCATATAATTTTAGCTTTCGGGTGTTCACTAATTTGTGCAGGCTTGCTATCCGAGTGCACAAGAGCGTGTAATTCGGGTTTTTTTTAACTCCGGCTATCTTCTGCGTAGAAAGCAATAAGTTTAAAAAAATGACCTGAGCAATTATATTGATGCACTTTTTCAGTTCCACGTTTTATATATGATTATATGGGGATAATTTAAGGGATACCATTAATATAAATATTAGAAAAGAATAGCTTAATGCCAATGATGAGAAAAATTAAAACAATGAAACACAACAAGAAAAAGAGTTATTTGAAGAACTAAAAAAACTAAAAAAGAAACATTTAATGCTGAAACCAATGAAAATGTAAAAGATAAATTGAGACAATCCATTAACCAGATAAACAAAATTGATAAGAAAAGATAGAACATGATAAAAAAGAACGGTAATGATTGGGTCAAAAGTCAGATTTACGATTATGACAAGAGAAATAATAAATATTTCCTAAAACTTGAAAAAAGGAATTAATTATACAAAGAAAAATATAAATAAATTGATCGACCTTGATGGAAATGTTATGACATATCCTAGGCATATATTTGAGATTCAGAGAAAATGTTATGCAAAATTATACAGTTAAAAAATACAGGTGAAACCAGGTTTTTTTAAAATATTATTTAAAGGATCTAAAAATGACAATGCTGTCGTATGATGCAAAATTATCTTGTAAAGGTCCTTTGACATCTGGAGAACGTTTAAAAGCTTTAAACACTATGAAATCAAACCAAAGGGATGGAATACCTGCTGAATTCTTTAATTTAGTAATTTACATGACTGTAAATTTTAAAATTCAAGGAGAAATGTTTGCTTTACAAAGACAAGCTATAATTACTCTGTTAGATAAACGAAAACGATCGGTATAAGGTAGAAAACTGGAGGCCAATCTTTCAAAAACAGTTATAAATAGATTTATACAATATTAACTAAAAGTAATCAATAAAAATCAATCTGGTTTCATCAAAGGTCGTGACCCTCTCGATATGACGAGATTTGTTATCAGATTTAATACCATATACGGAGGATAAACATATAACAGGTATAATTTTTACAATCGACTTTAAAAAGACATTTGATTCATTGGAATGGGCCTTATTCTTTTAAATGTTAGAAAAAATGAACTTTGGAGTAGATTTATTAAATTGGATTAAACTTGTTTATACCAACGTATTAAGTAATGTAATAAACATGGACATATTTCACAGCGAATACAAATAGAAAGAGGTGTCCGACAGGGCGCCCCTATATCACTGTTTTTCTTATCACCAGAAGCATGGCAACTAAAATAAGGCAAAATGATTAAATTTAGGGTTTACAAATAGAAAATAACCATATTGATGTTGTGTTATACTGATGCTGTAACAACAATTATCAAAGATAAAAATTCTGCCTCATGTTTATTTAAAGACATTTAATTATTAAGTAAGTTTTCTGGGTTGATAAAATAACATTGAAAAACAGAAGGGCTTTGTTTAGGTTCAGAAAAAGGTAATGAGATAAGTGCACCATTTGGTATTAAATGGCCAGTGACACACTTACAATCCTTGGTATATAAATTTTATGCAGTAAAGAAAAAAGCAGAAAAAAATAATTTTCATGCTAAGATTAACAAAATTAACAAGCTTGTTATTAGCTGGAAAGGTCGTAATCTGACAATGATTGGTAGAATTAAATTGTTAAATTGTTACTAATATCACCACTTCATTATTGTTCTTCATGTTTGTGCATTCAGCAATTCATCACACAGAAATTGAATACAATTGTATTGAACTTCAAATCGATGGGAAAGAGAGAGAGAGAGAGATGTTCTTATACAAGACACTAACAATGGAGGTTTAAAAGCAGCACCTAATGTAGAAGTTATCATTAACACTTGTAAATTAAGATGGGTTAAGAAATATTTGTATAGAACATATGGGCCATGAATATATTATGGGAAATTGATAAGAAAAATACTGTTCTCCACCTCGGTTGATTTATCTATTGCTCATACACAATTGACATTCTTAAGAATTCTTTAAAGCAAGTTGATACCTTTTATTCTGGATTACTGACGGCTAAGTATGAAATTTGGTATGGTACTGAAAATGTATAAGATCCGGTTGTATGTTATATTATTCTCATCTCAAAACCAATTTCCTTTTATGTTTACTTAGCTAGCTGGTTTGTGGTTTGTAAGGGATCTATTTAATGAAAAGGGTGAGGTTATACTATTTAGAGAATTGCAAAAAACGGGGTGTTCTTCCGAGATTCTTTATGCAGTTGAGGACAACAGTGTCTGTTGGGAGGAAAAATTTATTGATGTGTCCAATATTAATAGGCAGATACCGTTATCCAAAGAAATGTGTATTAATCGCGGACGACCTTAATTTTGACAGATGTGATTCAAAAAGGTTGAATATATGTAATGTATGTACAAAAAAACACTCATTTTAAAATGAACATCCGAATTAGTGACTGTAACAGACAGTAACTGTATTTCTGTAATTGTGAAGTAGAAAATCTTGAATGTGTGTTTTGGCCATCGCCTCATTTAGTCTTATTACGGAATCATTTTACTGAATTGTGGAAAGAACACACACAAAAACTGTGTTAAGTCAAAGGGACATTCTACTTGGAAAGATAACGGGCAGATGTGATTTAAATTTACTTATCATTTAAGTTAAATACTTAAACAGGCTAGTAAGTATGAAAGAGGGTAAAGCAACAAATAATATATATTTTATGTAACTGAAACGCATATTGAAAGTAAAATCTTAATTTTAAAATTCGATTCTTTTAAACATCGAGGACTATATCTTCAGTGTTATATAATTAAGGTTACATCGACTCAGTGTACTTCATTTTTTGTTTGTGTGCATGTATTTATCTAATAATAGAAAAAAAATTCTAGAAATTGCTACGCAATGGCAGCTCATTTCTCCAATATGGCATTTTCAGAAATGCAACAGTTTTCCTAATAAAAAAGGTTCCCATACTGTACATTGATTTCCTGACACCTTTCAAAGAAACGGCTCGTACACATGGAGTGACGTCACTGGTTGTCCTCTGTGACGTCACCACTCGCACTCCAAAGATGCCGATATCGTCAACTGCTACGTCCCCCGTATAAAAAAATTGCTGTAAACAGTGGCGTATCCAGGATTTGAAAATGCAGAGGGCGCAGCCCAAAAGTCCGAACTGGTGCTGTCTAGCGTCTCCTTGACATGATATATATATATATATATATATATATATATATATATATATATATACTTGTTTATATATATATATTTAAAAAGATGCATCGTCACACATAATTTTGTCTAAAATATTTAAATGATCACTAACTCGTACATTAAAACTGCATGAACGTAGATATATATATATATATATATATATATATATATATATATATATGACTTTAGCAAAATGAAAGTTTATGAAAGATATTTTTTTTAATTTGAAGCTATGAGGTAATCACGAAAAACGATGTTTTTAGTTGTCAGTTGAGGCATGTTAACAGACACATGTAAGGCACTGAAGGCTCTTAAAACCTGAAAACGAATAGCTGCCAGAGTGAAAAGACATATGTTAAACAAGGGACCCATGGGTCACTGTGCTCAGCTGACGTTGACCTTGAAGGTAAAAATCTAAAATAATATAAAATGGAGATAAAGTGTAAGAGGAAGAGGTAATAAAGGCCATGGTTGGTTTATATGATTGGTTTGTATTGATGAGCAAGAAATTGTTGCAAATAATATTTTGTGACCTGACCATGTGTTTCCTAATGTTAAAATAAAGCATGTGAGCAGTTCGTGAACAAATGATCTGTACTATTACCATGATCATTAATTGGCTTTTTGATTAACTGCTGACATTTCAGTAGTTTACACATTTGTTCAATTGAATCTATTTTTTGTATAATATATATCATTATGTATATATGTATTTTTTATAAAATGTATACAGTTGAAATATAATTAATTAACAACATAAGACAGGGCAAACAAAGCCTGATCTCAAATTCTGCTGAGGCAGGAAAATAATGAACAAATGTTTGTATTAAATCCTCATTTTTTATCACATCAATTTCTTTAAAATTTAAGTTAATATTTCTGTAATTTCCAATATAACATATATATCTGAATATAAAAGTTGATTCATAATTCTCAATTGCATCATCATAAATCTCAATCTTGTCAGATAACACAACATTATGCATACAAATGTTTATTTATTTTTTACCACAAAAATATATCTTTTAAATCTGCAAAACAATAAATATAAAAAAATAATACTTGATTAAGATTTCAAAATTTTTAATTGTGTGTTTATTTATCCATAATGTGCTTCATATTTTATAATCATTTAAGCGTACTGATGGGTTCAATTATATTTGTTAAAATCATTTAAAAGAAAATTGATTTCTTTAAAAATATTACATTACACAACATTGCATCTTCTGGATAACACCTTGATTTACTTTTTCAAGGAAAGTTTTTGCATATCAGAGTGGAAACAGCATTACAATTAAGGAGATACAATGAAAACAATAACAATTGCTGCATAACACTTGGTGGGTTGGGTTTGCGGGAGGGGGGTGATTGGGGTGGTGATATGAGAATAACTGTACACCTGTCAGAGCAGGGGATCCCCCCCAGTGACTGTAACAAATCAGAAACCCTGGCATAGCTGACTTCCAGTGACCTGGAGTGGGACCCTGCATCTGTAATCTGTAATCAAAGCAAATGACTACAATAGAGCCTCAAGAATAAAATCAATAACTAGCTTAATTTTCAAGCTTTTATTTTCAAATTTCAGATTTAAACAAATTAAATATTTGCGTTTACATTAAAAAAATTAAATCAAAGGTACTTACAGGAAAAAATCGTGCCATTGTCAAACTTGGGCAAAATTTAAGGTACTGATTTTATTTTTATGCTAATAACTTAAAAAATTTACAAAATTCAGATCTAATTTTGGGTAAACAATTGAATTTTAATTAAACATAGTTATATACTTGGGAAAATAGACTCTAGTTTCAAAATTCTCATGTTAAGTGAGTAAATATTTTTCCTGATTATTTGCAAAGTCCATTATGTTTGGGCCCATAACTTAAAGAATTTATACTTAACTGGCTTTATTTCTGGCATGTACATAGGAACTATACAGAGGCATATTTATGGTAAATATGAGGGAAAACAGATGAGTGGTTTTGATATTAGGCGGTCCTAAAGTGTGAAAATATTAAAACCTCATTTTTTATCACATCATTTTTTTTTTTAAATTTAAGTTAATATTTCTGTAATTTCCAATATAACATATATATCTGAATATAAAAGTTGATTCATAATTCTCAATTGCATCATCATAAATCTCAATCTTGTCAGATAACACAACATTATGCATACAAATGTTTATTTATTTTTTACCACAAAAATATATCTTTTAAATCTGCAAAACAATAAATATAAAAAAATAATACTTGATTTAGATTTCAAAATTTTTAATTGTGTGTTTATTTATCCATAATGTCCTTCATATTTTATAATCATTTAAGCGTACTGATGGGTTCAATTATATTTGTTAAAATCATTTAAAAGAAAATTGATTTCTTTAAAAATATTACATTACACAACATTGCATCTTCTGGATAACACCTTGATTTACTTTTTCAAGGAAAGTTTTTGCATATCAGAGTGGAAACAGCATTACAATTAAGGAGATACAGTGAAAACAATAACAATTGCTGCATAACACTTGGTGGGTTGGGTTTGCGGGAGGGGGGTGATTGGGGTGGTGATATGAGAAAAACTGTACACCTGTCAGAGCAGGGGATCTCCCCCAGTGACTGTAACAAATCAGAAACCCTGGCATAGCTGACTTCCAGTGACCTGGAGTGGGACCCTGCATCTGTAATCTGTAATCAAAGCAAATGACTACAATAGAGCCTCAAGAATAAAATCAATAACTAGCTTAATTTTCAAGCTTTTATTTTCAAATTTCAGATTTAAACAAATTAAATATTTGCGTTTACATTAAAAAAAATTAAATCAAAGGTACTTACAGGAAAAAATCGTGCCATGGTCAAACTTGGGCAAAATTTAAGGTACTGATTTTATTTTTATGCTAATAACTTAAAAAATTTACAAAATTCATATCTAATTTTGGGTAAACAATTGAATTTTAATTAAACATAGTTATATACTTTGGAAAATAGACTCTAGTTTCAAAATTCTCATGTTAAGTGAGTAAATATTTTTCCTGATTATTTACAAAGTCCATTATGTTTGGGCCCATAACTTAAAGAATTTATACTTAACTGACTTAATTTCTGGCATGTACATAGGAACTATACAGAGGCATATTTATGGTAAATATGAGGGAAAACAGATGAGTGGTTTTGATATTAGGCGGTCCTAAAGTGTGAAAATAGGATTTTAATAAAAATTGAGGTTTTTCCTTAATTTCTCAAAGGAACGAAGTCGCAAAGACCCAGTTTTCGGCTTGGTAGGAGATTTTTGGGACATCTAACATTATGCTTGATTTTGGATTCCTAGGTCTTACAGTTTCAAAACGTGCCACATCTACGGACGGACGGACGGACCGACGGACGGACGACGGACAATGGACCACGACTATAGCTCAGATGACTTATAGTCAGCTGAGCTAAAAAAGGAATATTCCAGATGAATTATATGCGTTTGTCTTGAGCTTTGCAGATTGTCATAGAATAAGCAGGTTTAATAAAAAAGGTGAAAACTCTCCCAGATAAAAGGCAGGTAAATATCTTTCGGATCAAGTCTATGGCACAGAAACAGCTTAAGTCTTGGTTCGTTGCTTTGCCTCTAAGCAAAAAGTAATGTAAGGTTTTCGCTGAACATTTGTACAGGGTTAGGGTAATCAATAGCCCATTTAAGTTTGGATCATGATCATTACTGTAGTTTCTCTTATAAACCATTACGACAAAGGACCATTCCTTTTTACACTCGGTGTGGAAGCCGGACATTCGTATCTGTTTGTTCCTCGACTCGCAAGGCAACCCCGTATTAGTGAAGCATGACAGTGTTCATACATGAAACGTATAAACACGAACACATGACTGATATTAAAGCATATTCTGGCGGAGGTTTGTAGGCTCCGGTTTCATAATCTAGTTTGCTAGGAATAACAGACCGTAGTTTGTTAATAGAATCCCTATCATTAAGTTGTAATGGTAATATGTTTTCATGTTTCATGGGTTCTTCTCTAAAGGGATCTTAAAAAATATGTATATACCCCCCCCCCCCTCCGGCAATGGTATATAAGTCTTCTTGAACAAACTTAGGCCTGAGTATATGCCGGCCTACTTTTCCAAGATGCGTTTTAACTGACTGGACCGTCTCATATTAGTGGTAATCAACATAAGCCATGACAAGCCTGATGATATGACATCGACATGCTTCTTGCTTCTCCGTTACATGAATCCTAAACATCATTACATCCGTCCGTATACATCCATAATCTCGTCCATGTAGGGTGAAATCTATACTCGCTCCCAAACTTATAAAAACCCAATAATTGATCAAAATGTTAAAACAATTGATATCATGGAAATATACGTGCGAATGTATAGAAATCAATATACCTGAAACCCATAAAAATTTGTCAAACGGTGGCCACGTGGCTGGTCTTAGTCCCAAGTGCTGACACAACTGAAAAGCCCTCGCATTGAAAGCGGAATCGTGTGTTCTTTGGATTAAAATTCTTAACTTCCTTTCGAGAGAGTAAACTTCCCTTGGAGGCGTAATAATAGATATGGGGATCAATGGGGATAATAGTTGACCCGCGTATTGCACAAACACGCTCTTTGGACAGTACATGCGCTCTGACCATTGTCTTAATAGGCCAGTAAGCTAGAAATCCAAAAAATAAAGAATTCAAAAGGTGCTTCCTAAAAAAGCGTGATATGCGTGGGGGACCTTGAGCACAAAATAAACAGGGGCACCTTATAGGGAAATATTAAGAATATTAATTATGCAGTTTAATAGGAAATAATCCAGCAAAAGAAAACATACTTGTCCTAGAAGAGATCACCGACGATTCGTGTGCCGAATTTGGACTTCCAAATCAGAGTGGAAGTAGGTAAACGATGGTCTCTCATTAATTATTTACCTTATTATGATTTTTGTATGGTATCAAATTCAGGTTGTTAATTATGTTTACCGTGTGGCTCTCATCTATATATAATGCATTATTTGAACAACAGAAAAAAAACATGCATCAAAAAGTGTAGTTTTGTAACTTAATTGTAATTTTAAAGTTAAAGGTAGTAAACGCACATATAAAAGAACTGAAATGGATTAAACATTACGTCACTGGATTTGTCGAAGGTAACGGCGTCTATTTTGAGTGAAGCTTCTGATAATGAATTCCTTAATATAGGTTTTTGGTAGATATTTTTGCATCAGTTCAGTTCGAACTGGAGCCAGTTGGAATTGAAAAGATAACAAAGATAGTTTCACCTGAGGTAATAAGTACTTAAACTCAAGAATATTAGAGGTGAAAATAGTCGCTGATTGATATATGCCGTTTGCAGATTAATTTTGTGGTAAATGCAGCATTCAAACAGCAAACCTGGCCATCCAGCTCGAGTACAGTGGCTGGGTAGTCAGAGGTGCTTTTAATGACCCTATAATCAAGAAACCTGAAGGTTTTGTATAGTCTCTCTGGGTATTCCAAGGTAAATGTCCATAATAAGGCATAAAGTGCAAATTATACTTCCATGGATACTTTAACAGTTTTTTGGCCATCCGCCATGAGGTAACAAAAACAATCACAGAGGTTGGAGACTTCAATTTCAGCATATAAACATAATAGAAAAGAGAAACTGTAAAAAAAAAACATGAGGGAAATGTGTAAATATATAATCCCTTTACTGTTTAGATTTATTTTAGAAAGTTTCAAAGTCTGACACTCTTTTCATATACATTACAGACAATATCTAGCTAAGCGTTGGTTCTTTCTTTACAAAATTTAAACAATTACAACAAAAACAGTTTTTCTTTAGGTCAATGGAAACTTTAGAACTGAAAATAAATATACATTATTATATAAGATATGTATCTATATTAACATATCAGAAACTATCTTGCTAAGCTTTTTTGCACCAATTTCAACAATTTTCTTTCTTTCTGTGAATTTCCCTTTACTTTAAATAGATAGTATCTATCTTTTTTACTTGCTGACTGTTATCACACAAACATAAAAGCCATGAACAAAAACCTCTCGTGAACCTAAAATCACATAATCCTCGCATTCTTCAAACGAATTGGCCCCTTTTTACAAAAAATAAATGATCGTTGCAGTTTACTATGGGATTAACACATCCACGCATAGAGAAGCATGCAAGTATTTATTTACTTACCACGCCATATTTGACAATCGAACATAAAAAAAAGTGAGTTTACAAACAACACCTGCCAGTAGTTGACTAGCATAAGTGGTAGGAGAATAAAAGGTAGGGGGTAAAACCCCATAAAACACTAGAGCTCATTCCGGGGTAATTTGTGTATAGATCACACCCAAAATGTAATCTGTTTTTCCTTGTTTCATTGTCGAGCTATCCTGTAATTTCATCAAAATCCATTTAATAACGTTTTCAGTAATGTTGCTACCAGACAAACCAACGCCACCATAAACATAAACCCCGGCGCTTGACGGAGGTAAATATGTTATATTTATGCGACTGAAGGGTGAAGTGTTTCATGTATAATGTCAATTTCTTGTTTGAATTGTGTTTGTGGTTCAATAAAAAGGGGATACCAGGATTCAACTTGAGTAATAGCTTTGGGACACATTTCCTTATTTATCAACTTGATCTTTTTTATTGCACGTACAACTGAGCTTTTGACAAGTGCGTGTGCGTAAGTTTCATGATGATAGTTATCAAAGTAATTTTAAACCCCCATTTTTTTAAATTAATTGATTTTACACAATTTCTGTTAAGCGTTTGAAATTTAATGTGTTACCATGAGGTCTATTCTATGCATTCGTAAGTGCTGTTGGATCCCCTACAATGGTTCAGACCCAGGGTTAATGAATCTTAAGGAGTGGGACGGATCCAGGATTTAGGAAAGGGGGGGTGGGTCCAACAGAGATGTCTGAAACCCTTAAAAAGGGTGACCCCCCCCCCCGATCCGCTTCTGTAGGAATATTGGTAAATGCTACTACATGATGTCTCATGTGTCAGAATGTAAAGTGGTCCTCTTATTCAAGAGCATCCAATAAACGTTGCGACCCGACCAAAATCAACAGGTCAAAGACTTGTTGAGTGTAGCGTCGACACAAGTAAATAGGTGAAAGGACGCGGTTCAACCAGAATCGGCACCAGTCGGCGTCAGCTTTTGGTTTATGGCAGTGACAGAAAATAATCGTATCCAGTCGAGTCGCGTCTTGACTGGTACCCCGCTGTATTGTGGCCTTCAGCCGATCATAGATCCATGACTGGGTAGAGAACCATAATAGGGCGGGGTTCCAGTCTAAGTCGCGTCATAAAAGGAGCTTATAACTATGAAACCGACTTACCTGAGGATAACGTAAAAAATTTCAGCACAGTCAAAGTTAAATCCAGATGGCAAAATCATTTAGTAGGTGATTACATTAGTGCGTTCAAACCAGACATTATTTCAGATTTAGAGTTTGAGCTAGAAAAGATTGATCCCTCAGCCATGACCCAAGAAACAATTGACAAGCTAGCTAGAGACTTATGTAAAATACTGATACAACCAGCTGAACAAGTAGGGATAACAAAATCACTGTATTTAGGCACAAAGAAGGCAAACAAATGTATGACAAGAAAACACGAACACAAGCCTTGGTTTAACAAAGATTGTGATACTAAAAGAAGTGACTACTTTAAAGCAAAAAACAACTGGGAAAAGGCAAAAACACCTGAGACAAGGCTACTGTACAAACAAAAATGCAAAGAATATAAAACATTTATCAAACGAGTACAAACAAATTACTACTCAGCAGTCCACATAAACCTGAGAAACCTAAAAAGCACCAACCCCAAAGAGTACTGGAAAACTATTGATAGTGCTTGTTCCACACAAAATAAATCTGGAAATATTAACATGGAAACCTTTGTAAATCACTTTAAAAAACCTCGGCAATAAAAAATGCACAAATGAAAACACAAGTAGCGAAACTTATAACCCAGAGAGTGCAGGTCACACCATTAATTAATTCATAAATGGCAGTTTCACTGTTGAGGATGTAGTGCCAATAATCAGAAAGCTCAAGAACAATAAAGCAAGTGGTGTAGATAATATCCTAAATGAATTTATTAAAAACTGCCCCCAAAAAGTTGTACATATTATTGTAAAGATGTTTAATATTGTCTTAGAAACTGGATTAGTCCCTGATGACTGGTGTACCGGAATTATTCAACCAATATATAAAAAGAAAGGTGATACTGATAATCCCGATAATTATATTAATAACTTTATTAAGCTGCCTTGGCAAGCTGTTCACAGCAACACTGAATGTCAGGCTGGCCAACCACATAGATGCCTGTGGAATAATGGGCGATGAGCAAGCAAGGTTTGGAGAGGGTTATTCTACCCTTGACCACATTTTTGTCTTACATTCACTGCTTGAGCTTTATATGCATAACAAACGAAGAGTATTTTGTGCTTTTATTGACTACAAGAAAGCTTTTGACCTAATCGATAGATCTTCTCTGTGGTATAAGCTGATAAATAATGGTATCAACGGCAAAGTCTTAACAGTAATATACAACATGTGCAAAAATGCCAAATCTTGCATAAAAAATGGAAGACTTCTATCTGACTCCTTTACTTGTAATGTTGGAGTGCGTCAGGGTGAAAACCTGTCTCAACTTTTATTTGCCATATATTTAAATGATTTTGAATTTTTTATAAGCCGCAGCTATAATGGTTTAGGCCTGTTGGCCCATACTTTAAGAAGCAACCTCAGTGATGATACACTGAATTTTTCCTAAGATTATATGCTCTCCTCTATGCGGATGATACTATTGTTATGGCAGAATCACCTGAAGATTTGCAGACTGCCCTAGATGCTGTCCATGATTATTGTGGCAAATGGAATCTAAGCGTCAACACAGAAAAGACAAAAGTGGTTATTTTTGCCAAAGGAAAAGTCAGGTCATTTCCATCCTTCTTTTTTGGTAACGAGATGCTAGAGGTGGTGGACGAATATGTATACCTGGGCACAATGTTTAATTATAATGGTTTATTTTTATGAACAAGCAAGTTAACAAAGCTAAACCACCCATGTTCAGCCTTATAACAAAAGCAAGCAAACTCAAACTGCCCATAGATCTACAATGTGAACTATTTGATTCACTGGTCATTCCAATATTACTTTGTGGCTCGGAAATTTGGGGCTTCCAGAACCTAAATCAGATTGCAATTTTTGAGAAAAAATTCTTTAAGAAACTGCTCAGAATGAACAAAAATACAACAAACTGCATGGTATATGGGGAAATGGGCAGAACTCCTATAACTAGTGTAGTTGAAAGAAGAATGATAATTTCTGGATCAGGTTATTAGAAGGCAGGCAAAGCAAACTCTCTAGTATTATGTTTAAACTCCAGAAAAGTATGTTTGACAAAACCACCTTCAAACCAAAGTGGGCTTCCAAGATTAAAGATATACTGGACAAATGTGGTTACTCTAATATGTGGGATGAGGGACATAATGTCAACAAAAATGGCTGAAAAAGAGCATTGAACTTAGGCTACATGATATGAGTCAGCAAAATTTGCAAAATGAAATAGCAGAACTCAAATCCTGTTGCAGTTACAGGATTTTCAAAAAGAATCTTGGGTTTGAAAAATATCTGAACATATTAAATTTGGCGGACAGAATAGCCCTCACTAAATTTCGCTGTGCAAATCATAAACTGCCAGCATCCAACAGCAACCCTGACCATTTAACTGGCTCTAAGGCATGTACCCTATGCAACATGAATGAGCAGGGTGATGAATTCCACTACCTTTTTATATGCCCTGAATTTAGACAAGAAAGACTCAACTATATAAACCAGTACTATAGAAACAGACCAAACACACTAAGAATGCATGAATTATTCAGTGTCACAGACCAACTTCAGCTGTCAAACCTAGCCAAGTTTGCTAAAAAGATTATATCCAGATTTAGTTAAAGTATACTCTGTACAGAATATTGACAATGTCCATATATGATCATCTTTATACTTGTTCAACCAGGTTTATTCTCATATGTATGAAATGCTCATTCATTTATTGTTAGAATACTATGTACAAAATATTTACAATGTCTATATATGGTCACCCTTATATTTGCTCAACCAGGTTTCTCCTCATATGTATGAAATACTCATTCATTTCTTGTAAAGTATGGAGCAAGCTTGTTATTCTTAAGCAGCATCAACAACACAACTGCAATACCTGTCGTGTTTATTGATCTCATAATGATACTGTGATACTAGATCTTGTAAGAAATCTTGATTGTACCCAGATTGTATTTGCATGTTTGTTTTGCAACTAGTCAGAGTCTATCTGATTGTTAACCCAACAGATTGAATTTATGTGCATATATATTTATATTCTTAGGTATTAAAAATGCATTGTCTATTCTAAGAATCATGCCTATATCATAGAAATAATTTTGCACAAGTCAATGCATGTAAACTAGCGGCTGTATATTTTTCTATGCACTTAATTATCTCCATATATAGTATTTATGTGATATATGTATTATTTTCTCTATCATTATACAATTTTGTACTTGCAGTGACATGACATACAAAAGCTTTCCTATTTATACCCTTATAGAGTAAATCAAAACACATGCGTGTATGTATATATATACATATATATGTTTATATGTTTATTTCTAATTTATGTAACAAAATGTGCTTGACCTGCATATATAAGGCATCTCTACCTCTAACGTATAAGTGATGGATCTCATTATACATTAAATGTACAAAAAACTTAGAAGTAAATCATAGACAAGGTGCCTTATAATATACACTATTATCACTTTAGGAAACTTTCTTAGGCCAAATTATATAGTCAGCAACTTATATTTTATACCAAAACATACAAGCTTAAATGCATAATCACTTTAAGTAAATGTTACTGCACTTAATACCTGTGATATGACTCTATAGTATATGTAGTACTGTTTGTACATACACCTTTATACAAACTTGAATGTTTACAAGCAAGTTAGTGATAGTTCACTTGCACTAGAAGATGTAGATTGTATGTACACTTATATACACTAACACACCCAATGTATGTTTACAAACAAATAAGAGCTGTGTACATTGTGTAAGCATTACCTGTGATACAGTAGTATATGTAGTTACATGTAGTCACAGTAAATCCTGTATATACACTGTAATATAGTTTTGCATGACTCTGTATACCTCGAAAGGGGTCACTTGAGTTGAATAAATTATTATTATTATTATTATTATTATTATTATTATTAGTATTATTATTACAGTCAGCAACCAATCATAGCTACGTTTCGGACCACATAAGTACCACGGTCATGTGATCGTCAAGGCCAAAATAACAGTGTGCAGTTAAAGATAATTTTATATTTTATATGCACCGTTAATGCATTAAATAAGAAAAGATTTGTGATCTAGAAAATGTTATATATATCACAGGATATCAAATATTAATGCACAGACTTAAACTATATAAAACTTAATTTGTTCAGCAATGGGATGGGGAAAATTTTATCGGCGAGATTTAAATATATACATGTTCACGGACATATAAAATTACATATGTATTAATAATTTTGCTTTCATAACACAAGCTTGTCTCCGTGTATGCCGGGCTTTTTTATTCCTTAAAATTGTAAGTGTTCCAGGATTTTAATGTTAAATTTACACTAAACTTTAACTTTTAGGTATATGACCAAGTGGGGAACTCGGAAGAGCGCACAAAGTTCTTTTTTATTAATCCCCGCAGATTTCATTATATCGCTTCCTGGTGTGGGACAACTGACCTGAACCGGAAGTTGTTTCTAGTAAACCGATTTACCCTTTTTGTAGAAGATTGATTTGCAAGGATTAACTGCCTTTTTTTAATTAAAGACACTAATCCAATGACACATGCTTCCTACACAAATAGCAGATGAGACGCCAGGCTACACGACAGGGGTAAAGCATTTTTAAAATCCATTTAATCCTTGTGCACCGACTGATCATTGAGCCCACGGATTGGTAATAATGTAACTGTATAGATTTCTCGCTGTCCACCTATTTTACTAAATCTATTTTAGTCAATGCACTTTTATTCCCCCTTTCCTTGTTCCAGCAACATATCAGAAAAGCGATTACATGGAAACAAGCGATATTCTCCTTTAATAAAGATTTTCCTTGACGACATCTAAATGAAGTTATTATCCAAACAGATGACGAAAAATAACCAGTAAATGATTCGTTCGTTCTACTTATGATGAATTTAAAAAGAAAAAAACTGTACCTTACAACAAACCTTATATATAAAAAATGTTTGATTTCATTTATTTATTTTATGGTTTAAGTTTCTTAAATCTAAAGCCTAATCAACTGAATATCTCAAATTTTACAAACGACAGGTCCTCAGACATTGACCTTCACATGTGTACACCTGATAATTGACAGACACATGTTAATGTTGAGTTCTTTAAAGGGACATAATCAGGAGTTAAAGTATTGCTATTCTTATACACTATCAGTTCAGTTTTGTTTTATTCAAATTTCCCACAAAAAAACCGTCCCAGTACATGGTCTCATTTCCTCGCATACGGATGTTTATCACCATTTTATGGCTCTGCGTGTTGGTAAACACAGTCTGTTTACCATAACAAGGCCGCGTGACCGGAGGTCGGATTAAGAGGGGCAACACGTCGTGTTTCAGCTAGCAGAAAGATGAATTTCATTTTTGGGCCAAGTCAAACTGGGCATCTCCTGATTGACACGTGTTTTGGCTCAGCGATGCACACTGCCCCAAGCGTTGTGTTTATGTTGACACCTCTCATCGCGCCCGGTCCACTGTTTTTAACAGTTGTGTACAAGAGAAAGCAAGCGGTTTCAGGGCAATATTTTGGCAGGTACATATTTATTTTAAAGGGAAGAAGCTTTTTTTCGTGTTGACTCAACATGCTTTATAGGTGATTGGGCCCCTTTAAAAATATACATTTTTAACGATAGATACCAGATTCTTTTATAATATTTAACCAAGCATCTTTTATTCTTAATCTGCATAAGTAAATGTTTGCAGGCGTTTGTTCTTGCATGCTTGTCTTGTATAAGTAACAGGTCAATGTGGTTGGGAAAAGGGTCAAGAAGTCCTGAATTTTATATTTTTCAAGAACTACATGATTTTGTCAGGGTCATAAACAATAAAAACCGTAATGTTTATTCCTTGATGGTGTTCAAAACATAAAATGAAAAACATGTTTTGTAAACGTAATCTTTAAGACACGCTGCTGCATGTCTTGTTTTCCTGTTGTATTGTCTGATAAAAACGCCTGCAGCATCTTTGATTGATTGACTATAAATCCAAGACTGAATCACCTGTGGATTATTTTCAATCCAAGGCTGCATGGCCTTAATGCAACTTTGTTTCAATATAGTGCTAAATCATCGCTTTATAAAAATCATGTTTTTGCACCCACGTATTGTCAGCATGATCGCCATCGATATCACCATGGTAACGGGTAAACAATCCAAACGTCTGTGATTTGTTTGTTAGTGTCAATGACATTTTTTTCTCTCAATTAAAAAAACTCGTTTAAGTTAATGACCCTCTCAGGAAATTGTGTGTCGCCAGGCGAAATTATTTTTTTCCGCTGATTTGATACTGTGATGACGCAGTTGTGACGGCAGAGCAGCGGGTATGCATGTATTCTTACGCCGAAAACGGCCCGTTCAAGCCTCGGGGCGAAGAATAGAGCTTACAGGAAAATAGACGCTCGATTTACTTTTGCCTATTTGCGGGTCTATGTATGTTCACTAGCAAAGTCTATAGGTATAATATTTTTTTTATCCAGTAAGTAAACCACATTCTAAAAGTATACCTCTCTCTCTCTCTCTCTCTCTCTCTCTCTCTCTCTCTCTCATAAAGGAATGCTTCCATAATACGGGGATCAAGTATATAGGATCAAGGAACAAGGCGCTAAAAACAAAACCTGAGCTTATACTAGAATGCTTCTTGATAACAAATGTAGTTCTAATTCCTAATAGGTACTCTAACTGTGAACTCAGTTTTATTTCTACCGGTTGCAAGGTTTTTAAGCTATCCCACATTTTTTTACATTTCATGATGAACCCATGCACATTTTATATATACGGTGGTTACCTTTTTGTTCACGAGGGTTTCAAATTCGCTGTTTTCGCGAGAGGTGAATTATCGCGAAAATAAAGCCTTTGCGAAGGAGAGGACCCATCGTCGAAGGGAAGTTGAAATTAAAAAAACTGATATCATGAATAATGATAAATTTTGTATGTTCAAATATTGTTGTTATAATTTATATCAGAACTTTCAAATTATATGACAATAAGGATAATTAAATTCTACTCAGTTGATGGTTCACGGTGCAATTGTTAAGATTTTGTTAAGATTTGATATAATTAATTTATATTTAAAAGGTAATAAAAAGACAGTTGTACTCTGTGTAAGTCTTCTGTATGGTGAGATCGTAAAAATGGAATCCTCATTAAATAGGGCGTTGAACCGACATTTTTGGTAAAGAAATGTGAGTTCATACCCTGTGATGCTGTTCAAAGTTGATTGCCGTACAATGTACCTACATACCAATTAAAACCTGCCATTCTCGTGTTTTGTTTGTAGAATTTATGTGATTTCCGGCTTACTCTGCGAGGTGTTATAGACTTGTACAGGTAATTCCAGCCAAGAATGGTCCTTATAGCGCCCCTTTAACAGTGGTATGAGACTGTTTATCTACATGCTGTTAATAAACAAGGGTACGTGTGCATGTCCATGTTGTCAAATAATCCTGTGCATGTCCTTTGGCAAATAATCATGCTGTACGAATGCTGTAAATTATCAATCATTAATATGCCAAGTGCAACCATCCACGAACTGCCACTTACTTAGCAGATGAAGATGAAGCTGCCAAGATTAGATTGCAAGGCCTTGCTGATGTTTGTCTTTTTTAGATATTTATATTTCATTAATTGCATGTGCATATTTAAGCTATTCTGAAAAATGATTTTAATCAAATTTATGTAGCCTATTTCAAATTAGGCGTACGTTTAATGAAAACATAGGATATCTGAAACATTCAATGACATATTGACGAAATATGCCGAACTCCTCTAAACAACTCACTAATACGGACTTAATCCTCCAGTCCCTTGAGTGTCCGGCTTAGGGGAGTTTCACTATATATGAGAATCTCTTGTCATTTGCAAGACTCTAATTGCCCCCAGATGTCCTTGTTGTGCATGTTTTGATCACTACCAATGTCGGGCTCCCCACGATGTTATCTGAACAGGTTGGTATAAACAAACGCATGTGCAACAATGGATTGATTGGCGTTTTATGGCCTATTTTCATATAAACGGTCCAAAGTATTATCTTTTTTTTCATCGACGTTGGGTATCGGAATGGGTCCTGTGATATATGACCTGGCCACTATTAAACGACGGCAGGTTTCGTTAGTATAAATGTAAGGGAGTGGCTCGGTAGGCACGGTGCCATTCTACAGCAGTCAATAGTGACCTGTGTTAGCTAAATATAAGCATGTTTACGTAGATTCACATTACGTTTATTGGATACCCCTCATCTTAAATCCTTAGTCGTTCAGACAAGACCAGTAAGAACACAGATCATGCACCGGTGTAACAGAATATGCCCCCACCTAACGTAAAACTTGAAATAAAATTATGATTACTGGTTGTGGGGTAGGATGACATCGGTTTCATGTTACACCTGGGGTAACGTTTAATTAATTTCACCCGAAGCCGTTCCATAAAGATTACTCCTCAGTACAATATTTTGTTTATTTACTTGTACTTATTTTCTATCGGATACATCTGGCTGGATAAACCCTGCATCTGTTTGTAACATACGAAACACTTAGAACTAGTGTATGGTTTATATTAACATTATTAACATTGACAAGACATTATATTTTTTTTTGGATATTGCTATGATCGTTTAGGCCCAAGAAAAGGTATGGTTCTCAGGCACTTTTTTTACCTTTTTTGTATGTTTCGATAAAAATGTCATATGATGTGTAAAGCATGATGTGTAAAGAATGATTATAACAACAATTATTTGCTAAGCAGGTACAAACACCACGTCACAAAGGAAATTTTTATAAAGTATATTGTATTATTTTATCTTCTTGAAAGATGAAAATCAAAATCAAACTTATTGATGTAGGAGGTTAAAATTGACGCGGTTGGTGCCTGAGAACCATACTTTTTTTGGCCTTATCGTTCAGTGTTTTTTCAATAAATATATCATGAGATTTATTCATAAGACTTGACCATTTTTTTGCAAAACCGTGCTCGGGGTTTTGAATAGTGCAGATACAGGCGACCCACGTGGTTTGTATGAAATCGGTTGGGAGCTTACCCATCAGCGGGGACCTGCGGTCGCGTTACCTACCTGTCACATGATCCTCCTGTCACACACGTGAGTGTAATCACCAACAGCCGGTCAAATGACCAGAGCAATAAATGGTCACAGGATCACACATATCAGTTTAACCAACTCGATCCGCACGCACGGGTGTATATATCCGTTTAACTACACCATACCTCACAATGTTTTATGAATTCCAATCAAATTATGGAATGACCGGACCATGTTCAAAGAAAAATTTGGTTTAAAGTTTGGACGGATCTGCTTATAATTATCTATCTGTTAAAGGGGCCTATTCACATACCATTATGTTAAATATATATGGACGAAATGTACTGTTTTTTTAAACTGTACAGTTTCTGCCAATATTATGTTCTAAAACTTTTTTCTTTATCCTCTGCCAAAAAAATATAAACAAAGCGCGCACCTTACCTGGTGTCCTAACCGCACGACTTTCAAGATTTTACAAGCTTCCGTACAGGTATTTATCCTGGGTTTCTTCTTTCATATTTCTTCTCATTATTCGGAAAATTGCACGGGATCGGATTTCTGGTCATGCAGTCTTGTAAAGGTAAACAGCCACATGCTGACTGTGTTTACTCACACACAGAACCATACAACTTATGAAACAGGTGAATCGGGATAGTCAGACCATGTGCTGGGACGGATTTGCCAGGAAACTGCTGTACACAGCTAAGGTAAACTAATTGAGTGAGATAATGCAAATATTATTGCAAATGTATAAGTACCTTTTACTTTATGTGGTTGCTCAGCTTCCGCCGGTCACCTTATGTTACATTGTGATTAATATATATATATATATATATATATATATATATATATATATATATATATACACACACAAAACCTTGTCTAACGACCACCTCGGTTAAGTGACCACCTAAAAATAACGACCACTTTATTACGGAGCAATTCATTTTTTCTCTTTATATCAGACCTCAGTTAATATCAAGTAATTGGTCAATATTAAAAAAACTATAATTGCCCCCTTTTGGAATAGATTTGAAATGGTATTTTTCACTTTCACTTTTTTGTCACCCACTATCATGCAAAATATGGTACAGAGTGAGCGTTAAACCCCCTGAGTCTCTCAAACTTTGTTTTAACTTTATAAAGAAAATATATTTTAATTTCAAACGATATTTTAAGCCCATGTGGATTTGAGGGCAGTTTGCTTCTTCTCTGGTTATCCGTTTTAAAGGTTAGTGTATGTAGCTCTAATCAGGACTGACAAGGAGACGACGCCGCTTTAGTCAATTACATACTTATATAAACAGTTAGTTGTCTGAGGAGCATTCTCGGAACTGTTAGTCAGAGACAATTAGAATTTGAGAACTTTGAAGAATCCAATTATCTAAAACAAAACACGAGACTCAGAAACCCTCATTTAGCATAAACACGTGAGTCATTAGAGTGTGTCATAGGGGAAAAGAAACGTGGGACCTTCTTCCACAAACTTCATGGTTACATAGAGATTAGCACTGTAGAGACAGTTTGAGTACGTGTGAAAATGGTTTGGGGATTATAGAGAGACCAGACCAGAACAACTTAAGCAAAAAATTATACAAAGGTGTGGTTCACAGGCACCGCACACGTCATTTTTAACCCCCCGCATCAAATATTTTTATTTTGATTTTCAATTGAAAATTACAAATTATGAGCTCCAGCCGCTCGGACATTTCTTTCAAGAAGACAAAATCATACATACTTGCGCATGCATGCGGGCTCGATGTTATTTTATGAGCGTGTTTTTAATATAGAGTTAATTACAAAATACAAATTATTGCTGGTCGTTGGATATCGTCCGTTATAAGACGTGGCCGTAATATAAATATTTTAACGTGCACTGGACCCCTATTTCGGTAGTTGTAAATGAAAAATATTTAGTCGCAATTCTAGATTGGTACAGTTTTTTTTATCTATAGTTTTTCCCTTAACGAACTGAAAATCTGTTTAGGAGTAAATAATTGAATTCCACCGGGCCCTCATATCAAGCCTATACACATAATTATTAGCTCTGGTAAGAGTTCGCGAACATGTTGTTATAATTTTGTAATTATTATATAGATGTTGGCAGATTTAATTGATTTTTATTCATTTTAATATTCCTAATTTATAAATTATATATATATATATTCATATACAAACTTGATATTAATGGTTAAACTATGAAAGACATCTTTCCAGTCTTTTTGCCTTTTGGCTCTATGGGCTTCATTTTATGTTGACGGAACACATGCTCACAAGTTTGTGCAGTTTTGAAATTTCCTTTAAATATACCCTGAAGCGTACCAGAGCGGCTCAGAATCTCCGCATCTGCATGGAACGGGAGCGCTTCAAATGTCTGTTATAGAGATGTATCCGTGATGAAAGGGTGCCAGTAAATGGAGATTTGACTGTAAATAGCATTAAATGGCATATTTATTTGTTTTTACGGTAAACTCTATCTCTGAGTATTACAAGAACATTGTCATAGAAACCTCCCTAAATCACCTATCTAAATCTTATACCAAGGAACGGTAACCAATTTTTTAATAATTAATTTATTTATTTTTATGAAAAAGTCGCCATCAAGAAAGAACTTCAGTTTGTCCCTCAGAAACCGGAAAAAGGCGGCCACTGCCAGGGCGGATCCAGACTTTAGGAAAAGGAGACATCCCGGACCCCCCCCCCCCCCCCCCCTTCCCTTTGTTTTATATATACTGCCTTTTAAATAAGCATAGATAGTATATTTATGCTCTACCCCCAGAAATCCCTTGACTAAATCGACCTAAATAAAAACATGAAAACAAAGAGAAAATATAATAAATTATTCACTATGAGGGTGATATATGAGAGAAGTGCTGTTCATCAAAGATTTACCTTGGAGAGCAGTGGTAATCGAACAACGCTATGTCGCTATGTGGGCGACAAAACACACGCGCTGTGATAATGCAAGGTCATCACCGACATGTCCCAAAAGCAGGACAGGGCAACACTTTGCAAAGTCAAGACCACAATATAACCAAATATGGTATAGTCATTCACAGTATCTGGCAGCTTTATTATTAACCCCGGGTAAGGAGGGTATGTTTTCACCTGGGTTAATTTTCTTCTTCTTTTTTTTTTTTTGTTTGCCTGTTAACATGCATTATTATGAATATAATCCTACATATAAATATTATTTTAAGGGCAGGCTCCTGGAAAAAGGCTTCTCCTGCAATAAGACTGAGGTGTGCCTTGAACTGAGTGTCTAGAATCAGCTCCTGAGTTGCCCACGCAAATTTAAAAGCAGATTTGGTTTGTATATATATATATATATATATATATATATATATATGCCCCATTATTTTGACACGAAAAGGAAAAAAACATTCAAAACATTTAAGTTATAATCATACGTCAATATTTAATTATATATTAAAGGCAATTGCTGCTTTGTTACTTTCTAATGGTTGACATGAAAAATAAAATCATTTTAAAGATTTTTTTTCTCCACATTTCCTCAATACTTTCTGCCCTTTTATCATTTTCCACGACAGGTGCCAGCGGTAGGAAGCAGCGGGGATATAGATGAAGAAAAACGCAAAATTTACACATCTGGGTGCATAAGATGAAATGAGAAAAGTAGATCTACACTCTAAGAAATCAGGGCCCAGAGGCAGAAACAAACACTCAAATGTGTGGTCTTTTCTGTGACATGCTTTTTCTTGGGATTGGCTGAAATAGGATAATTCAGGATCCAAAGGTGTCTTTTGTAATAGATGCGACCAAACAAGAGGCGTACAAAACGATTACCAATGACACCACCTGTGTTATGTATGCGATAACTCTATCCACGAACAATGATTGTGCAAAATTCCAGGCTGTTGCTTACAGCATTCCTGGGATATCCATGATATATTTCACCTTAAGCAGACGCATAGATGGCCATAATGGAAAAATAATAACAGGTGGCGCCACCAGAGTTCAGTACATGATGAAGCTATCCAAGAGCTTTCCACAAAAATAAACATAAAGCAAATCTGTTGAACCATTCCTCAGATACGGGTGAATATATGCAAAAATGGACAAAAATGGAACTATTCAAGGTCTAGGTCACTCTCATAGTCATGAACATGACCCGATCTTCATAGGCTTAGTCCTCTGGCCAATATCTATGCACTTGCAATATGTGAAAAAGATAAGGCAAACCCTTCTTTAGTATTCCCGCTCATAAGATACGTTTACGGCGACACCAACGTATCAAAACCATAATATTCCCCGACTTCTCAGTCTGGGGATACAATAAACCATTCATACGCATTTTCTTTCTGTTTAAATGCATGTTTAAGTCACATGCATTTTATTTCTAATGCTCATGGATAGATGTGCTCAAGGTATATGAATGATAAAGTTGACATTTCCAGACTACTTCAAGAATAACCAGAAAATATCTTTTTGCCTCACAGAGAGTACACGAGCACAGGTGGTGCCATCTGCTGGTGACATATCAACTAGCAGTCACAAGATGACTGTCTCTGCCAAACATGCAGCAGCTCACAAGATAAAATATAGCAGATTTTGCACAAAATGAAATTGTGCAAATACAGAATTCGCTGATCAGCAAAATTCAAAGACATATTAAACCATCATTTTAAAACAACCCTATTCCATTTAGTCCATCTAACTTTCAGGGTGCTCAAATCATGTTTGTTCCTATAGCTCCTAGAATATGGTTCAGGGTGACCTAATGTCATGTTTCAGAGGATATTTACTCAGGACCCCCTTGAATGTCATATTAGAAGATTCTACACCAAATGGATACAATTTATGCCCTCTCTGACTCTCTGGGTGCTCAAAATTATGTTTTCGGTCCGTAGTTCTCAGAATAAAGGTCACCATGACCTAATATCAGGTTTCCGAGGAGATTTGCTGAGGACCTCTCTGGATGTACAGTTGGACGTTTCTAGATCTTATGGTAACGACGTGTGACCTGTTAACGTCCATTTGATGTTCTCAAAAACAGAGAAAAATGCGTAAAATGAGAAAAAAATGCAGGTGGCGTCACCAGTCTTCAGGAAATGATGAAACTGTCAATTATCAATATGCATGGAAAGAATCATGGCATCAGTGTGTTGGTTATTGAGGTACTGGAGCTTTTGTATTAAATATTTTATGATTCTTGGTTGCACAAACAGGCCCCATAACTAAGAGAATATAGGTTGCAGTGACCTAATAGCAAATTTCCAAGGAGATTTTATTGAACTCTCTAAAATTTTCTAGGTCCATAGGTCACGAGTTGTGCTCTGTTAATGGATGGTCGGACAGACGGGCGGACAGACAGACAAACAGAGTGATCGCTATAGCTAAGATGACTATGTCAGCTGAGCTTAAATATGATTTAGAATATCTGCAAAATTATCTTAATTGTTCATTTTGTGTTATCCTCACCTTCCCATAGATTGCATTCTTTTATAAGATTTTTAAGTGAAGTTGCTTATGTCAAACCAACCAACCCAAAAAAAACAACCGACGACGAACAAGCATTTTAGCGCTCGACTGAGGTGAATTAAATATTGTTTTAATACAAGATAATACTGGATGGCACGGACTTTGTGGGAGAGAACGTGTGTCACTCAGAGTCTGAAATAACTTTAATTCCCAGTTGAGAGTCCAATTAAAGCATTCTCGTCTCTCCTTATATGTGTCGGAATTCCACATGATTATTTATTCATGCTTTGCGTCGTACTTGCTAACTATATAACACCACATCTCTATTTTTAAACTAGGGAGCATACGTGACTACGACTGGTTAGGTATCCCTGGAGGTAGGATGGACCAAGTGGATATTAGGCGTTATACATTGGATCGGAAGGTCCCGATTCGAACCCCGCGACAGAACCTCACGTGCAAAACAGTGATATGTCGAGAGGGATTAACCTTTTTTATTAGGCTGATGGGCTATTGTCGTCACCCAAGGTGTCCGTCCGTCCGTCCGTCCGTTCGGCGTCCGTTAACTTTTACCTTGTGAGCGGGATATCTTGAAAAGGATTCACCGTCAGAATTTTATTTCCTCGGTAAAGATGTATATCGACAAAATCTCGGTCAAAGTTCGAAGATGGGCGACCTTGACCTATTTTTCTACATTTTAGAGCTAATTATAGAAAAACACTTAGATGCTTATTACTCAGGAACCATTTGGTGGATTTTCACTTACTATGATTACTGGGACTGATAGTCTGTACCTGCTACACAAGTTTGGTGGCGCCACCTACAATTTCTGATTTTTAATGAATTTTTATCGGATTTTTCAACTTTGGGCTTGTGAGCGGGATATCTCTAAAAGGATTCACCTTAGGAATTTTATTTTTTCGGTGAAGATGTATATTGACAAAATCTCTGTCAAGTTCGAAATTGGGTGACCTTGACCTATTTTTCTACGGTTTAGAGCTGATAATAAAAAAAACGTTTAGAAGCTTATTTCTCAGGAGCCATTGGGTGGATTTTCACAATACTTACTATGATCAAAGGGACTGATGGTCTGTAACTGCTGCACAGGTTTGGGGGTGCCACCTGCAATTTCTGATTTTTAATGAATTTTTCTTGGATTTTTCAACTTGGCCTTGTGAGCGGTATATCTCTAAAAGGATTCACAATAGGAATTTTGTTTCTTTGGTGAAGATGTATATCGACAAAATCTCGGTCAAGTTCAAAGATGGGTGACCTTGAGCTACTTGTCAAGGTCACAGAGCTTATAATAGAATAAAACTTAGCTTATTTTTCAGGAAGCATTTGGTGGATTGTTATGAATCATGGTACATACCTCTCCATTTTAAATTTATAACTGAGACATGTATAGATATACATCCATTTGAGAACAGATATTTAGTACTTGTTACTGTTACCACCTTTAAACACTGTTCTTTAGGCTGAGGGGTTTTGTCAGCTTCTGCTGATATTCTAGTTATATTTGGTTTGATGTGATTAATTTTTTTTAAATGCTAGCTTAACTAAGTGTGTACATCTGCAGAATTCCTTAACGACTTCGGACTACAGACAATACAGTAGCACACGCTTCCTCTCATTTTATGTCCTGATGTTAGCCAGGCTCGGTAATTACTGCGCCTGTTGACCCTGGGTGTGTATTCTTCATCATTGTTGGGTCCTAGGAAAGGCATACGCGTTTGTGCATAGAAAACGCCTCCCAATTAAGACTGCAGAGCGCTCAGCCAGGGTCGGGGCCGACCTTGACAAAGACCGCCCGGGGTGAGATTCGAACTCGCGATCTCCCGGCTTTGCGTTATGTGCTCTACCCATGGGCCACATAAACCAGTGGGATTCGCTCCATTATCTATTCTTATGGTTTTTATGGTGCTAATCCCCTGAATATAAATTTTAGCCACAAAGGCTTTACAAAAAATAAGACCCATATCGTGTGGTGAACTTAATCCTCATCACACAAGCAGTGCCACAATTAAAACGTTTACCAAAAGCTGGCAAAAAGGTCTGGGTGGCACCACAGCATGGTATTACACAATGGCTATAAAAGTAAAGATAATGTATAGCAAATTCAGAGGCAACTATTGAATTATATAGAAAACCTGGTGCGTCTGTTTTACTCTTATCCATCGTAGACAAACAGTACTAAAAATTTACAACTCTTTGTCATATATATGAAAAAAACTAAGGCCCGGTATTAAGCTAACGAAACATGTTATAGAGAACTAGATTACCTCGAAAATGTTATGAATTGATTCTCCTAGCGGAGGTATAAAAATAATACACAGGAGTTTCAATGTATTCTTATGGGGGCATCTAATCTACGGGGTTCGAACCAAGATACTCCACAGAGGCAACACAAAATCACTTCGGACACCTCTCTCCCCGACCCCCACACCCCCACGCCCAACCGATACACACACACCATTACCACCATCACCAGCGCGGCGACTCTTTGTGTACGCCAAAAATACCGTAAAATATTCTTGCCTCACACGCATTCAAAACAACTACTCTGTTAAATATACAGAGAAAACTTTATTAAAATATGACTAAAAAGCACAAGTTATTTCAAAAATACAGCCAGTCATGTCAGCTGAAACACTGAAAGGTACTCGAAATATTATTAAAATTGATTCTCTGTAAAAATGCCTCATACATGCTGTTACTTTATAAAAGATACAAAGATTTAAATACTGGCTAAAAATAAGCCCCTACTTTCCAGACTGTAAAACAGGAATGTATGATGCCCTGAAAAATTTCTTAATTTCCTGCAATAGAGGGTGTCTGATGAAATTTATTTCCTGTACCCATCAGCTGGAAAAGAATGCATAAATTGTCGCATCATATATATCATATTTTGCAAGAAATATAAAAATAATTTTATTCTCTTTTGCAATTCTGAAGCTGAAGTCCATGCTGCAAATAAAGCAAAGTCCCTGCTGGTCCTATCACTAAGTTCTCTGAGACTTAAGTCCCATTTTTTAAAACCTGAAGACACCCAGACTCCTAGACGGGGATATATATATACGAGGAACTTACATATATACCCCAGAAGACAAAAATCCGGCTATTACGTCATTACAGCTTACACGTTAATATAACATACCAGGCGACGTTTAGACAGTGTTTAATTTTTTTTTAATTTACTTACAACAGGTTTTATTAAATGACATAAAAGAAATGAAGATCAAATCTGTCGAAAACTTTATGTGTAAACACTGAACAAAGTGCTCAGTTTTTATGGTGAAGCGTACTCCGACTGCCATCTAGCGGTCAAGCTTTGAATCATGTATCTTATTCTAAATCTCGCTTTACATTTGCACTTCAAATACATTCATATCGTTGTATACTTCATATATTTAACATGCAAATTGATTAAAGATTTGTCTGGTTGTACCATTCCTTTCAAGGACACCGTCCATTTTATATGATGATACGATAAAGTTAAAATACGAGCTATACAGTTATTCCAATTTGTTCCATTTTCTTGTGAAAAAAAAAAATATTTTAACATAGTATCTGGTCTATTTGATATTATACAAATTAAATAGCACGATAGCTCCGGTGCAAGAGTCTTACATAAGAACTAACAGTATGATTTGCATTTTATACTAGATCATAACGAACGATATATTGATTTAATACATATAAATAATCATTATATTAAATATATGATATTATAATTTTGCCACAACATTAGCAGAAACGCCCTTGCTCGGTCCGTTTACTCGTAGCGTAGGTTAAACTCTGGCATGGCCGTTGTTTGCACTGTAAGCTGGTATAGGATCCATTGAAATATAACCTGCACTAATTAATTTTGATTTCGATATTAATTAAGGATATCACGACAACGTTCCTAGAATGAAGCGCCACATCAGCAAGCCCCAGTTTCGAACGGACAAGCGCCACATCAAAAATCGTCATTTCGAATCGACTGGCATCTGCGCTTTTTGGGGCCGCCATGCTATTTCATCCATATCACACTTACCAGATTAGTAACACTGGACCTAATTAACAGGAATGGCGGATTAATGTAGTTTTGTATACCGTTTCCGGTCAACAAATTTACCCGAGACAGTTAATTGGTGCAACATCTCAAGTGGATTCAATAAATATTAAAAGGCCAATCTTGGATAGGTGTTTCTACATGCATATTACATTAGAAAGATTCACAATGGTAGTATTATTACTGGACATGTTTCGGGATATTCCCAAAACACGAGAAGACGATGGCCCTGTCAGGGCTTGTATTTATGCTTTTTACTAAAATGCTTAAAAAGTAGGTGATTCTATGTAACTATAGACCTAACACATTGTCAGCTCTTATACCTGTCCTAAAGGTTGCGCAAAAATTGGATGGTTTCGCAGCGGGTGGAATTATAGTCTTAACCACTGCATCGACTGGGCCAGTCTTAGTTTTTCACGTGAATATGAATTTTCCGATCCAAGGTGAAATTTTAATTGCAAGCAGTCTTACAGTTCGACTAAAGGTTGACAAAGTTAACATACGTTTTTATACCTCAGAATGACTGAACGTCAGCTAGATTAGAAACTGCTCACCATGCCAACCACGTGAGCTGGATTTAAAGTATGTCGGAGTTTGTAAAATAATTATTACACACATTCTTTCTAGCATATGTTAATATACATATATAAAGAAGTGTTAAAATATTCACAGCATGCACGATGATAATACTTTCAAACGTCATTGACAACTATAGTCCGTTTCATCCACTGTCCCGCTGTTTTTTGCTATGAAAAATTTTATTAGTTACATTTCAAGGAAAACAATTATAGTGAAGAGTAGGGGATAAAACAACCTAATTTTCAGCAAGGTAAATAAATACCTACCTGACACTTTATCTAAGAAACTGAATTATTTGAAAATATGAGAAATCAGTCTACATTTTACACATATAAGACCCACTTATGACAGTCAAGGTCATTGGTCACATGCAAAAACAGCCTCAACTGACAGCTGCTGATTGGATGATCTCATGTAAACACTCATATCTGCCAGATCATGGTGAAGAGATTAAAATGTTGTGAAATATTAACGGGGGATTTATTGTAAAATTCTTAATTGCCATATTAGGTTGTCACTTTTACATGTTGTTTTCTTGGAAATTATTATTAAATATAAATTTTTAAGAAAAACCATCTACAAAAAACAGGTGGACAGCAGGTGGTGACACGGACTATAGTATTACACAGAGGATTACTGTGAACCGTTTCAGGGAGACAAATATCTCTAATAATATATCTAAAAACACAACTGTAGCGACCATTAGAATATTTTGATATATTAATCTTCTACATAAAGTTAGTATGAATATATACCATTTAGTAAAAAAGTACATAACAACTATATTTTTGTATATGTACAAGTATACAAAATGGTCTTCCAAATTTAATCTGGCAAAAATCTCACAAAATTTGTTGACCTACAGTCCAGTAACTGCAAACAGGATGATGTAAAGCTTAGGATCAGTTCGTGCATATACATGCATAAGAAAATATCTCATATCAGTTTTGTCAATGCGTAAAACCCATCAGTCCGTCAGCGTATGCACGCACGTGCGTTTACACACAGAGCGACTTTAACGAATAGGGTCACACCATAATTTGTACCTGTCAAAACGACGCAGGTCCCAAGTGTTTAATCGAGGTCTTCTTGATCTGTCCTCACTGCATTACAGCTTACTTCTGTCAATTCACGCATAAATGCATATCAGCATACACTTGTCTTGAAGACATTTTCTCGAATATATAGGCATACACGGTTTTAAGCTTTACATTTTATAGGTGGAGCCACATACACAAAACAACATCGCACTGGCCTATACGGTGTTGTTGAACGTGTACTAAAACGCACTTCAGTGGAGAAACTCGGCAAGGAAAAAACACTTTAAAATTCATGAGAACGTTTTAAATGGTTTGGTTAAACAGGCTGGAAGGTTCAAATAGCCTTGTGGACGTTCAAAACGTTTGAAACCACGCAGGAAACGTCAAGCATTTGCCGCATTTGATGTTTATTACATAACAACAGACATATGCGTTTTTTTTGCCAGTTTTTATTTCTGATATTTTAACCGTTTTAAGCTTAAACCTTAAGGAATAATACCACAATGTTAATAAGTAATTAATTAGTAATTTTGTCACACAAATTGCACGAGTATATAAAATTTATTATCAAAACATTACAATATGCGTATGTATGTATTAAATACGTTTTATCGGTTTAAACCACTGCAGTCTTAGTTTTCTGTCTGGTTAAATCATATTTGCCATAATTATTAAAAATTAAAAAATTGATTATAAAATCGAACCAGCAACCATGCTGCCTAGATATTACTTTCATTATTTACAAAAACTGTACAGGAATCTCTCTCCTCCTTCTCCTACAGAGTATTATAAACGACTTGTACTACTTACAGGGAATGTAAAACGGGTATTGCAGGTAAACGGGTATTGAGCATAAAATGAGAAAATAAAATCCTCTATACCAATTCTTTATATCATTGGAATAGGTTGGGGTCACGTACAAATTCGCTGATGCATTTAAATGCAGTGGTATCAGACCTTCGTATATATATGTATCATTATCGGAGTCTGTA
Source organism: Sipunculus nudus (assembly GCA_026874595.1). Classification (NCBI taxonomy): domain Eukaryota; kingdom Metazoa; phylum Annelida; class Sipuncula; order Golfingiida; family Sipunculidae; genus Sipunculus; species Sipunculus nudus. The sequence continues at coordinate 62,959,567 of CM049313.1, forward strand.
ACTTGTTTGTATTCGTAATTTTGCATTTGTTTTTGGTTCAAATATGATAGTTTCAAATGACGTAAATACTTTAACAGTTCACAAGTCACTCATTTATAGATTCAATTGTAACAACTTGTCCGATAACTATAAACTGTTTGGGTATTTAAAATCGATGACCAGAAAAATAGATATTTCACTTGATTTCTTTGATGACCAGTATTGAACTTTTGTATTTGGCTTTATAAAAATTAAGAAAATCTGTTCTTTAATTGTCCTTGTAATTATCCGAGACAATTTGACCCAAAGCCTGACACTGACAAAACACGTGCAAAATCACGTGATACTCGAAGACTGATACTTGGTTAAAATATGGTATTTGACAAATACTGAGAAATGTAAAAGGACACCCAAATACTGGTTATGTGTATGATACTGACATGACAGCAAGCATTAACGAGGATGTCATGCAGCCCTAAATACACTAGAAGTATACATGCAAATATAAAGGGCCTATACAAGTTAAAATGCAGAAAAATAGAAGCTTTATAGAGTAAAGCTGGCATTCCATATGCGATATGTCTGCGCATGCAGCACGTTTGCGTAATAATAATGCAGCTAGAAAACGGACGCCTGTGATTCCATTAACACGTACGCGTATGCGGTATTTATGCAGCAAGCAGGGATACGGTACCTTAAGAGTTGCAAAGTAGAAAAGTCATCTTACAGAAGAATATCTTATCACTGACATCAATGTTTGGTTTTTCCCAGTCCTTTACCATGCGTATGCTATTTCAGTCGCTACAGTTAGCGTTCAAAACGAGCTGCATATACACATAAACACGTACGTACTGCAAACGCTTATATGAAATCACTCCAAGAGAATATATAATGCCTGCGATTTTTAGCTGACTACGCCAATGGCTCTTGAATTGCAATTAATGTAGATTCCGGTTATTCTATTTTTTTTTTAATTTTCTGGGGCATTTCCTAATAACTATTAATTATCTGAGCTAACATTTTCCTAGTGTTTTTCGCACTATATGGTCCATCTCTTTATTGTTTAACTGGATATATCTCAAATAATATTTTTCTCAAAGAGTAAGTAAATAATGAAGAGATAGAATATATAGTGTGAAAAACGATAGGAAAATGTAAGATGAGGAAAAGTTATAAGGAGAGAACCCATATAAAAAGTAACACATTTAACCGAAATCTACACTAACAGATTCAAGCGCCTGTGAATACACATACGTAACGCACACGTACTGAATACTCGTATCTGGAATGCCACCTTAAATGGTAAAGACATATAAAGAATTTGCTATACAAATATTATGGTTTGAATGCGACCACATATGATAAAATGACGTCATGTTGGGAAAAGAAGAACGACTTGACATCCATCATGCGCAGCCATCTAAATGTTCGCATGTGATAGTAACAGACGCCATTACAAGATGACGCCACCGTATGAAGGTAGCATTTGATGAACCGCACAACAGTTGGAATAATAATTTGCCACTAAACACAAGTTCTTCATTAAATATGTTGCTTAATGAGAAGCAACAATCACATACCCCTCAGTCAATGAAAACAAATATAGTCACATTTTATTCCCAAGGAGGGCCTGGCCCCAAACTAAATACAAGCCTGTGTGTAGTGAGGCCATACAGTGAAAGTGAACCTTGACAATGTATATTTGCTCTACCTTCCCCTGCGAATAGGAATCATAAAGAGACAAATTTCTAATAGAAAACTACCTGAGTTAACAAACCCTACAGTTTCAGTCTAAGTAATAAAGCATATGTGCAGACACTACATGTTGTGCAAACTGGCAAGTACGCCATCTAATCATGTGCAACAAAGGCAGTATATATTTTTATTCAATGCCCCATGCGCTGATATTTACAGCAACAGCACAAAAATACCCCAACAATAAAGCAAAAAAGTTATTGACATACATTCATACTCTTTAGTCATTCTGTGTCATTTTTAGTTTTACTCCTTAGTACAAATAGTGGTTGAACATTGTAGGTATATACATGCATCTCTATTGGTTTAATTTATACACGGCTCTATTGTACGGGCACCCCTGTCATGAAACCACCTTGTTCCTAAGACCACTTGTTTTGGTCCCAGCTGATCATGTCCCAGCTGATTACAGACTTGCAAAGTAAGATGTACCAACTCCAACAGTACAACTGCCCTTGATGGTCCAGTAAGTGGTCAACTTAACGAGATTTTGCTCAGTCCTCCTAATTAGTACCAAACAACTCTGTGATATGAACTAAGTAATGAATTATAAAATTATTTTAGATTTAATATGTTCAGAACTTATTTTTAGAAGTTACTAACAGGCAAACAAACCAACATTGGCAAAAAATATTACCTCCAGTTTTTGGCGCAGGAAAAAATAACCCCATGAACTCCCACTGAAGATGAAACCTAAGATGTTTAACCAACAAATTTGTCAGAATTAACAGTATTTAGCATATATTTTATACATCATCGTCTCTTTTAACAGGACCATAACAATCATAACAATATAAATAACCTCTGACTAGACAAAATAACATGCACATCACCCTCTCCTGGCATCATCCTACCTGGTAACAGGCATGGAACTTGAAAATACCTTTGCTTGAATCTTTAGTCATGAGATAATTTTGTTAGAAATGACAAATGGGACCTTTCTGAGTATACACAGAACCTGGTATCACTCACATAATAACCCCTCAAAATAGGACTCAAATAACTGGGCTCAAACATGCAACCATAAAAATCAACTCTTATATCTATGTGAATGGGGCCATAACCACCGTGACATTCTCTGTCATTTGATCAGAATATTTTCTATTTCTTTTTTCTGTGGTACCCCTTTCACACACACAACCTTTTCAAACAATTTTGGGCAAGCATTTTGGCCAAACCGGTTTAGTGCATTCAAGAGGCCATCTAGGACCAATGTATGAGGTGTATATTTCCACTTGAGGAACAATGTAGATGCTGTCACAAGCATTGCTGCTAGAAAACTGGGTCAAAACTGTTCTAGAGCTTTCACACCATACTCTATCTAAGGGGATAAAACAATTCCCTTTCAAAATTGTTTGAATCCACAATCTGAGCTTGATCAAAAACTTGATGGCAAAAAAACAGTTTAACAAGGGGACCCATGGGTCACGGCGCTCAGCTGTTATATATGATCACAAAATATGATTTTGAAGAGGAGGTAGGCAAAGGCTGGTTTTGTATGGTAATATAAGTTCTATTATGAGTTGATAATATCCTTGGAGACAGGGAAGAGGATTGATGTCATTTATATTATTTACAGATGGAAATGGTGTGCTCTAATCATACAGGATTTGACGTGGCCATAAAACTTTACCTACCTTACAGCAGAATTATTTGAAAAGTCAAACTATTTATATAAAATTAATATTGTGTCAAATGTAATTTAAATTAATAATAATAAAAGTATAATGTTATTTTCATCAAAGATTTTTTAATAGTATCAAAATAAATGATCATAAAAATAATATTATAGAATATATTCATGAATGCATTTGTATTCAAATACTTTCATTTTTACCTGTATTCCTATTCTTATGCATGAAATTATGGAGTACTAATTCATATTTGCATTCAAATACATTTGCAAAGTACTGCACCATGCCTTGTATATATTCAGTGTCAGCCAAACAAACTTCTTAAGAATCCAGAATAAACAAATATCACAAATTTAAATAATGATCATAATCACCTGGTTTGATGAAATTTATTTATATTAAAAAATTAAACTATTTTATTCACTTTGGACTACCTTCATATCAATCTACACACTAGACATAACAAGAGTCTTGTGACAATAATTAACATTACAGAAATCATAATGAGAACTTTTCTAAGATCTGATTTTTTATCATATTCAACTTTTTTATTTAAGAATAAATGTATCAGAAAAAAAATTAGGTAATCTCACCTATGAAACCATAATATGTGTAAAAAATAACCCAAGGATAAGAACGCCCTATAAATTATACAAGAAGAAAACTAGAGATGGGCAAGTTTAATTTTATTAACTGAAATGTAGGACCAGTAATATGATATTTGATTATTTACATAGTCTTGTGAAAGGCACATGTCTTAATGTCATTAGTGAAACATATTGACATCTTTAATCAGTACTTTTCTCAGTAAAATTTAAAATTTTGAGAAGTTTAAATTTTTTATTAAATTTTAAAATAAATATTAATTAACAAACTGAAACACTTGTAAAAGACCTGGAAATTGAGATTAATATTATCAACTGCATCTTTATCATTAATTTTCTTTCATATAATCCCTAATAGTACAGTACAATATAATTTGATTATTTTTTTTACTATTAAAATTGAAAAGAAAATACCTTAGGTGACTCAATGGTTTTATTTGGTATACATTTTCATCCATCCATACAAAATCCAAAAAACATCAGTAATTGCAAGGTAATTCCCTGTTACTTATCAACTATCAAAATTCCATTGATTCTTTTCTAAATTCTATTGATTTTTTTAAAGTTGTATAGACCTATAAAAATTTATTTATTTATTGTTTATTGTTATGCTGTTGGTCTAAAACAACTAATAGATAAATTGGGTCAGACACCTGAATCAAATGAGGCAAGCCATAAGCTACCAAGCTGACAAGTATGTGTCCCGCCTCAAGCGTGCATAATTGGCCTGAAAGGTCAACTACAGGACATGCTGGTGACTGAAGGGGGGGCTGGGTAGAGCCTGGGTCTGACATGGTCTCATAAAAACTTTAATAATTTAAGCTACAGTTTTTGGCCAATTTCTTTTCAACTTTCAAAACTAACAAGCTGAAATCCTTATGTCTGCATGATATGAAAATTATATCAACAGTGCTCACATGAAAAAAGCATGCCATGGTCATATTTAGGCAAAATTAAAGGTACTGATTTTATATTTATGCTAATAACTTATAAAATTTGAAAAATGTAGAACTAATTTTGGATATACAATTGAATCTTGGTTAAATGATGTTTTATCCCTGACAAAAATATCTCTAGCTTTAGCAATTCTTGTGTTAAGGGAGTAAATATATTTCTTGATTTTTTACAAAGTGCATTATGTTACGGGCCATAACTTAAAACAATTTCGCAATACTGACATCATTATTGGCATGTGCATAGAGTATGAATAGAAGAACATGTATATTATATATGATCAAAGTCAGATCAGTGGTTTTGATATTAGGCAGTCTTGAAGTGTAAAAATGGGTTTTTAATTGGAAACTGAAGTTTTTTCTTAATATCTCAAAGAAATGAAGTTCTAGTGACCAAACTTTTGGTATTGTAGGGGGTTTGGGGGACATCTAACTGTATGCCAAATTTTTGGAGTTAAGAGCTGGCCTGGGAGGCTGGGAGGCTGGGGAACTGAGATCTAGCAAACTGCATAACACTTGCTTGATCTAAACAATACTTTTCATGGTGCTTGAAAACTTGAATAAAATCTACAGTTTTTGTTCAACTAGTTTCAAATTTCAGATGTTAACAGGTGAAATGCTTAGGGTAACATGCTGTGAAAATGCAGTTACAGGAAAAAAATGTGCCATGGTCAAATCTGGGCAAAATTTAAGATACTGATTTTATATTTATACTAATAACTTATAAAATTTGAAAAATTCAGATATAATTTTGGGTATACAATTGAATCTTGATTAAATATAGTCATATACCTGAAAGGAAGTCTCTAGCTTCAGCAATTCTCAAAGGAGTAAATATATTTCCTGAATTTTTACAAAGTGCATAATGATCGGGCCCATTACTTCAAGAATTACAAAAATATTGAACTAATTTCTGTTATGTATATAGGAAATATACAGAGGAATTAATATATGAAAAATTATTTATATCAGGTCAATGGTTTTGATATAAGGCAGTCTTGAAGTGTAACAATGGGTTTTAAATGGAAAACAGAGATTTTTCCTTAATAATTCGAAGGAACGACATCCTAGTGACCCAATTTTTGGTATGGTAGGAGATTTTGGGGACATCTTAAGGTATGCTGAATTTCAGATTTGTATATCCAAGGGTTTCAAAACGTGCCAGTTTAACAGACCAACGGACAGACAGCCGACGGACAAAGGACCACGACTATAGCTCAGATGACTTACAGTCAGCTGAGCTAAACATGCTTTGGATTGTCATGTGAACACTCTAATGCACATTTGAAACGGTTAGTAAGAGGTTTGCATTTTATTGCATACAATACTAATTAATCTGTTGGAAATTATGTTACACAAAGCTTCCCTATTGTGTAAAGGACTGTCACTTGACAGTCATGTGACCATCTTACAATTAACAAAAAGTATAGTATTTTAAAACCACTTCTGTTCTTATAAAACCTCAAAATTAAATTTTGTGATATAAGCATTTCTGTTCAATTTGTAAAATCAAAGAGAAAAAGCAAATATAATTTATAAAAATTAATCTTCATAAAACATACTGCACTTAATAACTTTTAAAAATTTTAAAATATACCTTGGAATATAAAATATGTTAGGTAAATCCTAAACATATTTCACATGTAAAAGAAATGAACTATATAGCATGTCTTTATGTTAAATATACAGAGTGAAGCCAAATTTCATTCTAAAAATTAAAAGGAGTGACTATAGTCACAGAGTCGAGAATGAAGATCTTCCACTTTAAAGAACTGGTTTGAACATTAAGGTACTTCACTTTATAGGTAACAATGGTTCTTAACAGACTTGGTGTACCACAAAGTATGACTCCTAACATCACAAACAGGGTACAAACCACATCAAGTGGAAGTTAATACAACTGGAAGGGGGTCCACTTTTTCATGTGAGACCCTTCTAGTAGAATGACTGTATCCCTTTTATGAGACTTTCGACATCTGGTAATTTCTCTGAATCTTTGAAAAACTTGCTTAAGTAGAATATATATGTGTACTGTCTAAAGCTCTGTATCCACAAATTTGGTCCACATCCATGCCACTGTCCATAAAAAAAATGCAGCCCACAGAAAAGAGATCAGGAACGATTCAGACAATTTGTGAATGTTGAGTATGACCCCTGAATGCATCTTGAATATATCACCAAATTCTTAATGACTGGTGCCCTTACATTATAAAGGGAGGAATGAAAAAGGTGTTTGTCTGAAAACCTAATATACAAATGGATTTTACCCACTTGCAGACCTGATTTGTGGATACACAGAAAAAACAACTTTCCACAATCTTAAGGCATTATCAAGAAATACTATATTGGAAGATTATGAAGTCATCACCAACAGAAGCTCCATTCATCATTAGATCAGTGAACTGAACTCTGCTAAGTGCCTTGGTATAACAATAAGTGCATGTTGATAAAAGGTTTAAAACTGGTAATAACCAATAACTCTTCTTACTATTTCCTCTCCTTAGCTATAGCACCCATTGGCTTGCATTTTACAAACTCTAGAATTTTAATATGAATGTGAGCTTGGAGGCCCACAGTCACATTAAAAATATAAAGATGACTTGCCCTTCAAAAGTAAATTTTTGTGATCTTGCCGTACAATAACTGTCACAGAGTATATCCATTATTGTACATATTATTTTATATGTGTGCAGAATTCTACTAGTTTAACGCAGATCTTAGGTAGAATCAAATGAGTGAAATTTTCTTGGTTATCACTGGCAGATAATTAGAAATAGCCGATATATTTAAGATCTTTCAATTTTTGATACTCAAATGTCATGGAGGGGTTTCTTTTAATCTATATTCAATGATATCACACAAGAAACACTAATGGATACAGTATAAATGACTGTTATGTGTAGATGGGCATCTTATGCAGGAAGGTTTTCACTTTCAGGAGTATTTCCCTATCACAAATACAGTATTCGTGTACTCTGGGCACTCTCAAAATTGAATTATATTAAATAATTTTTGTACCCAAAAAGGCACCCCCTCCCCTGCTATTCTAGGTAAGACAGAACTTTTCTGAGCATTTTTGAAAAAACTTTTAGTTGCTATTTAGAGAAAATTTCCTTGTTAAGCCATGAATTATGGGCTTGGAACACTCTGACATAATTTCATGCAATCAAATTAATGGTGATTGTAAGTACTGTCAAAGTCTTTTTCAGGCGAGAATTGCTCATCCCTTTAGTTTTCGTAAAGATATCTCTAAAAAATTCGCTGGGGGCACTCACTTAGGGGGGGCAGGGTGGGCGGGCCATTACGTCAAATATGGTTTTGTGAATTTGAAACCCTAACAAACTAAAGCATAACAGAGTATATATATATATATTTGCACCGTAAGTTATGGTTGATAAAACAATCTATATCATCTCATCCTACAGGTGTCGGACAGGTAAAATGAATTCAACTAGGTATCATATACATAACAAAAATACACCTGTGTCTTCTACTGGCAGTTGTACTGTAGCATCAACTTGGCATCTCATCCGTAATATCTTTTTGTTAAATATCCCTGGCCTCATCTGGGAATAAAAAGACTTCATCACATCACACTTAGACATACGTGTCTCCACCTTTGGAATATGAGCCCTGTCTTCTAGGTAGGCTACCCATTGGAATATGGGAGAAGTCCCTCCCTGGGATACACTTAGGTACAAACAGCGTGAAAACGTACACGACGATACATATCCAACTGGACACCATCTTGACCCACACTGACGGCCAGTTCAGTCCAAACCGAGCCAGGTGAGACCGCTCAGGCCTGAAAAGACACGTTAAGCAAGTGATAATGGTGGTCAGGTCCAACATAACCATGGTAAAATGGCATTACCTAAAAACTCCACTTAAAACCGCACTTCTGATTAAGACCGCACCCAGACTTCGCCGAAATTCCAGGTGAGACATCGCGAGGGGCTCAAATACTAAGAACCCCCCTTTAAAACCGCACCAACTTTTGCTACGGAATGATTCGACAAAAGACACAATCAAGCTATCATCTAGAAATGAACACGCGTAGGTTATGACTCGGCCATTCCTGTCCACTTTTAAATTCCTTGGGCAATTTATTTAAACACATCATAACACATTTTGCAGGGTCACTCAAGCATGAAGTTTGGGAAGACGTAAGGGCCGGTGAACCTCTGTGTGTTTATACAGATTTTATATTCCGTGCCGTATTCTTGTTTGTTACTGATTTGTCATTATATTTTGGAAAAAATATTCTGCTGATCCATTTCAAGTCACTGTATATTTTAATTCTAAAAATGTTTGATGAAAATTCCATTTTCTGGAATTACTCGGAAGATTCAAATCATTTCTATACCGGTTACTTCGGTATTATCATCGTCACATCGTACGTTGACATCGCTCCATGTCACAATTTGCTGGTGCGTTTGAAAACATCGCTGGTCAACTTAACTAAATATCAAAGTAATTGAAGTTACCTTGTCGAGAGTTGCACATATAGGAAACATGACGCTTGATAACGAGTGATTTTAAGGTAAAATTAAAGTGGCCAGTCGGGGTAAGCAAGTTTTTTTCCTGAAGAAAGTTTCCGTGTGGGGAGCCATTTTGTCAAGGCAGTGTTCACGCAAGGCACGCTGGGACGAAATAGGTGGCTGTTCTGTTTACCACCCACCGCGTACAGCCGTTCAAAATATTCTTAGCAGAATACCGGGGCGTTTCAGCACATGGCGGCACTCAAACTTGATTTTAAAACGATCGTCTGCCATTGTGTGATTCCTTACGATGTCAGCTTTTTATTCATTTTACGTTTTAAACAAATAATCATTGCTAAATAATGCCCCAAATGGGTTTAAAGTAGGCTTTATTTCAATTTTTCTTGAGCATGCCCAACAAAGTGGGCCGCTGTGTGTTACAGCAGGGTTGTTGTAAACGTATTATTAGGTGACAATTACCAAAATTTCATAACAAGTTATATAACACACGAAAACTATTCAGAAATATTTAATTTATAAATAACAAATAATCGTAAATAATACATTTACACACGGCTCCCATGCATGCGAGACTGCTGCTAAGAACTGCCTTCGAAAGTTGCAATATTATCGCCCACTCGCCGGCCCCAAAACGATGTCTGTCAGGAAGATATTCAGGAAACCCTTCTAGTATAAACCGCACAGTGCTTTCAGGAAATCAACCTGATTTCAAGATTTTGAATTTCTTGATTAAACCGCGGTTTTAAGTGGAGATTTTATGGTACATTCATATTTACAATAATTGCCTCTGCCAGGAGGGTATGTGTTCATCCCTGTTTGTATGTTTGTGTGGGTATGTTTTTTCACAAAACGTGCATTAATTTTGCACAAATTTGGGAATATGGGGCAAATAAGTGAATGCAAACAAGGTTTTGGTAGCTTCCCACAATAAGGAACCCCACATGGTGGAGGCTTGTTTTCCTTAGAATGCATATTTCTAACATAAATTAAAAACAAGGGACCCATGGGTCACTTCACTCAGCTGAATTTTGGAAAATTTTAGTAACTGCAAAATATTTTTATTTCTTATGGTTTTTCATGTATATTACCATTTGAAAAGCTAAGAGAAAATGGCCCAGCTTAAATGAAACTCTGTAAATTATAGAATAATGGACATGAGCTAAAGCATATGGACTGTGTAATAAATGAAACCTTTGGCCTGAAACCATTTAGTGATGCACCAAGGGAAAAAATGAGCCTACGGTAAGTGTCATATAAAAGTTCCATTTCATAAACAAATAATGTGTGAGAGTAATTAAGTTTTCAAAAGTTAAATATATGGCCATATGAGTTAAAAATTAATCCCACAAAGTTTGACCATATTCCTAATTTTGAAAACTAGGTTTAACAGTGTTATTCACACCTAGGCCCCGCCAACTTTAAGAGATATGAATGAAATGCTACCAAGTATTTATATCTTCTTAAATCTTGTCAGTTAGCACTTACATTAGGTCCTAATATTTTACCATATTTGAATATTAGGATTAAATTCCTGAACATTTTTTTCTTTAAAAAAAATCAAAATTTTCCAAGTCTCAACAAAAAGAATTTTTTAACATTAAAATTATAAGCTTTGTCTTGTATATTAGTCCTGTGTATTGAAGCGGTGGGTCAGGGAGGGGTCTCTGTTGTTACTGTTCATGGCCGAAAAATGTGAAATTATAAGATTCATCTTGTTTAGAGTACAGGTCTGTCAACAGAATGGGGTGGGGGGGAGGGGGAGAAAGGCTCCCTGTGGTATTTATGCTGGCAGCCTGATCAAGCTCAACAAGAGAGAGGGCTTGCCCCAGTGATGGGATTTCATAACAGCCTGGGGAGCACAGAGAGCTGCACTGAATGACCAACAGTGACTCCAGTGGACTGCTTGACAATGTAAGGGAATACAACAAGAGCCTCCAAAATAATTCAATAACAAGCCTAATTTTGCAGCTTTTATTTTCAAATTTCAGATTTTAAAGGCTCCCTGTGGTATTTATGCTGGCAGCCTGATCAAGCTCAACAAGAGAGAGGGCATGCCGCAGTGATGGGATTACATAACAGCCTGGGGAGCACAGAGAGCTGCACTGAATGACCAACAGTGACTCCAGTGTAATGCTTGACAATGTAAGGGAATACAACAAGAGCCTCAAAAATAATTCAATAACAAGCCTAATTTTGCAGCTTTTATTTTCAAATTTCAGATTTTATCAGATTAAATCCTTATTTGTACATGCTGTGAAAATTAGATCCACAGTACTTACAGGAAAAAAATGTGCCATGGTCAAAGTTGGGCAAAATTTAAGGTACCAATTTTTTATTTCTGTTAATATTTTTAAAAAGTTAAAAGATTTTGATCTAATTTTGTTTATACAATTTAATTTTGATTAATTAAAGTTATATTATTGGAAAAAAAGTCCATAGCTTTAAAATGTTTTGTGTTAAGTGATCAAATATCTTTCCTGATTTTTTACAAAATGCATTATGTTTCGGCCCATAACTTTCTAAATTATATAATACAGACCTAATTTCTGGCATATAAACAAAGGAACTATATAGCGGAATATTTATGGTAAATATGAGGAAAAACAGATGAGTGGTTTGGTAGTTAGGCAGTCCTGAAGTGTGAAAATAGGTTTTAATAAAAAATTGAGGTTTTTCCTTAATTTCTCAAAGGAACAAAGTCGCAAAGACCCAGTTTTTGGCTTGGTAGGAATTCTTGGGGACATCTAACATTATGTCGAAATTAGGATTCCTAGGTCTTACGGTTTCAAAACGTGCCACATCTACGGACGGACGGACGGACGGACAGACGGACTGACAGACAAATGGACGGACGGACGACGGACAATGGACCACAACTATAGCTCAGATGACTTATAGTCAGCTGAGCTAAAAATTGCAGTTTATTTTCTACATAACTTTTCATGTATTTGTTCAATTGTTTAGAAAAAGTGACCCATGATTCACGAGGCTCAGTTGTATAGCATGACATTAGGGCATTTTATTAAACACAGAAATTTACCATCTGAAAATGAAATTGGGATTGGTTTATTTAACTGACCCTAGTTTTTCCTTAGTAATGGGTCACCAATATGTAATGTCTGAATCAGATCAGGACTGGTATATATAGGCTGCACAAATGAAGGTAATATGTGTGAAGAACTGTTGAGCAAATTTTGTTCAAACTCAGCAAAACATGGAGGTGTCTACCCATGGGGCTCCCATCCTCAAAATCTAGTGAAAAAAATTTACATCATTTCCACAGATTTCCCCTTGGTGATCACCATCAAGGTCACCAGTTTTGAAAGTCCATTGAGAACTGGTTAAAACTGTGTATAAAGTCTGAGTAACAAATGTGAAGACTCGGCCTCTGGATACCCAATATTACATTAAGTTCAGTCCAGTCAGGAGTTTTTATTTTGTTCTTTGCTATTTTTTTATGTCTGTAAGCTTAAAGGTTCATATTTGTTTGCAATAATATGTGTATTATCTCATGTAACGATGTTATTGGCTCATTTTGACAAAAACAAAAGTTTCCCATATAAAACAACCCTACATGTGTCCTTTATATCCGCAGTTCACCTGTTTTAAATGCTGTTATGGTTTCATGTTTGAGTAAACACAGTACACTTGTGTCTATTTACGATAACAAGACTGCCTGACCAGATGTCCTTTTTTTCACATGCACTACATTTTTAATACCAGCATAAGAAACATGTATAATTAATATACCTGGCATGTCAATGGGTCCTTGTGATACTGCAGGAAGCAAATATTGTGGCACGAATTTTGTTTGGCACAGATTGTGGATGCTTTTGTTGGTGTATTCTTTATAGCCCCATTACTTACATATACCACTCTGTCAGCATCACCATGATGTAGAGTCCTGCCAGGATGAAGATGAAGTGAAAGAAGGCGTAGCTGTACGCGACACCCTCCCGCTCATCGTATATGATCACCTGACCCCTCTCATCGTGTGAATCATCTGTACACAGTAACATTAACAACATGTCAGACTAAATATACAAAACACTATTCCATTGAAATATATAATTAAATTTTAAAATAAAATAAAGAAATCACGTGACAAATATAATTATTTCACTGGCATGAGTATTAAAGCTTTGTATCAGATTTGTGGGTTATTCAAAGAGATAAGCTAGATGTTTATCTATGTAGATAATAAAGGATGTAATCTTCAGTTGAAATAACTTCACAATAGTCAACACATACACCATATGAATAGAGGCCACTTAGAGGCATATTTGACAAGATGCACTGAATATTACTCAGGACTGTCCCCTGACCTGATAATGAGTTAACATACCTGAAGATATATTCTACCTAGCACAGTGTTTTGGAAGTAATGACTGAAGGAAATATCACCGGTTGAAATACAGAAAATATGAAAACCAACCCCTGTTTACAAAACTGAAATGTATGGACTCCACATTTCTGTAACAAAACTGGCCCTAAATAACTTGACCCTAAATAACTAAATAAACAATCTGTCAAGTGACCAATGGGTCAAAATGCTCAGCTGACTAGCATATTTTGGAATAATATTCAACACTGTCAGTCATATTTTTGTATGAACTACTTGATAAATTAGACCTTTTGTATCAATTTTAACTAAAACAGGGCAAACTATAATTAAATAAAAAAATCTGTAAGCAACATTTCTTCATGAGCTCATAGAAAAATTTTGTTCAAATTTTCTGCACAGGTATGTATATATTAACAAGCCACTTTTAATGAATTTTAAGGTCAAATTGTAAAATTTAGTTCAACGGCCTTGCATATTCAGAACTAGGAACCTAAGGACCCATGGGTCTTGACACTCAGCTGAATTTGTCTATAAGGATATGTTTATTAATTTTTCCAAACTATGGGTCCTGAGACCAGTTTGAAACCAACCTGTCTACCCAAACTGGAGTTATCATTCATAAAATAATTTGTGAAATGATTGGCCCTGTAACCTTGAACTTTAACCTAGTGACCCCAAAATCAAAAGGAAACTTCCCCTGTTGACAAGTGTGCCAAAAATGGAAGACAGAAAATTTGTAATGAAAAGTTTGTCTTAAAATGCAAAAACAATCAACCTAAAGTAGTAGGTCCTGTGACCCTGAACTTTAACCAAATGACCCAAGTTCTTACTCTAGTAGTGGGCCATGTTTAAGTCAGGTTTGAAACCAATATTGAAACTGGTGTTATCATCTATAACTAATATGTGGATAGATGGATCTCGTGACCCCAATATCAACAAGTTTTTCCCACTATTGACAGATAAGCAATATCTGGAAAATGAAAGATTAGGGATAAAAGGTTTGGCTAAAATACATCAACAAAACAATTTTATTTAAAAATGTGGGTCCTGTGACCTTGACCATTGACCTAATGACCCCAAAATCAACAGGGTTCTTACATTACTGGTGAGTCATATATAAGTCAAGACTGAAACCAATATGTGCATCCAAACTGGAGTTATCATCTGCAAACAAATATGTGCACAGATGGCCACTTTGACCTTTGACCCAAGATTGATAGAGATCTTCCCCTATTGGCAGGTGTTCTATATGTGCAAGATGAAAGATCTAGCAAAGATCTGAAAAGTATGGTTAAAAATGTATCCACACACTTTTAAAAATGTTGGTCCTGTGACCTTGAACTATGACGTCATGACCCCAATATCAAAAGGTTTCTTGCTTTAGTGGTGGGCCATATATTTTATTTTATTTATTTATTTATACATATATTTTACCAGGATGGCCCATTCAGCATGTTCAGCTGTTTTTGATGGGGTCCTGGAAATATCACAGAGAAATATACATTGACAAAGATATATACATTCTATACTCATATTAAAATAGTACATTGAAAATAAAATAAAATGTTTAAAACAACGATCTAAACATACACATATTTAAAACATATAGATTGCTACATATGACACAAATGTAATCATATACAATAATAAAGGTCGAGTAACTAAAATTCTGAGTTTAAAACATGGAAATCGTCATAAAAAGGATTTATATAGTTGTTTAAAACGCTTAACATCAGTTTCGTGTCTTAAATTATTGGGAAGTTGATTCCAGTAATGCGGGCCTGAGTAAAGAAAGCTTGATTTAAATCTATCAGTTCTCGGTTTTATGATGGCAAGATTGCCACTGGTCGTGTGTCGTGTATTGTATGGGTTACGTGCATATTTGAGACCATGTCTAAAAGTAGGAGGTGCATCACCAAATAATCATTTAAAAACTAAAAGATTTACAAAATAGCGATATCTCTGTTCCACGGTCATCCAACCTAACTGAATTATTAATGATGCTGGAGAAGTATTTATATCGAAGTTTTTTGTAACAATACGGGCAGCTTTATTTTGGAGTCTCTGGATTTTTTACTTGTACGTTTCCACCCCAAACAGCAATACAGTAATCAATATGGCTTTGAATAAGAGAATGATATATAAGTTTTAGAGTTGGTGTTTGAAGAAACTTGCTAAGTCGGTAAAGGACATGTAATTTTGTGATAATTTTATCGTAAATAAAATATATATATACTATGTCACTTTAAATTGGAGTTATTCATAAATGAATTTGCAGACAGATCACTCCTGTGACCGTGACCTTTGACCTTGTGACCCAAAGATCAATAGAGATCTTCCCCTATTTGCAGGTGTTCTATATGTGCAAGATGGAAGGTCTGACATGATAAGTATGGCTTAAAATGCATCAACAAATATTTTTTAAAAATGTGGGTCCAATGACCTTGACCTTTGACCCCAAAAATCAACAGGGTTCTTGCTTCAGTGGTGGGCCATAAATTTCTGAAGTTTGAAATCCATATGTCAATCCAAACTCAATTTATCATTTGGAAACTAATTTGTGGACAGACAGACGGACGGACAGAGTGATTACTGAAGGGCACCTGCTTTTTCAAGCAGTCCTGGCCATTACGAGCAGAATAAATGTCAAAGCAATCTATGCATTAGTTATTTGAAAAATTGGAGCATTTGCATTATTATCTTATCTTAAACACTTGTACTACTTAAATTGTCCTGTCTGTATATTTGTCCGAGAACATCCTCAAAGACAGGCCATGATAGTGGGCCAGTTTTGGTATAAACGCCTGTCTGATGCACTAACTAACAGTATGTACACCAATTTGGCCCTTCAACTTGTACACAATTGAATTCCCAGCAGCATCACATCACAGCTTGGTCTTGCACAATCACACTGCGCTCGCCATGCACTGCTGACTTTCACCTTGGCCAATAACCTCAAAGACGTATATGGAATGGTTCTCTATTGGCCACCAGACACTGCTACCTTATGAGTCTTGGGAGTTTACTACCTTTGGGTCTAGCCTCACAATACGCAGCAATATACACCCTCCCCTTGCAACAAGACCCAACAGGTCCCCATTTTCTATTTTTTACATTTGTCATGAGCTGGTCAGGCCAATTCTGTTCAAACTTTGCTGACAGGTACATTTGTATAAATGAAACTCAATTACTGAGGTTAATTTCTTATTTCTAATCACAATATTCGAGGTGGTAAATATCACAAAATTGATGAGTGGCCATAGTTTTGATCAGTATATTTGAAATTATGATCATATTGAAAACAAAGTTAAACAGAGGCAGGGCTTAAATATAGGGATCATTAATGGACTGTGCAATTTAAAATTATCAAAATTATGTGTAACTTTTTATGAATTTATTTTTTGTGAAACAGCCTTGAACAACAAAGAGTCTGATATTAAAATCATGATTTCACTGTGTAACTCACACAACATAAGAAACGATGACCCAATTTCATGTAAGCACAGAAATTCCACCAAGAACTGTCTGGATATTGAGCAATAACTTTCTAGGTCTAATGGTTACGACTTGTGAACTGCTTACAGATGGACCTACGGTAGGACAGCTGGATGGTCGGACGTTTAGTAGAGGAGTGATGGACAGAGACAGATTGCTATAACACAAAATGAATGAATGTCAGCTCAGCTAAAATAACATAAAAGCACAAATCAGCTACCTATAACTACCAGCTTGGAAAAACTTAACACGTCCTTCACAACAGCCATATTGACTACTTCACTATTTGCCACTTCAAGCAATGCTGTTAATTGCCTAAGCTCACCAGTAATGAATAACAACACTAATATCAGTAATACAGACAATGTATGGAATACAACAATTTAATGTCAACAGTAGCAGGATTCAAAATATTACAAAACAAACCATGCTTTACCTATAGTCTCGACAGCATCTGAGGCAGAGGTAAGAAAATGCAAAGTGACATGTCATATTCACAAAAAAGACACTCATAATGAAGAATAAAACAAAACTATACAGTATAGTCATAATTAAGAAATTTCATAGTATAAGCATAGTAAAGCAAAATAGAACCTCAAAATTACAGAAAAAAGAAGGGACTTTGTTTTTTATTCATGCTAGAGAGGTGTCCATATAATAAACGTTAAGGACCAACTATTTTTTACCCATAATGGAGATGTGTCCATATTATAAATATTAAGGAAGAACTATTTTTTATCCATACTGGAGATGTGTCCATATTATAAATGTATAGGACTATTTTGTTTATCCATATAAGGGAGATGTCCATATTATAAATGTTAAGGAACAACTGTTTGACACATTCAGGCACAGCCTTCCTATTAAGTCTGCAGAATGCTCACCTTAGATGGGAGCTGACTGTTAAAAAAATCTCCCTTTTCAGCTGAGAATTGAAACTCAAAACTCTGCTTGAATTCATGTGCTCTACCCCTAGACCACTGAAGCCAGTTAATTTCACACTAGTTACTGGGGATGGATTATCCTCGCAAATTCCTGGTATAATGTGATTATTTGTGTTAAAGGGCCCCAATCACCTATAATGCATGTTGAATTAACATGAAAAATAGCTTTTTTCCTTTAGAATTAATGTGTACCTGCCAAAATATTGCCTTAAAACCATTTGCTTGTTCCCATAAATGAGTGTTAAAAACAATGTATCAGACTTGAACACAGGTGTCAACATAAACACAGCGCATGGGGCCGTGTGCATCGGGAAGTCATAAAACGTATCAATCAGGAGATGCCTTGACTGACTTGGCCAAGAAAATGTAATACATGTTCCCGCAGGCTAAAACATCACATGTTGAGAATCATATTCGGACCTCCCATCATGTGGCCTTGTTATGGTAAACTGACACATGTGGACTATGTTTACCAACACGAAGAGCCATAACAAGGTGTTAAACAGCCTTGTGCGAGGTACTATGGCTGTGTACTGAGATGGTTTTGTGGGAAACTTTTGTATAAAGCAAAACTGAACTGATAGTGTGAAAGAATAGGCATAGTATTGCTCCTGATTGTGTCCCTTTAACAAAGCATCTCCTGTTAGAAGGTCAATTTGTCAACCTCTTATCTGTGATATGTAACATATTTGGGCATGTTTTTTATTTAGTTCCTTTATGGTGGAACTCATATGCATATCCAACTTACAGTTTGTTGCATACTGCAAGGAAATGAAGAAATGAACCACTGTACATGGTACCATGGGCATTAAATTAAGCAACTGTGAAATGAGCATCACCCAAAAGAGTACTTCTGTTGGCTGCATTTCTGATGCTACAAGATATGCCGACTTTAACAAAGATAAGTTATCTATAGTTAGAGACTATACATTTTTCCTATTTCATATCATGTTGTAGTCAGAACCTTATCACATCAGAGAGAAAAACACTGAAAACATAAATCAGATCTTACCTGATCTTTGGCAACAGCAACAGCAAACAGTTCTCTGCTGCAAAGAGCAAAAAAACATGAGAATATCTTAAACCTATGATGTACAAATCATGTAGGCAAAAAGTGTATAGCCATAATCTATATGCTCCTGTATTCGTGTGTGTACAAGGTGAGCTTTTGTATAAGGCAACAGTCATTTTTAAGGTCCAGTTTTCTGTCACCAATTGATTTTTTGACAAGTGACCCATGAGTCATGACGCTCAGCTGACTGGGAAGAGATTAATCAGAATGGTAGTATATACTCATTCAACTGAAGCATCAAACAGATTAACCAACAGGCCAAGATTAAGTCTGTTTTTATATATCTATAAATAGAGAAAAAATGTGTAAACTTTAAAAACTAGAACATGGGTAGCCCACAAGTGACTATGTGTATCCGCCAAAATCAGAGTGGAACGGGTGAAGGGAGGCATGGATTGAGTGGCAAGGGGAAATAGAGTGAGGTATGTTGCATATTAGCATGAATGTCTGCAGTCTGAATGTGTATGTAGGTTGTGCCACCTACTACAAATCCAGCAAGCTGTTCAAGTTGTATACATATGCGAAATTTTAGGCAGAAAAGTCAAACCACTACATGTGTATGAGTGATTATAGCCCATGGCAGACAAACAGACACTGTGCAAAATTGGTTGCAGGTGGCCCCTCCAGTTTTGTGTATGATAAAGACCTATGTGAGATCTAAACACATACACAATTTTGGCCCAATTAGTCAAACGATTTCTGAGAAATGAGCTTGGATGTGTGCAGCATTAACTAGAATTTAGGTGGCGCCACCTGTCATAAAATCAAGAAAGCTGTCCAGGATGTATAAACCTGCAAAATTTAAGGCAGTTATGTCAAACCACTACAGAGAAATGAGTGATTTTAGGCCTCAGCAGACAGACAGACGCTGTGCAAAATGTGCAAAAATGGTTGCAGGTGGCCCCTCCAGTTTTGTGTATGATAAAGACCTATGTGAGATCTATACACATGCAAAATTTTGGCCCAATCAGTAAAAAGGTTCCCGAGATATGAGCTTGGATGTGTGCAGCATTAACTAGAATGTAGATGGCGCACCCTGTTATAAAATCAAGAAAGCTGTCCAGGATGTATAAACCTGCAAAATTTTAGGCAGTTATGTCAAACCACTACAGAGAAATGAGTGATTTTAGGCCTCAGCAGACAAACAGACAGACGCTGTGCAAAATGTGCAATAATGGTTGCAGGTGGCCCCTCCAGTTTTGTGTATGATAAAGACCTATGTGAGATCTATACACATGCAAAATTTTGGCCCAGTCAGTCAAATGGTTCCTGAGATATGAGCTTGGATGTGTGCAGCATTAACTAGAATGTAGGTGGCACCACCTGTCATAAAATCAAGAAAGCTGTCCAGGATGTATAAACCTGCATACTTTAGGCAGTTATGTCAAACCACTACAGAGAAATGAGTGATTTTAGGCCTCAACAGACAAACAGACAGACGCTGTGCAAAAATGATTGCAGGTGGCGCCACCTTTTTTGTGTATGTTATAAAGCTATCCAAGGGCTACATTTGTATAAATTTTATTTCCTGATCGGTCAAACAGTTCCTGAGATATGAGCTTGGATGTGTGCAGCATTAACTAGAATGTAGGTGGCGCCACCTGTCATAAAATCAAGAAAGCTGTCCAGGATGTATAAACCTGCAAAATTTTAGGCAGTTATGTCAAACCACTACAGAGAAATGAGTGATTTTAGGCCTCAGCAGACAAACAGACAGACGCTGTGCAAAATGTGCAAAAATGGTAGCAGGTGGCCCCTCCAGTTTTGTGTATGATAAAGACCTATGTGAGATCTATACACATGCAAAATTTTGGCCCAATCAGTCAAACGGTTCCCGAGATATGAGCTTGGATGTCTGCAGCGTAAGCTATAGTGTAGGTGGTGCCACCTGTCATAAAATCAAGAAAGCTATCCAGGATGTATACGCATGCCGAATTTCAGGTAAATTAGTCAATTCACTGCAGAGATATGAGTGATTTTAACACAAGGCAGATGAACAGATGGACACTGTGCAAACATGGTTACAGGTGGCCCCACCTTTTTTTGTGTATGTTATAAAACTATCCAAGGGCTACATTTGTATAAATTTTATTTCCTGATCAGTCAAACGTTTCCTGAGATATGAGCTGGATGTCATCAGCTTGAACGTGAATGTAGGTGGTGCCACCTGTCATAAATTCAAGAAAGCTATCCAGGATGTATACGCATGCCGAATTTCAGGTGTATTAGTCAATTCACTGCAGACATATGAGTGATTTTAACACAAGGCAGATGAACAGATGGACACTGTGCAAACATGGTTACAGGTGGCGCCACCATTTTTTGTGTATGTTATGAAGCTATCCAAGGGCTACATTTGTATAAATTTTATTTCCTGATCGTTCAAATGGTTCCCGAGATAAGAGCTTGGATTTCTGCAGCGTGAACATGAATAAAGGTGGCGCCACCTGTCATAGAATCAAGAAAGCTATCCAGGATGTATAAGCATGCCAAATTTCAGGTGAATTAGTCAATTCACTGCAGAGATACGAGTGATTTTAACACAAGGCAGATGAACAGATGGACACTGTGCAAACATGGTTACAGGTGGCGCCACCATTTTTTGTGTATGTCATGAAGCTATCCAAGGGCTACATTTGTATAAATTTTATTTCCTGATCGGTCAAACGGTTCCTGAGATATGAGCTGGTTGTCATCAGTGTGAACGTGAATGTAGGTGGCGCCACCTGTCATAAATTCAAGAAAGCTATCCAGGATGTATACGCATGCCGAATTTCAGGTGTATTAGTCAATTCACTGCAGAGATATGAGTGATTTTAACACAAGGCAGATGAACAGATGGACACTGTGCAAACATGGTTACAGGTGGCGCCACCATTTTTTGTGTATGTTATGAAGCTATCCAAGGGCTACATTTGTATAAATTTTATTTCCTGATCGTTCAAATGGTTCCCGAGATAAGAGCTTGGATTTCTGCAGCGTGAACGTGAATAAAGGTGGCGCCACCTGTCATAGAATCAAGAAAGCTATCCAGGATGTATAAGCATGCCAAATTTCAGGTGAATTAGTCAATTCACTGCAGAGATATGAGTGATTTTAACACAAGGCAGATGAACAGATGGACACTGTGCAAACATGGTTACAGGTGGCGCCACCATTTTTTGTGTATGTCATGAAGCTATCCAAGGGCTACATTTGTATAAATTTTATTTCCTGATCAGTCAAATGGTTCCTGAGATATGAGCTTGGATGTCTGCAGCGTGAACGTGAATATAGGTGGTGCCACCTGTCATAAAATCAAGAAAGCTATCCAGGATGTATACGCATACCGAATTTCAGGTGAATTAGTCAATTCACTGCAGAGATATGAGTGATTTTAACCCAAGGCAGATGAACAGATGGACACTGTGCAAACATGGTTACAGGTGGCGCCACCATTTTTTGTGTATGTTATGAAGCTATCCAAGGGCTACATTTGTATAAATTTTATTTCCTGATAGGTCAAACAGTTCCTGAGATATGAGCTAAGATGTCTACAGCGTGAACGTGAATATAGGTGGCGCCACCTATCATAAAATCAAGAAAGCTATCCAGGATGTAAAAGCATGCAGAATTTCAGGTGAATTAGTCAATTCACTGCAGAGATATGAGTGATTTAACGCAAGGCAGATGAACAGATGGACACTGTACAAACAGGGTTACAGGTGGCGCCACCATTTTTTGTATATGTTATAAAGCTATCCAAGGGCTACATTTGTATAAATTTTATTTCCTGATCAGTCAAACGGTTCCTGAGATATGAGGGTTATGTGATGAAACAGACGCACAAATGGACACTGGGCAGACAGGAAAGGTCAGAGGTCAACACAAATTGGTTAGGCACCAGTTCACATGTGACCCGATAATTGGTGTAAGTTTCAGAAAAATTGTATTGTAGTTATTGAGATACTGCAGTTTTTGTATCAAATTTTCCATTATTCTGGGGGGGTATTTTGGGGTCATACAGCTTAAAGAATATGGGTAACAGAGACCTTATTTCAGGATTCCATGGAGACTTTTCATGGGTCTCCCTGTGTGTCAAGAATGAAGATTCTAGGTCCAGTTTTTATGATTTGTGCCTTGTTAACAGATGTTCATATCTTAAAAGGTCTAAAAAATAGAGGAAAAAATCGTAAAAAATGGAACAATATAGGTGGCGCCACCAGTCTGCAGGAACTGATGGAACATCTCATGATCAATATGTATGCCAAAAATCATGACCATCAGTAATGTAGTTATTGAGATATTGAAGTTTTTTTATGAAATTTTTTACTATTCTGGGGGGGTACTTTGGGGCCCCATAGCTCGAAGGATATGGGTAATAGAGATCTAATTTCTGGTTTCCAAGGAGATTTTATATGGACCTCTCAGTGTGTCAAGAATTAAGATTCTAGGTCCAGTCTTTACGATTTTTGCCTTGTTAACAGATGTTCACATTTTTAAAGGTCTCAAAAATAGAGAAAAAAATTCTTTAAAAAATCGAAAAATACAGGTGGCGCCACCAGTCTGCAGGAAGTGCTGGAACATCTCATGATCGATATGTATGCCAAAAATCATGACCATCCGTCAATTAGTTAATGAGATATTGAAGTTTTTGTATGAAATTTTTTACTTTTCTGGGGGGTACTTTGGGGCCCCATAGCTTGAAGGATATGGGTAACAGAGACCTAATTTCTGGTTTCCAAGGAGATTTATCATGGACCTCTCAGAATCCCAAGTTACAAGGTTCTAAGTCCAGTGGTTACAATTTGTGCCCTGTTAACGGACAGACTGCCGGACGGACAACGGACAAAGAGTGATCGCTATAGCTCAGATGACTTACAGTCAGCTGAGCTAAAAATACCTTTGAGTTGGTATCAACTAGGCATGCCATTGATAGATTTTAAAAAATGGATGATGGTAATTTTCTATTTTTTTTGTGCAGCAAATGGCTGTTACTTTTCAGCATACTTTCAGCATATAGTACAAGTAAGGTTTAATTTACTCCTTCCACATATTATTCTATACAGCACATTTAATGGTAATATAGAGGGTACATAAAATAATTGATTAAATCAACAAAGTTTGTTTCCTTCATTTCACTAGTACAAAGTATTTTTTTTTCTTAAAAAGTTGTGATGCTCTTTGCAGAGGCATAAGCACTGAAATTATGGAATTTGTGGAACAGTGAGCACACTGACGACAGTAGGATGTATATCATACTTAATATACGCCAGTGCTTTAATACAGTATACATGTACATTTACATACTGTATTACATTAAAAATATCAAATCTCATTCTTTGTCAAAGATGACATTTTAATGTGACAATTTGTGTGCAAATTACTATAACATTGTATATGAACTTTACACTATACAATTTATACAATAATTCTGTGAATTCAGATAGTATTATAGATAGTAACCCATGTAATCAAAAAACAAACTACAGTATGTATTGACAATATATATTTTTATTATTGTTATAACTTTTTATTATTATTTTTTTATTTTATTCTTTTTATTGACAATGTACTTCAGGTTTACTCACACTAGGTGATGCTGGCCTGATTCCTAGATTATGGCCTTGCTGTGTAGTCCTCAGGCTGAAAAGAGATGCCAGGATAAATATATGAAAACAATTCAAAACGTATCAAAGATTGCTTGAGTGTAAGTGTGTGTATTTGTTCACAACGTAACTTACACATTCATGAATGGAATCTCATGGAATTTTAAGGGCATTTTGGGAATGGGCCACTGAGGAACCAATAAGATTTTGGTGTGGATCTTGCACATGATCTGGATACAGAAATGTCATCAACGAATATTCACAAATGAATTCAATGGCAGAGGCTTGCATTCATTAGAATGAAAAATGTTAGTTTTCAATAATGTTCTGTGTGTTCCATAATCCTGATACTGACCACTGCCACCTGAACATTTCACTCAAGATTAAAGTATTTTTTTATTAAACAAATTTTTTAAATTACACTGCATGACCTCCACATTTTTTTTACAGTGGAAAACACATTTTATGTATGTGTTGACAAAATTTATATTCAGTACAGTTCCTGGCTAAAGACACCCCTCTGGGCAGATAGGCCGTGTAAAGGACAGTCTTCAGTTCAACCAAGCACTTTTATTACTTTAAGAACCCCTTTTGGGTGGAGAACCCCCTCTTCAGGAAATGCACACTTT
Organism: Sipunculus nudus; assembly: GCA_026874595.1. Lineage (NCBI taxonomy): Eukaryota > Metazoa > Annelida > Sipuncula > Golfingiida > Sipunculidae > Sipunculus > Sipunculus nudus. The sequence goes on from CM049313.1 coordinate 62,985,068, forward strand.
GCTACCACCCAACGATTAAAATCATCCCCATCAAGGGAAACACATTTGGGCGCCTGGGCAGTTGGTAGGAAAAATACTTTTTAACTGCAATTATGTTCTATTTCTAGTAAGCTTCCCACCACTTAAAACTGTTTTCTTTATTTAGACAGGTGACTTGTGTCACAAAACAAAGGTATTTGCACTCCATTTACCTCAAAAGTTTCTTATTTGTTCCAAAATGTGACAGTACTTTCAGAGTTCTCATTATGCTAAGCTTTAACTGAACTGAAAGAGTCATTGTGTTTAGGGGCCATATTATTCTCCCACTGCCAAGGGACAGATGATGATAATATATTTGTCAAGTATTATATACATGATGGAGCTCCGTGTCATGACCCTGCAAGACTGGGGACTTGGGTTGGCTTTAGATCAAAGGTGATCAAAGTCATTTATTATGCTCATGTTGGGTTACTGATATGCTCATTCATCCATTGCTCAAAATGATGAATAAGTTGTTCAAATGTCAGCCCTTTAAATTAAGTTTTTACAGTTTGGATGATAACTTGATCAGTGCCCCAGACATGAGCCAATCACTGATGATATAACATATGCTTTATGGATAGAAGTCACATGGGCCAATCACTAGGAACGTAGAATACACTTTTAATTTATCTGTCTTTAATAACTTTGCCATCCATGAAGAATGTTAACATAACCAAGATTAATAAGATTAGTGATGTTAGAAATAATTTTAGTTGAGCTGTGATTTTTTCAGGATTTTGAAAAAATTGAGACATATGGGAAATGCTTTGAACAACTCATGGCATATCTGTGAGTAAGTCCTGCCACTCTCTCAGTCCATTTTGGAATGTGTAATCTGCATCAAATAATGATGTTAGAGGCCAAAATCAATAATTAATGTAAAAGCCTCATAAATAATAAAAATAAATGCAGTATTTCATGGATGTTTACATTCCTGGTCTAGAACTTAGACATGTGGCCATAATAGGACTGGAGGGCTGACCCCCTCTGGGGGGACATCCCACAATAACAGACAAATCGTCCAATCCCATACAGAGGGGTTTGACGGTGTCCTCTTGTGACTTTATCATTGAAAATTGAATAAACAGTTTTACCTGGCAAAGATTACCATTCCAAACATGATGATGGCACCAACATAGGCAGAAAGCATGCTCATCAACTTTGTCATTTCTGGCCGACATCTGATCTTGACCTCCCTGATTGGTCCCGTATCTGCTGTCTGGTTATACAGATGTGAGCTGTTAGACAACTTGGTCAGATTCATGGTCACAGTTGGTGTGAAATCCCCTGGAAACTGTAGCTTTGCAATCTCTAACTGGGCAGCAGAGGGATTTGAAACTGCAATTACAGAAAAAAAACTAAAATATCAGCAGAAGCTGAAAAAAGCCCTCAGCCAAAAGAAGTGTTTATAGGTGGTAACAGTAACAAGTAGAAAATATTTATTCTCTCATGGATGTATATCTGTACATGTCTCATTAATAAATTTAAACTGGAGAAGTATGTACCATGTGTCATAACAATCCACCAAATGCTTTTAGATGATATCCAGCTCACAAGGCCAAAGTTGAAAAATTCAATAAAAAATCATTAACAAGGGACCTATGGGTCACGGTGCTCAGCTGTTATATATGATAAAAAAATATTATTTAGAAATGAGGCACATGCTGGTTTTATGTGGTAATAAAAATAAGCTGTATTATGAGTTGTTGTTGTTTAGCTTATGTATGATTTTGATAGTACCTTTGGAGACAGGAAAGAGGATTAATTTCATTTATTTTATTAACAAATGGAGTGCGATTGTCACACAGATTTTGACTTGGCAATATAACTTATAAGCAGAACATATAATATAAAAGTTTAACTATTTATTAAAAAAATTACAAATATTGTCCCAAATATTATTTTCTATTAAAAATAATAAGAGAATAGTATGATTTTTTCAAGTAAAATATAACTGAAATGATTATTAAAATAATATTAAAGAATATATTCATGAATGCATTCATTAATACATTTTGAAAGTATTTGCACTGGTATTCATATACTTTCATTTTTACCTGAATTCCCATTCTTATGAAAGAAATTTTATAATGGAGTACATATTCATATTCGTGTTTAAATACAATTGCAAAGTATTCGCACCATGTCTGGTATTTATTCAGTTTTCACCAAACAATGATGTTGAGAATCCAGAATATACAAAATTCACACATTAAAATAATGATCATAAGTACCTGGTTTTATGGCTTTTATTTATATTAAAAAAAAATGTAATATATTCATTTTGGACTAATTTCACATCAATGTACTAACTATAGACACAGTAGGAATCAAGATAATAATATTATCACTTGCATCTTTGTCTATCATTTATTTCCTTCATATGATCCCTAATGATTAGTAATGAATAACATGATTTACTTTTTTATCATTAAAATTGAACTGGAAAATACCATAGGTGACTGCATGGTGTTATTTGGAATACCTGACATTCTATCCATTGATACAAAATTCTTATATCATTGGTAACTGCAAGTTAATATCCTGTTATTATCAACTAACAAATTCCTTTTCTATTTTTCTTTAATTTGTTATTAAAAACCAATAAAAATTTATTAATTTATTGTTTATTGTTATGTTGTTGGTTAAAACTACTAGATGAGTTGGGTTGGACACCTGGATCAACTGTGGCTGGCCATTATATAATAAGCTGCCTGGAGCCCCAGTTTATGCCTCGCCTCAAGCATGCATAATTTGCTGAGAGTTCAACAAGGTCAACATACAGGTAACTCAAGAGGTGCTACAGAGAGCCAAGGTCTGACATGGTCTCATAAAAACATTAATAAAAGCTACAATTTTGGCCAATTTCTTTCAGCTTTTTAAACTAAAAAGCTGAAATCTGTATGTGTGCATGATATGAAAATTACATCAACAGTGCTCACAGGAAACAAACATGCCATGGTCAAAGTTGGGCAAAATTTAAGGTACTAAATTTATATTTATACTAATAACTTATAAAATTTGAAAAATTCAGAACTAATTTTGGGTATTCAATTGAATCTTGATTAAATAATGTTACATCCCTGACAAAAAATCTCTAGCTTCAGCAATCCTCTTGTTAAGGGAGTAAATATATTTCTTGATTTTTTACAAAGTGCATTTTGTTTGGGCCCATAACTTAAAACAATTATGCAATACTGACATCATTTCTGGCATGTGCATAGAGAATGTATAGAAAAATATGTATATTATATATGATTAAAGTCAGATCAGTGGTTTTGATATTAGGCAGTCTTGAAGTGTAACAATGGGTTTTTAATGGAAAAATGAAGTTTTAATATGAAATATCTCGAAGGTATTAAGTCCTAGTGACCAAATTCTTGGCATGGTAGGGGATTTTTGAGACATCTAATTGCATGCCAAATTTTAGGAACTGAGAGCTGAAGCGGGGGAGCTGAGCACTTGCAAACTGCATGACACTAGCTTGATGTAAACAATATGTTACATGGTGCTTGAAAACTTGAATAAAATCTACAGTTTTTGATCAACTGGTTTCAAATTTTTGGTGTTTACAGACAAAATGCTAAAAAAAACATGCTGTGAAAATTAAATCCACAGTACTTACAGGAAAATAACGTGCCAAAACTGCCATGGTCAAAGTTGGGCAAAATTTAAGGTACCAATTTTTTATTTTTGTTAATATTTTAAAAAATTTTAAAGATTTTGATCTAATTTTGGGTATACAAATTAATTTTGATTAATTAAAGTTATATTACTGGAAAAAAAGTTTATAGCTTTAACATATTTTGTGTTAAGTGATCAAATATCTTTCCTGATTTTTTACACAATGCATTATGTTTGGGCCCATAACTTTTTAAATTTACATAATACAGACATAATTTCTGGCATGTACATAGGAACTATATAGTGGAATAATTATGGTAAATATGAGGAAAAACAGATGAGTGGTTTTGATATAAGGCAGTCCTGAAGTGTAAAAATAGGTTTTTAATAAAAAATTGAGGTTTTTCCTTAATTTCTAAAAGGAACAAAGTCGCAATGACCCAGTTTTCGGCTTGGTAGGAGATCTTGGGGACATCTAACATTATGCCGAATTTTGGATTCCTAGGTCTAACGGTTTCAAAACGTGCCACATCTACAGACGGACAGACGGACATACGGACGGATGACGGATAATGGACCACGACTATAGCTCAGATGACTTATAGTCAGCTGAGCTAAAAAACAGAAATAGTAGTTGGCACCCCCAAACTTGTGCAGAGGTACAGACCATCAGTCCCAATGATCATAGTAAGTTTTGTGAAAATCCGCCCATTGGTTTCTAATAATTAAGCTTCTAAGTGTTTTTCTATAATCAGCTCTAAAATGTAGAAAATAGGTCAAGGTCACCCATCTCAGAATTTGCCTGAGATATTGTTGATATACACCTTCACCAAAGAAATAAAATTCCTACAGTGAATCCTATTAGAGATATACCGCTCACAAGGCCAAAATTGAAAAATCTGTTAAAAATTCATGAACAAGGCCTACAGGCCTAATGTGAACCTGTGCAATGAGATTACACCAGGTATAATGCTTCAATGCTGGACCATTACTTTTCAAGAACATGCGTAACATGTATATGAACAATGCAAGTACTAAACACTTAGAACAAGAAACAATTAAACAAACATCACTGCTGCAATTCTGGCATGGGTGCACACAACACAAGAACTAGAATATGGGTAGTCAATAAGCAACTATGTGTATCCACCAAAATCAGAGTAGGAAAGGAGAAGTGAGGCATGGATTGAGTGGCAAGGGGAAATAGAGTGAAGTGTGTTGCATAATAGTCTGGATGTCTGCAGCCGAAATGTGTATGTAGGTTGCGCCACCTACCATAAAATCCAGAAAGCTGTCCAAGATGTATAAACATGCAAATTTTAGGCAGATAAGTCAAACCACTACTGAGATATGAGTGATTTTAGCCCACGGCAAACAAACAGACGATGCTGTACCAAAATGATTGCAGCTGGCACCACCTGTTTTGTGTATGATAAAGAGCTATGTGAGATCTATAAACATGCAAAATATTTGCCAAATCGGTCAAATGGTTACTGAGATATGAGCTTTGGATGTCTGCAGCCTAAATTTGGATGTAGGTGGCGCCACCTGTCATAAAACAAGAAAGCTGTCAAGGATGTATAAACCTGCAAAATTTCAGGTGGATCAGTCAAACCAGTGTGGAGATATGAGTGATTTTATTCTAAGGCAGATGAACAGATGGACGCTGTGCAAGAATGGTTGCAGTTGGCGCACCAGTTTTGCGTATGATAAAGAGTTATGGAAGATCTATACACATGCAAAATTTTGGCCCAACTGGTCAAATGGTTCCCGAGATATGAGCTTGGATGTTTGCAGCTTAATCGTGAATGTAGATGGCGCCACCTGTCATACAATCAAGAAAGCTGTCCAAGATGTATAAACATGCAAAATTTCAGGTGGATAAGTCATACCAATGCAGAGATATGAGTGTTTTTATCCCAAGGCAGATGAACAGACGGATGCTGTGCAAAAATGGTGGCAGATGGCGCCACCAATTTTGTGTATGATTAAGAGATATGCCCAAAATTTTTGCCCAAACAGTCAAATGGTTCCTGAGATATGAGCTTGGATGTCTGCAGGGTAAATCTGAATGTAGGTGGTGCCATCTGTCATAAAATCAAGAAAGCTGTCCAGGATGTATACACATGCAAAATTTCAGGTGGATAAGTCCAACCAATGCAGAGATATGAGTGTTTTTATCCAAAGGAAGATGAACAGATGGAAGCTGTGCAAAAATGGTTGCAGGTGGTGCCACCATTTTTAGTATATGTTTTAAAGTATAAGGGCTACATTTGTGCAAAATCTTTAGCCTTATCTGTCAAACAGTTCCCGAGATATGTGGGTTTATGTGTGGAAACAGACGCACAAATGGATGCTGGGCAGAGAGGAAAGGTCAGAGGTCAACCAAAAATGAGGGCGCAGCAGTTCACATTTGACCGATCATAATTCCGAATTAAAAACAAGGGACCTATGGGTCACTGTGCTCAGCTGACGTTAACCTTGAAGGTGAAAATCTAAAATAATATCTAATGGAGATAAAGTGTAAGAGGAAGAGGTAATAAAGGCCATGGTTGGTTTATATGATTGGTTTGTATTGATGAGCAAGAAATTGTTGCAAAAAATATTTTGTGACCTGACCATGTGTTTCCTAATGTTGAAACTAAAGCATGTGAGCAGTTTGTGAACAAATGACCTGTACTATTACCATGATCATTAGTTGGTTTTTCAATTAACTGTTGACATTTCAGAAGTTTACACATTTGTTCAATTGAATCTATTTTTTTGTATAATATATATTATTGAATATATATGTATTTTATTTATGAAATGTATACAGTTGAAATATAGCTAATTAACAACATAAAACAGGGCAAACAAAGCCTGATCTCAAATTCTGCTGAGGCAGGAAAATAATGAAGAAATGTTTGTATTAAATCCTAATTTTTTTATCACATCAATTATTTTCTAATTTAAGTTTATATTTCTATACATTTCCAATTTAACATATATATCTGAATATAAAAGTTGATTCATAATTCTCAATTGCATCATCATAAATCTCAATCTTGTCAGATAACACCACATCATGCATACAAATGTTTATTTATTTTTTACCACAAAAATATATCTTTTAAATCTGCAAAACAATAAATATCTAAAAATAATACTTGATTTAGATTTCACAATTTTTAATTGTGTCTTTATTTATCCATAATGTACTTCATATTTTATAATAATTTAAGCATACTGATGGGTTCCTTTATATTTGTTAAAATCATTTAAAAGAAAATTGATTTCTTTAAAAATGCTACATTACACAACATTGCATCTTCTGGATTACACCTTGAATTATTTTTTCAAGGAAAGTTTTTGCATATCGGAGTGGAAACAGCATTACAATTAAGGAGATACAGTGAAAACAATAACAATGACTGCATAACACTTGGTGGGTTGGGTTTGCGGGGGGGGGGGGGGGGGGGGGGTGATTGGGGTGATGATATGAGAATAACTGTACACCTGTAACAGCACAGCAGGGGATCTCCCCCAGTGACTGTAACAAATCAGAAACCCTGGCATAGCTGACTTCCAGTGACCTGGAGTGGGACCCTGCATCTGTAATCAAAGCAAGTGACTACAGAAAAAAAATCAATAACTATCTTAATTTTCAAGCTTTTATTTCCAAATTTCAGATTTAGACAAACTAAATATTTATGTTAACATGCTGTGAAAATTAAATCAATGGTGCTTACAGGAAAAAAACGTGCCATGGTCAAAGTTGGGCAAAATTTAAGGTACTGATTTTTTTTTTAAGCTAATAACTTAACAAATTTACAAAATTCAGATCTAATTTTGGGTAAACAATTGAATCTTAATTAAACATAGTTACATACTTGAAAAAGTAGACTCTAGTTTCAAAATTTTTTATGTTAAGTGAGTTATTATTTTTCCTGATTTTTTACAAAGTCCAATATGTTTGGGCTCACAACTTAAAGAATTTATACTTTACAGACTTAATTTCTGGCATGTACATAGGAACTATATAGAGGAATATTTATGGTAAATATGAGGAAAAACAGATGAGTGGTTTTGATATGAGGCAGTCCTGAAGTGTGAAAATAGGATTTTAATAAAAAATTGAGGTTTTTCCTTAATTTCTCAAAGGAACGAAGTCGCAAAGACCCAGTTTTGGGCTTGGTAGGAGATCTTGGGGACATCTAACATTATGGTGAATTTTGGATTCCTAGGTCTTACGGTTTCAAAACGTGCCACATCTACGGACGGACGGACGGACGGACGGACGGATGGACAGACGGACGGACGACAGACAATGGACCACGACTATAGCTCAGATGACTTATAGTCAGCTGAGCTAAAAAATTCTGCCAAGTGGTTATGGAGGAGTTCTCCGGAAACCTATGCGGTGATGGTGGCAGCGTCAGCTTCCGACTGAAAACATAGTATCCGCAAAACTCTGTTTTATATACAACAGTCTTATATAAAACAAAGAGATATATACATATGCCCAAAGTCAGACTGATATGTCAAACCCCTCTTGTGAAATAAGCAGGGACATACACTGTGCAAAAATTATTGTAGGTGGCGCCACCAGTTTTGTACACTATAAAGCTACCTGATATGTATAAACAAACCCAATTTTAGGCTGATATATCAAATTCCTCTGTAGAAATAAGCAGGCGCATACACTGCAAAAGTCCATGTAGGTGGCATCACCTGTCTTGTAAATGAGAATACCATCAAAGACGCATAGACAGGTATCAGTCCAATACATCAAACTTCCCCAGAGTTTGATGCACTGGGCTGACAAGGCTTATGTGAGTAAGGCAGTTGCCCCGAGTGACCTGTGACAAATTGCTGCCTCAAGCTACTGCGCTGAGTGAACTCTTGACCTGCACCTGGCTAGACTGAGTGAACTTTTGACCTGTACCTGGCAGCACTGAGTGAACTCTTGACCTGTTGCACAATCTGACACAGTTGGCAGTCTGCCAAAGCTATAAATAGATTGCAGCTACTGCAATGAGTTAACTCTTGATCTATACCTGGCTGCACTTCTTCCAATCCTGGCACTGTGCCAAAACTATTTATAGAGCTGACATCATCTTGCCTAATGGCCAACATCAAGGCACTGGCAATCTGCCAATGGTAAACCAAGTGCTGCCATCTGTACATAAAAGTGGTCCCTACTTGAAATAATTTTGAAATTTATTTTCACAATACAAAATGCTTTTCAGCTGACTTTTTATAAAAAAGAAATCAGGAATATATGTAAAATTATTACGGATGCATACTATATGCAAATTTAAAATACAGATAAATATCATTGATGGCAAATTCTTGAATTAAGTTGAGTAGGGATACCAATAATTCATAATCCACGTACAGTTGTCTTTATATAGCAACAGAGAGCTGAATATCCATGATTGTAACATTGCATGGTATGATGAATAACTTAAATCATAAATCTAAATTTTTTAAAAGCCTTTAAAAAAACTTTCTTGTCAATATTAACCAAATATAACCTGAAATCTAAATGTCTCGTGGCATGATGTAATAGATGCTGATAAACTGGTGCCGGGCTAGATGTAACAGTATCACACAGCTAACATATATGGTAAAATGACTCAATTCAATCTCCATAATTCAGCCAAACATCAGTCATGTGGAACCATTAATGACAATTATTATAAGAATTATTGTAGGGATTATTCTTGTAAAATATTTAACAAACTGGCTTCAGTGGCATCAGTCGAAAAACGTTTCGCAAGTTTATAACTCATATAGGAAGATACAGCAAACTGGCTAATTCAGCTTCCCGTAACTCAGCCAAAAAGCACTGAACCAAGACCATTTGAACAAACTTGAATTATCAACATCTGAGGATAATTAATGTGTGAGATTTAAGAATTTGGCCCAGTGGTTTTTGAGAAGAAGATCTTTGTAGCCACTGAGTTAAAATGGGCTGTTATGGCATATGACTTAATTCAGCTTCCCATAACTTAGCCAAAAGTCACTGAAAAGAGACCATTTGAACAAACTTCAGAAAGCAACTACCCTAGAATCATTTCTGTGCGATATTAAACAATTTTGCCATATTGTTTCAGAGAAGAAGTTTTTTGTAGCCCTCAGTGTGATACAGGCACTGATGACCTCGTACAAAAAAGGCCGATGCAGGTGGCGCCACCAATACCTCAATTTCAGATATGACCTATGTGACCAACATTGGCATAAAATTTAGTGATGATAGTTCCAGCCGTTTCTGAGATTAAAATTTTAATATGCTTTTTTGCACAGTTAACAAAGTACAACCTCCTGTAACTCGGCCAAAAATCTCCAAACTGGAACCATTCCAACAAACTTGAGAAAGACTGTTCCAGGGATCATTTCTGTGAAAAATTGGACAATTTGGCTGGACAGTTTCGGAGAAGAAGATTTTTAAAGCTTTTTAAGCTTTTTCCCTATAAAATCTAAGAAAATGCAGTTAGAAAAAAAATAAACAAAATCCGATTTAGTTTTTTGGATGACTGATTATTTGCAAAAAATTTGGTGATGCTAGCTCCTGCTTTTTTTGAGATAGCTATGGTTAATGTACAGACAAGGCACAACGCACGGCACACGACGCACGACGATGCACCATTGCATAAGCTCACAGCTTCGCTAAAAATCAGAAATTGTAGGTGGCGCCACCAAACTTGTGCAGCAGGTACAGACCATCAGTCCCAATGACAATGGTAAGTTTCTGAAAATCCACCAAATGGTTCCTGAGAAATAAGCTTCTATGAGTTTTTCTATAATCAGCTTTAAAACGTAGAAAAATTGGTCAATGTCACCCATCTTCAAACTTGACTGAGATTTTGTCAATATACATCTTCACCAAAGAAATAAATTTCTATGGTGAATCCTTTTAGAGATAACCCGCTCACAAGGTAAAAGTATACAGATGCTGGACGGACGAACAGTTTGGGTGATGACAATAGCCATCAATAGCCATCAATAGCCATCACTGACAATACGGCATTAAAAGCCTATCAAATTCCCTATAACAATTTTCATTGGAAAATTGTGGGGAAAAAATAACAAGGCCTACAGGCCTAATGCGAACCTGTGCAAAGTTTAGGAGTATGAATGGAGCTATATTTTTAAAATTTAATATTGATCCTCCTAAGTCCTGCATATCTACCTTAGTCATTATGATTTCAGCAAAATGGACGTTTCTGAACTGCAAATTTCGGACTAGGACATTTTAAAACCAGAATATGGGTAGTCAACAAGCCACTATGTGTATCCGCAGAAATCAGAATGGGACGGGTGAAGTGAGGCATGGATTAAGTGGCGAGGGGAATAGAGCGTGGTGTGTTGCATATTAGCATGGATGTCTGCAGCTTAAACGTGAATGTAGGTGGTGCCACCTGTCATATAATCAAGAAAATTGTCCAGGATGTATAAACCTGCAAAATTTCAGGTGGATATGTCAAACCACTGCTTAGATATCAGTGATTTTATCCCAAGGCAGATCAACAGATTGATGCTGTGCATAAGCAGTTGCAGGTGGTGCCACCAGTTTTGTCTATGATGAAGAGCTATAAGAGATCTATACACAAGCAAAATTTTGGCCCAAACGGTCGGTTCCCGAGATATGAGCTTGGATGTCTGCAGAGTAAACGTGAATGTAGGTGGCGCCACCTGTCATAAAATCAAGAAAGCTGTCCAGGTTGTATAAACCTGCAAAATTTCAGGTGGATAAGTCAAACCACTGCTGAGATATGAGTGATTTTATCCCAAGGCAGATCAACAGATTGATGCTGTGCATAAGCGGTTGCAGGTGGCGCCACCAGTTTTGTCTATGATGAAGAGCTATGTGAGATCTATACACAAACAAAATTTTGGCCCAATCAGTCAAACGGTTCCTGAGATATGAGCTTGGATGTCTGCAGAGTAAACGTGAATGTAGGTGGCGCCACCTGTCATAAAATCGAGAAAGCTGTCCAGGATGTAAAAACCTGCAAAATTTCAGGTGGATTAGTCAAACCACTGCTGAGATTTGAGTGATTTTATCCCAAGGCAGATGAACAGAGGGACGCTGTGCATAAATGGTTGCAGGTGGCGTTACCAGTTTTGCCTATGATGAAGAGCTATGTGAGATCTATACACATGTAAAATTTTGGCCTAATCAGTCAAATGGTTCCCGAGATATGAGCTTGGATGTCTGCAGAGTAAATGTGAATGTAGGTGGCGCCACCTGTCATAAAATCGAGAAAGCTGTCCATGATGTATAAACCTGCAAAATTTCAGGTGGATAAGTCAAACCACTGCTGAGATATGAGTGATTTTATCCAAAGGCAGATGAACAGATGGACGCTGTGCAAAAATGGTTGCAGGTGGCACCACCAGTTTTGCCTATGATGAAGAACTATGTAAGATCTATACACATTCAAAATTTTGGCCCAATCGGTCAAACGGTTCCCGAGATATGAGCTTGGATGTCTGCAGAGTAAATGCTAATGTAGGTGGCGCCACCTGATATAAATCGAGAAAGTTGTCCAGGATGTATAATCCTGCAAAATTTCAGGTGGATAAGTCAAACCACTGCAGAGATATGAGTAATATTATCCAAAGGCAGATGAACGGATGGACGCTGTGCAAAAATGGTTGCAGGTGGCGCCACCATTTTTAGTACATGTTATAAAGCTATCAAAGGTTCCCGAGATATGTGGGTTTATGTGTGGAAACAGACGCACAAATGGACGCTGGGAAGCAAGGAAAGGTCAGAGGTCAACCAAAAATGAGGGTGCAGCAGTTCACATGTGACCTGATGATAAACGGATTCGCTTAAAATGCAAACCAAGTTTTTTCAAACAGTTGAAAGATACAGTTCCAATAATCTGGGAATTCTGCTTCTAAACAATGTGTCCAGACGTCTAGACACTGTGTCTAGACGTCTAGACACATTGTCTAGACACCCCCCCCCCCCCCGAGCCAGGTCAGTTGCCATGGTGATGTCTGGACCCTACCTGTTTGTACTGAGTGACCTCTTACTTGGCTGCTGAAACTCAGTATGAAGTCAAATCTGTTTTCAAATACAGAAAGCCTTTTTCAATTAGCTACAATGCTTTTTTAAAACTGTATTCACCCAATCTATTCTTATAAAACTGGCAGAACCGTACCATAGAATAATTCTTGTAAAGTTTAAACCAATCAGCTGAACAGTTTCATCATAAATCAGTGTATTAGCTAGAAGAGTTTAAAATTACGTTTTCGCTTGTAAAAAACACATCAATGTAGGTGGCGCCACCAATATCTCAAAATCAGATACGACATATGTGACAAACATTGGTATAAAATTTGGTCATTATAGCTCCAGCCGTTTTTGAGATTTTAATTTTAGTGTGCTTTTTTGGACAGATGACTAAGTTCAACCTCCTGTAACTCGGCCAAAAATCTCCAAACTGGAACCATTCGAACAAACTTGAGAGAGATTGTTCCAGGGATCATTTTTGTGAAATATTGGACAATTTGGCTGGACAGTTTCAGAGAAGAAGATTTTTAAAGGTTTTTAAGCTTTTTCTCTATAAAATCTAAATTAATGCAGATACCCAATAATAAGCTCCAGGGCACCAAGTTTCACATGTGACGAATTTTTACATGTAATTTGGAGCTGCTAGCTCCGACAGTTTCTGACTTACAGCCATGGACGGCGGAAAGCCTGCCCTGGACGGCGGACGGACGCCGATGCGCCATCGCATAAGCTCACAGGTTCGCTAAAAATAAATAATGTGTTCTTTTGTCTTCTACCCCTATTATCTGGTACACTTTTCCGGGTATTTCGTTTTGTTACAGATGATGACAGGCTCACACAGGCATACCCTCCCTTGATACCGAGATGGAGAATTGCCCTGAAATAGTCATACGCACATATCAGGGGAAAAAATACATATTTATGTTTTGAATTATATTTGGAAAATTATCCGTTATATTATAAAACTATAACAACAGCCCATATGAATAAACCACTAAAATGAACTGGTCATGTTTCTATAAAGCAGACTGAGTGACGCAATGTTATATGGTGTACAAAGTATCAATGTCAGCAGCACACCATGTTGTTAACGATCTTCCTAACTGTCTTCACAGCACATTTATATAGACTTTAACGCTTTTGTGGAAAATGTTAACATTTATTAAAGAAATACGATGAAAATATAGTATATAGTGCATTCCATGCAAAGTGAACAGGTTTGTCTTAAGGTATCAGGAACTGCATGTTTTCCAGGGAGAACAATGACAGTCAGTTGTGACACGCATGTTAACACAGTGTGTGACCGGGGCTGCTGCAGCCAGGCACTGAGATGTTCGTCTGCTCTGACATCACAGGTCATTAAGAAGATTGGGCCAGCCGAATGGCCATTTAAATGCAAAAGTCACTTCTGGACAGTATAAATCCTCAAAATATACATAATTAAAAGAATAATTTGAACAAGTTATGAAACGTTTAGGGATAATATTACACTGCTAATCCAATTATGTGTTCGGTCAAATCAATTGATTTGAGCCTTAACTAAAATGCCTCAGGCCACGGTAATTTACCTGTACAAACAAAATGTTACAACAGACCATAACTGAGTAGTCGTCCACAGTTTGCAGGTGTGATAAACTTAGCCTCGCCTATCCAGGTAGTCCTTGGCTCAGCTTTGATCAGGATGGCTTTAAAGGATCGCTTTGACCATTCTTTGGGTAGTCACTGAGGCCTTGAGTACTACGATGAGCATTACTTAAATTTTTTGCGCCTACATATTTACTAACAAAGTCTATTGGACAGTTTATTTCTGCCCAAAATATTGGAATTTTGATTGGCTAGAATCGCTACATACGACTGCAGTTGAGGAAGTCTGAGCTTTATATAAACCATGCTACGAAGCTGATAAACAATTGTGATAGTCAATGTCAACATGATTTACTGCTCATCCTGATTATTCTCCATGTAAATTTTACATACTGTTAATTCTTACACATCAAATGAGTCACGTAAGTTTACGACAAGCTATCGATCCTTGCATGACTTGACACTGGTGCCAAGCCGGCTGACCTCACCAGAAAATTCAATGAAACAGATCTATGATCAGCTATATTTACATTTTGTTTCATTTATTTGAAATAGACTGTGTACATAAACTTGTTTTCTTGCGCATTCAACTGATCATTTACTGGTAATTTCAATAAAAATACAGGACATGTATAAAGGTTCCTGAAGTTTACCTATCTGCTGAGAAATGGCAGAACTTAAGAGGTCATGCAAGGTCATTCCAGTTATCATGGCAGCCAAGCGTGATATGATGAAGGTACAACACCAATTGTTTCAGAGGGCTGGCTTTTCACCAATAATTATATTAATATATAATAATCTGTTCTGTATGATAAATTTATTAAATCAATTGAAAATGTTACAGTATATTGTCACACATTTATAATGAGCTGGCTTAATCAACTTGGGTCATTCAGTATCTTGTACTTATCCGAACTCAGTGGTGGTACTCACAGTGATTCCTTGAGCAATTTCATGAGAAACTGTTCACCCGAAAGATCGTTCATCCAAACAAAAAGCTCCCCCCCCCCCCCCCAGGGCTTTCAGATAAAAGACGCTCTACTGTATTTATTAATGAATACAAATATGGCTGTACTAAGGTTTACAGGTTTCAGTGCAATCACACCCTCGAGGAAACTTCAAAATGAACAGCAAAATTTCAGCCTCATGAATATAAAGCCTACCACATAATGTGATGCAAAATTATTTTTAAGTAAAGGCAAGAGGATGTCGCAAGTGTGGCTGTAATGAGCCTGTGGGGGTTATAAACTTTCAACATCCCAGGGCTTTGGTCTGTAGAAGATAGTTCTTACCTCTAAATTTTGGTGTTGCATTTTTACTTAATATATTCTCTTGATCTACATTTGATTACCTCCATACTGTAGGTGCAGTTTTCAGTGATAAAAGAGGAACTTCTGGAAAGCGCCAGAGGTGCCAGTTGTATGTTTGTCAAGGTGAGCAAAAGTGTTGGGATGGACTAAAGCATCTAGTTTGTGATTGCCAGCAAGTATTTATGTAATAGTATACAACTGACTTTTTTCTGGAGGCTGGCTGTTGAGTGCAGTCCATGTCAGGAATACAACGTACAGCGTGATCAGAGATGCCTGCAGTATCCCAGCATTCTTATTCACTGTAACACAAAACAATTTCTGTGATTTTAGAAACAGATATGGCAACAAACAAATTATACCCTACACCTTGTGCAAACATCTCAGCTGATTATGCTAATGTAGACAATGCTCTAAAACTTTTCTAAAGGCTAATGTACGGTAACTCAAAGTGTAACAAACAAGGTCTTACAACAGTTGTTGGTAAAACCACCATACTATACACAATTAGAAATATGCAGTCCAAGTGGCCAAATACTTCAATGAACTTGAGGGTCAAAATTTTGTACTTTTCTTTTTTATTCAATTCTGAACTTTGGCAAACTTACTGAAAACTACAAACATATCAGATGTAAATATTATTTCATAAGCGATACTTCCTACATAGTACTTTAATTTGGGGAAACACACCTGGATACATTGGTATTGTCAATACATGCTGTATCACATATCATTGTGAGACCACTGCAATACAAACAAGCAAATTCGTGGAATTTATGTCCCCTGCTTCAGCCTCTTGTTGTCCCATGCTTGTCCTATCAATATGGTTTAGATTTTATTGTCCCCTGAAGATGTCTCTTCATGTTATAGTGGCTGTGTTTTAGTTTCATTGCCCCCTAAAGATGTCTCCTACAACTACATATCAAAACTTTTGGATGTGAATATGGAACCAAATGGGAATTTTTGTTTGTTTTTGAGCTGCTGATCATAATTTTTCTGACAGACACTCTAAAACCAATGCCAACCAAGGTTTGCATGAGAGCAATCACTGACTTGAATATGAATGAAATCAAATAATATATAGGAAATTTATCACACCGAAGCAAAAACTTTGAAGGACGGACAGACAGAAGGACAGACAAACCCAAATTAATGTCCCCATTCCACGGAAATGGAGGACAACAATACCTGATCATGAATAGGCAGACCTATACTAGCCCTAAATAATGTCTTACTTTCACATGTCCATTGGCACATTAATATGAGTACCGGTAGCCTTTCAAAATGTCTATATTTATACTTGTCCATAAACACTGATTGGAGTACATAATGTCTTACATTTTCTTCCCAGTGCACACTGATAGGAGTAGCCCTCCATTATGTCTTACATTTTCTCATACATGGATACTGATATGAGAAGCCCTTTATGTCTTACATTTTTTCATCCATGGACACTGATATGAGTAGCCCTTCTTAATGTCTTAAATTTTTCTGGTCCATGGACACACTGATATAAGTAGCCCTACATAATGTCTTACATTTTCTGGTCCATGGACACAATGATATGAGTAGCCCTACATAATGTCTTACATTTTTTCATTTATGGACACTGATATTAGTAGCCCTACATAATGTCTTACTTTTTCTGGTCCATGGACACACTGATATCAGTGTGATCATGAAGCAGAGGCCAGCGTTCACTCCTATAAAGATTTTGTTGATGCTACAACTGTCAAACCTGGTGAAGTGGAAAAACAGGTAGCAGAGGCCAGCAATGGCCGCCCCATAAAAAATGATCGAGCACAGGTATATCACTGAAAATAAAAGCAGAAAAATGTCACAGGTAAAGTCACAGGTAACTTGTCAGATTTCTTGGAAAAACTATCTGAACACAGATTTAGCAACTTGTAGTTGAAATTTTATTGAATTGACTCTGAGTGACAGGGTTTACAAAGACAGCTTGCATATGATAAATAAACCTGTGAATGAAATTGATTAAAAATCTCCAGGATTAATAATTTTTATAACACCCCTGCCATTTTCAACAAAGAGAAAAGTAACTGTTTTTACACTACTGATTTATAGGTCTACATTGTGTTGTTAATGTGAGAATACACTACAGTACATACAGAAGTACCAGCATCTGCTCCCATCACTTCTTTTGGCTTTCCCTTTCCTGAAAGTAAACTTATATGATCAGTATTTCATAAATATTCATGATGACCAAGTCACTCTAGCAACTGCATTTGATGTGCTACACTGTCTTTATATTGGGAAATATGCTCACCAGGGCAATAGCTATCTGTATGATCCAGCTGAACTGATATGTTTAAACTTACTAGAAAAATTTTTTTCCATATGTTGATCAAATAACGGGAACACTGTTATTTTGGACATCCTGGGACAACACATACTGGGACATCCTGGGCACAAAGGACTCCTAAGAGCACAAATAGAGTGTTCGACTACCGGTGTCACCAGAGGTGTCGTGAGATTGGTCACGGTTGACCCCATCCAGGGCCTGGTGCTATGCAGTTGTATTGCAGCTGTTCATAAATATCTTCATCCTCAACTGATGAATTTGAAAGATATAAAATGCAGATAACTTAAATAAAATCTAATAGCCAATAAATAAAAAGAAATATGAAAAACTAAAAATTAATAACAAAAATTGGGAAATTAGATAAAATGAGAGATATTTCAGCTCAACAGGGGGCTGCGCGCCAAAGGCGCCCCCTTTGGATGTGTATCTGTAATATATATATATTACCGTAAAATCTCCACTTAAAACCGCGGTTTAATCAAGAAATTCAAAATCTTGAAATCAGGTTGATTTCCTGAAAGCACTGTGCGGTTTATACTAGAAGGGTTTCCTGAATATCTTCCTGACAGACATTGTTTTGGGGCCGGCGAGTGGGCGATAATATTGCAACTTTCGAAGGCCGTTCTTAGCAGCAGTCTCGCATGCATGGGAGCCGTGTGTAAATGTATTATTTACGATTATTTGTTATTTATAAATTAAATATTGCTGAATAGTTTTCGTGTGATATATAACTTGTTATGAAATTTTGGTAATTGTCACCAAATAATACGTTTACAACAACCCTGCTGTAACACACAGCAGCCCACTTTGTTGGGCATGCTCAAGCAAAATTGAAATAAAAGCCTACTTTAAACCCATTTGCGGCATTATTTAGCAATGATTATTTGTTTAAAACGTAAAATGAATAAAAAGCTGACATCTTAAGGAGTCGCACAATAGCAGACGATCGTTTTAAAATCAAGTTTGAGTGCCGCCATGTGCTGAAACGCCCTGGTATTCTGCTAAGAATATTTTGAACGGCTGTACGCGGTGGGTGGTAAACAGAACAGCCACCTATTTCGTCCCAGCGTGCCTTGCGTGAACACTGCCTTGACAAAATGGCTCCCCACACGGAAAAAACACTTGCTTACCCCGACTGGCCATTTAAATTTTACCTTAAAATCACTCGTTATCAAGCGTCATGTTTCCTATACGTGCGTATCTCGACAAGGTAACTTCAATTACTTTGATATTTAGTTAAGTTGACCAGCGATGTTTCAAACACGCCAGCAAATTGTGACATGGAGCGATGTCAACATACGATGTGACGATGATAATACCGAAGTAACCAGTATGAAAATGATTTGAATCTTCCGAGTAATTCCAGAAAATGGAATTTTCATCAAAAATTTTTAGAATTAAAATATACAGTGACATGAAATGGATCAGCAGAATATTTTTTCCAAAATATAATGACAAATCAGTAGCAAACAAGAATACGGCACGGAATATAAAATCTGTATAAACAGGCAGAGGTTCACCGGCCCTTACGTCTTCCCAAACTTCATGCTTGACTGACCCTGCAAAAAAGTGTTATGATGTGTTTAAATAAAATGCCCAAGGAATTTAAAAATGGACAGGAATGGCCGAGTCGCAACCTACACGTGTTAATTTCTAGATGATAGCTTGATTGTGTCTTTTGTCAAATCATTCCGTAGCGAAAGTTGGTGCGGTTTTAAAGGGGGGTTCTTAGTATTTGAGCCCCTCGCGATGTCTCACCTGGAATTTCAGCGAAGTCTGGGTGCGGTTTTAATCGGAAGTGCGGTTTTAAGTGGAGATTTTACGGTAGTATTAGATTAAGTGAAATTCCAAAAGGAGGGGAGTACTGGATGGGACCCCTCCCCATGGCTACGCCCCTGCACTTCAGTATTTCAGAGGCAAAGATGACCCTGGTGACTGCTATGTAATTCTCCACTTACCAGCTGGCATTCCATGTGTGAGCAAATGAGACCAGCAGAATCAGCTGAATTACAATGAAGATGAAGCCGCCAGCCATACCAATGATCATCCACACTGGAAGATAAAGGTTACTATACATCAGAAACGGACAGATGCCAATCACAAATTGACCAATATGTTGGTCAAATGAGTGCTGAATGTACACCCATTCAATATTCACATTTTCAGCTGATATTTTCTTGATATAGTCTATTCCTCCCCCTCATGTCATCTGTTTTTTGTGCAATGAACATTTTTATTATATAAGTCTGTTTCATCCACACATGTCCACATGTTTTTTTTTTTTTTTTTTTGCTGTGAAAAATATTTTCTTAATAAATTTTTTAGAGAGAAAAATTGTCATTTAGAGTAGAAGATTTATGGACCTTATTTTCAACTAGGGAAATAAACATCTACCTACACAGTATTTAAGAAATAGAATTATTTCAAAATATGAGAAAACAGTCTATATTTTACAACATATCAGCCCCACTTATGGCAGTCAAGGGCACTGGTCACATGCAAAAGTAGCCTTAGTTGACAGCTGCTGATTGGATGATGTCATGTAAATACTCAAAAAAAAAAAATATGGCAAGCCAAAACAAAGATTGCTACTCATACAGGGATACATCTGATCTGTTACATCATTGGAAATAATAAAAAAAAACAAAGATTGCTACTTGTGCAGGGAGACATCTTATCTTTCAGATCATTATAAAGAGTCCAAAAGGTTGTGAAACATAAACTGGAGCTTTGATTTAAAATTCTTAAATGTCAAATTAGGCTGTTACTTCCATATATGCAGTTTTCTATGAAATTACTGAAAAACATAAACTTTTTGGAAAAATTATTTAAAAAATAAGAGCACAAAGTTTGGAGGAACAGAGTATAATAATAGGCAGATTCACAACAGAGGAACTTTATCCAAAAAAAAGTTCAGCTTTGCTTCATATGTAATGTGCATGTATACAAGTTGCTATGATTTTGTTTTAAACAGAAAAAGGGAAATTGATCATCCAATATTATAAGTAATGGACCCTGATTACCTAAGCATGTCTGCCATTGTTTGGAGTAAATTCACCTAAATAAAACAACATGAATCTGAATGGGGTGTGGCTTTCAAACTGTGTCCAGGAGCTTTTGATTCCATCACAAAAAATATATTATCATTGTAATTCTTAAAGATAGCTTTCAACTGCAAAAGATAACTTTAATTAAACCAATGAAATATGAGCTTGTAAATTATTTTCTGAATAGTTCGCTATCCCCATCCACACGAACTTTCCACTGAAATTCTAATGAATATAACTACCAATATTATTTTTTGTATATGTTTATTATGGAGGACAGAGAGGGGAATTGTGACCTTATTATAAAGGTGAATATATCACTGTGGAAATACTGTAATTACAATCCTTTAGTATTGTTTTTTGTAATTGTACATCTTGTATTGAACTTGTGTGTAACCTGAAAAAGTTGAATGAGCTGAAACTATAACCCTGCCAACTGCGACATGACTAAGCTTAGAAGTACAGTGGAAGTCTTAATGTATATTCAAGTTGAAATACTGGCCACATTCTGTAATACTGTACAGTGTTAAACACTTAAAGCCACAAATTACACAATGAACATTTTCAACAGAGGTTTACCAAAATGAAGACACATACACTGGGCAGATTAATGTAGATGTTATTCTGTTATATAACAAGGCCTACAGGCCTAATGCGAACCTTTGCATTGGGAAATACACCAGGTATAATTTTTCAAAACTGGACCATTACTTTTCATGTATAAGAACAATGCAAGTACTAAACATTTTGCATATGAAACAATTACACAAACATCACCGCTGAAATTCTCGTATGGGTGCACACAACACAAAAATGATTGTAGCTGGCACCACCAGTTTTGTATACAACAAAGCTATCAGAGATATATACATATGCCCAATTTTAGACTGATATATCAAACCCCTCCTGAGAAATAAGCAGGGAAACACTGTGCAAAAATTATTGTAGGTGGCACCACCAGTCTTGTATTTGACAAAGCTATTGGATATGTATAAATATGCCCAATTTCAGGCTGATTATATCAAATTCCTCTGTAGAAATAAGGAGGCACAAACATTGTGCAAAGGTCATTGTAGATGGCGACACCTGTCTTGTGAACAAGAAAGCCATCACAGACAGGCAAATATATCAGGCCAATACATCAGACTTACCTTGAGTCTGATGCATGGGGCTGACCAGGCTTAGGTGAGACTGTGACAAATTGCTAGTTCAGGCTACTGCACTAAGTGAACTCACGACCTGCACCTGGATAGACTGAGCGAACTTTTGACCTGTACCTGGCTGCACTGAGTGAACTCTTGACCAGTTGCATAATCTGACACAGTGGGCAGTCTGCCAACACTATAAATAGAATGCAGCTACTGCACTGAGTGAACTAGCTAGACTGAGTGAACTTTTGACCTGTACCTAGCTGCACTGAGTGAACTCTTGACCTGTTACCTAATCTGATACAGTTGGAAGTCTGCTGAAGCTATAAATAGATCCAGACTGACCTTTGGCCTGTTGCCAAATCTGAAATAGTAGCCACATCATTGCATAAGCTCACAGATTGGCTCCACATGCAGCCCTGAGGGGCATGAAACCCATGAGGTGATCACATGATACTAATGAGGTGATCACATGCTACCCATGTGGTGATCACATGCTGGCCATGAGGTGTTAACATGACACCCATGCAGTGATCACATGCCTTGTGCCCGGCTGCACTGACTGAACTCTTGACCTATATCTGGCTGCAGTGAATAAACTCTTGATCTGTTGCAAAATCTGAAACAGTTGGCATTTTTTCAACCTATTTAATGATACAGACACAATCTTTGCCTGTTGGTAAATCTGTTTACACATACTGAAAGACTTTGGATAAAATGCTTTTTTTTCAAGCTGACATATTCATAAACTTTTTACCAAAAATATCTATAATAATAAAAGATGCAGTTCTTTCATTGCTAAAGGTCCAATAATTCTGCCAAAAATCATTCAAGTAAACTTGAACAAAGGCCACCTAAGAATAATTTTTGTGCAATGTCACAGAAGTTATAATTGAAACAACAATTTTGTAGAAGAACACTATTGCAGTCCTCAGTTTGAAATAGACATAATAATGGCCATGAGACCAACTTAAGCTTTTCACGACTCAACCAAAAATCAACAAACTCAATCTATTCTTATATGATTGAAAGAACCATGTCCTAGGATAATTCTTTTGAAAATCTGAATGATTCGACTTGACAGTTTCATCATAAACATTATCAGCTGAAAGAGGTTAAAATAATGAGGTTTTTGCAAATAAAAACCAGGTCAATGTAGGTGGCAACAGGAAATCTGCAACTTCAAATATGAGTCATGTGACCAACATTTGCACAATACTTGGTAATACTAGGTTCTGTCATTTCTGAGATTACTATGTCAGTATGCTTACTTGGCCAAATAACTAAGTTCAAATTTGTGTAATTCCACTAAAATTCATTAAATGCAAACCATTTGAACAAACTTGAGAAGGCTTGCCTCTGGGATCATTTCTGTAAAATATTGAACAATCTGGCTTGACTGTTTACAAGTAATAGACTTTTAAGGTTTTTCAGCCTTTTCCCTATAAAATTCAAGTAAATGCAGATAACAAAAAAATAAGCTGAATCCCACAACATTTGATATGTGAGAGATTATTGCATAAAATCTGGGGATGGTAACTCCTGCTATTCCTGAGAAATTAAGGGTTAATATACAGATGACCAATGACCCAAGTTCAAAAAAAGGTCAAGGCAGGTGGCGCCACCAATACCTGAATTTCATATATGACTCATGTGACCAACACTGGCATAAAATTTGGTGATGAAAGCTCCGGCCGTTTCTGAAATTGTCATTTTAGTATGCTTTTTTAGACAGATGACTAAGTTCAACTTCCTGTAACTCGGCCAAAATCCACCCAAATTGTACCATTTGAACAAACTGGAGAAGGATGGTATAAGAGATAATTTCTGTGTAATATTGAACAATTTGGCTTGACAGTTTTGGAGGAGAAGATTTTAAACAATTTTTTAGCTTTTTCTCAATAAAATCTAAGAAAATGCAGAGTTTTTCAGATGGCTGATTTTTTAAATTAAATTTCATGATGCTAGCTCAAGTCATTGTAAAATATTAAACAAATTAGCCTCAGTTGTGTCCTTCAAAAATGTTTTGCAGGTTTATAACTCTTATAGGAAAATACAGAAAAATGGCTAAGTTAAGCTTCTCATAACTCGGCCAAAAATCACTGAACCAAAACCATTTGAACAAACTTGAATTATCAACATCTAAGGATAATTAATGTGTTAGATTTAAGAATTTGGCCCAGTGGTTTTCGAGAAGATCTTTTTAGCCACTGAGCTAAAATGGGCTGTCATGGCATATGGCTAAATTCAGCTTCCCATAACTCAGCCAAAAGTCACTGAACTGAGACCATTTGAACAAAATTCAGAAAGCACTACCCTAAGATCATTTCTGTGCGATATAAAACAATTTGGCCATAAGGTTTCAGAGAAGAAGTTTTTTGTAGCCCTCAGTATGATAAGGGCACTGATGACCCCTGTACAAAAAAGGCTGATGCAGGTGGCGCCACCAATAACTCAATTTCAGATATGACTCATGTGACAAACATTCCCATAAAATTTGGTGATGACAGCTCCAACAGTTTCTGAGATTGTAATTTTAGTATGCTTTTTTGGACAGATGACTAAGTTTAACTTCTTTTAACTTGGCCAAAAATCACCAAACTTTAACCATTTGAACAAACTTGAGAGAGATTGTTCCAGGGATCATTTCTGTGAAATATTGGACAATTTGGCTGAACAGTTTCAGAGAAGAAGATTTTTAAAGGTTTTTAAGCTTTTTCCCTATAAAATCTAAGAAAATGCAGTTAGCCAAAAAATAAGCAAAATACGATGGAGTTTTTTAGATGACTAATTTTTTGCATAAAATTTTGTAATGCTAACTCTTGCCATTTTCAAGATAGTATGGGTTAACGTACAGACGACAGATGACAGACGACGGCTGATGGATGCCGGACGACGCCACATCATCGCATAAGCTCACAGGTTCGCTGAAATTTGCATATTAATGAAGGGTGAAAAAAGTTATTTAACATTTGATTTAACATTTTTCTCAGATCTGTAGGCTACTTTCTCTCACTTGCATGCTCACACTATGAACAATTTCAGGTTAACACATGTCAAAGGTCATTCAGTCAAAGGTCATACAGGAGGTCATTCTCATCTGTGTCCTGCATGCAACTATCAGTGCATCTTAAGAATGCATGCAGTCTTGTGTGACAGAAGAATTCATTGAAAGAACCATGCAAAGGACTCACTTATAAGGATGCATGTGATCAAAGATCTTCTAAATTCATTAATTTAATGGCAGATAGTTGATTGCATACAGATTTATGTAAACATTTCACTAATTACTGAATAATCAATGCAACCATTTCTGGGAAATGTCATCTCACATCATTTTACATAGGACAAAGATTCATGTTTGCAATGGTTCAAGATATTTATCATAAATGATGACTGAATGAAAAATACTGCAGTAACTTTGACCAATGACAGAAGTCTGAATTTAAAAGTATTCACATTTTTGTTCTTTTGCTAGTGGTCTACTAAAATTAAAAACATTTTTTTTTCTGTGTTCTGAAAATATCTCTCCAATACATGATAAGGCTATTGACTAGAAGTTCCAGGCTTTTATAGCCCTTATCCCTACAGATATAGGTCATTATACAGAAAACAACCAAATTAATGAAAATTCATGTCCCTTGCATTCACGTACCCTAGTAAATATATATATCATATGTCATCATGCTTCTGGGGTTGAATTTCAGAATCTTATATTTTCTGCTTAAAATATACAATACTTCCAAAATTATCACATTCACAAGAAATCCACAAGATGATGAACTATAATTCCATTTATTTGACCAGGAAGAGCTTGGCCAAGGTCACCAATTTTTCAATCTCAACCAGTTATTGGATTAAACAACTCATGTATCAAATTTGAGAACAAAATATGCAGTACTTCAAAAGTTATGGGGTTATCAAAAAGTTTATATTTGATTTGACCTGCAAGATCAAGGTAAAATACACATCAGGTTTAAGGACACAAGATGAAACCACAGCTGAGAAACTGATATGATTGCTGTCATCTGAGAGTCTCAAAAATAGAAAAAAATGTGTCAAAATTAGAGAAAAATACAGGTGGTGCACCAGTCTTTCACAGCTGATGAAACTGTCAGTAATCAATAAGCAAAGCAATAATCACAGCAATCCTTGTATTAATTACAGAGATACTGGAGGCTTTGTATCAAATATGTAGTTATTCTCTGGTGCACAAACAAGCCTCATTACTCAGAGAAAACAGGTCATAGTGATCTAATTTCAGGTTTGAAAGGATTTTGTTAGGAGCCCAATGGATGTTAAGTTAGAAGTTTCTGGTTCTATCCATTACAAAATATGTGCCCTGTTAATGGACAACCAGATGGCCGGACAACTGTCGAAGCATGAACAATACAGCTCAGATCACTTGCAGTCAGCTTAGCTCAAAATTGATAAAAAGATTAAAAGTTTCATGACATTTTCACAAATTTTCACAAAAAAATTCATGACTCTTTAGAACTTTCATTTCTCATACATATTTCATGAATTTTTAATTTCTTCATTGGCTATATATTTAAAATAAATTAAGTAAATTTGTAAGTGTTCCATCATTATCCATATCATAATCTGGTGATAATACAATTAAATGTTTTGCACTCACCTTTTCTTTTAAGGAAGCAAAATCATGTATATTTTTATTCATTTTGTCACATACATAAGAATAACTCTATTTTAAGTGATATTGTAACATTGGATATAACCTAACATGTAATAAAAGGAAACCCCTCCCAAATATTATGTCATTTTTATGAATTCCACAGTAAGCATACTGAACAAATTCAAAATCAATTCAACAGCAAATTCCAGAAACTGTACATTAGATTGTGCTGCTTGCAAGCTGCATACAGCTCCTATTATTAAGTTTTGCTTAAAACCAAAATAGTACATAATTTTACATGAAGCTGATTTACAAAGGTTGTTGATGTATGCATCCCTTGCAAATAGGTTATTGTGTGTCTTATTAGTCCAATATTTACTGCAGTTTTACTACATGTATGCTTATTATAATCAAATGTGATTGGTTTGGATGTACTACTACCACAGTACTTTGTTTGTTGCTTGCCAAAATAGTAAGTATTTTCTGTTAAGAGATAAAGAGAGATTTAAATAGGCCTACACTTGATTTAATAGCATTCATTTACAGCTAAACACTGACGCACATTTTGAAGAAAGTTGAACCCATGAAGTGATTTAACTACACTTTTACATAATGGTTCAGGCATGCCACTAAAAACTTTATTTACCAACACACAGTGAAACCTGTTTAATTAGCCTACCTGTGAGACTGGCCAATAGTGGTCTTAATTCATAGAAAGTATAACCAATGTAAATGCTTTCTGTTTACTCCAGGATGATCTTAATAGACAGGTGGTCTTAATTGACAGGTGGTCTTAATTGACAGGTGGTCTTATTATTATTAGACAGTTGGTCTGTCAGACAGGTTCCACTGTATTTATCATACTGCATACAGCAAATTTTTAGAGTGTTTTTTATAACCTGGGTTAGATTTTATATACGGACCCATGAGTTACAAAAAAAACTGAGGTTCACAGCACTTCATGCAAGTAAATCAGACAGAACCCAGCAGGTCAGAGTTAAAATAAGCATCACTGAGGTAGCTTACCCTGGCCAAAGGTCATGTCACCTGTGAACATTTATATACACATGCAAATATAGTTTAGTCCAGTTGTGTATATATAAATTATTATACATGTGTTAGTTTTATATTAAATATTATTTGCAGTGCTGCCACTCTCAATATAAATAACAAAAAAAAATCTTTCCAGAGACCATTTGAAAATACATACCTACATGAGGATTCTAGATCACCAAGCCTAGCCCAATCAGATAAACCAAATAGAATCTAACCAGAAAAGAAATTTATAAAGGAGAAGGGAAACTTTATAAGTGATTTTGTTTAAATTGGCATAAATTTGCATGTTTAATGAATTTCAAAATTCTGTGTGCACACAAGTTATGAATCCCACAACAAGCCCTGTCTGAGAGAGCCAGCACACTCTTCAGCTGCTGATTGGCTGGCAAATGGAGCTGTGGCTTGACTGCTCCTGGATTATGACCTTTAGCAGCAGTCTTCTGAGCTTAAAACCTTAAATCCTGATAAGTAAGGCCCTGTTTATTGATGCTTAATTAGTGAAGGCTTGAGTAGCCAGGTGACCTAATAAGTAGTTGCTTTCCTGCCAGATGTGAGATATATTGTGGGGTGTTTTTTTTGTAAAAATTCGCATTAAATTTTAAAATCTTCAGACCAACAACAAAAATAATATTTATTTACAACAGATCAAATAGGGGATATTCTGAGGATTCAAAATATTTTTATCCCATTGAGATTTAAAGAAATTTCAATAGAAAATTTTAAAGCTACCTGAACCAAGGTAGTTTGATGATATCAAGACCTAAAGGGTCTTTGCAAATGCTACGTATACAGGATTCAAACCTATCCTCACTTAACCCCAAGCCTTGCACCCTTACCAAAACACCATCAATCTCCACAGTGTGTATATGAGTTTTTTTCATCTTTTCATGTGCTACAGATTGCACAAAGTATATCCCTAAGTCACACGAAGTTACTAGCCTATTATGTCTGCTGCTGTTTTAAACAATTGATTATGAGAAGATTCATACTTAGAAAGCGTAAAAAGTTGTAACAAGAGCACTAAAAAAGTGCATGATATGCCTGCCATATGTCTTGTGACCTTTGACTTTATTCAATACACATGGATTTTGCTGAAAACTTTATTCAGGTGAGTAACTCTGTTAGTGAATATTAATGTGTTTCATGAAAATCAATGAGATTTTTGGTGGGTCATTACAGTGCCACCAAAGTCTGCTAACATCTGACATTATTATATATGCATGGATTTTGCAAGGAATTGAACTAAGATGAGATATTATATTGGTTAATATTTCTCTTCAGTTGCGTCAGTATCCATTATATTCCTGGTATAAGTTATAGTTGGCGACACCACATAGAAAACTGGTGATCTCTGACCTCATTTAACAGGAATGAATCTAGTTTAAAATCAAACTCTGGCAAAATAATCTATTGGTAAGTAGTTAAATGAGTTTCATTAAAATCCATGCAAGACCTCATAAGTTATCACTGTATCATAAAAACAGTACAAAACTAATAAAATTTCTTAAGTGGCAGCACTGCATTCATCAAAGGTTAAATTACAAACAGACAAGGAAACTGTGTATGTACAAAACACCACAGTCAAGCTTGCTGTTACAATGTACAAAGGATTTCCAGAGATGCCAACCATAATAATGATCACTGCAGAGGGACACCGGGAAACAGAGTGAAAATCATGAACAGGTCTTTGGACACACTTGCTGCCTATCAAAACTATCATAGTCTTGGGGTGATAGAGAATTCAAGCATTGGAATAAAAGATGCACCAAGCCAGGAAAACCTTTCTGTTACCATAGATCTTTTTTTAATGGCCGCACATCCAGTTATATCCGCACCCTGAGTTTGGTAATTTTATGAAAGGCCTGTTTGAAGCAACACTTCAGCCATAAACCTACCAAAATTTACATTTTATGACAGCATTTTGTTCTTAATCCAGAGTAGGCAAAGTCATGCATTCAAGTTCAAACTTACTTTTATTGTTTTTCTTAAATATCTCAATGAATACATGATTAAATAATGCTTAATTACCATGAGAGCAGCTCTCAAATCATTCATAAACATGACATAATTTTGTTGGAGTTGTCTCAGGAGGAGTTGGGGGTGCAGTTGTGGGGTACAAGCTTAACAGCAATGTCTGCTGAGGATATCATAATAGTGAAACAATTACTCTACCTGTAATATTTATACAGATATAATAAAAGTTGGCATCCCTGGAGGTATAATAATCTTCATCTTACCATTTCTTAAATTTCCTCCTGTAAATAACATTACACTTGCAAGGTACATCCACATTAATAAGCAATTCACCTTAATGTTTGCTGTCATGACAGTCTAGTGAAGTACAGAACAACCAAAGCTGCTTTTTATAAAATGTACATTGTAAATTGTCAAGTATTATCAAGTACACAATATCATGTGACCAAACATGATTTATCCACAAATGTAAGGATCCTAACAAATGTTCTGCATCTGCTATACTTTAATCACTCTGGCACAATTTAATCACAGAGAACTAAATTACATGAACACGAAGCTAAACTGTTACTTGCTCTACATATGTGACATTAGCATATTTCACTGATTAGATGCCAGACCTTGAATAGTGGCCTGCCTTATTAGTAGCCAGTTAGAAAATGTCTAAATCAAATAACTGCCAGTCTTGTTTAGAGGCTGGGGTACAGGAGTACTTTCCATGTCTGCCGCCAGTCATTAAATTGTGTGCAATTATGGGTAATATTGACCTGAGTCCAGGGACTGTTGTATGAATTTCTCTTTGTGTAAAGAGACTTTAAATATAAATTTTCCCTTTTATTTTAAGTGTCATGCCTATTTTTCCTTAATGGGTGCAAATATTCCCTTATTCTTCAATTATGATTAAAGCTGATCATCAATCCTAGCAAACATGGCACAATACATTTTTAATAAAATCCAACTTTAAATTAAAGCCTGCTTTGTTTGTTTGCCAGGTCAAAGCAGGGTCTGAAAATAATAAATGCTTAGGCATCTGATCAAGGAAATATGGTAGTTCTTTTCATTTTGACCTGCAGTGATACCCATTTTGCTTTATGTTTAGTGTTTATTCATTGTTTATTTATTATTCCTGTTAAACTTAAATTTACTCTGTTCTAAACATCACATGTTCCTTTTTTATCTGAACTGTAATCTTAGAATATTTGTCCATACTTAGATATGAAAATGCAGTTGTCCTTAATTGCCGTTGGTTTATGTAAAGCCACTGAAAGGCTTAAATATCCCTTCTAATTGGGTGGCTATGAGGTGTGCATGTATAATGAGGTAAGATTACCAACCTTCAGCTATCCTGGCAGTGTAGAAGATACGGCTTGGGATGTAAAAACTGCCAATGATGAGTCCCAGGAGAATAAAAAATTTCACCAACCAGTATCTGGAAAGAATAAACGAATAAATGAAAGCACTTCAAGTCAAATCTCTGTGCAGCATAAATTAAACTATCAAACTTTCATTTGACTGAAAATAACTTCACAATATGACCACCAGTAGGACTGGCTAAAAGTGGTCTTAATTCACAGGTGGTCTTACTAGACAGGTTAGAGGTCAGTAATAATGAATGTGAATGTGCTTGGTTCACTGAAGAGTGGTCTTAACAGACAAGTAGTCCTATTTCACCGATGGTCTTTCAGACAGGTTCCACTGTTCTAAAAAATAAATTATGGAACTGAAAATCTGATTATTTAACCAACAACAATTGGAATAAACTTGAGAGAGATTGTTCTAGGGAACATTTCTGTGAAATATTGGACAAATTGGCTGGACAGTTTTAGAGAAGAAGATTTTTAAAGGTTTTTAAGCTTTTTCTCTCTAAAATATAAATTAATGCAGATACCCAATAATAAGCTCTAGGGCAACAAGTTTCACATGTGACTAATTCTGACATGTAATTTGGAGCTGCTAGTGCAAACAGTTTCTGACTTACAGCCATGGACGGCGGACAGCCAACCTTGGATGGCTGACGTTGGACGGAGGACAAGGCGCGATTGGAATAAGCTCACAGGTTTGCCAAAAATGAATGATTTTATGGGTGTTAAATGTATCTTTTAAATTTCATGAATTTTTTTATAACTGAAATTCCACCTTTCAAATCTCATGCCTACTTGTCAATTATAAGCATTTACCAAAATATGATTGATAGATTACTCACATATTATTAAGGATATAACAATGTATTAAACAAGTGATGCATTTATTCAATGACATGCAATAATTTGAAAATATATTCACAATTCCTCAATCATATTTTTAATTATTTATTTTTCAATGCAAACA
This sequence comes from Sipunculus nudus, assembly GCA_026874595.1. NCBI lineage: Eukaryota > Metazoa > Annelida > Sipuncula > Golfingiida > Sipunculidae > Sipunculus > Sipunculus nudus. Next base: position 63,017,129 of record CM049313.1, read on the forward strand.
GCTATTTGTAAGGAAACCTGAATGTATTGCAGACTTTATGATGTTTTTTATGATAATCATTTATGCTCATTGATTCACCTAGCTTATTAGCACACTAAAGACCACATTAACACAGGTGCAGTTCTATTCTGTAAAAATGTTGCCTTTTTTGTTGATAACAAGAAACTTGGATATAAGGATACATTTTTAGTATCATTTTCTTCCCTATGAACATAATGGGACACTTCTCATGTACATACACAAGACATTTTAATGTTAAAGGGGCCTATTCAAATACCTGATGACTATTTAGGTGGCAGGAGTGGTCCCCGAACCTGACCTGACTTTGTTTCAGTTTTTCCTTTGCATGGAACAATCTAATGCTTTACCCCCTAAATACCCCCCTAATACCCCCTAAAGTATACATTTTCTGAAAGCTAAGAAAATTCTCTATAGTTTGGTGATCATAAACTTTGTTTCTGAGGAAAAGGTTTGAATTTGTAAGAATTTTTATTTAATTTTATTTTTTAACAAAAAACTGTTTATTCCAGCACAACTAAAGCAGATACAGAAAATCTTCTTAAATAAATCGAGAATTTAGATAATAATCCCCAGGCATTTTTTTGTTTAGTGAGTTAAGTTTAAAAATTACGATTTACAGAGTATTTAATTTTGAAATCTTCACAAATCATTTCATTTTTTACTTTTACCTTAATAAAATCTTTCAAATTAAGTATAGGCGTAAAATAAAAAAACTCTTTTTAGAAGACATATTAACAATTATATATCTCAAAGATGGTATGTTTCGAACAAGTGATTACTGAGAAATAACGCTCTAAAGATAAGGTGTTCAGGTGGAATGATGTTTCGAGAAAATGGCCATAAACTATATTCGTCGAGATCATTCGTCCTACACACGTAAATAACCACAACTACACGTTGACAGTCACATGAATTTGGTCAAGACGGTGGTTCTTATAAAACCATGCTATAATAACATTGATTAATTGACTATCTTGCTTTAAAAACGTATTTAAATGATAAAAGTTTGTCCTGTCACTCCAGCGACTTGTCAAACACCACGTGCATGGACTTCAGTAGGCGGAGTTTACAGTTTTGGCCGAGTGCTAAGGTGCCCTGAGCACTCCACAACCGGGACCCGCGGCTGAACAGGTTCTTATAAAACCATGCTATAATAACATTGATTAATTGACTATCTTGCTTTAAAAACATATTTAAACGATTAAAGTTTGTCCTGTCACTCCAGCGACTTGTCAAACACCACGTGCATGGACTTCAGTAGGCGGAGTTAACAGTTTTGGCCGAGTGCCAAGGTGCCCTGAGCACTCCACAACCGGGACCCGTGGCTGAACAGGTGCATAGCCGGGCCTAATAGGTAACCGCGTGTTTACATAAGAACAAGGGGAGCAGGATCTATGGCCATTCAAGGAGAAGGAAGATTGATTTACTTATCACAGTTTACATACATTACAGGTATTTGGGAGTCGACAATAGAGACGAGTTTATAAAGATCATACAAATCTGGTATAAAATAAATTATATATTTACTGACTACCGAGCGTCAACATTTGTGTCATGGAGAGTGCCTCATATTAGTTATTATAAATAGTTGTACAATCCATGTAAAATAAATAAAGTTTATATTTAAATCTCGCTTACACATACAAGTCATATGTGAAATCTGGATTTATTGTTTATTGGAGGAAAGTACAACAGCAGCTGACAATAGCTCTTTTAGTTAATAACACTGGAAAGTAGATAGGTGTCAGCCTCCGGTTTTCCTTCATGCGTAAACGTAGAGATACCGTCATCTGACGATTCATCGTCGCTGGCCATCAGTTTGATCACGGAAGTAGGTTCAGCCCGCTGAGACTTGATATCATTATACTGCTGCAGTTTTTAAGTGGCATTCGAGATTTGCGTCTTCGGCCCCTCGTAGTTTCGTTTGGTATTGGCGTAATATTTCTTTGTTGCATTGTTGACAGTATGAATATCATAGACGTTATGGTTGGGATATGAAGCAGCTTATTATAAAGTAATTTTACGTATCTGTCGATAGGCTCAGGATATAGCAGAAATAACATGATGTCAAGTGAAAATTTGTGTTTCGGCGTAACATACCCGACAAAAGACAGAAAGGCCAATGACACTAACAGATCATTCACAAGGACGGGTTTGTTTGCACACTAATTAGCTATAGTTAGGGTTGCTCCCCAACACTTATCAGATGTATGCTCAGCTAATTAGATTTGGCAATCAAACATCTACCGTCAGTACTTGCCACCTCCTGCACGGAGGTACTTGGCCAATGCATTAATTTAACTCTTGCACCTCGCGATTGGCTGAATGACCCAGGTGAGAGCTTGGGGCAGAGTGATTGACAGGCCAGTGGCAGGGCTGGAGTTAGTTTACAAACACCCTGTCAACACATCTAAGTGTTTACTAAATAGAAATAACCCTTTTTCACAAAATGCAAACGGCGACCCAAAATGTGCTCAGCTGCATTAGATCCACCCAGTATTCAATATTACATATACCTTTTATTGAAAAAACACCAATTTTCAGGATTTTGACCAGTCCTGCTACCTTAACAAAAAACAATCCCCTTGAACCTTCCATAAACATAAGCTACGAAGCAGAGAATCCAAGGTGCAAAAGCCATTCGTTTTGTTTATATCCATGTGTTAATAGCATGTTTGGGGCCCACCAAATTAATCTAAACACATTACACAAGGATCTGGTGGCAAGTCAGACTAACCAGTATTTTGCAAATGGTGTTAAGCAACTAGTGAGCATGCAGATTCCTCACACATGTTTTTTCTGGTTGTCTACATGGGCACATGTTCCGTGTTCACTAACAGCTTGTAGATACACAAGGTCGTACATCTGTCACAGAGAGGTTATACAAACTTTTTTTAACCACTAATTATATAGTTTATTAATATGTACACTACGTCAGCCGGAAATCACATAAATTCTACAGATAAGGCAGGTAATTAGGCCCCTTTTAATTTAAATCCATGTGAAACAAAATAGACAAACTAATTAATGGATCAAAGACCATTCTTACCCATTATGGAGGCCTGCTCGACAGCTCCTGCTTGTGGACACACATAGTGTCAGAAACCACATGACTGCATGAAATGCCACGAACACAAAACAAACTCGGTACACAGCCATGTACCCAACCAGCTCCTCACAATTTTCACCAAGCTGCAGAGTCACACAAGTTGAATTGAAGCCACGTAGCTGAAAAAAAGAACACAAATTCATATCATTTGACATCTGAACTAAAACTGGAAGGAATAGATTCCAGATTTGTTATAGTATTCCAAGACTAGGCATACCCCCTTTCAAATAGGCCTTCTTCTGAAGAATATGTTGACACTTTACAAGGCCAAGGCCACCAAGGTCAAGGTCATTTATTTGACAACTTGTCTGACAACTTGGTTGAAACAATTTGTAGGTCAAATTTGAGGGAAAACAAGTGACCCATGGGTCATGATGCTCAGCTGACTGGGAAGAGATTCGCAAAAGGAAATTTTATCATCTGGTAGTATATACCCATTCAACTGAAGCATCAAACAGATTAACCAACAGGCAAGATTGTGTCTGCATTTATATATATTTCAAAAATAGAGAAAAAATGCGTAAACTTAAATAAAATACAGGTGGCTCCACCAGTCTGCAGAAACTAATAAAAACACTTAATGGTCAATATACATGCAAAGAATCATGGTGATCTCTGCATTAGTTGTTCAGATACTTCAGCTTTTGTAAAAAAATTTCCATTATTCTGAGGAAAACTTCGGAGTCCTATAGCTTGAAGGATATAGGAAACAGAGACCTAATTTCAGGTTTCCACAGACACTTTTCATGGGCCTCCTTGCATGACAAGAATGAAGATTCTAGGTCCAGTTGTTACTATTTGTACCCTGTTGACAGATAACCACATCTTAAAATGTCTCAAAAAGAAAAAAAATTCGTAAAAATTTGAAAACAAGGGACCTATGGGTCACAATGCTCAGCTGTTACATATGATAAAAAAAAAATATTATTTAGAAATGAGGCACATGCTATTTTTGTGTGGTAATAAATATAAGCTGTATCATGAGTTGTTGTTGTTTAGCTTATGTATGATTTTGATGGTACCTTTGGAGACAGGGAAGAGGATTGATTTCATTTATTTTATTAACAAATGGAGTACTATTGTCACACAGATTTTGACTTGGCCATATAACTTAAAAGCAGAACATATAATATAATGGTTTAACTATTAATTAAAAATATAATTTTTATTAAAAATAATAAGAGAATCATATGATTTTATAAAATGAAATATAACTGAAATGATTATTAAAATAATAATAAAAGAATATATTCATGAATGCATTCATGAATACATTTTGAAAGTATTTGCACTGGTATTTGTATACTTTCATTTTTACCTGCTGAATTCCCATTCTTAATGCAAGAAATTTTATAATGGAGTACATAATCATATTTGTATTTAAATACAATTACAAAGTATTCGCACCATGTCTGGTATTTATTCAGTTTTCACCAAACAATGATGTTGAGAATCCAGAATTTACAAAATTCACACATTTAAATAATGATCGTAAGTACCTGGTTTTATGGCTTTTATTTATATTAAAAAATAACTGTAATAAATTCATTTTGGACTAATTTCACATCAATGTACACACTAGACACAGTAGGAATCTAGATTAATATTATCAACTGCATCTTTGTCTATCATTAATTTCCTTCATATGATCCCTAATGATTAGTAATGAATAATATGATTTACTTCTTTATCATTAAAAATGAACTGAGAATACCATAGGTGACTGCATTGTGTTATTTGGAATACGTGACATTCTATCCATCGATACAAGATTCTTATATCATCAGTAACTGCAAGTTAATTTCCTGTTATTTTAAACTAACAAATTCCTTTTCTATTTTTCTTTAATTTTTTATTAAAAACCAATAAAAATTTATTAATTTATTGTTTATTGTTATGTAGTTGGTTAAAACTACTAGATGAGTTGGGTTGGACACCTGGGTCAACTGTGGCTGGCCATAAGCTGCCTGGATTCCCCTGTATGCCTCACCTCAAGCATGCATAATTTGCTGAAAGTTCAACAAGGTCAACATACAGGTGACTCAAGAGGGGCTTGAGAGAACCAAAGTCTGACATGGTCTCATAAAAACATTAATAAAAGCTATAATTTTTGGCCAATTTCTTTCAGCTTTATAAACTTAAAAGCTGAAATCCTTATGTGTGCATGATATGAAAATTATATCAACAGTGCTCACAGGAAACAAACGTGCCATGGTCAAAGTTGGGCAAAATTTAAGTTACTAATTTTACATTTATACTTATAACTTATAAAATTTGAAAAATTCATAACTAATTTTGGGTATTCAATTGAATCTTGATTAAATAATGTTACATCCCTGACAAAAAATCTCTAGCTTCAGCAATCCCCTTGTTAAGGGAGTAAATATATTTCTTGATTTTTTACAAAGTGCATTATGTTTGGGCCCATAACTTAAAACAATTACGCAATACTGACATCATTCTGGCATGTCCATAGAGAATGAAAAATATGTATATTATTAATGATTAAAGTCAGATCAGTGGTTTTGATATTAGGCAGTCTTGAAGTGTAACAATGGGTTTTTAATGGAAAAGTTTTTCATTAATATCTTGAAGGTATTAAGTCCTAGTGACCAAATTCTAGGCATGGTAGGGGATTTTGGAGACATCTTACTGTATGCCGAATTTAAGGAACTAAGAGCTGAAGCTGGGGAGCTGAGCTCTTGCAAACTGCATAACACTAGCTTGATATATAACAATATGTTACATGGTGCTTGAAAACTTGAATAAAATCTACAGTTTTTGATCAACTGGTTTCAAATTTTTGGTGTTAACAGTTGAAAAGCTAACAAAAACATGCTGTGAAAATTAAATCCACAGTACTTACAGGAAAAAATTTAAGGTACCAATTTTTTATTTTTATTAATATTTTAACAAATTTAAAAGATTTTCATCTAATTTTGGGTATACAATTTAATTTTGATTAATTAAAGTTATATTACTGGAAAAAAGGTCCATAGCTTCAACATGTTTTGTGTTAAGTGATCAAATATCTTTCCTGATTTTTTACAAAATGCATTATGTTTGGGTCCATAACTTTTTTAAATTATATAATACAGACATAATTTCTTGAATGTACATAGGAACTTTATAGAGGAATATTTATGATAAATATGAGGAAAAACAGATGAGTGGTTTTGATATTAGGCAGTCCTGAAGTGTGAAAATAGGTTTTTTTTATAAAAAATTGAGGTTTTTCCTTAATTTCTCAAAGGAACGAAGTCGAAAAGACCCAGTTTTCGGCTTGGTAGGAGATCTTGGGGACATCTAACATTATGCCGAATTTTGGATTCCTAGGTCTTACGGTTTCAAAACGTGCCACATCTACGGACGGACGGACAACAGACAATGGACCACGACTATAGCTCAAATGACTTATAGTCAGCTGAGCTAAAAATAGAGGTGGCGCACCCAGTCTGCAGAAACTGATGGAATACCTCATGATCAATATATATGCCAAAAGTCATGACCATCAGTGTTGTAGTTATTGAGATACTGCAGTTTTTGTATCAAATTTTTCACTATTCTGGGGGGTACTTTGGGGCCCATAGCTCGAAGGATATGGCAATAGAGACCTAATTTCTGGTTTCCATGGAGACTTTTCATAGGCCTCTCAGAATGTTGAATATGAAGATTCTAGGTCCAGTCTTTACAATTTGTGCCCTGTTAACAGATGTCCACATTTTTAAAGGTATCAAAAATAGAAAAAAAAAATTGTAAAAAATCGAAAAAAATACAGGTGGCGCCACAAGTCTGTAGAAACTGATGAAACATCTCATGATCAATATGTAAGCCAAAAATTCATGACCATCAGTGATGTAGTTAATGAGATATTGAAGTTTTTGTATGAAATTTTTGACTATTCTGGGGGGTACTTTGGGGCTCCATAGCTCGAAGGATATGGGTAACAGAGACCTAATTTCTGGTTTCCATGGAGACTTTTCATAGGTCTCTCAGTGTGTAAAGAATGAAGATTCTGACTTCCGGTAAGATGGCGCACTAGGTTGGCAGAGTGTTGCGTGGCGCTCATTCTTTGAAAGAAGATAACCTATTTGCTTAAGCCTGACTAACAATACCATGAGTCAACGACAGAGGAAAAGTGAGAGGAACATCAATAAAGGGGACAGTAGTGCTGGAAACATGGATAAATATTTGAAAGATACAAAAAAGCCCCAGGAAACAGAGATAGAGGTGAGCGAAACCCCGGACGTGTTTGACCCAAGCGGTATAGCTACTGGTACCGTGAGAACAGAATCCTTTGTGTCCATAAGTGAGACTGTTAAAAACATGCAAGCTGCAATGAATAAAGCTTTTAAAGAACTTAATGTTAAAATTGAGAAACAACTGGCAGAAATAAATGGGAAACTAACAAGCACACAGGAAAAACATTCAAACATAGAAATTATCACAACAGGCATGAAAGAAAGTTTAGAATTTACACAGGACTCACTTGACAAACAAAATGATCGCTTAAACCAGCTGGAGACAGAAAATAAAACACTGCGCCGTGATATTGAAAGGCTCATGGCTGAAAAATCAGAACAATCGAACAAGATCAAAGGACTGCAAGATACTATTTTTTCTAAATTACTCAATTTTGAACGCCACAGTCGCAGTTTCAACATTCGGTTCATTGGGGTACCCGAAGAGCCAAAAGAAAACACAAAGAATTTAGTTGCAGAAATAATAAAGAAGGAGGCTTTGCTGGGTGACAACACAGGCACGCTCCAGTCTGTGCTCAATGAACTTGAAATAGTCCACCGAACGGGGAGACAATCTGTGAAAGGGCCAAGACAAACAATAGCCCGACTGTTTAGGAGGGACGTACGGAACAATATCATCCGCAACGCCAAGGCAAAGTGGCGCGGTCAGAACAGCAAATTCTGGGCCACTGAGGATTTGCCCCAAGAAGATTATGTGTTGAAGAAAAGAGCACAGAAGCAGATGAATGAGGCCTATCGAACCGAGAAGAAAGCCAGGTTTTACAGAGGCCAGCTTATAATAGAGGGGAAGGTTGTTCCAATTATGGACTGATGAACTGAGTACATAAACATCATATTATCTATATTAAATTTCTTCTATTATTTTTGTTCATCATGTGAAATTTCACTGTTTACTTTGATATCTTTACAAGAGAGTTACTGACACTTCTCATGTGTATTACTTAATATATGGCTATTACATACAAGCGGTTAAAATAGAGCTCACTATCCACTTTCCATACTGGTGCAATGCGTTGAGTGGCAATCTTTTGCGTGTCACTGTATTTAGTGTTTCTTTGAAGATGACTGGAACGGAAGTGTTCACAGTCGTACAGTGGCAGTTATGTGTAGTCGTCGGAACAAATTATATGTATGTTTTCTGTGTTTTTATATGAAAATCGATCATAGACATGTTTGTTGCTGGGTACGTTCGCAAATAGTTATTATAGGTAAGGTATTTACTCTAGATTTATGGAATTTTTGCCTTGGCTAGTTATTTGATTTTTTTTTCTCAACTGATTAGTAATGGCTACAATAAATTTAATATTACTTATTGTTAGGGGGATGAGGGATAATGCAAAGAGGAGGGAAATGTTTCACCAGTTTCATATACATAACTATGATTTAGTTTTATTACAAGAGACTCACAGTGTTAAGTTAGATGAAAAAACATTTGGCGAGCAGAATGGGGGGCCAAATCATATATTCACATGGATTAAATAATTCGAGAGGAGTCTGCATTTTATTCGATAAGAGACTAGACTATCACATATTTGATACCATAATCAGTGATACAGGTAGATACATTGTACTTGATATAAGGTTAGGTCAGCATCGTTTAACACTTGTTAATGTATATGGTCAGAATACAGACGATCCCAATTTTTTTTAGGGTTTGATGGTATTAATAGAAGGTGTTACAAATGACCATCGGTTTATCGGTGGGGATTTTAATATTGTATTAAATGAAAAACTGGATAGAAAAGGTAAAGGCATAAATTCTCATTCAAAGATTCAAACAGCTGTTAATTTTTGGATAGATGGGTTGGACCTTGTAGATATATGGAGGGATAAAAATCGAAATAAACGACAATTTACCTGGGAGAGGAGCCGACCATTTAGAACAGCCAGTCACCTGGATTTCTTTCTGGTCTCTTGGGGTTTATTGGGTTATATACATTACACAGACATTATTCACGGCTATAAATCGGATCACTCTGCAATTACGTGCTCCATTATAATAAATGAACATGAAAGAGGGCCCGGCTTCTGGAAACTAAATTGTCAACTGTTGAAAGATAAAAAATATATCGAATTGATCAAAAGAACCTTGATAGATACTATAAATTCAAACCCTAATACTGAGCCCGATCTTTTGTGGGAAACCATTAAGGTTAATGTCAGAGGATCCTCTATATCATATAGTGCAAAATTAAAGAAAGAGCGATTGTCGGTAATAAAAATCTAGGAAACAAAATTAAACTTTTTGAAAGAGGAATTTGAAATTTCTGGAAATGAAAATATCAAAGAAGAATTAAATATAGTAGAATCTCAGCTAGAAAAAGTAATTGAAGAAAAAACTAGAGGTGCCATGTTTAGGTGTAAGTTGAGATATTATGAAAACGGTGAAAAACCTACCAAATATTTCTTTAACTTAGAAAAGCGGAATTTTAATAATAAATTGATAACTAAACTTCAAACTGATAGTGGTAATATTACTGAGCCCACGCTTATATTACAACAAGGGACCCATGGGTCACGGCGCTCAGCTGATCGTGATTGGACTATAAATGTTTCTCCACTGTGATACTATATCAAGTCGATAAAGCTTATGAATATCATGTACATGTTGGGCTATTATAAAGGAATCTAATGTAATATGTGAGTAAATGATAAATGAAATTACCTGACTGATGGATTAATAGAGTCAAATAAAGTGGTTTATTTTTTTATTTATTTAGGAGGGGTTGAAAATTGTGATATATTTGAGCAAATATGAATGCAATGACAGCAGTAATAAGCAGTAGTAGATGATAAGGCTATTTGTTGAAGGATCTAAAGTGTATGGTAGTCTGCAAGCGTTCAATTTGACAGATATGATGTTATGATTAACTATGCTGATGAAGTGATTTATGAATATGTGACTGTATGACACAATATCTCTTTAGTCTTGACAAGGTACATTATTGTGATGCCCACTATGTCTACATATTACACAATATTGACATAATTTCTGGCATGTACATAGGTACCTATGGACGAATAGTTATACAAAATATTAAAGTATGAATATATCTGATTCATCTTGTTCTTGCTTACTGAGGCTGACTTTGGGATGGGGTTCCGAGAAGGGAAAAGTGAGGGCAGCACGAAGGTGGATGTAGAAATATTCTATTGTAATGTTTTTCATTTATATAAGGATATGAACAGCTAAGAGGAAAGGGGCCCTCCTACTTGGTTATAGTAAAGTTCTAAATATATGATTGCAAAGTAATACTCTGACAAGACTGTCATGAAGAAAAACAGTAAAAGTTTTGAGATACTGTGTTGCATACAAAAATTTACAGATGGACAGGCAAGTGGACAGAATGGACTAATACCTTTATTTCACTTTCAAGAGAATAATGCATTTAAGTTTATATATAATCCTATTTTTTTAAGCAGATCCACTTTTTCCATTAAGAAGTTTTTATCTGTATCATTTTTTTATTTACAGGTTTATAAATTTTTAATTAAAAAACCTGAAAATATAAGTTAAAATATTAGAATTGTTGCAAAAGTTGCAATCATTATATATACAGAGTAAAAAACATTGGGTCATATTATGCATACACATATATTTTATTATTTTTAAATCATAAATGTTTTAACTGATTTTAAAAGAAAATAATGCCACAACATGGCATCTACAAGAATATTCCTTGAATCACTTTTAAAAAGTTTTGCATATTGGAGTTTTCAGGACATGCTTAATTTTATTCACCAAAATAAAATAAAAGTAAATTTGACAAAATAAAACATCTTTTCAAATAAAGTATACACACTGTTGGTTGAATGAGGGACAAACAATATCATTGTGCTAATTACTATCCCAGTTTTAATTAATTACTGGAATTAATAGTCAATTTCACACCTGGTGAAGTTTTTACTCTTCTGAAGTAAGGAATTACTTATCTCATGAACATCCAGACTTTCACAGCAATACACCACTTTGTGGACACAATTAAATCAAGGAGTTTACAGGGATGGAGTAACAACTGTCAGAAGCCCTGCCAGGTCACGAGTGTCAGTCGTGCGCTAATTGCAATTAAGACATGATAAGCGCATTAACTCTATTGTGCGCCTATTGTGCTGCGGTGTCAGGCGCAGCGGCGGCACCGCCTTTGATAAAGCGAGCCTGCTAGATGTTACTTCTGTGGTCCGCTGTAGCTCGCTGAAGCGGAGAGCGATATATCCAGTAACTGAGCAGTAAATCACTGGAATAACATTGAATGGAATTATGAATGCGCAGATGGTTAGTTTTGTCAAGAATTATGCGCAACATATATATCTAGAAAGGTCTCGTGTTGAGGAATCACTTGATCAATTTAAGGATAGATGCGGTCACTCTACATCAACTTCTGCCGTGATTCATGACGGACGACTGGTCAGTGTAAACCTTACTTTCCCTGAATAACTTCGGAATTATAAAAAATTCCATCAGTTCCCATACTTCTGACTTATATTAATAATTAGCCATGTATTATAGTATTCCGTCGATAAAAAAAAATTTTTAGCTTATGCTCGGATGACTTTCATTTTGATGGATAACAGTGATCCATCGCCCCCTCTGTCACTGACGGCGTTGTTCTCTTATTATCGCCCATATTTACCGCAGCCAAGCTATAGCTTAGGCGTCATTAGCAACAATAGCTTCACACAAGATTCCCACAAATATGAAAATATGTTGTTCAAACTTATAATTGTTTAAAATTTTATACTAAATACTACTAGAGATAAAATTTGGGAGAAACTTACTCATCCTTGTCACAATATTTATAAAAAATACCGGTACTATAACGTGCTGTTCCAAAGTCACGCCGAAGGGGGTCTCTCGCGCTGTATCAATTAGCACCGGGCTTATCAGCGGCATCTCTTTGTGCCTTAGAGCAGCGAGTTTTATGACCCCCGTCAGCAACATCCGACACGGCCAGACTCTCACTTGATACTCCATCCCTGTAAACTCCTTGATTAAATGTACACTTTAATCATTGTAACCCTGGTGGTTCAATACAAAATCTAAAATGTAGCATGTCCAAGAATAAAAAAAAAAAAAATACAGAAAAATTATAACATTCATCTAGTTTATGCACCAGCTGGGGGGGGGGGATGAGTGCAGGGTGAGGGGAAGCCTGCTAGTAGTGGCCAAGCTGGGCCAAGGTAAGCTGCCTGGGGTGGGTTACATAATGCTGGTGAAGGCTGTACTACTAGGTGGGCTAGATGTAAACAACACTTGACATGGTGTGTGAAAACATGAATAAAAGCTATTCATTCCAATCAATTTCTTTTGAAAGTTCAGATTTTAAAAGATTAAATCCTTATGCATATATGCTGGGAAAATTAAATCAACAGTGCCAAAGTTGGACAAAATTTAAGGTATTGTTTTTTATTTATGCTAATAACTTGAAAAATTTGCAAAATTCAGATCTAATTTTGGGTAAACAATTGAATTTTGATTAAATAAAGTTATATTCCTGAAAAAAGGTCTCTAGGTTCAGCAATTCTCATGTGAGTAAATATATTTCCTGATTTTTAAAAAAATTGCATTATGTTTTGGCCCATAACTTCAAAATAATACTCAATACTGACCTAATTTTTGGTATGTTCATAGAAAATGTATAAAAGAATGTGAATACTAAATACGATCAAAAACAGATCAGTGGTTTTGATATTAGGCAGCCTTGAAGTGTAACAATGGCTTTTTTTTATGGAAAACGGAGTTTTTTTCCTTAATATCTCGAAGGAACAAAGTCCTAATGACCCAATTTTCGATATGGTAGGAGATTTTGGGGACATCTAAAATTATGTCAACAGCCTGGGGAGCATAGAGATGTGCACTGAATGACCTACAGTCATCAAAGTGGACTGCTTGACAATGTAAGGGAATACAACAAGAGCCCCTTCAAAAAAATTCAATAACTAGCCTAATTTTGCAGCTTTTATTTTCAAATTTCAGATTTTAACAGACTAAATCCTTATGTATACATGGTGTGAAAATTAAATCCATAGTACTTACAGGAAAAAAACGTGCCATGGCCAAAGTTGGGCAAAATTTAAGGTACCAATTTTATATTTTTGCCAATATTTAAAAAAATTTAACAAATTTTGATCTAATTTTTGGTATACAATTAAATTTTGATTAATTAAAGTTGTATTACTGGAAAAAAGTCCCTACCTTTAACACTTTTGGTCTTAAGTGACAAAATATCTTCCTGATTTTTTTACAAAGTGCATTATGTTTGGGCCAATAACTTTTTTAAATTATATAATACTGACTTAATATCTGGCATGTACATAGGAACTATATAGAGGAATATTTATGGTAAATATGAAGAAAACCAGATGAGTGGTTTTGATATTAGGCAGTCCTGAAGTGTGAAAATACATTTCTAATAAAAAATTGATGTTTTTCCTTAATATCTCAAAGGAACGAAGTCCTAATGACCCAATTTTTGGCATGGTAGGAGATTATGGCGACATCTAACTGTATGCCGAAATTCAGATTCGTAGGTCCCACAGTGTTGAAACCTGCCAGTCTTACGGACGGACATCCAGACGGACAGACAGACAGACGGACGGATGGCACGACGGACGGACGGACAGACAGACGGACGGACGACGGACAATGGACCATGACTATAGCTCAGATGACTTATAGTCAGCTGAGCTAAAAACAAAAGGAATTTTATGAAAAGCTGTACTCACAAGATGTGTCTTCTCAGAATACACTCAGTGACATGTTTCATGGTGTGTTAGTTGATCAGCCGAGATTCAGCGAGGAAGACCAAGCTTTACGCGTAACCAAAATTACGGATAATGAAGTTCTAAATTGCATTAATTCTTTTGCACGGGGAAAACGCCAGGATCAGATAGTTTACCAATAGAATTCTATCAAATATTTTGGGAAATGTTAAAAGAACATCTCATGAATTGTTTTAATTACTGTTTAGACAGAAATAAACTTTCGATAACACAGAGACAAGGAATACTTTTATTAATTCCAAAGAAAGGAAAAGATTTAGAATTGTTGAAAAACTGGCGCCCGCTAACTTTATTAAATACTGACTATAAAATTCTTACAAAATGTGTCGCTCTTAGGGTTAAAAAAATTTTACCTAATATTATAAATCATGACCAAACGGGATTTATGCCAAATCGATATATGGGAGAAAATATCAATAGAATTTTTGGACTTCATAATATCTGTTCAAAATCTGGAATTAAAGCATAGATAATGAGCGTCGATTTCGAAAAGGCATTTGATTTTTTAAGTCATGATTTCATTAAACAATCCTTAACATATTTTTACTTTCCAAAATTGATAATTAACTGGATTCTGACATTTTACTATGACATATCAACCTGTGTGACAAATAATGGCTGGGCAAGTGTCTTTTTCCCTGTGTTAAGAGGGGTAAGGCAGGGGTGCCCCCTTTCCCTGTATATATTTACCTTATGCGTTGAAATACTAGCTATATTGATACGAAATAAGCGCGAAATTCAGGGTATAAAGGTTAACCATATAGAACATAAAATCAGCCAATATGCAGACGACACTATGCTGTTCCTTACTGGTGGTTGTCAAAGCATCGCAAAAGTATTAAGCCTTCTTAAACAATTTAAGTATGTTAGTGGTTTACATGTTAATGTTGATAAAACAGATATAATGCCTATTGGTGACCACAGCCTTGATAAAACGGAGATCGAAGCATTAAATATAAAATGGACAAAAGGACCTCTGAGGTTACTCGGATTTTATCTAACACATAATTTATCTGATGTTTATGAAATAAATTTTCGACCAAAGATTAATGTGATGAAAAATTTAATTAACACATGGGCAAGGCGTAATTTAAGTTTAATGGGCAAAACTGTAATTTTAAAGTCCCAAATACTGTCCTAAATTATTCATCTATTGTCTTGTTTACCTAATCCACCAGAAAGTTATTTTAGGGAAATTCAAACTTTTATGTTTAATTTTTTATGGAGGAACGGTCCTGAGAGAATTAAAAGAAATATATTGATCATGCCTAAATACGAAGGGGGCTTAAATCTGCCTGTTCCATCAGCTCTGGCCAAAACATTAAAACTAACCTGGATTAAAAGGTTGTATGATGGGAATCTTGAAACAGGCTGGAGACAAATTGTTGCATCAACATTTTTATAAGTGGTTGAGTTTTATTTTTAAATGCAATTTGAAAAGTGAGGATAATACTGCTATCAGGAGCAGGCTTGATAATTTTTGGGCAGAGATGTTTGATATTTGGTATAAGTTTAATTTTCATGAACCTGATGATATAGTTGATTATATTATGCAGCCATTGTGGTATAACAGTTTGATCAAAATTGAGCAAAGGGTTATATTTTATTATGAATGGTTCCAGGCAGGTGTTATCTTAGTTAAAGATTTGATGACAAAATGTAACAACAGATGGCGTCTCAAAACCTTAGATGAGTTGAGAACTGAATATGGTATATCTGTTAATTATCTTTGTTATTATGGTATAAAAGAGGCCATTGGGAAGAAATGGAGATCACGTATGAATAAATGTTCTGGAAATTTCGTAAATGGATACAAATACGGAATGGATAGATTTTTAGCATCCAAAGATGTGAAGAGCAAGTGTTATACATACTTTGTATCTCCCTTATATAATAACTTAAATGAGCCAGTACGATCATGGCATCATGATATGAACAAAATTAATATATCAGATTTACAGAATGCATGTAGAAAACTATACACAAATACTATATCAACAAAAATCAGGGTATTTCAGTATAAATTAATTTACAGGAGATTAACCTTGAACCCTTTTTTACATAAAATTGGTATAGTTGAGAACGGACTATGTACCTTCTGTCAGGAACACCCAGAGACTATTATGCATCTGTTCTGGAACTGCAGAATTGTAACAGACTTCTGGTCAGATATTAAGAGATGGCTAGCAGATACTAATATTGATATATTAGATAACTTGATAAACGAAAATGTCATATTGTTTAACTGTTCAGATAACTGGACTGCAAACTCTTTCTTACTTTATGCAAAATATTTTATATATGTTAGTAGATGTATGAAATCAAGCCCGAGGCTCACTGCTTTCAAAACAAATGTGAAGTACATACATAGACTTGAAAGACACATTGCGTGCGAAAACGGAAAACTGAGTACCCATAAGGCAAAATGGCTTCCCCTTGAGGGACTCCTTTCGGACAGCTGATTATACGCAGCAGCAACCAGTTTGATTTTGTATGTATATTTTATGTTTATGTATATTGTACGTCTTGTGTAAATAGACCATCCGGGTCTATTGTGTCACTTGTGTTTGTAATATTTGAATGTCTTTTTTGTTTGAATAAAAAAAAAAAAAAAAAAAAGAATGAAGATTCTAGGTACAGTATTTACAATTTGTGCCTTGTTAACAGATGTTCACATTTTTAAAGGTCTCAAAAATAAAGAAAAAAATTCGTAAAAAATCAAAAAATACAGGTGGTGCCACCAGTCTGCAGGAACTGATGGAACATCTCATGATTAATATGTATGCCAAAAATCATGACCATCAGTGATGTAGTTAATGAGATATTGAAGATTTTGTATGAAATTTTTGACTATTTGGGGGGGGGGACTTTGGGGCCCCATAGCTCGAAGGATATGGGTAACAGAGACCTCATTTCTGGTTTCCAAGGAGATTTTTCATGGACCTCTCTGAATGTCAAGTAACATGTTTCTAGGTCCAGCGGTTACGATTTGTGCCAGGTTAACGGATGGACGGACAGACGGACAGACAGACGGACAGACGGACAAAGGGTAATCGCTACAGCTCAGATGACTTACAGTCAGCTGAGCTAAAAAATGATTAAAAAGCTAAAAAATTAAAGGCTCTTAAAAATTCTAATATTTCAACAGATCTGACCTTGAAGATGCAGATCAAGATCATCAGTTTTTTCTAGGTCACTTGATTTTTAACTCATTTGACAGCCTAACATTTGACATCTTTCATTTTGATTTTTAGAAAATTCATCAATCCATTTAAGAATTATATAATATTTTTGTTCATTTTAAAACAAATATGGAATTTTTCAAGGTCAAGGCCACTGACACAGTCAAGTCATGACCCCTATTTAAATAGACTTCATTTTATAAGTAAAACCCATATCAAGGCATGGGCATAATCTGAAAGAAATTTGTAACCTAGTTTTTGACTTATAAAAACTCATACTACTGTCAAGAGGCAATGATAGGGGTATTTAGAGGTGATTTACAGTCAGCTGAGCTAAAAAAGGAATTATAGGTGGCACTACCATACTGCCATACAACACAAAGCTATCCAAGATTGTTGGTGAACCTGATTTTTGACCAATAAATGCAACCTTTCTTGAGATATTTAAAATTTTGTGTGGTTTTAACAAAATGTAGATTTATTCAAGGTCAGGGTCATTCTCCTAGAAAGGATCATGTTACAAATTTTAATAGGCTTCATCCTCTTACAAATATCTATGCACAGGTAAAATTTGATCTTGCTCACAAGATTTTTCACAATGGCAGCACCATGCTGAAAACACAGTCTTCCCACACTTTATCTGGGGATACAATGAAACTTTTGACTCACCTCTGTAGGCCCATGGATGATGTGAAGGTCATCAGCCTGTGTATGCTCCAATTTTTGTGATAAACACTGACCTGTATAAGCTCATGGATGAAGTGATGATCACTGAACTGTGTAAGCTCATGGATGATGTGAGGAACAATTACCTGTGTAAGCTCATGGATGATGTTTGGGTCACTGACGTGAGTAAGCTCTTGGATGATGTAAGGGTCACTGACCTGTGTAAGCTCATGGATGATTTTAGGGTCACTGACCTGTGTAAGCTCATGGATGATGTAAGGGTCACTGACCTGTGTAAGCTCATGGATGATGTTAGGGTCACTGACCTGTGTAAGCTTATGGATGATGTGACGGCCAATTACCTGTATAAGCTCCTGGATGATGTGAGGGTCACTGACCTGTGTGTCAGCTCATGGATGATGTGAGGGACAATTACCTGTGTAAGTTCACGGATGATTTTAGGGTCACTGACCTGTTTAAGCTCATGGATGATGTGAGGGACACTGACCTGTATGAGCTAATGGATGATGTGAGCATCACTGATCGGTGTAAGCTCAAGGATGATGTTAGGTTCACTGACCTGTATAATTTCATGGATGATGTGAGGGTCATTGACCTGTGTAAGCTCATGGATGATGTAAGGGTCACTGACCTGTATAATCTCATGGATGATGTGAGGTTCACTGACCTGTATGGGCTCACAGATGATGCAAGGGACACTGACCTGTATTAGCTCATGGATGATGTAAGGGTCACTGACCTGTATAATCTCATGGCTGATGTGAGGTTCACTGACCTGTATGAGCTCATGGATGATGTAAAGGTCATTGACCTGTATAATCTCATGGATGATGTGAGGTTCACTGACCTGTATGAGCTCACAGATGATGAGAGGGACACTGACCTGTATAAGCTCATGGATGATGTAAGGGTCACTGACCTGTATAATCTCATGGCTGATGTGAGGTTCACTGACCTGTATGAGCTCATAGAGGATGTAAGGGTCACTGACCTGTATAATCTCATGGATGATGTGAGGTTCACTGACCTGTATGAGCTCACAGATGATGTGAGGGTCACTGACCTGTGTAAGCTCATGGATGATGTGAGGGTCACTGACCTGTGTGAGCTCCTGGATGATATAATGGACACTGACCTGTTTAAGCTCCTGTTAGGGTCACTAACCTGTATGAGCCCATAGATGATGTGAAGGTCACTGACCTGTGTAAGCTCATGGATGATGTAGAGGTCATTGACCTGTATAATCTCATGGATGATGTGAGGTTCACTGACCTGTATGAGCTCACAGATGATGAGAGGGACTCTGACCTGTATAAGCTCATGGATGATGTAAGGGTCACTGACCTGTATAATGTCATGGCTGATGTGAGGTTCACTGACCCGTATGAGCTCATAGAGGATGTAAGGGTCACTGACCTGTATAATCTCATGGATGATGTGAGGTTCACTGACCTGTATGAGCTCACAGATGATGTGAGGGTCACTGACCTGTGTAAGCTCATGGATGATGTGAGGGTCACTGACCTGTGTGAGCTCACAGATGATGTGAGAGTCACTGACCTGTGTAAGCTCATGGATGATGTGAGGTTCACTGACCTGTATGAGCTCATAGAGGATGTAAGGGTCACTGACCTGTATAATCTCATGGATGATGTGAGGTTCACTGACCTGTATGAGCTCACAGATGATGTGAGGGTCACTGACCTGTGTAAGCTCATGGCTGATGTGAGGTTCACTGACCTGTATGAGCTCATAGAGGATGTAAGGGTCACTGACCTGTATAATCTCATGGATGATGTGAGGTTCACTGACCTGTATGAGCTCACAGATGATGTGAGGGTCACTGACCTGTGTAAGCTCATGGATGATGTGAGGGTCACTGACCTGTGTGAGCTCCTGGATGATATAATGGACACTGACCTGTTTAAGCTCCTGTTAGGGTCACTAACCTGTATGAGCCCACAGATGATGTGAAGGTCACTGACCTGTGTAAGCTCATGGATGATGTGAGGGTCCCTGACCTGTGTAAGCTCATGGATGATTTGAGGTTCACTGACCTGTACAATCTCTTGGATGATGTGAGGGTCACTGACCTGTGTGAGCTCATGGATGATGTAAGGGTCACTGCCCTGTATAATCTCATGGATGATGTGAGGGTCACTGACCTGTATAAGCTGGTGGATGATGTGAGGGTCCCTGACCTGTATGAGCTCATGGATGATGTGAGGGTCACTGACCTGTATGAGCTCATGGATGATGTGAGGGACACTGACCTGTATGAGCTCATGGATGATGTGAGGGTCACTGACCCGTATGAGCTCCTGGATGATGTGAGGGTCACTGACCTTTATTAGCTCATGGATGATGTGAGGACTCTGCATCACACAGCAGGCCAGTGTGATGAGGAGCAAGAAGAAGGTGTACATCAGTCTGGTGCTGACAGACTCCCTCATCCAGGGAAAGAACCCACAGCATAACCGGCATGGTGAGGGTCCACAGCAACAGCCAATCTATAAAACAATACAGTAACATACAATCAATCAGTGCTGGTCAGACCTAGTTCTTTGATAAATCATAAGACAATCTTAGCTACATATTTCACAGGCCAAATGACAATTTAGACCAATTAGTGGTTGGAGTCTGTTCCTTTTGCATAATCAATCATCAGTTTGAGCAAACTGATTGATGATCGATTAATAATAGGTTCAGGCAAATATAAAGAAACCTGCTGTTATCCTTGAAATTGTACTTTCTTAACAAAAGCAAAAAAAGAGAAGTTTTTGCCTTTTTTATGTTTTCCTATTGTTGGTAAAATATGCTTTTAAATGTTTCATTTTAATTATTTATAATAATCAAGAAATTAATGACAATCCAGGACATCTACTTGCTGCATAGACCCGGATAATTTTTTGAGCATTTTAACGCCATACAGCCTATATTGTGCAATGTACATCTTGTTACAAAACTCTCCGCTTATTCTGCAGCTCCCTGCCAGTTCTGAGAGGTTTATTACGTCCTCCGTTCTCGCATCTACCGTGTCATGCTCAGTAACATAAGGAAGTTATTTGGGAACAAAGAATTATTATCTTGATTATGATGTAATCGATAGTTGCCTTTGGTAAACGAGGGCTTGAAAGTGGCAGCAAACCGACTGACTTTCGATAAAACTCGATGATGTGTCAAAAACAGAAAAAAAGGTGGTACCATCAGCCTTCAGGAACAGGTACCAGGTAAATTGTGGTTTCAGGACACTTAATGAACCCACATCTGAGAAGCTAATACCCCTGATGTATTAATGCAGAAATATACCGGTGGCAGCACCAGTCTTCAGGAACTGATAAACTAGTCATGATTTAAAAACATACAAGGTTTCAGGACACCAGGTGAAACTACAGCTGAGAAACTCATACCATTGCTGTCATTTGACATTCTTAAAAGCAGTGAAAAATTGGGTAAAAATTAGAAAAGATATAGGTGGTGCCACTAGTCTTTAGCATTTTAGAACCTGCCCCTGACCAATAGTGCGGCGGCTAAAGGAAAAATTGTTCAAATTGTGATAAAAGTACCAAATTTGGTACAGTTGTAGTATTGTACACTGGCTTTCATTTAAGAAATAGTTCCAAGAAATATTCATGGTATTTCAGGGGTGGATCCTGCAATTACTTTTGGGGTATCGATAAATTAAATAATTGATAATGTCTAAACTAAAAGTGTTCGATCAAGGCCTTTATTTTGCAGCACATGGAATACAGAAGTCTGCTGATGCTCAGGTTTACTTTCAAGTGAAATTAATTCAGTTTAACAAGCCATCTGAAATAATAATAAATGGAGCAGGATGTATTTATTTATCAAGTATCGTGAAGAACAAATGCGATTTAGAACGCCTTTTTAATTTTATTAACATGTATATATATCGCAAACATGTTTCATATAACAAACGTAAGCTTACCATTAATTGAATAATTAACTAAATAAAGGGTATGGTGACAGCATGAATTATTACATGGACATAATTATAACTTTTTATATTTGTCAATCAGCCTACTAAAGAGCAAGTTAATTATTCAGAAAAAATGTTTCGGAACTCTGCCTGTCTACTTTTCCTGTTCATATAAGGGCTCTAGACCTTTTGAATTACAGACCTGTCAGAATTCCAATATGGCTACGACAGCCCAATCGCTGATTTTCTTTCGCACATGATAACTCAACAACAGCAAGATACTTCAGCTTTCTTAAATTCACAGGGATGATTGGTACATATCCGAGGGCTTAAGACCTA
Organism: Sipunculus nudus; assembly: GCA_026874595.1. NCBI lineage: Eukaryota > Metazoa > Annelida > Sipuncula > Golfingiida > Sipunculidae > Sipunculus > Sipunculus nudus. The sequence continues at coordinate 63,039,449 of CM049313.1, forward strand.
TTGAATTACAGACATGTCGGAATTCTAATGTGGCCATCAGATCATAATGGGTGATTTTCTTTCACACCGGATATCTGAAAAAGAACATGCTTGATCTTTATCATTTTCTCAGGGATCATTGGTGCCTATGCGGACCCAATCCCTTTCCAATAACAGACCTGTCAGAATTCCAATATGGCTCCCAGCACACAACTGGGTATATTCTTTTAAGCGCAATATCTCAACAAGAACAAGCTTGATCTATGTACACAAAGATGATTGGTACCTATAAGGGCTCCATCTCTATCGAATTGCAGACCTGTCGAAATCACAATATGGCCACCAGAGCACTATCATTGAATTTCTTTCGCAACAATATGCTTCATCTTTCTCAAATTCACAGGGATCATTGGTGCCTATGAGGGCTTCTGACCTATTGAAATACAGACTTAGTCAAAATCAAATAATGCCAACAGACTACAACCCGTGATTTTCTATTGCACACATTATTTCAGACATAATTTCTTTAATATTATTTGAACCAGTAGGATTTTTCCCCTCATGCATATGGATAAAAAACCTGTTTCTGTTTGTCATATTTTTCAACTTTAACTTAATTTTCCACCCATATGTAAACTAGTCCAGCACTAGCAGAAATGCTAATGCAGAAATAGCAACATGGAATGCACATGGACTTAAGAACAAAATTAAATCAGTGGAAGTTTAAGAATTGATAAATAATCACAGTATTGTATGTATCACTGAGACATGGGCAACCATGGATGATGAATTTTCTGATGCATTCCACAGGTACTATGGTTATGGAATAGTCAGGAAGAATACAGTGAGAGGAGGGGTCTTAGTTCTTACTTCATAAGGTAGATGGATCCTGCGTATTATCAGATGATCTGTTCGATCACTTTCCTTTAAGCTGTTCACTTAATATTATCAGACCAAGGAAAGAGCTTTCGAATGAACACTTATGTGAACTGACAAAATAGGTAAAATTTTATCAGACTGATAAAGATAAAACAAATATTTCAAAATCATAAGAACTAATAGAATGTGCGTTAATTTTCAACACATTTAATGAAACCTTAGAAACATATCCAGACAAAGCAAGTGAGGCATCGGTTAGTATTTATCAAATATATCCTACAGAAATAAACAAATCTTGCGAGACAACATGAAACTAAAGCAACCAAAATGGTGGGACAAAGAATTTTGGAAAAATTAAAAATATATAGCTTTGAATAAGTATAGATGTACAATATCAGATGGCAACTTACTTAATAATTAACAAACAAAAAACAGAGGTTTAAAAAATTATGTGAAGAAAAGAAGGCAATCATCCAAGCTTCAGAGGTGCAAAAGGTGATAGGTGCATTAGACACTGATTTCATGTGGAAAAACATGAGATTTTAAAATAAAAAGAAAACTGTTACAACAGTAGAACCGGTACGTTGGTACAAACATTTTAAGGAACTTTTGGATTCATCAACACATGAAATAAATTAGAAAATGTATTAGAAATTGAAAATGATACAGAGCTTGATGGACTCATAACACCATGTGAAGTACAGAAAGCCTTAAAGGAAAAGAAAAGAGGAAAGGCCCCAGGGCCTGACGGGATAACGGTAGATATATTGAAAGATACATATAGTCACATATCGTCTCATATATAACAATTATTTAATAGTGCATTGAGAAATGGATTTTTCCAAGCCTCTTGGAGCAAAGCATATATTGTACAAATTCGCAAAAAGGCTTCCACCATAGATCCTAAAAAATTATAGAGGTATTTCATCACTTAATACCATGGGTAAACTATTTACAAAAATATTGGCAAACAGAATTCAAAATTATGTTGCCAAGCTGGATTATTATGTGAAGCACAAACTGGCTATAGGAAAGGTTATTCAACAGTAGACCATATATTTTCTTTAAAAGGGTGTCTGCAGAAATATTTTACAAAAAAGAAAAGAAGGTTTTATAACACTTTTATTGATTTTTCAAATGCTTTTGATAGTGTACAACATGATATATTGTGGTATGCTTCAGTTAAATCTGGGATAAAAGGGAAACTCTTACAGACACTTCAGTCAATATATAGTCAAATGAAATCAATGAAATTAATTGTATGGTTACACCAGTATTATTATATGGTTCAGAACTGTGGGGCTATGAAAGATGTGAAATAATTGAAAAGGTGCAATATAAATTTTGCAAATACATTCTAAAAATTATCTCTTCAGTTCCGAACGCAGCGTCATTGGTACAGTTTGGAAGGCATCCAATGTATGTCGGTCAGTAATTAAGATGTGTAAAATACTGGACAAAACTAGTACATTATGGTAACTAGACATTTCTTGGCACCGCAGGTGCCAGAGTATCCCCAGACATAGTAGCCCCCCCCCCCCTTTAAGAATAGACCCCATTTTTAGCAGCATATACTGACACTTGGCATATTTATTGTTTCTTCCATCTAACAATCCACAATCTTGCTGAAGATGTTGGTCCTGTGACCTTATCTTTTTAAAGATGTGTCCTGTGACCTTGACCTTTGACCTCATGACCCCAAAATCAATTCAGGTCTTGCTTTTCCAATGGGACATATGCAAGTCAAGTTTGAAATCTATACATCAATAAAGCAGGAATTATCAACCAGAAACTAATTTTAGAGCAGATGGCTCCATTGAACTTCACCTTTGACCTTGTGACCTCAAAATTGATAGTGTTCTTCCTCTCTTGGCAGGAGAACTATATGTGCAAGATGGAAGAACTGAGATGAAAGGTTTGGCTGAAAATGCATCCACATCTTTTAAAAGAGGTTTCCTGTGACCTTGACCTTTGACCTCATGACCCCAAAATCAATTTTGGTCTTGCTTTTCCAATGGGACATATACAAGTCAAGTTTGAAATCCATACATCAATAAAAGCAGGAATTATCATCCAGAACTAATTTTTCGACAGATGGCTCCTGTGACCTTCACCTTTGACCTTGTGACCTCAAAATTGATAGTGTTCTTCCTCTCTTGGCAGGAGAACTATATGTGCAAAATGAAAGATCTGAGATGAAAGGTTTGGCTGAAAATGCATCCACAATCTTTTTAAAGATGTCCTGTGACCTTGACCTTTGACCTCATGACCCCAAAATCAATTTTGGTCTTGCTTTTCCAATGGGACATATACAAGTCAAGTTTGAAATCCATACATCAATAAAAGCAGGAATTATCACCCAGGAACTAATTTTTGGACAGATGGCTCCTGTGACCTTCACCTTTGACCTTGTGACCTCAAAACTGATAGGGGTCGTCCTCTATTGGCAGATGACTTATATTGCAAGATGAAAGGTCTGAGATGAAATGTTTGGCTTAAAATGCATCCACAATCTTTTTAAAGATGTGTCCTGTGACCTTGACCTTTGACCTCATGACCCCAAAATCAACTGGAGTCTTGCTTTTTCAATGGGACATATATAAGTCAAGTTTGAAATCAATACATCAATAAAAGCAGGAATTATCATCCAGGAACTATTTTTTGGACAGATAGCTCCTGTGGCCTTGACCTTTGACCATGTGACCCCAAAATTTATATGGATCATCCACTTTTGGTAAGTGAGCTATATATTCAAGATGGAAGACCTGGGATGAAAGTTTGGCTTGAAATGCATCCACAGTATCTTTTAAAATGCCAGTCCAGTGACCTTGACCTTTGACATCATGACCCTAGAACCTATAGGGTTCTTACTTTAGTGGTGGGCCAAACATTAGTCATGTTTGAAATCCATATGGCTATCAACACTGGAGATATTATAAGAGGTGTGTGATTTTCACCATATATGGCAATATTCAAGGTCAAGGCCACTATCATAGGAAAGGTCTTGACCCCAATTTAAATAAACATCATCCCATAACCCATACCTATGTATATGCATAATATAAAAGAAATCTGTCCATTAGTTTTTGATTTATAATGCTCACAGTACTGTAAGGTGGCAATTTTGGGGGTATTAAATGGCACGAAAACAAGTAAAGAATAATAGGTGGCGCCACCAGTTTCTGGAACATGACAACCCTATCCATGATTTTCCATCAACTTGATTTTGGGATAAATCCATGCAAGATTTCTTGAGATATTAAAGAATTTGTGTGATTTTCCCCAAAATTGGACCTATTCAAGGTCAAGGACACTCTTCTGGTAAAGGTCATGACCTCATTTTAAATAGGCGTCGTCCTCTTACCCATATCTATACATAAACCAAGTTTGGTAAATTTCCGTGAAATATTTTTTGGGTTATCACGCCAACAAGATTTATATGCGGCGTCGGTGGCAGCGGCGGTGGCGTCAGCGGCGGGGGTGGCGGAGGCGGGACCGGTATGAAAACATTGTATCCCCCGACTTTGTCTGGGGATACAATAATAGATATCCAAAGTGTATATATAACATGCTGTTTAATCTAGATATGAATGGAAGAAGCAAAAGATGCAGCGCAGGTTTTGGATATGTGTGGATGAATCAAGAATTAGGAGACATTAGAATATTTTTGGCTAAAATAAAGGTAAGAATTATTGATATGGCAGAACAAAACAGGTCTTGTGATGTAGAAGTACATACTAAATTAAATTTATATGGTACTTTTAAATCCATGCTCTCAATTAATGGAGAAATATTAACTGTGTGTGACTAATACCAAGCATAAACAAGCGCTAGCCAGATTAAGATGTTCATGTCATGATTTGATGATTGAAAAGGGAAGGTATATATACGCAAATGGATAGAGTTTGTTAGTTTTCAAGATTTGTTTGTAGAAATAAAACTTAAAACTAGATGTGTCGGAACGACACGAATGCCCCCGCCTTGGGCAAATTAGAAACATTTGTAAAATTTTGAAAATTTTTTTAAGTTCAGGAGGTGTCGTATGTCAAAAGTAGGTCAACAAGGGCAAAAAGCAAACTCGATCTGTAATGGGTCATTATCAAGCAACACACCAAAATCATGCCAGTATATGCAGGCATTGTGAAAAAAAGTCCATACATGTGCATTTTCCATAAAAATTTCTGTCTTTCATGAAATTTTCTATCTTTAGGAGCCGTAAAACAATCAAAAGTAGGTCAACCGGGATGAAACGCGAACTCGATCTGTAACTGTCATTATGTGCCCACACATAACAAATCAGGGTGGTATCTGCAGGCATTGAGGAAAAAAAGTCAGTACATATGCATTTGTTATGAAAATTTATATTTTTCATGAAACTTTCTATGTTCAGGAGCAGTCAAATGGTCAAAAGTAGGTCAACTGAGAGAATACAAGAACTCGATCTGTAACTGGTCATTATCTGCCTACACACCAAAAATCAGGCCCGTATCTGCAGGCACTGCGAAAAAAAGTCCATACATATGCACCTTTTTATGAAATTTTCTATGTTAGAGCACCGTCAAATGGTCAAAAATAGGTCAACTGGGACAAAACGTGAAATTGATCTGTAACTGGTCATTATCTGTCCACACACCAAAAATCAGGCCAATATCTGCAGGTATTGTGAAAAAAAGTCTGTACATGTGTATTTGTCATGAAAATTTATGTTTTACATGAAATTTTCTATGTTCAGGAGCCGTAAAACAGTCAAAAGTAGGTCAACCAGGACGAAATGCGAACTCAATCTGTAACTGGTCAATATCTGGCCACACACCAAAAATCAGGCCAATATCTGCAGGCATTGCGAAAAAAAGTCCGTACATGTGTATTTGTCATGATATTTCATATTTTTCATGAAATTTTCTATGTTCAGGAGCCGTAAAATGGTCAAAAGTAGGTCAACCAGGACGAAACACAAACTCAATCTGTAACAGGTCTATATCTGCCCACACACCAAAAATCAGGCCAATATCTGCAGGCATTGCGAAAAAAAGTCTGTACATGTGTATCTTTCATGAATATTTCTATTTTTCATGAAATTTTCTATGTTCGTACAACGGTCAAAAGTAGGTCAACCGGGACGAAACGCGAACTCGATCTGTAACTGGTCTATATTTGCCCACACACCAAAAATCAGGCCAATATCTGCAGGCATTGCGAAAAAAAGTCCGTACAACTGTTTGATTTCGGAATGACGGAATGACAGAATGATGGAATGACGGACATGGGTAAAACTATATGCCCCGGCCACTTTGTGGCGGGGGCATAAAAACGCTGTTTAGTTTATACGCTGTTAAATTTATATGGTACTTTTAAATCCATTCTCTCAATTAATGGAGAAATATTAACTGTGTGTGACTAATACAAAGCATAAACAAGCGCTAGCCAGATTAAGATGTTCATGTCATGATTTGATGATTGAAAAGGGAAGGTATATATACGCAAATGGATAGAGTTTGTTAGTTTTCAAGATTTGTTTGTAGAAATAAAACTTAAACAAGTGACCCATGGGTCATGGCGCTCAGCTGACTGGGAAGAGATTCGCAAAAGGAAATTTTATCATCAGAATGGTAGTATATACCCATTCAACTGAAGCATCAAACAGATTAACCAACAGGCCAAGATTTAGTCTGTATTTATATATCTCAAAAATAGAGAAAAATGTGTAAACTTTTAAAACTAGAATACGGGTAACTGACAAGTGACTACATGTATCTGCCAAAATCGGATAGTGAGGCATGGATTGAGTGGCAAGGGGAAATAGAGTGAGGTATGATGCATATTAGCATGGATGTCTGCAGCCTAAATGTGTATGTAGGTTGTGCCACCTACCACAAATCCAGAAAGCTGTCCAAGTTGTATACACCTGCAAAATTTTAGGCAGAAAAGTCAAACCACTACATGTATATGAGCGATTTTTGCCCATGGCAGACAAACAGACAAACACTGTGCAAAAATCTTTGCAGGTAACCCCTCCAGTTTTGTGTATGATAAAGACCTATGTGAGATCTAAACACATGCACAATTTTGGCCCAATCGGTCAAATGGTTCCTGAGATATGAGCTTGGATGTGTCCAGCGTTAACTAGAATGTAGGTGGCGCCACCTGTCATAAAATCAAGAAAGCTGTCCACGATGTATAAACCTGCAAAATTTTAGGCAGTTATGTCGAACCACTACAGAGAAATGAGTAATTTTAGGCCACGGCAGACTAACAGACAGACGCTGTGCAAACATTGTTACAGGTGGCGCCACCATTTTTTGTGTATGTTACAGAGCTATCAAAGGGCTACATTTATATAAATTTTATTTCCTGATCGGTCAAACGGTTCCCGAGATATAAGCTTGGATGTCATCAGCGTGAACGTGAACGTAGGTGGCGCCACCTGTCATAAAATCAAGAAAGCTATCCTGGATGTATACACATGACGAATTTCAGGTGAATTAGTCAATTCACTGCAGAGATATGAGTGATTTTAACCCAAGGCAGATGAACAGATGGACACTGTGCAAACATGGTTACAGGTGGCGCCACCATTTTTTGTGTATGTTATAAAGCAATCCAAGGGCTACATTTGTATCAATTTTATTTCCTGATCGGTCAAACGATTCCCGAGATATGAGGGTTTATGAGTGGAAACAGACCCACAAATGGACACTGGATAGAGAGGAAAGGTCAGAGGTCAATGCAAATTGGTTAGGCACCAGTTCACATGTGACCCGATAATAGGTGTAAGTTTGGGAAAAATCGGTCCATTAGTCTCCGAGGAGCTCTCTGGAAACGAACGCCGCTGCGGCGGAGGAACTCGGTCAAAAACATAGTATCCGCAAAACTTCGTTTTGGCGGATACAAAAATACAGGTGGCTCCACCAGTCTGCAGAAACTAATAAAAACACTTAATGGTCAATATCCATGCAAAAAATCATGGTGATCTCTGCATTAGTTGTTCAGATACTTCAGTTTTTGTATCAAATTGTCCATTATTCTGAGGGATACTTCGGAGTCCTATAGCTTGAAGGATATGGGTAACAGAGACCTAATTTCAAGTTTCCACAGGCACCTTTCATGGGCCTCCTTGCATGACAAGAATGAAGATTCTAGGTCCAGTTGTTGCGATTTGTACCCTGTTGACAGATAACCACATCTTTAAAGGTCTCAAAAAAAAGAAAAAAATTTGTAAAAATTTGAAAAAAAAAAAGAGGTGTCACACCCAGTCTGCAGAAACTGATGGAATACCTCATGATCAATATGTATGCCTAAAATCATGACCATCAGTGTTGTAGTTATTGAAATACTGCAGTTTTTGTATCAAATTTTCCATTATTCTGGGGGGGGGGTATTTTGGACCCATACAGCTTAAAGAATATGGGTAACAGAGACCTAATTTCAAGTTTCCATGGAGACTTTTCATGGGTCTCCCTGTGTGTCAAGAATGAAGATTCTTGGTCCAGTTTTTATGATTTGTGCCCTGTTAACATATGTTCATATCTTCAAAGGTCTCAAAAATACAGAAAAATTTCGTAAAAGAAAACGAACAAATACAGGTGGTGCCACCAGTCTGCAGAAACTTATGAAACACTCCATGATCAATATCCATGCAAACAATTATGGTTATCTCTGCATTAGTTGTTCAGATACTTTAGCTTTTGTATCAAATTTTCCATTATTCTGAGCTGTACTTTGGAGTGCCATAGCTCAAAGGATATGGGTAACAGAGACCAAATTTCAGGTTTCCATGGAGACTTATCATGGGTCTCCCTGTGTGTCAAGAAGGAAGATTCTAGGTCCAGTCGTTACAATTTGTACCCTGTTGACAGATAACTACATCCTTAAAGGTCTGAAAAATGGAGAAAACAATTCGTGAACATTGAAAAATACAGGTGGCGCCACCAGTCTGCACAAACTGATGAAACATCTCATGATCAATATGTATGTCGAAAATCATGACCATCAGTGATGTAGTTAATGAGATATTGAAGTTTTTGTATGAAATTTTGACTATTCTGGGGGGTAATTTTGGGCCCCATAGCTCGAAGGATATGGGTAACAGAGACCTAATTCTGGTTTCCATGGAGACTTTTCATAGGTCTCTCAGTGTGTCGAAAATGAAGATTCTAGGTCCAGTCGTTACGATTTGTGCCACGCTAACAGATGACAGCATCCTCAAAGGTCTCAAAAATAGAGGAAAAAATCGTAAAAAATCAAACAGTACAGGTGGCGCCACCAGTCTGCAGGAACTGATCGAACATCTCATGATCAATATGTATGCCAAAAATGAAGACCATCAGTGATGTAGTTATTAGATATTGAAGTTTTTGTATGAAATTTTTTACTATTCTGGGGGGTACTTTGGGGCCCCATAGCTCAAAGGATATGGGTAACAGAGACCTAATTTCTGGTTTCCAAGGAGATTTTTCATGGAACTCTCAGTGTGTCAAGAATTAAGATTCTAAGTCCAGTCTTTATGATTTGTGCCTTGTTAACAGATGTTCACATTTTTAAAGATCTCAAAAATAGAGAAAAAAATTCGTAAAAAAATAAAAAAATACAGGTGGCGCCACCAGTCTGCAGGAAGTGATGTAACATCTCATGATCAATATGTATGCCAAAAATCATGACCATCAGTCAAGTAGTTAATGAGATATTGAAGTTTTTGTATGAAATTTTTGACTTTTCTGGGGGGTACTTTGGGGCCACATAGCTCGAAGGATATGGGTAACAGAGACCAAATTTCAGGTTTCCATGGAGACTTATCATGGGTCTCCCTGTGTGTCAAGAACGAAGATTCTAGGTCAAGTTGTTACAATTTGTACCCTGTTGACAGATAACTACATCCTTAAAGGTCTCAAAAATGGAGAAAACAATTCGTGAACATTGAAAAATAAAGGTGGCGCCACCAGTCTGCACAAACTGATGAAACATCTCATGATCAATATGTATGTCAAAAATCATGACCATCAGTGATGTAGTTAATGAGATATTGAAGTTTTTGTATGAAATTTTTGACTATTCTGGGGTGTAATTTTGGGCCCCATAGCTCGAAGGATATGGGTAACAGAGACCTAATTTCTGGTTTCCATGGAGACTTTTCATAGGTCTCTCAGTGTGTCGAAAATGAAGATTCTAGGTCCAGTCGTTACGATTTGTGCCACGCTAACAGATGACAGCATCCTCAAAGGTCTCAAAAATAGAGGAAAAAATCGTAAAAAACCAAACAGTACAGGTGGCGCCACCAGTCTGCAGGAACTGATCGAACATCTCATGATCAATATGTATGCCAAAAATGAAGACCATCAGTGATGTAGTTATTGAGATATTGAAGTTTTTGTATGAAATTTTTTACTATTCTGGGGGGTACTTTGGGGCCCCATAGCTCAAAGGATATGGGTAACAGAGACCTAATTTCTGGTTTCCAAGGAGATTTTTCATGGACCTCTCAGTGTGTCAAGAATTAAGATTCTAAGTCCAGTCTTTATGATTTGTGCCTTGTTAACAGATGTTCACATTTTTAAAGGTCTCAAAAATAGAGAAAAAAATTCGTAAAAAATCGAAAAATACAGGTGGCGCCACCAGTCTGCAGGAAGTATGGTAAAATCTCATGATCAATATGTATGCCAAAAATCATGACCATCAGTCAAGTAGTTAATGAGATATTGAAGTTTTTGTATGAAATTTTTGACTTTTCTGGGGGGTACTTTGGGGCCACATAGCTCGAAGGATATGGGTAACAGAGACCTAATTTCTGGTTTCCAAGGAGATTTTTTATGGACCTCTCAGAATCCCAAGTAACAAGGTTCTAGGTCCAGCGGTTACGATTTATGCCTGGTTAACGGACGGACAGACGGACAGACGGACGACGGACAAAGAGTGATCGCTATAGCTCAGATGACTTTCAGTCAGCTGAGCTAAAAAACGCTGTTTAGTTGTACATTTACGATAACATTTTAAAAGAATGTACCCTGATAATTAAATATGATCTGCCCCTGATAATTAAATATAATCCGCCCCTGGAAATTCAGGGGTTTATTTCAGTGCTTATATGGAAATGTCCATAAGCTCATTAATACAAACAACAGATATTTTCGCACTAAGAACAATAAATCTGTACATTATTTTTAAGCGCGAAGCAACATACACATTGTATGATGAAATAACTAAATGTTTATACAGTGAACCCATACTACATAAGTAGTACCCCCCTCCCCCCCCCCCCCCCCATTGCCCTCCCCCACCTTCTCCTTTATTAATCAAAGGAGACATCGACGAGATGTGAATTGAGAATAGTGATTATACCTTACTTTAAAACAGAGGATTTATGTCATATTTAACAAGAAATAAACTTCAGTTAACTACATGTCGTTGAATGGCAAATAGTCATCTTTTAATTACAAATGTTTACATTAATGAGATCACAAAGGTAATTTTACATTTCTCATGATGATGTTGATTAAATAGAACCAAATATTCCAAAATTTTACCCTATATATAAGGAATGTATAATATGTATTGTAACTATAATGATCTTCTGTGTATTTTTCATATAAATTTAAGCACCCGAAATTTAACATAGGATCTGCCCCCATTACACTTAGAAGATTTGGTGGAACTAATAAAAAAATGAAAATGTAATATCTAAACTTCATCTCCACCAAATTTGGTACTTTTATCACAATTTGAACAATTCTTCTGTATTTTGCCGTTAACCGCTGCACTACAATAAGCAAAGCAATAATCATGGAAATCTATTCAATAAATATTGAGATACTGGAGCTTTTGTATCCAACTTCTAATTATTCTGGGGTACACAAACAAGCTCCATTACTCAAAGAATATAGGTCACAGTGACCTAATTTCAGGTTTCCAAAGAGATTTTCCAAGGATCTCCAAGGATGTGAAGTAAGAATGTGATGTGGTGGTAAGAAGTTACTAGGTCCAACAGTTATGAATTGTGCAGTGTAAACAGACTGCTGGACAACTGGACGGAAGATGGAAAACAGTGTGTTGCCTTTTGACATACAGTGATCCAGTTTGAAATACACAAGCTGCTATCATATTTCAGCTGATATCAATGTAAGTAAGCTGAGCTACTATTGCTCTCATAAATTCCTACCCACAAATTAAATTTTCTAATTCCCTTTCTTACTATGATATTGGCAAAGTAGTGTTCTTAAGAAATTGTCACAATTCTGATTTTTTGCCTTCACTATTCTTACAATATAGTATAGTTTAAGTGCTGGAAATAACAGATTTTAATACATGGACAGTCTCATAAAGCAGACGTACCTTAAATATTTCTGTATATACTGGGCACAGCACAAATGCATGAAGAATAAGTACTGGTATTAAGGTTTAGTTATTGACAGTCAGCTTAGCTGGGGTAAGCATGTGAATATGTTATGAACAAAAGTAAATACTCGTTTCTTTTTTCTACGTAAATTAAGACCTTTTGAGGTCGAGTCTGATTTGTATAATTTGTTTTATTGTGTTCTATTGTACAAAATGGTATCAATTTTGGTATTGTTTGCTGCGGTGGTAACAACACAAAACAGAATACGAATAAACTGGACAAGTTCATAATGGGAATGGTAGTTGGTAGGAAACTTATTAACATCACATTAAAGTATCAAATCAAACTGAAGGCAAAACTTTGCTGTATCATGGCAGACAATACACATCCACTTTGACTTTGTTTTGATGAACTGCGGATCAAGGGAAGTGGACATCTTAGCAAGCCAAAACACAGCATTATAAAAATTCCTTTTTACATTGTGCCATATCTGTATACAATGAGCTTTTTACTCGCTAGATATATTTTCCCTTTTTGCTTGAGTTAAATCTTAATATGCAGCACTCCATCTGTGCTTTATGTGTTTTATGTGTTCGTCGATGCATGATAGGAATTTTATTTATTTTCCTATACCTAATAAGTAATGCATGTTTTTTTTGTATCCAGTCATGATTAGTACTATTTTATAGTGCTTTACAGTAAATTCTGGTGTATTTTAGTCAGGCTTATTACAGTTATTAATATTTTCTTTTTTTATATTGTGTGGACACAATGTAATTTTCCAGCCTGGGATTAATAAAGTATATCTTATCTGATCTTAAATAATTTATAATAATATTTGCACAAAGCCCAGGGTGCCTACATAAGAGAGGGCAAAGTTCTAACTATCAGGGGGCTGTCAGCCTCATCACCAGGCTGCTCCTGTATCATGATCAGTCAGGCTGTCTGCTAGACTGCTGCTCTCTGCTTATCAAGACCTGCAGGCCTGGTACAATCAGCTGAACCATACAGAAACAGACTCAACAGCCATGTCCTGTGATCAAATTATACACATCTGCTGATTGGATGCTATATATGAACTTAAATTGCTGAGCACATTTTACTGACACATGCAGCCGAGCTAAAACCTAGAAATTTATTATATTTAAGAGGCCTATTCAGATATCGGAGGCCTATTTACCAAAGAGGATTCCTTGAACCTTTCCTGACACCACTGAACACAGGCTGTTCATTTTGTTTATATCCATGTGTTTATAACATGTGGGGTGGACAACAAGTAGTGGCAAGTCAGACAAACCATAGTTTTGCATATAGCATACTGCAGGTGCTGGGTAGTTACCTTTCAGCTTCCACACATATGCAACCAACTACCTTCAGTTACTGTATATTCTCTATCAAAATCTGAGTGCAGCTTAATTTAGAAAACAGGTGCTGTAAAATCTTCAAATTTTTGCTCAACTCACACTGTGGCTTTAAACAGCTGATTCTTTTGAAGTCATCATTGTGATATGGTACGTTTTTTTTTATGTTTGTCAACATGGGTGCATATATCATATTTACTAATAGCTTGTTGATACACAAAGTCATACAGCCATCACTGAGGCATTATAAAAACCTGTCTTGCAGGAATTACCTACAGTTCAATAATATACACAGAGTAAGCCAGAAATCATGTCAATTCTGCAGATAAGGCAGGTGAATAGCTGGCTTTAACACAAATTATAAAGTAAACAGGATATAATATACCCTTTTCACAGTATGTTATATAACAAAATGTCACTGATCAAATGTCAAAGGATACAAGTTACAATTAATCAAGTGATCTATAGGTCATGATGCACCACTGCCTAGCTGAACAATACTAAAAAGTGTTGCAGTAACTTTTTGTTACAAAGCACATAGTTGTGGCTTGGTAGGAGGAACAGAGATGATGTGGTTGTGATAAAGTCACATGTCAACCCAGAAACTGTAACATATTCATTGGCCTAACAGTGAACATGGTTTGGTGATCAAGCTATGACCACTTTTTTTATGGTGTTACAGCACAAGGGATATTAGCGCCATTCCGGCACTCTGACATTAGAGTCTACAATCAGCACAGTATTATCTAAGTGCCTTTACATCTTTCAAGGAGGACTGGACTGTAATGCTTGATGAGGATGCAAAAATTTTCCTCATTTTTAACAATGCCTCCTGGCCTACAAGTTCACTGTCACTTGAAATATACCAGACAAATTATAGCTGTTTTACTATACTTTCTAATAACTACCGTAAAAGTCGTTACAGAAGTCACATCCTTATTACAAGTCGCATACTGACTTTAAGGATTCCTCCGGAGAAAAGCCGTTCAAGTTTTGTTTCAGGAAAAGTCCATAATATAGGTCGCACCCAGACTTCAGAGGCGTCCCAACCACCTGATACTTATGGAATTTAAGTATCATTCCTTGTGGTGCAAGATTACAACCAACGTCCCCGTAGTACTAATGTGGTTTATTAACTAGTAAACCATTTAAACATAAAACTAATTGGACAGCTTTAATACGATGCTTATATTTAAGGAATAACAAGAAAATCATTACATATAAAGTAGGGGTTTGATTGTCAGGTAAGATTTGTACGTTAAAGATCGTCAAAAGTATGGAGGATTCATTACACTATGATCAGTTTGCGCACGCGTGACCAGTCTCAAACCGATGCATTGGGCATATTTTTAACTAAAGATTATTGAAGGATGGAAAGAATAATTTAGTTTGAATTTATTCATCTAATTTCTTTAATGGGCTCTCAAACTGAATTAAGTAGCCCTTGAATTAATTGTTACAACTTACCATCAAGGCGCGGTACATGCATGGTATCATTTAAATCACTGAAATATGTCAGTCAACAAGGGGATAATGAACGCTTTAAAGACCGGTCAGTTAAATAAAAAAATAAACATAATTGAATTTACGGGTATTATATTTACTGAGACTAATGATTTTATTCTGTGATAATATCTGGAAAGTCCAATTTCCATCGTTATCATTGAATATATTCAAATGGCTTAGATGTATGGCAGACTCGGCCGTATTGAATCAAATCCGTCAGGACACCAAACGATGCCGGTTCCCGTGGAATTTAGGTACGTATGTGGCAATTTCAGAAAATAAAATATATACTTGTATAGTGAGACTATTCTGTTTTAACTGTTAGAATACTGATAAATCATTCTGCAAGTTTGTTGAATTTCTGAATGCATGAATACAAGCATGGCTCACACAGTAACGGGATGATAGCCAACTTGTATGCAACATGGAAAATGGCCCTTTACCACAGAGACAGATTCCTAGTTTTGTTTGCAAGTTTAGATGTATTCTTTTGTGTTAATTCTTCACTATTTTGCCTAATAATAACATTATGGGCACTCACTTTAAGGCATAATCGGTGGCAAAAACCCCTAATATTTAAATCAATCCAAAAGTTGTTTAAGATGCATATAAGGTCCAATACATAATATATTATGTTAAACCTGGTACAGAGCTCTTTCTAACGGTATATGCATTTGGGAAATTCACACTCATTTTTATATGAAATTTGACCATTTTATTAACTTGACTTTAATCAAATGGTACACAAATTTTAAGCCACCAGTTACAGCAAACCCATGTTTTAGTGGGCTAATATCAAACTGTATGATAATTTTTGGAAACTATTTATTTTGTGTTTCCTCCATTACGTTTCTTTCATGTTCAAAAGTGAAATTAGATTTTCATATTGAATTAAATTTTAAAAATCAATAGAAAGAAATGTGGTAAGAAACTGGTCAAGTTTTCAAAAGTGAATGATGAGGCCTGTTATATTCATATTGATAATCACATAAAAATTCCTCAGTTTGCTGCTGCATTCTGCTTCTATCTGATCTACAATGCATCCGAATAAGAGAGGATTCTGAAACATTTACTTTGGCATGGCTACCTTGGATCCCTTAGCTGTGATTGACATGATGTTTAAAGATAAACACAGGCTGCAGTCACCACAAAGTCTGTCTGCAGATAAGAAAACAAGCTAACATAATGTGTGGGATGTACACTCCATGTGTGGGGTGTACTAGTCATGTCAGAGTTGCCAGTTTTATCTGGGTGTGTGAGGGTGCAGAGACCTAATCATGTTGATAAGGGGTTATGTCCAGGGAAGCCATGCTGAAAAGTATACATCCTTCATGCACTATGGCTTAGTTTGCATTCAACGGATTTATATCACTGTGCGTTAAAATTTAATGTTTTTAATATATATATATATATATCATCAGAAAGGCCAAAGTTGGGTCAGCTATATTTAAATTGTTCAGATTAACAGCCACAGATTAAGAGCTAAAATAAATAATGGTACTGAAAATTTAACAAACTTACAAAGCAAGCCATTTATACATTTTGTTTGTTGATTGTAGAATACACAAAACACATTGGACTTGACAGAGAGGTGATCATTTTACAAAATCCAAAATTGTATTAGCACTGGTTATAAACATAGGCCAATGTAGACTAAATAACCTCCTGCCTATACTGTGGTTGCTTGGGTTATTTGCTTCCCAGGGACCTGAACTAGTCAGAATGGATGATCCTGATAGCATCAGTGACATCAGGATATTAACCCAAGATGATCCCTTTTATTGTATGAAATAAGGACTCATTGTTTACAACAATTTTCCCTGAGCTTATCTCATAGTCATAGTTTAAATGTCACCGACATATTCCTGATTATAAACTGATATGAAATTTAAATGGATTCCTAAGCCAACTGGTTGTCTGAATGGAAGCTACATGGTATGTGTGCCTCACAAGAAGAGCAAGTCACAGCCTGAATCCCAGTACAGAATACTGCACACAGCATATCAAGATTTGTTTTATTTTTATTCATATGTATACACTGCAGCCTTTGAGGAATTAACTGTGCTCTTAAGACTGCTTTCTGAAGATTTATTAATTTAATAATGTTTTCTTTAATTTCAGTACAATATCTGGTTAAGAATATTAAAATAAACTAGATATTTCTTGGCACCGCAGGTGCCATAGTATCACCAGACAATTAGCCCCCCCCCCCCCCCCTTCAACCCAGCCTTGAAGAATAGGATCCCATCTTGAATTCAGATGCAGAGACTGACACATGGCAAGCCCCCATGGTTTCTTTTCGAATTGCCGTTGATAAGATGCATCAAACTTGTGGGTTTGGTGACAGTACTTCAAATTCTTACAAAGTTATTCTGTTTAAACATCATTTTAGCAAGAAAACAACATAAGGATGCGCCACCTGTCTTCTGCAGAAAACAATGCTATCAAAGATCTTATGTCAAATTGATTTTTGGACCAATCCATGCATCCCTCAGTGAGATATTAAAGTAAACATCATTTCAGCGTTATCGCCTCTGTGACCTTGAAAAATGCATCAAGGTCATCCATATTTGAACTTGGCCTAGCCCTTGATAAGATGCATCTAAACTGTAGGTTTGGTGACTGTACCACAAATTCTTTTTGAGTTATTGCCCTTATATCATTTAAGCATAATCGCTGCTGTGACCTTGAAACAAGGGAGCTATGGGTCACTATGCTCAGCTGAAGTTGACCTTGAAGGTAAAAATCTAAAATAATATCAAATGGAGATGCTGTGTAAGAGGAAGAGGTATTAAAGGCCATGATTGGTTTATATGATTGGTTTGTATTGATGAGCAAGAAATTGTTGCAAATAATATTTTGTGACCTAACCATGTGTTTCCTAATGTTGAAATTGAAGCATGTGAGCAGTTTGTGAACAAATGATCTGTAATATTACCATGATCATTAGTTGGCTTTTTGATTAACTGTTGACATTTCAGTAGTTTACACATTTGTTCAACTGAATCTATTTTTTGTATAATATATATTATTAAATATAAATGTATTTTTTAAATGAAATTTATACAGTTGAAATATAACTAATTAACAACATAAAACAGGGCAAACAAAGCCTGATCTCAAATTCTGCTGAGGCAGGAAAATAATGAACAAATGTTCGTATTAAATCCTCATTTTTTTATTACATCAATTTTTTTTATTATAAGTTTATATTTCTATACATTTCCAATATAACATATATATCCGAATATAAAAGTTGATTCATAAATCTTAATTGCATCATCATAAATCTCAATCTTGTCAGATAACACCACATCATGCATACAAATGTTTATTTATTTTTTACCACAAAAATATATCTTTTAAATCTGCAAAACAATAAAT
Organism: Sipunculus nudus; assembly: GCA_026874595.1. Lineage (NCBI taxonomy): Eukaryota > Metazoa > Annelida > Sipuncula > Golfingiida > Sipunculidae > Sipunculus > Sipunculus nudus. The sequence continues at coordinate 63,057,884 of CM049313.1, forward strand.
ATCTTAAAATAATACTTGATTTAGATTTCACAATTTTTAAATGTGTCTTTATTTATCCATAATGTGCTTCATATTTTATAAATTTAAGCATACTGATGGGTTAAATTATATTTGTTAAAATCATTTAAAAGAAAATTGATTTCTTTAAAAATGCCACATTACACAACATTGCATCTTCTTGATTACACCTTGAATTACCTTTTCAAGGAAAGTTTTTGCATATCGGAGTGGAAACAGCATTACAATGAAGGAGATACAGTGAAAACAATAACAATTATTACTGCAGAACACTTGGTGGGTTGGGTTTGCGGGGGGGGGGGGGGGGGGGGGGGGGGTGATTGGGATGGTGATATGAGAATAACTGTACACCTGTCACAGCAGGGGATCTCCCCCAGTGACTGTAACAAATCAGAAACCCTGGCATAGCTGACTTCCATTGACCTGGAGTGGGACCCTGCATCTGTAATCTGTAATCAAAGCAAATGACTACAACAGAGCCTCAAGAAAAAATCAATAACTAGCCTAATTTTCAAGCTTTTATTTTCAACTTTCAGATTTAAACAAATTAAATATTTAAGTTTACATGCTGTGAAAATTGAATCAATGGTACTAACAGAAAAAGAACGTGCCATGGTCAAAGTTGGGCAAAATTTAAGGTACTGATTTTATTTTTATGCGAATAACTTAAAAAATTTACAAAATTCAGATCTAATTTTGGGTAAACAATTGAATCTTAATTAAACATAGTAATATACTTGGGAAAATAGACTCTAGTTTCAAAATTTTTCATGTTAAGTGAGTAAATATTTTTCCTGATTTTTTACAAAGTCCATTATGTTTGGGCCCATAACTTAAAGAATTTATACTTAACAGACTTAATTTCTGGCATGTACATAGAAACTATACAGAGGAAAATTTATGGTAAATATGAGGAAAAACATATGAGTGGTTTTGATATTAGGTAGTCCTGAAGTGTGAAAATAGGTTTTTTTTTATAAAAAATTGAGGTTTTTCCTTAATTTCTCAAAGGAACGAAGTCGCAAAGACCCAGTTTTCGGCTTGGTAGGAGATCTTGGGGACATCTAACATTATGCTGAATTTTGGATTCCTAGGTCTTACGGTTTCAAAACGTGCCACATCTACGGACGGACGGACAGACGACGGACAATGGACCACGACTATAGCTCAGATGACTTATAGTCAGCTGAGCTAAAAATGCATCAAGGTCAACCATTTTCGAATTTGACCTAGCCGTTGATAAGATGCATCAAACTTGTAGGTTTGGTGACTGTATCTCAAATTCTTACAAAGTTATTGCGTTAACATCATTTTAACAAGAAAACGACACAAGGTGGTGCCACCTGTCTTCTGCAAAAGACAAAGCTATCCAAGATCTTCGGCCAATTTGATTTTTTAGATCATTCCATGTATCCCTTACAGAGATATTGAAGATTTTGTGTGAATTTCACCAAATATGGGAATATTCAAGGTCAAGGCCACTCTTATACAAAAGGTCATGACCCCATTTTAAAAAACATCATCCCATAACACATATCTATGTATATGCATAATATAAAAGAAATCTGTCCATTAGTTTTTGACATAAGCTCACAGTACTGTCAAGTGTAAATATTGGGGGTATTAAAAGGCATGAAAACAAGTAAGGAATAATAGGTGGCGCCACCAGTTTCTTGAACATGACAACCCTATCCATAATCTTCGATCAACTTGATTTTGGGATCAATCCATGCAAGATTTCTTGAGATATTTAAGAATTTGTGCGATTTTCCCCAAAATTGGACCTTTTCAAGGTCAAGGACACTCTCCTCGTCAAGGACATGACCTCATTTTAGATAGGTGTCGTCCTCTCACCCATATCTATACATATACCAAGTTTGGTAAAGATCCGTGAAATATATTTTGAGTTATCGCTCCAACAAGATTTATATGCGGCGGCGGCGGGACCGGTATGAAAACATAGTATCCCCTGACTTTGTCTGGGGATACAATGACTATACTTGCTTAAATTTTACATGGTGTCTTGTGTATTTAGCAATTTGAACTCATTTACTGTCACACTTCGACTGTACTGTACTTGACCAAAGCAACATCCATTGTTTTATGATTTTGCTTTGCTTTCTTATTTGTCCAGGGTTATCTTTAAAGACTTAATTGGCTTAATTGTACCAGGGATGCTCACTGATATAATGTGTACAGTTCATAAGAACCTCTAGTTTTAACCACTGATAGCTAAGTACACATGATAGAAGGCAAGCATATATATCAGCTGAGGTTGTGTCAATAAATTTGGAGCATAAATAAACATATCCAGGACCCTCAGTGATCTGTTTACAGAAACTGCTGGTGCTTACAGATGGGTTTAAACATTAGCTGCCGAGTGCACCTACAGCTCTCTGTAGCATCTCATCTGCCCAAAAAAGCCACAAATTATATTCCTTTGATTTGGCATATGCCAACCCTTTTAACTACTGTTTCAAAACTGTCTGTGTATGCACCAACAGTTAAAAGCAATTTTCAAACCAGCTTAAACAAAAAGATTCAAACCCAGGTAGTTATGCCCCTGTCCCAAGGTATTATGTTTTCATCTCTGTTTGTGGATTACTCTGTTATTTAATCTTTTGAAGAGTTAAAACACATTTAGGTAAAATCATAAAAAGGGTAAGCGTTTTAAGTAAGGAAAAAACCATAAAAGGTTAAAGATAATCTAGATCAGTGCATTATATTTTAAGGACACTGCCATATATGCATAGGCCACTTTGTTAATCCTTGCAAATGCCTACAGCTATTCACATATATTTGTGGCTGGAATTGTTTGAAAGCTCACCTCTGATCCAAGCATTGATTTTATGAGCAAATTTCAAATACTGACATGAGCAGTCTAGTTAGCCCCCCCCCCCCCTGCAGAACTATAAAAATGCTGCCTTAGACTGCATTGTGATTTGTGATTTTACCACATTTTGATAGATGGTTATGAAAATTTATACTGCGACACACAGGATTTAATTAATAGTAAGGAGCTATTTACTGGTATTCTCGGCTGCCTTTGTTCTTGCAGTAAAAGCTGATCTCTGATGCAATCATCAAGTTGATTAACAGTAGACTTAAGGCATTTCTCCAAGCTTTGATTTAAATATTTCGGGTATTAAAGTTTGTGATATTGGCAAATGCAACACAGGGGTTAGAACTTTTGTTTATATATCATTCATTACTTTGACTTTCCTCAAAATTAGAACAGACCTGAAAATAAATATGAGAATTGTCTTCTTTCTCACCATTTTTTTATGTTCTTAAATTTTATTTGGAGAAGCTTCACAGCAGTCTGTGTATTGCTTAACTAATAATATGCAGGGTCAATAACTACCACAAAAATTGCCACCATGTACAAGGTTAATTTAGCATCCATATGGTAAAAAATCAATGCCCATTTTTCTTGTTTCTATTAAACATTTTTTTTTCTGACTTTGTTGATGATATTATTACTTTGACAACACAAGCAGTAAAATGCTGTAAGGAGTGTAAATATTATATCCATTGTAATGAACCATTTTATGCCTGACAAAGATCTCTTTAGGCCAAAAAAAAAGGTATCGTTCTCAGGCAGTGCCCACGTCAAGTTTAACCCCACGCATCAAACATTTTTATTTTTATTTTCATCTTTCAAGCAGAAAAATTAATACAATTTTGATACAATTTCCTTTGTTATGTAGTGCCTTTACCTATATAGCAAAGAAATCCTGCTATTTTCATGCTTTTCCCTGATCATATATGACATGTTTATCGAGACATATAAATAAGGTCAATAAATAAAATACCGCCCACTCACAGTGATTTCTGTAAAAAGTGCCTGAGAACCATACCTTTAAATTTTTTTTGCCTTTTTACTGTCATTTCAACATATATCCTTTATACAGTTATCAATTTATAAAACTAGAAAAATGACAGTTAATAAGAAAATACAGGCATCTGCCAAATCACAGAGGCATTGGTGAGGGGAGCATTTGAACCACTCCTGAGATATGAGCAATTTTCACCAAAAGCAAACACAATCAGCATCTTTAGTACCAGATGAAAGTATCCAAGATCTATAGACATGCACAATTTCAGGTCAATATAGTGAATCACTCCTGAGAAAAGGGGAAAACGGGAAGGTAGTTGGCACAAACTGTATGGTCTACAAGAAAAATCTCCTACATGGATGGACATGCCAAATTTCAGACCAATACACTGAACAACTCATGAGAAATGAGTGATTTTCATCCAAAGCAAATGCATGGATTGACACCCACAAATAAGATTGCAGATGGCGCCACCAGTCTTGGGTACGAGACGGAGGTATCCAAGATCTATGGACCTGCACAATTCCAGCCCAAAACATTGAACCAATCACTAAGTCAAACAGATTACAAACACATGGATGGAAGCGAAAATGACTGTAGGTGGCACCACCAGTCTCAAATATGAGATAGAGAGTTCAAAGATCTGTAGACATGCACACTTCAGCCAAATACTTTGAACCACTCCTGAGATATGGACTGTAAATATTAAGACACCCAGATTTATACTGCACAAAAAGGCTTGCAGGTGGCACCAACAGTCTTTGTTACACACCAGTTAACATGTGGTCTGACTGCTGTTATAACAAAGGCAAAGTTATTCAAATGTAAACACTTGACAACAGACTAAATTTAAAACTTGGAGTTGGATGCACAATGCTATACCACACTCTGATTAGTCTGATTACAATTGTCTGAGCCCTGCTGGAGAAACCCAGAGAATATAGATATTCAAATCAGCGGTTAAAACGAAGGAGATTTGGAACAAAGGCAGTGTATGACAACTGTGTGAGGAGTGTTCACTAACTTGTAATCACAATTACATTAATTCTTATCAAATGAATTTCTTCATACTTAAGAATCGGAACATATAAATTTCAACAAAACACAAAAGCGAGTTATCAATCTGCATAACAAATACAAGTAAAAACAAAATACTATTATCTTACCTTAGGTATGAGTATTGAGTAACTTTAGCATGTACAGCATTCATGACATGATTTGTATATGATTGATTATCATTATCTGAGTCCTGATTGACACTGACAAGGTCAATGGTCAACATCATGTTCAAACATATGCAAGATCAAACTGTCAATGACACTAGGTTACATGATTTTTAAGAGCACTGCTGGCCCCACCACTATACATGTTAAGCTATCAGATATCAGTCGAGCAAACGATAACAAAATGATACTAAAACAACCAACACAGGTAAATCTTAACGAAGTTGATTCTACCAACTGCTGCCAGAATTAAGTCAACCAATTAAAATAACCAAGAATAACCATGACTGATGTACACAGAAAAAATAGCAACAAGTGTCTATATATAAATTATGATCTTTCATTTTCTGAGCAAAATTGAGTTTTTTATTTGATCTACTTCTTATCTATCAAAAACATGAAATGTACAGAACACACTGGCTGCTTTTATTCTCCTTGACTTTCAGTCAGCTGAGCTGAAAATGGTTGTAGGTAGCACCATAAGTATTCTGTATGAGATAAAGCTATCAAAGACATTTGGTAATACAAAATTGTGAATTTTGACAATATGAATCAAACCTAACCAGTCAATTGTAGCATCCCTACAATCAACATGCTAAGTTAATCACACACTCAAAAAATTAAACAATTTTCATCATGCAGTGTTTGGAGATAAGTGTATATGATACCATATATGTAAGATAACTCTTGATAATTGGTAGATATCAGAGTAATTTTAACTTATCGCAGCTGTGTTATCTATGTAAGTCTGAATCATGAGGTTTATTATCAAACTTATTTAATGATTACTACTTTCAAAATACTGATGACATATCAGAGTCAATTAAGGAAGCATGCTTAAGGTATGTAACTTGCATTTTTAGCTTATTTGGCAACACATATATGCGGTCCAACAGAACACAAAGGATACACCTTAAGTTTTTCTGGTGTTATCAGCAAAGCGAAAGTAGGTGTACAGTGATCCCTTTGAGAGTACAACTGTATTCATTACTGTAATTTACCAGCAGACCAGCATTAACTAGTACTTGATCACCTTCACAGCATGGCAATAAAAGGGCTCTGTGAATGGCTGATCAGAAGATTACAGTAGGCAGTAGATACACAGTAATAAAATGGAAATTGCCTCTATACAAGTACAGGTAAACACAGTGCAAGGAACTGTACAGGTTGTACACTGTACTAGCACAACTGCAAAGGAGCAAATGAACTTGTATACCACGGTTCCTACCAGGCCCCAGAAGAAATGTAGGAATTTTATATGAGCGCTTGTTGTCTGCTTGAGGACTATAGATAAGGAGTTTATAAGAATTTTCTGCCAGATATATAGGAAAAATACAGAAGTTTACACTGCACTATTGTGGTTTAGTTACATGGTTACTTACCGTGACTACCAGTTCTCCCAGCAAACCTCTAAAAGTCTGTTTAAATGGTTCAGACAGATGTACTTGTCTGACTGTATTACTTAAATGAACAGTTATACAAAAGGGCTGTATGTTTTCAACAATAGCAGGTTTATAAAATAACTAGAATACGGGTAGTCGACAAGCAACTACGTGTATCCGCCAAAATCAGAGAAGGATGGGTGAAGTGAGGCATGGATTGAGTGGCAAGGGGAAATAGAGTTATATGTGTTACATATTAGAATGGATCTCTGCCACATAAACATGATTGTAGGTGGCGCCACCTGTTATTTGAACGAGAAACTATCCAAGATGTATACACATGCAAAATTTCAAGCGGAAAAGTCAAACCACTGCAGAGATATGAGTGATTTTATCCCACAGCAGACAAACAGATGGACGCTGTGCTAAAATGGCTGCAGGTGGCGCCACCATTTTTGTGTATGTTATAAAGCTATCCAAGGGCTCTTTTGTGTAAAATTTTTTTCCTGATTGGTCAAACGGTTCCAGAGATATAAGCATTAGTGTCTGCAGCTTAAACGTGATGTAGGTGGCGCCACCTGTCATAAAATGAAGAAAGCTATCCAGGATGTATACGCATGCCGAATTACAGGTAATTTGGTCAAACCACTGCAGAGATATGAGTGATTTTAACCCAAGGCAGACAAACAGATGGACGCTGTGCAAAAATGGCTGCAGGTGGCGCCACCATTTTTGTGTATGTTATAAAGCTATCCAAGGGCAACATTTGTGTAAAAAAATTTTCCTGATCGGTCATATGGTTCCCGAGATATGTGGGTTTATGTGTGGAAACAGACGCACAAACGGACACTGGGCAGAGGAAAGGTCAGAGGTCAAGGTCACTTGGTAAGGCACCAGTTCACATGTGATCCAATAATTAGTGTAAGTTTCGGGAAAACTGTCCAGTAGTCTCAGAGGAATTCTCCAAAAACAAACGCCGCCGCGGCGTAACCCAGTCAACTTTGTTTTTGCGGATACAAGAATTGTTCACTATTAAGAGTTATATTAGAAACATGATTGTGCTGTGAATATAAGTAAATGGAGGAGTTTAAGGCCTAAATGCCTGACAATATAAGGAAATTAAATGAGACAATTTTTAGGGAAAATATAGAAATATATAAGAAATATATGGGTCGTCAGAAGCCCTGTTGTATATGTAACTATGTATCTACAGTATTAGTGGGCAGCCAGGAAAATGGGAAAGAGAAGATGTCCCATGTAAGTTCCTATAATCCTGTTTGAGAAAGCAAATAGGGAGTAAAAACAACAGATTTATATATATAAGGAAACATAATTCCTGTTTAGTGTCTCAGAGAAATCCCTTGTAAAACAATGATTACATCAATACACAATGGCAAATGATAATATGCCTAAGGCCAGAAAAGTAAAAGGTATAGTTCTCAGGTATGGCCCACGTCAATTTAAAACCATTGCATCAAAAATTTTTATTTTGGTTTTCAATAGAATTTTCTCAATTTTGAGCTCCAGTCGCTCTGATAATTCTGTCAAGAAGATAAAATCATACAATTTTGATAAAATTTCCTTTGTAATGTAATGCTTTAAGTTTAACTTGTTTAGCAAATCAGACCTGTTTTCATCATGCTTTTCCCTTATAGTTTGACATTTTTATCAAAACATTTAAAGTGACAGAGGCTGCTGTCTGTACAGGCAAGCTTTTTACTCATATGAAGGGGGTCCCTCTAAACAGGAAGGCAAATATCAATTTTCTCTGTTGAAGTTTTCACAATCACTTTAAAGGTTGTGCACATTCTTTTATTTATTAATGAATATTGTACATATTTGAGTGTAAACTCCACAGGAAATATATATTTGCAGTATTATAATTGTAGAAATTACTCTAGTTATTAAATTTGAGGATGATATCCTATATTATGATTTACATCAAAATAGGTTTGTACGATGTACTACATACAATTCAAATACTTCATTACTCAAAATTAATTGTCTGATGGAATATTTAAAATTATTTAAATAAATATAAAATACAACAATTTATAAATACCTTTGAGGCAGCTTTTGAAAAAAAAGCAAACTGTTCAACTTGATTTTATTCATGATATAAACCAAATGAGCAATGAGATATCAATTATGGTTGAAAAAAATTACAGTGTTCATGATATTAACATTACTTCTATCTATGCATGCTTATAATTATATAACTATAGGCTGTGTAGTTCAAACTAACTGCATGAAGGTTGTAACATAAATAGCCTAGCTCTACTGGTCCTCCCTAGCTGTCTTCCATGAAGTGATTGTATGTTCTAATTATTTCAAAGTGTCCTCTGAACATGCTGGAGCTGTTGAATGTTACTCTAACTTGAGCTCTTTGGCACAGATCTCCATATTTTTACAAGAGCTGACATAGCACATATTCCAAATTTTGCAAAGATAGCTGCTTTTTTTCCAACCAAAATCAGTTTATCCAAACACAGCACAGCTAGACAGGAAGTTGCCATTTAGTATGCTGCTGGCACCCTATCTGTACCAGCTAGTTGGAACGTCACAGCTAGTTGATACATTACTTGAAGATTGCAGGAACACAACATAGCAGCTATTGGGAACGTCCCAGCCAGTTGATATGTTTCTGAAACGTTGCTGGTATACAACGTAGCAGCTAGTGAGAACGTCCCAGCTAGTTGATACTTTACTGGAACATTGCGGGTACACTACGTAACAGCTAGTGGGAACGTCCCAGCTGGTTGATACGTTTCTGAAACGTTGCAGATACACAACGTAGCAGCTAGTGGAAACGTCCGAGCTAGTTGATACGTTACTGGAACGTTGCGGGTACACAATGTAGCAGCTAGTGGGAGTCCCAGCTAGTTGAAACATTTCTGGAATGTTGCGGGAACACAACGTAGCAGCTAATGGGAACGTAGCAGCTAGTGAGAACGTCCACGCTAGCTGGTACATGCTGTGGCTACATGAAATGTGTTGTCTGAACGTTCCGGGAATGTATGGGTAATGAGCACTTGTCTCTTTAATATTTTTAATTTTTGACATATATAATTTTTTTTAAATTTTGTAATAAATATAAACCAACAAATTGAACAACTGGAAAAGACCTGGAAATTTAGATTAATTTAATATAATCAACTGCAAATCCTTGTCTATCATTAAAATGCTTCATATAATCCCTAATAGTAAACAACAATTTTATTAATTTTTTTATTTTTCATTTTTATGTTTGAAATGAAAAATACCCAATGGTGACTGTATGGTGTCATTTGAAATACATTTTCAGCCATCCATGGAAGATCAATTAAACATCAGTAATTGCAAGGTAGCTCCCTGTTACTCATTAATAAATAAAATTCACTTTTCATTAATTTTTCTTTTAGTTATTATTATTTACCAATATTTTTTTTTTTATACTGTTTATTGTTGTTTTTGGCCAAAACAACTACTAGAGGATGGGGGTTGGACAGTTAGATCCAGCTGAAGCCAGTTCAAGTCGCCCAAGAGCTGGCTGGCTGCAGAGAATGCCCATCCTCACGCATGCATAACTGGCATGAAAAGTCAATAAGGAGACATATAGAGGAGTATCTGTATAGCCTAGTTGTGACATGGTTGTGACAAAGCTACAGTTTGTGGTCAATTTCTTTAAAATTTCAGAATTAAGAAGCTGAAATCCTTACTTGTGCATGATATGAAAATTAAATCAAAAGTGCTTACAGGGAAAAAATGTGCCATGGCAAAAATTTAAGGTACTAATAATATATTTATGCAAATTACTTATTAAATTTCAAAAATTCAGATCTTATTTTCTGTATACAGTTTGAATTTTGATTAAATGAAGTTATATCCCTTAATAAAAGCCTTGAACTTCAGCAATTCTCAAGTTAGGTGAGTTAATATATTTCCTGATTTTTTTACAATTTGCATTATATTTGGTATGTATGTAGGAAATGTATGGAAAATTATTCATATTTTCTATGATCAAAATCAGAACAGTGGTATTGATGTTAGGCAGTCATGAAGTGTAACAATGGATTTTTAATGAACAAGGCCTACAGGACTAATGCGAACCTGTGCATTGGGAAATACACCAGGTATAATGCTTCAATGCTGGATCATTAATTTTCATGTATATGAACAATGCAAGTACTAAACATTTTGAATAAGAAACAATAACACAAACATCACTGCTGAAATTCTGGCATGGGTGCACACAACACAACAAGGGACCCATGGGTCACGGCGCTCAGCTGATTGTGATTGTACTTTAAATGTTTCTCCACTGTGATACTATATCGAGTCGATAAAGCTTATGAATATCATGGACATGTTGGGCTATTATAAAGAAATGTAATGTAATATGTGAGTAAATGATAAATTAAATTACCTGACTGATGGATTAATAGAGTCAAATATAGTGGTTTATTTTTTATTTATTTAGAAGGGGTTGAAAATTGTGATATATTTGAGCAAATATGAATGCAATGACAGCAGTAATAAGCAGTAGTAGAATGATGATAAGGCTATTTGTTGAAGGATCTAAAGTGTATGGTAGTCTGCAAGCTTTCAATTTGACAGATATGATATTATGATTAACTATGCTGATGAAGTGATTTATGAATTGGTGACTGTATGACACAATATCTCTTTAGTCTTGACAAGGTACATTATTGTGATGCCCACTATGTCTACATATTACACAATATTGACATAATTTCTGGCATGTACATCGGTACCTATGGACCTATAGTTATACAAAATATTAAAGTATGAATATATCTGATTCATCTTGTTCTTGCTTACTGAGGCTGACTTTGGGATAAGGTTCGGAGAAGGGAAAAGTGAGGGCAGCACGAATGTGGATGTAGAAATATTCTATTGTAATGTTTTTCATTTATATAAGAATATGAAAAGCTAAGAGGAAAGGGGCCCTCCTACTTTGTTATAGTAAAGTTCTAAATATATGATTGCAAACTAATACTCTGACAAGACTGTCATGAAGAAAAACAGTAAAATTTTGAGATACTGTGATGCGTATGAAAATTTACAGATGGACAGGCAAGTGGACAGAATGGACGAATACCTTTATTTCACTTTCACGGGAATAATGCATTTAAGTTTATATATAATCCTATTTTTTTTAAGCATATCCACTTTTCCATTAAGAAGTTTTTATCTGAATCATTTTTTTATTTACAGGTTTTATAAATTTTTAATAAAAAAACCTAAAAATATAAGTTAAAATATTAGAATTGTTGCAAAAGTTGCAATCATTATATATACAGAGTAAAAAACTGAAACTATAAGTTAAAATATTAGAATTGTTGCAAAAGTTGCAATCATCATATATCCAGAGTGTAGCTCATATTGGGTCATATTATGCATACTCATATATTTTATTATTTTTAAATCATAAATGTTTAAACTGAATTTAAAAGAAAATAATGCCACAACATGGCATCTACAAGAATATTCCATGAATCACTATGAAAAAGTTTTGCACATTGGAGTTTTCAGTACATGCTTAATTTTATTCACCAAAATAAAATAAAAGTAAATTTGATAAAATTAAACATCTTTTCAAATAAAGTATACACACTGTTGGTTGAATGAGGGACAAACAATATCATTGTGCTAATTACTATCCCTGTTTTAATTTATTACTGGAATTAATAGTCAATTTCACACCTGGTGAAGTTTTTACTCTTCTGAAGTAAGGAATTACTTATCTGATGAACATCCGCACTTTCATAACAATACACCACTTTGTGGACACAATTAAATGTACACTTTAATCATTGTAACCCTGGTGGTACAATACAAAATCTAAAATGTAGCATAGCCTAGAATAAGAATGAATCAAATACAGAAAATAATATTATTCATCTAGTTTATGCACCATCTGGGGAGGGGGGGGGGGGAATGCAGGGCAGAGGGGAAGCCTGCTGGTAGTGGCCAGGCTGACCCAAGGCAAGCTGCCTGGGGTGGGTTACATAATGCAAGTGAAGGCTGTACTACTAGGTGGGCTAGATGTAAACAACACTTGACATGGTGTATGAAAACATGAATAAAAGCTTTTCTTTCCAATCAATTTCTTTGAAATTTCAGTTTTTAAAAGATTATACATCCTTATGTATATATGCTGTGAAAATTAAATCAACAGTGCCAAAGTTGGACAAAATTTAAGGTATTGATTTTTTATTTATGCTAATAACTTGAAAAATTTGCAAAATTCAGATCTAATTTTGGGTAAACAATTGAATCTTGATTAAATAAAGTTATATTCCTGAAAAAAAGTCTCTAGGTTCAGCAATTCTCATGTTAGGTGAGTAAATATATTTCCTGATTTTTTAAAAAAATTGCATTATGGTTTGGCCCATAACTTAATATAAAATTAAAAACCCAATACTGACCTAATTTTTGGTATGTTCATAGAAAATGTATGAAAGAATGTGAATACTAAATACGATCAAAAACAGATCAGTGGTTTTGATATTAGGCAGCCTTGAAGTGTAACAATGGCTTTTCTTATGGAAAACAGAGTTTTTTTTTCTTTAATATCTCGAAGGAACGAAGTCCTAATGACCCAATTTTTCAGTTTGGTAGGAGATTTTGGGGACATCTAAAATTATGCCAACAGCCTGGGGAGCATAGAGATGTGCACTGAATGACCTACAGTCATCAAAGTGGACTGCTTGACAATGTAAGGGAATACAACAAGAGCCTCCAAAAAAATTCAATAACTAGCCTAATTTTGCAGCTTTTATTTTCAAATTTCAGATTTTAACAGATTAAATCCTTATGTATACATGCTGTGAAAATTAAATCCACAGTACTTACAGGAAAAAAACGTGCTGTGGCCAAAGTTGGGCAAAATTTAAGGTACAAATTTTATATTTTTGCCAATATTTAAAAAAATTTAACAGATTTTGATCTAATTTTTGGTATACAATTAAATTTTGTTTAATTAAAGTTGTATTACTGGAAAAAAGTCCCTACCTTTAACACTTTTGGTCTTAAGTGACAAAATATCTTCCTGATTTTTTTACAAAGTCCATTATGTTTGGGCCCATAACTTTTTTAAATTATATAATACTGACTTAATATCTGGCATGTACATAGGAACTATATAGAGGAATATTTATGGTAAATATGAAGAAAACCAGATGAGTGGTTTTGATATTAGGCAGTCCTGAAATGTGAAAATAGATTTCTAATAAAAAATTGGGGTTTTTCCTTAATATCTCGAAGGAACAAAGTCCTATTGACCCAATTTTCGACATGGTAGGAGACTTTGGGGACATCTAACTGTATGCCGAATTTCATATTCGTAGGACCAACGGTGTCGAAACGTGCCAGTCTTACGGACGGACATCCAGACGGACGGACGGACGGACGGACAGAGGGACGGACGACGGACAATGGACCACGACTATAGCTCAGATGACTTATAGTCAGCTGAGCTAAAAAAGGACTGTAGCTGTCATCACCTGTCTTGTATACAACAAAGCTATCAGAGATATATACATATGCCCAATTTCAGACTGATATATCAATTCCTCTGTAGAAATATGCAGGGACACACACTGTGCAAAAATTATTGTAGGTTGCACTACCAGTCTTGTATACGACAAAGCTGTTTGATGTATAAATATGCCCAATTTCAGGCTGATATATCAATTCCTCTGTAGAAATAAGCAGTCACATACACAGTGCAAATGTCATTGTAGGTGGCGACACCTGTCTTGTGAGTGAGAAAGCCATCAAAGACACATGGACAGGTCAAAATATCAGGCCAATACATCAAACTTACCTTGAGTCTAATGCTTGGGGCTGACCAGACTGAGGTGAGAAAGGCAGTTTCCCTGAGTGAACTGTGACAAATTGCTGGCTCAGGCTACAGCACTGAGTGAACTCATGATCTGCACCTGGCTAGACTGAGTGAACTATTGACCTGTACCTGGCTGCACTGAGTGAACTCTTGTACGGTTGCATAATCTGACACAGTCGGCAGTCTGCCAAAGCTATTAATAGATCCAGGCTGAACTTTGGTGCCAAATTTGATGCAGTGGGCAGTCTGCCAACGTATAAATAGAATGCAGCAACTGCACTGAGTGAACTCTGACCTATACCTGGCTGAACTGAGTGAACTCTTGACCTGTTGCCTAATCTGATACAGTTGGCTAAATTAAGCTTCCCATAACTCAGCCAAAAATCACTGAACCAAAACCATTTGAACAAACTTGAATAATCAACATCTAAGGATAATTAATGTGTGAGATTTAAGAATTTGGCCCAGTGGTTTTTGAAAAGATCTTTGTAGCCACTGAGCTAAAATGGGCTGTAATGGCATATGAATAAATTCAGCTTCCCATAACTCAGCCTAAAGTAACTGAACTGAGACTATTTGAACAAACTTCAGAAAGCACTACCCTAGGATCATTTTTGTGCGACATTAAAAAATTTGGCCATATGGTTTCAGAGAAGAAGTCTTTTGTAGCCGTCAGTATGATACAGGCACTGATGACCCCCGTACAAAAAAGGCCGATGCAGGTGGCGCCACCAATACCTCAATTTCAGATATGACTCATATGACCAACATTGACATAAAATTTGGTGATGATCGCTTCAGCCATTTCTGAGACTGTATTTTTAGTATGCTTTTTTGGACAGATGACTAAGTTCAACTTCCTGTAACTTGGCCAAAAATCACCAAACTTAAACCATTTGAACAAATTTGAGAGAGATTGTTCCAGGTATCATTTCTGTGAATTATTGGATAATTTGGCTGAACAATTTCAGAGAAGAAAATTTTT
This sequence comes from Sipunculus nudus, assembly GCA_026874595.1. Classification (NCBI taxonomy): domain Eukaryota; kingdom Metazoa; phylum Annelida; class Sipuncula; order Golfingiida; family Sipunculidae; genus Sipunculus; species Sipunculus nudus. The sequence goes on from CM049313.1 coordinate 63,073,180, forward strand.
AAAGCTTATTTAGCTTTTTCCCTATAAAATCTAAAATAATGCAGTTAGTCAAAAAATTTGCAAAATCTGATAGAGTTTTCTAGATAACTCTTCTTTTGCATAAAATTTTGTGATGCTAACTAGGGCCATTTTTTAAGATGATAGGGGTTAAAGTACAGACAACGGACGACAGATGCCGGACGACAGACGCTAAAAACAGAGGTTCGCTAAAAACAGAGGTTTTTCCTGAATAACTGGAAGGAAGGAAGTCCTAGTGACCTAATTTTCAGTATGGTATGAGATTTTTGGGACATCTAACTGTTTGCCGCATTTAAGATTCATGGATAGATCTTATGGTTTCTTAATGTGCCAGTTCTATCGCTAGACAGGCAGACTAACTGATGGACAGCTGACGAACAAAGGACCACAACTATAGCTCAGATGACTTATAGTCAGCTGAGCAAAAAAAGGATATTTGTTGGTCCCAATGGTCTTATTAAAACATTTTTTCCAGGTTTATAATAGCTGTGAATACAGTTCTCAGAAGACTGTACTTGCGCCGTGACACAAGCCATGCATTGGAATGCCAAACCTCGTATGGGAGGAAGTACTGTATATCAGCTTTGATCAAATAATGTGGTTGTAACCATGTGACCACAACCTGGCAGAGTGTCACCATAAGCTGTGTAACCAGTCTGGTAACTATGATTTCACGTTCCGATAATTTATGATACAAAAATAATAGGGATAATACAGGTCTGCCACTTCCATCTTCACAAAAATAGATATTTTCATTTTAACAAAAAAAGGTATATAATTGACTATTTAACAAGAGCACTACAAGTGTGCATTTACATGCCTTGTAACCTTTGACCTTGTAACCTTACATGTAACAAAATTCTGGCTTTCAGTCCCTTGATGCCAACCAGTGAGATATTCTTCTAAGTGCAAATATGACAATATTATTCCATGTCCCTACTAAACTGGATTATACGCTTTTGGTTAAAAGATGAGTTAATGTTTAATTTAAATGCGGATCAAAGTTTATTTTTTGTTGTTACTGATACCATGAAGCCTATATTTATTGGTGTAGAATGGTGTAATCCTGTATCTGATTTTTAAGCAGTGAAAAGGCAGTAAGGCCCCTTTTCAATGTGCACGGAAACGTGCACGTTTCCGCGCGCTGAAAAAAATCGCGCTGAATTGAGCTTTTCCATTTGCACAGAAACGCGCGCGTTTTCGCAGAATTCGCGTGACCTGTTTTTACAAGGTATTAACCGTCCCACAGCCTTCCCGGCATCATGTCAAGCATGTGTCTGTTCAGTTTATGCATGTATACATTTAAAATTTCATTATATTTGCAGGAATGTATAGTTTTTATTACGGTAGTGTGCGATTGACAGGAGGGCGGGGGTCGTATATAGGCTATATATGAGAAGATAATTAACTACCGCAGTCAGTAATAAGATATTTAACACCCTCGCCGCACATATATATGTTTATATAATATATATATATATATATATATATATATATATATATATATATATATATATATATATATATATATATATATATAATCATGCATTAAAGTAGACAAGCAGAACAGCAGTTAAGTATGACTTGTCGCCATGCATGATAGAGGCCTATGCTGGGGCGTCCTAAATCAGACTGCATTCGCGTCCTTGACCTCCACAAGCAGGCTCACCCGCACGCATTTCCGCATGCATGGAAAAGGGACACATGATTTACACTGGCGCTGAAAAATCGCGCATCGCACGATGTTCATTTCACACGCGCGCATTTCCGTGCGCGTTTCCGCCTGCATGGAAAAGGTATACCTGATTTACACTTGCACAATTTTTTTCAGCGCGCAGTTTCCCTGCGCATGAAAAAGGGGCCTTAAAAACATGCAATTGATCAAATGTATGCACTGTGGTTCATATGGCAGATATTGTCACTGCATGGATATTGGACTCAATATATGGCAGGGCCTTATTATATTGAATCCTATAAAATTGAGCTATCATTAAGGTAAATAAACTGATAAAGGCAAATACAGCTTTATTACATTTTTATTTTTATAAGAATTATCATGAAAAAAGTGAAAAGCTTGCATCTCCATATAAAGAGAGATTAAGTGGTATTTGAACACAAAAATGTTTAAAATCTTATTTTAAGGAACAGCAGCTTTATTATTTGTTTCACTGAAAGTGTGATGTTAAAACTTCTTCACAACGACAGGAGTATCTTATTTTATATACAATTGCAACATATTGGCAACAGAAAGTACATTTTACTTCAGTTACCTTGGTACTTTGTGTACTTTGGTCTTAGAAGGCATGGGTCATACTGCTCATAACCTCCATGAGTGATTACATAAGCAGTAAGAACCCATTTGTAGCAGTGTGTGCAAGTCTGGTTTCATGAAGGACATCTATGCAATTCACCGATATCTCCAATGCATTGTCACATGGCCTTTTGTTTAGGTTAATAATAGCCCGCCCTAGCCACCATGTGTTAAAAGAACATTAATGTCCCCAGGTGTACAAGCTTTTTACACAGTGCTTTAACTATAGGCCTACTACCTATATCATAAGCGCTGTTTGTATCCTGAATTGCTACACCAGAGGGGAGCACTGTATTTTGTCCAATCAGATGAGACCTTGTGCTGGAAGACACAGCCAAGCGAGGAATACACGGAGCCAATCATGTTCATTTCATTTTGAGTCACAGCTCATCGCCCCGGTAACTGTCTGAACAGGCCACAGACTCAGTAGAGAATTGCCCCAGACGTAGTTTGCTTAGGGCCTTGGGCACATAGGAAGCTCGGCCAGTGAGCTGTAATTCAAACGAAACATAACAACAAAGGCCCTGTGCACACTTCGATGGCTGGTTTCAGTTCTGCAGACAACAGATACATGGCTACGCTAACACAGTCATAACGTCATAATTGAATCGGTCGATGATGCGAGATCGCAGAGGGAGCAATTTAAATTCGACCGTAAACTCTCATCAAGCAGCGCTTGAAGTGCAGCTATGGGGGAGCCATGATGCCTGTCAAGTGTTTGTTTTTTGGCATCTGGTTGGTTGCTTGTCACAACATACACACGTTTTCTTTCAGCGGACAACGCACCACCATCTGGTGTCTAAATATATCATAAACGGTCAAAGCTGGCAGCGTGTAAATCAGTTGCTTCTTTAGAAGTGCAAAATTTCCGCTGCCTCCATCAGGAGCGACCAGGTGTACTGTCATTCTGACATATTCAAAATGTCAGTATTTATCCTCAATGGGTATCACAACATTGCCAACCCACTTAAAGGTGTGTCCTACAATCTGCAGGCTGGTATGGACAGGACTACATCATGTGATCATTGTTTGTGACAGGTGGACAGGACTACATCATGTGATCTTTGTTTGTGACAGGTGGACAGGACTACATCATGTGATCATTGTTTGTGACAGGTGGACAGGACTACATCATGTGATCATTGTTTGTGACAGGTGGACAGGACTACATCATGTGATTATTGTCTGTGACAGGTGGACAGGACTACATCATGTGATCATTGTTAGTGACAGGTGGACAGGACTACATCATGTGATCAATGTTTGTGACAGGTGGACAGGACTACATCATGTGATCATTGTTTGTGACAGGTAGTCAGGACTACATCAAATGATCATTGTTTGTGACAGGTGGACAGGACTACATCATGTGATCATTGTTTGTGACAGGTGGACAGGACTACATCATGTGATCATTGTTTGTGACAGGTGGACAGGACTACATCATGTGATAATTGTTTGTGACAGGTGGACAGGACTACATCATGTGATCATTGTTTGGACAGGTGGACAGGACTACATCATGTGATCATTGTTTGTGACAGGTGGACAGGACAACATCATGTGATCATTGTTTGTGACAGGTGAAATGCCTTTCTACAACATGTCAATGATGTGTTATGTTTTGACTTGGCAAATCCCCAAGGAAAATCATAAAACTGTGGGTACCAACTCACTGCAGTAAGTGGACCACTGCTAAACAAAAGAGTATATAACATTTTGTCAGTATGGAGAATATCAGATATTAAAGTGGCTTAAGAAAAGCCAGGGTACATATTCTTGGGAATGTTAGCTGGTGCTGGACCACATTCACGAAATTACAGCTATTCAGGAGTTAACTGTAAGGTCAAAGGTCGACTGAAGAAAGTGGCAGGACTCCTGTGCATGAGGTTTTGTGTCTACTGTGACCCTTGACTTGTGTCGGAGTGTGTACATGTATTCTGTGTCTGTATGTTGACTAAAGCTGCACAGGTAATTCCTGGGAGTTCTTTGCCTGGAATATACTCCCTTCTGGGAATTACTGGGAAATCCCACCCAGGGAAACATTATGTGACCAGCAGGATAGGCACAACTTTCCCAGAGGGAAAGAAAGAGAAATGAAGAAATACTTTCTTCCCACCATTTCTTCCCAGGGAAGAAATACAGCCACAACATACATGTCATTTTTGTGTTTCAAATGATATTTTGGCCTTTCATGTCAATACAGCTAAGGGTGACTGTTTTAACAAACTTTAATATGTAAAGGACGCACAAAAAAAACCTTCGGGTGTCTTGGAAAGCAACTGGGGTGTGACTGTGGGGCTCAGTGGGGTCAGTCTTTATCTGAACAATTAAGATGAAGTCCAAAGGGTAGAATTTGGTTTGTATAATTTGTATAGTATTTAGTTAAGTATTAACGTCATCTGAACCGGAGTATATACACTCTAGGGGTATTTTGTGAAGTAGGGTTAGCCTTAAGCTGAGTAATCGTACTTTGAATTAAATTGAATAATCACTTCAGTTTATTTTTTGTTAAGCAGAAGCTTACACTGTTTGAGAATTTACTAACTGTTGAGCAGATTGCTTAATCATTTGCCCAGTAGGGAGCAGATCTAACTTGTCAATACATATCCCTTGGACCTCCCCATATTGTCTGCTCCTAAAATATCTACACTTTGTTTTCCCAAAACATCTTCTATACAAAATGAGTGGAATCAAAAAATGTCTAAAGGCTTTTATAACTAATCTGTTACTAGTAATATTTATTCTTAAAGATCAAATTTAAGGAGCAAAGGTGGTTTACACTTATTTAACAAAGATTTGTTCTATTAAATTTAGAATTTTGAACATTTGGGAAATCATTCAGCTATGAATGATTATTTAACTCTAATGCTGCAAGTAGCTTCATTAACTAATTATTGGTACTTATTGGTTAATTAATTATTATATGTTAATCATATATTCCTAATATATTTGGAATGTGGGGAAACAACTGAATATATACTGGTAGATCATATCCAGCAAACATTTTTGGACATAACTCAAATCAGTGAGAAGAGATTTTATGGTAACATCACAAAACACAAAGCTGCAGTAGACATTTTGGGAGTAGATGTTTTGGCCATGAACCAAAAACACTGATGGAACTGGTCTGTCTCAGTCTTTGGCAAAGTGTCAGTGTTACTCTTCTCATACTCTCCATTCTATTTATTTAATTTATTAAATTCAATAAAATTTTAGTCTAATTCCATGTATATATAATGAATAACAATGTGAATATAATGAATAATTATAATACAATATTCTGTGATTCTCTGTTAAATGTGTTAATGTTTATAAAATTATGAGGAAAATGTCAACAGTTTTTTCCCTAACTTCCTGGAAATTTCCCTAACTTCCCTGGGAAGGGAAGAAATGCCTATCTACCCAGCAGAATGCCAATTTTTAGACAAGCTATGTAATATACTTTAAAAAAATTGTAGTTGTTCATGACTGTTAATTCTATAATTACCAGTAATTCCCCATAAATATGCTTATTTCTTAGGAAATTAAAACCCTGGTTCCGAGGCCTTTTCCTTAGTATTTTGTAAAAAAATTGTAGTTGTTCATGACTGTTAATTCTATAATTACCAGTAATTCCCCATAAATATGCTTATTTCTTAGGAAATTAAAACCCTGGTTCCGAGGCCTTTTCCTTAGTATTTTGTATCATAAAAGTTGCTTTTATTCAGAATTTGCTTCTATTAGAATAATTTCAAAGAATTAAGTTCTAAAATTGATCTTCTGCCCTACATATTAATGCCTTATATTCAAATTTCCTATCTGGCAGTAGTAACCAGGGGTTCCGCTGGCGCTCGCAAAATTAGCCAAATGCGAAAATAAAACTGTTTAGGCTAATAAATAATAACTCTGGCGAAAAACTGTTGGCGAATTTTTATCTGGCCTTGAGCCATGGATAATTTTTTCTTTCCGGTCTCACAGCGGCAGTGTGTATATCACAATCACACCCCCGAGACCCACTGCCAAATCAGAAGGCTAATTACCGCCCTCTTCTATTGAGACAGCACGTGCATGCATACCCCCCAGCGCCCCGGTCAAGCCATTAGTTTAAAGATCTATCAAGTCACGAGTGTCAGTCGGCTCTTTTCAAAGGACTATGCACGCCGGAAATACTTGAATATTAATTAACTTCCCCAGCCCAGCAGTGGTCAAGCAATGTTCTCCTGCGCCAGATTGTATATAAGTCCAATCCTGACATTCACGGGCAACGGTCACTCATGTTCATTCAGCAAAATGGGTCGACCACGCAAGCTCGATAAAAAAGAAAGTAAACCCAATCAGGCAGCGATTTCATCATTTTTTGCTGGACCTACTACATCTTCTGGAGTGAAAGGAAAACGTCAAGAATTTGAGTCGACGGAATCTGAACAGGCCTCGCAAAAAAAGGCGAAAAAAGTTGAATTGACATCTGCCTGTAAAGCATCTTGTGAGACATCAACATCTGACAAATCAGAGGGTCTTGAAGCAGGCAAGACTAGCACAGAAAATAGTGGTCGAAGTCATGATGATGCTAAGAAACAGAACATCGGTCAGACAGAGTCGAAGCGTCATTTCCAGGCCTCTTGGAATTTATCATACCCGTGGATTGTCTACGATAGGAACAACCACAAAATAAAATGTGCGGACTGTATGGCGGCAGGAGTTTCGAATTCGTTCACGAGGGGCACAAGTGTCAAAATGGACAACATTAACAAGCACCTGAATTCCAAAGGTAATGTTCAATATATTCTTTTCCCGCACTTTCCTGAGCATTTTCATCTGGTGGGATCGGTGCAATCGATCAATAGCCTCGTATTGTGACACTCTGATGTAGACGTCACTGAATAATTAAGCCATTAGCCAACGAATGGAGTACTTCCGTGTAAATAACTCCAAATATGGAGAGCAATCGTGTACTGTTAGTAAACACTACGCATGTTTCGTATTAGTTTGACAGGTAGTCCATTGGATGTTTTAATAAACGTTTTTAACGCTTTTTTTAGGTTATGAAACATCAAAAGTACGATGAGAATACACTAATTATAGGAAATCCTTACCGCTAATTACCTGGAATCCATATGTTGTATTCTTACTTTGAAGCATGTATAATCTTATATGCTGACATAAGTTATGCAAACGATGATACCGATTTCAGGAAACCACAGCCACAAGGCAGCGATTGAAAAACTGAAGCAGGCAGACGCTCTCAAACAGACAAGGGTTGGAGCTATGAGAAAAAATGAACAGGCAGCGATCTCAGCAATACGGAATGTGTACTTTTTGGCAAAACATCACTTGCCAAATCATCTGTTGCCTGAGCTGAACAAACTTTGTAAACTGCAAGTAAGTGTTTTCCCACTCAGGTTTGTGATACTTTGACAGAAAACTTCGTCGAAGTATTAGTAATTTAAAACATGATGTATCAGCCTAGATGATCACTTTAAAATTTGTCTTTATACCATATTTATTCCGATTTAGCGGTCCCTTTAATTTCTCGGCCCAAAAAATATTTTTAAAGCATAATTTCTAAAAGTACTCTAATTTCGCAGCTGCCGACGATGTTTTCTGTTGACGTTGTTTGGGTGAAATGCCCCTGTCTCTCGCGGGCACCGCAGTTTGTATATGACTAGATTCTTATTACACTGAGCATCCATATCAAACTTGGGCTTGTTTGCAATAAAATGTTTGAAGATACAAAGATGCGTTTTTCGTAATATATAAACATCGTTAAGCGGTAAAGTTCCAAATGGGTGTCAGTGACTAAGCAAACTCGTAAACCATCCTTGGTACGCGCATACCCCCGTGTGCAATTCACGCGGGATATTTAGCAATAACATTTACGTAGTACGAAAGAGCATGCGTGGTGGTACAATTGTAATACCGTTGGCTGAAACAACATAGTTAAGCGTCGTCGACTACGGTTAGCTTTTGGATGGGTGACCGGGTCCGAACGAGGGCACGGGAGCTCGGATTGTATTCGGTCATATATATTTTAACGCGTCATTACTTTCCTATATTTATTACGTATTAAGCAAATAAAGCTTATCTGATAATAGGTTGTTTTTTATGTAAAGTCTTCTTCCAACTTACGTGCAGCTACTTGTCCCTTTTCGGCCCGCCGATATCGCCGCCTGGTGAGAAAACTTGAAACAACTGGTTGTTACACGAGTTGCCGTCTGTCAAGTGATCGTACTTACACGCGTAGTAGTGATCATTTTGTAAAGTGACTGAGCTCAGTTTGATTGCTCATTTGCGGACTCGGTATAATTCATATGACAGTTGGAAGCCCGTTTGTAGGAAACACTGTTAAGCTTACAAAACAAACTTATAAATACCCATATTATCACTCATATTATAAGTTTTTCTGGATATTTATTATATTTGGTCGTGATGTGTTTTACAGGGAGTTGAAGTTCTTCACAAGTTGGATGTTGACAAACATACAAACTACACCCATAGCAGCAGTGTTTGTCAACTTTGTGATATGCAACGAGCCATTTGCCAAGTGCTGGATGAAGATTTGTGTGACAAACTTAAAAAGGCTTCATACTTCAGTATCATGATTGACGAAAGTACTGACTTGGCAGTGAATCAGAACATGCTTGTGTACATTAGGTTTGTGCACAATGGGATACCGGAGACTCACAATCTTACAGTGAAAAGGGTTAAACAGGCAGATGCTGAAACATTGTTTGACACAGTACGTGAGGTTTTGAAGGAAAAGGGTCTACCTCTGGAATACCTTGTGGGGATTGCTACTGATGGAGCGGCCACCATGATTGGCCACAAAAGTGGGGTAGTCACTAGATTAAGGAATGAAGTTCCTTATTTGTTATCTGTCCATTGTATTGCACACAGGCTAGCCCTAGCATCAGCCCAAGCAGCTGACAGCATTCCCTATATGGTAAAATTCCAGGATATCATTAACACTGTGTACAAATATTTTGAAAATTCACCCAAAAAAATGGGCCGACTTGAAGACATGCAGGCACTTATCAAAGAGGCAGATTCAGCTAGTAACACTGAGAAATCTAAAAGGTTTCATCAAGTATTTGGTACAAGGTGGCTCTCATTTGAAGGTTCCCTTGATGCACTGCTAAAAAATTACTCAGCCCTGCTTTCAGTTCTGCTGGAAGACAAATCAGGAAAGGCACAAGGCCTATTAAAGCAGTGCAGTAGCTACAAATTCCTGCATGTGGCATCATTTATGGCTGATGCTATGACACAGCTCTGCATGCTATCAAGATCATTTCAAAAAGAGAACCTGGATGTGTCAATAATCAATGAAAAGATTGAAGGTTGTGTTGAGGCTTTGGAACTTCTGGACAAGCATCCTGGGCCAAATTTCAGAAAATTCAGAGAAAATGTTCCACAGACACCAACCAACCCCTCCGAGTTTAAAGTGGATGTTCATATTATCAGAGATTCTGAAAAGGACAGAACTGAGGCTATAAGTTGTTGTCACAAGTTTATTAGCACTGTAACAGAAAACCTGAAAACTAGGTTCCTGCAAGATGGAGACAAGGGAGTACTGGCTGCTATGTCCAAGCTGTTCAATCCCAGAAATTACCCTGATGCTGTTGATCTAGAGAATGATCACTACAACCAGTTTGGATGCCAGGAAATCCAGCTCCTTAGTGAGCATTTCAAGTTTCTTCCTGGCTTCAGCAAGACACGTGCAGAGCAGGAGCTGGCCCAGTTTAAAAGCCTGGTTGTTAGGTCAATAGCCAGAAACACACAAAATATGCAACACCTCTGTAAAATTGTAACTGTAGGACATGCAGAGGACTTTCTTCAGATATCAAAACTTGCACAAATTGCCATCACAATTCCAGTGTCAACTGTATCTGTTGAAAGAGGTTTTAGCCAGCAAAACTTAATAAAAACAAGAACACGGACAAGACTAGCAACAGAAAACTTGGATAGGTTGATGAAAATCATCATTGAAGGGCCAGAAATTGAAAGCATGAACTTTAGTGAAGCTTTTAAAGCTTGGGCCAGTGCCTGTACAAGAAGATTGCTAAATGTTGTCTTATAGGAACAGATTGTACAATACAAATGTTACAATGTGATGAACAGAACTTTATTATTTCACTTTTCAAACATTATTATACATACATGTACATGCAACTAGATGTATATATAGATTAAAGATCATTGCCTTCAAGAATATTGCATTCATTAAAACTTTCTTTTCGGACATGGCTAAAAATTTCATGTTTTGGCTAATAAATAACTTGGTTGGCTAATTTTTTTTTCACTTGTCTGGCTAAAAAAAAAAACTGTCCAGAGGAACCCCTGAGTAACCACCATAGTAATCGCACTGCTCAAGAGGTGGTGCATGTGTAATCTTAACACCAATGTCACCAAATCTCATTTTAACATGTTGAAGCACGCAAGTACTAGCTGAATAAGCCGACCATTACAGAATGTTGTCTAAATAAAATTGGCAACCAAGCGTGACTATAAATATTAAATATATCTGAGAATACATTTTATAGTCACCACCCTATGCATGTATGCATTTTGGTGGAACTCTAACCTCTGCATGATCTGTGTCTATAAAGGGAGAAAAACCCATCAATAACTAGAGTATCTCATTTGTTTAAAACAAAATTCTGTTATGATAACAAGCTAATTGCAAAAATTCCTTGTTTAATTAAGTCTATAACTCTTATACAATGGGACCAGTACACAAAACATTGTCGCCGCTACATATATACATATTAACTCCTTCTGTCATGGCAGTTATGAGCAATAAGACCTGTGTCTTCTTAGACAAAAATAAACAATAACAAAAGTTAAAATGCACTCACAATTACAAATATGTTGCAGTTGTATTGAAAATAAGATTCTTTTACCGTGGTGAAGAGGTTTAAATGTCACCTCATCGGTGAAACTGAAAATAAAACTGCCTTTTCTGGAAAATACGTTCGTATCATGGTCAAATACCATTTATCTCTTTATATGGGGAGGCGACAAAACAGTTGTGCGTTAACTGTGCATGACATTTCTTCAATGCAGGCGGCTATAATAAAATGAGATACCCAAGATCATGATGGGTTTTCTCCCTTTTATCAGTTTATTGACATAGAGCGTATGCAGCTTAGAATCCCATCCAAGTGCATTTGTGGGATGATGAATCAAAGCAATTATAGAATCCTTCCTACACCAGTACCCATACCCCAAGGCCCAATTGCCTGGACAATAACAAAACTCAGTTGTGCCTTGACAAGCATGTTTCACTCCTGTAAATGCTTTGGATCTCTTCTCCAGTCATATTATTATCATATATATTTAACATTTAAGTCACCCTTGGTGGCCAGTGGACATAGGCAGTGGCATGGAGTATAGGTCAGCTGTGTGGCCTGTGGCGGACCGGAGATCACATTGTGATGAATCACGAACGATGTCACTCAGCAAAATCCAAAAATGCAAGACACTGACATCATGATCGACAAAATCACCTGACAAAATATGGCTCAAGAAACGAAAAACAATGGGAACCACACTAATGCTTTGATCATAAATATCGTTTATATATATATATATATATATATTTATCATTTTCTGCCTGTCCCTGGCATAGTGAAGCCTGAAGGCGGGGGAATACCAAGGGGCCAACACCCGTACGTTGTTGGCGTTTTATTTTTGTGTTGATTGAAACAGCCTTACCTGTCCGTCCACACAGTTACACATGTTGATTTAATCTGTTGTTTAGTCCGGGATTTTCTGCTGATGACTGATGGGTCTTGTTGTGACGATTCACAACAAATTTTCGGATATCAGCCGCTCCGCTGAAGTTGATATCAGCTGCCACTGCTTGTTTATCATTGGTGTAAATATTGGAGGTATATTGTTAAATCTCGGAGATTCCAGAGACGTTCGAGTCGGTTCCTTGAATGGGGATCGGGATATATCAAATGCTGTGGGTTTTTATGGGTAAATTACTCTTATATATCTTTTATTTAATATCCAAATAAATGTGTCACATATGTTTAAAAATGATAAGAAGGTTTGTTTAAAAGGAAAATTTCAAATGAACATTGCCTGCCACATTTTCACATTGTATATTTAGCTTATTTTAAATCTAAAGTATTTTCAGGTTGCAAGTGGGATATACATTTCGAGCATATGAATATATTTTATATAAATAAATATACCTATGCTTAAGTATAAGGTCCAACAATGTATGAGCATTGCTTCAGTTTGCGGCAGTCTGCAAACCTAACGTGGATTTTTAATTATCTGAAGACGTTGCATTGGAGAAGAAAGGAGGTTATTAAACACGACACATTTTGTGTCACAAAATATTTTTCTTTATTATAATATTTAACCCATTAAACACAACCACATAAGCAGCTATTATTTTTATCCGACCATTGGCCCCTAGCTATGGGTGGTCATTATATACTTGCATCATGACTCACATGCCCAATCAGTTTATTTGAAAAAAAAATAATAAGTCTCAGATCTAAAACCAGATCGTATCATGCTATAATACAGCAATGACATAATGTAACTAACCACTCTACCGTACCAGGATGTTTCCCCGGAAGTATATTTTTTGCAACAGAGATTATATGATAATAAACTAAACAAATGTGAGGAAATAAGATCATAATACAAAATATAATAACATTTGCTTCACCACAGATTGTGTCACAATTAGGGTTTATCATACAGTTAATTGGGTTCATTTAGCAATAATTATCTGACACACAGTGCATGGAGTTTTTAAAACGTTCCTCTGTTGACTCGGATAGGTTTATTTATCCAGTCCAGGTACATTTATCCAGGGACACTACTAACCATGGTGTCAAATTGACTGTCAAGTTTAAGATTTAAAATGTAGGAGTTTCCTGTTATATTAAACAGGCCCGATCAAAATATGGTGAAGGTTTTAGTGTTAGCCCAGACGTCCAAAATCACAATTGTGGTTTGAGCAATGGTAGATCAAATTCATTAATCACCTCAATTTGACTTGATCTGTACTAAACTAGGCCACCCAACAATGTTTGAGTCCTAAATTGATCTACAAACGACATTAGCAGAGGCGCGGACCGGACCGGACCAATACCCCCCCCCCCCCCCCCCCCGGTAGTCCAAACAGCGTGAGAGTGGTGTGGTCCTGGTCCGGTCCAGCTATATGGGCGGTCCGGTAGGCTATACTGAGGGTGCAAGGGTCCAAGCGGTCCATATATTTAATACATGTATAGCTAGCGCCGGTAATAGCAATACGAGAATTAATTTGAAGAAATTTCATCAAATAGTTATTAAGTCCAACTTCTTTCAAAGAATTAACAGCAAAGACAAAAAATGCATACTATGGATTCAATATTTTCAATGTTAAATAATTTTTTTATGAAATAAAACATTTAATGCATTTAAGACACTATACATTCTCATGCATATATTTTCGCCGTTTTACTCCCAGTCTTTCCTTGTCGTTACTGATTAATATACCTACACATTATGAGAGCTTACACATTTTTATGCGTCTTCTTCATTTAAGTATTTAAATGGGCGCCAGAAAAGTCCAAGCAGAGGGATTGAAACACAGATTTTGCCCGTCGTTTTCGTACATTAATTGCGGCCTTGGAATCTTTCTTTGAGAAATAAACATCTTGTTCATAATAAGGGTTAGATTATCAGTTTATTATCAACCAAATTAAATTAATTAATTTATAGTACAGGCATTTAATTCAATTAAGAATAGGTGAATATATATATATATATCTTTTTTTATATAATATGTAAAGAGTAAGTGTGGCGCCTTTAAGATAGACTCATTTATTATCACACTCGTTGTAAGCTTTCAATTAAAAGCATAGCATAGCAAAGCATAGGCTTTTGTCTTTACACACACTTCGAATGCAGACTTATACGGCTATACTATCAATTACATATATACAAAGAGAGAGACAGACAGACAGACATACGCCATGTTGAACCTAAGTATTTAAGTTCCGCTATCCACAGATACAATGCAGTTGACGTAGTCCTGTGGCATTACTAGAATATATAACTGTTAATTCAGTCTGGAGCTCACTATGAAAATAAGCAAATAAAAAGATTATATAGTGCTGTCGATCGAGATTTTCTCCGAAATATACAGTGGGTCCTCTGCGATTTTCTGTAGTCAACCCACCTGATCATTTCATCTTCCCAGAGCGCGAGCCACCAAAACCATGCAAGCATGCCGCGTTGTATTGCCCATTAGGTTTTCTATAAACGTCTCACGAAGAACACTGCATCTCCTTTAACTTGACTGTATAAAACACGTTACACATGAGCCATCCCCGTTGCATGTAGTTCTGCAATATTAGCCAGGTGGCGTGACTTGTGACAGTCCGCCAGGAAGGAACATTCATGGCAAGGCATGCGCGGGGATCAATCACATGGCTGCTGGGGTATTTCTACAAAACATGTCGCACTTCATGTCCCGAAACTATATTTGTTACTGAGAAATGGCATGAATTACCATTCAAATTGCTGCTAAAGCTATAACCATCATCATGAGATAAAAATAACTTCAAAAGTTAAATCGGGGCAGAATTACGTATACAGAAAAAAAGCTGCAAATGTTACAATACCCTTAAATTTCCGTTCTCCCTTTCTCTTGGATGTTAAATTCAAAACAGCGTTATTCTGTAACCACTTTTACCTTTTATGTAGATTTTGCTTTCCACGTGCTCACTGTGTATAGATGATATTTTTGCCTGATTTTTTCAAACCGTTTTGTTTTTAATACCTAAATTTGGATATAAAAAGTATGTCCCCCAAGAAATACTCGGCACCGTTACCTGACCTTTTGACCTCGCATCACGTGAACAGAAACCACTTTGCTGCTGCAGGGAGCAGCGTTTATTAGAGTTCAGGAAATTTTGTACACATAATTAAACCATAATCAAATTGAGTAACTCTCATATCAGTGTTGTCTGTTAATCATTAAAGGGTTAAAAATCACCGTATGTTTATTTAGACTCGACACCGTTACACTTGCAAAAAAATTAACCGTCACACATAACTCCTGAAAAATGGCTTCCTCTTGTTGCTCATGAAGTTATAACTCGTGCTGCCCTCTTAGGGACGGTATATGGAAGGGTTTTTTTTCTTGCATCTGACGTATAGGTGAAAAAATATCTCAGCACCGTTACCACTCGAAACCGTTCCCTGCATGAAAAATAACGGTGTATTTTGGATACAAAATAATTAATAAGGTATTTTGAATCAAATTCTGAAGGTAGATGTACCAAAGTACTTTGTCAGGAAAATCCCAAGCTGCAGATGCATCTCATTTGAAGCAAAAAAGAAATAAAAACAATTCTTTTAATTCCAAAAGTTAAAAAAAAGCAAATAAGTTCTTTTTACACATCTTTCTGTTAAATTTATAACTATAAATCATGTTTTGATTTTATCAAAGGCTATTAATTTAATCTTATCGAAAAATCACAAAAAAATCAAGTGAAAACAATTTCTGAAATGTGTAAGTGAGATTTTACTTCGTGTAACGGTGTCGAGATAAAGGTTCATATTTTTCCCTTAACTGGACTATTAAAAAAAGGACACTGAAAAGTGCACTACTTTTATTAGTCTATAATTCTAAAAGTATTTTTATACAAATTAGGTTTGAATATATATATATCAAAATCAAGCTTTAAAAAAATCGCGAAGAAAACCCTTGAAATGCGACGCTTTCTATAGAAATACCCATTGGCGAAGGGGCCACGATTTTGGATTTGGAGTTAGCGCAAAATGGCTTATAATACAGGCCTGTCAGTATATTTAATAAATGAGGAAGGAAATATAATCTGATTAACCATAGCTACCCCAATACCCGTCGAACTTCATTGAAGGAGAATAATCGTATAGGCCCACATTAAATTAGACAGGCTCGATCCCTCGGCTATATAAACAAGAGCAAAGTTTATCTGTGAAACAGATTTAGTATTTCCCCCGCCTGATGTGGGAATATTTAGAAAAAAAAAATGTGAATGCATGTATAAAATTTGAGATGGGCCAATATCACACAGCTAGATTACCTCTGTAAACTTGAAAACTGCATGAAGGTCATCCATTTTCGAACCTGACCTGGCTATTCATGAGTTACGTAAACGCTGCAAGTTTGGTGACTGTGCCTTATTCTTTTCGAGTTATTGCGTTAACATCATTTCAGCATTATCGCCGCTGTGACCTTGGAAAATATGTCAAGGTCATCCATTTTTAACTTGACCTAGCCCTTGATAAGATCCATCAATGCTGCAAGTTTGGTGACTGTACCTCTAATTTTGTTTGAGTTATTATCGCTGCTGTTACCTTAAAAAAATGCGTCAATGTCATCCATGTTCGGACTTGACTAGCTGGCCTTGATAATATGCACGAGTGCTGCAGTTTTGGTGACTGTACTCAAATTCTTTTCGAGTTATTGCGTTAACATCATTTCAGCATTATCGCCGCTGTGACCTAAGAAATTGCGTCAAGGTCATTTATTTTTTAACTTGACATGGCCCTTGATAAGGTGCATCAATGCTGATAGTTTGTCGATTGTAAAATTCTTGAGTTCTCGCTTAAACATTGGTGTGACGGACGGATAGACGCACGGTCGCTCACCATTTCTATGTCCACCGCCGAAGGCGCCTTCGGCGACGGCGGGAAACAATTAATGACCTATTATAAGGCCAACCAAAAAAGTGTGGTTCTCGGGCACTTTATGTTTCGATTAAAAAGTTATATGATCAGGGGAAAGCATTTTTCTTTTTCAAAACAGGTAAAAGCACTACATACAAAAGGAAATCTTATCAATAATGTATTATCTTCTTGAAAGATGAAAATCCAAATAATTTTTTATGCGGCGGGGGGGGGGGGGGGGGATGCGGGGTTTAAATTGACGCGGGCGGTCCCTGAAAACCATACCTTTTTTGGTTTTAATAGCAAAAATTTTCAAAGGACTGCCCGCAAGTGGCAATAAATTTACAGGAGGTGCCCGTAAGGATAGGTTCCATTGTAGCTGACATTATACTTTTAGCCTATGTGTGAGCTCGTGGATGGGGGGGGGGGGGGGGGGGGGGGTGGGGGGGGGGGGGGGGGGTGGGGGGGGGGGGGGGGGGGGGGGGGGGGGGGGGGGGGGGGGTGGGGGGGGGGGGGGGGTATGCAAACGATTCATTTTTTTGCATATTTCAGACCACCGTACGTCAGGGTTGAAATGTCTTGGGGGGGGGGGGATTTATTTCATTTATTCAAGGAGGGAATGAATGGTCTGGAGCGATTTTTACAAAAAAGGATAAGACATCAGAGCACTTAATTGCTTATTTATAAAACTCGCAGTTCCAAACATTGGTGATTGCCTAATGTATGGTATATTTTAACGTGCAGTTGACGCCTATTTATGCATTTATAGATGTAAAATGTGTAGTTGTAATAATAGATTAGTGCAGTTCTAATGTTCAAAGTTTTGTCACAGACTCGCTTTTATCTAAAATCGAGTTAATATAGGTCATTGTATAGGATATAGGCCTACATCATATAATTGTCTCTAGTATGCATGAGTTTGCACAATATGTGATTTTTTTGTAAACATGTATAATTTGTCTTATATATATATATATATGGCCTATACCTCATATTATGCTAAGAAGGATTTTGAACGCTTTCATGCAAGTTTCTGAATTTCTAACATTTTCTTAAAAAAATACGCTGATGCCTTGACCGAATTTAATTATCACTGAAAGTGCATGATTGCAGTGTTCTATAAGAAAAGGACAGATAAGGCATATTTTATGAGTAATTTCTAGTAAGTTTTAACTATGGTGGAAACCAATATCTTTTATGGACAGGGGTGCATGTTTTTTATGCCTATGTGAGATCATTAGCTTGATGGGTTGGGCACGCGTACGAAGCGCTAGGACAGTTCAAAGAACATTATTTAAATGTATCTATGGATCACTATATGGTGAAGACACTAAAGGGATTTATTGTAAGTTAATAAATATAAAGCATGTCGGCAGTTGACTGGCATACGTATTGACAAAATACAGGACCCCCCCCCCCCCCCCCCCCCCCCAAAAAAAAAAAAAGGCCCTGTATTTATTTGTGCGTATCCGAAGAGAAAGACTATTGCGCTGGACTACTCTCAGTATATAATGAGTTCTTATATTATCCATTCATATAAATCTTTCTGAACCTTATATTTATTAGTCTTCCCAAATAGGTGTGGCCAGTTTCACTTACTCGGGGGGGGGGGGATTTCAGTATAGGAGAAGGGGTATATATCTCTCCCCCCCCACCACACACACACACTCTTTGGCAAGGAGATGGGCGTGGGGTGGTTAATGTAATCACCCCTCCCGCTATGCAAAGAATAATATTTATATATTGCAAATAAAATATATAAATAATTTTAATAATATACTTCCATTAATGAGTTTACCGTATGAAATATTATATCTAAACCTGGTGTTGAATTAACTTACACTGAAAACATAATACAGTCGAGCCCACTTTGTGTCATATCGGTTAATAGAAAATCCCGTTTCAGTACATAAATCAGAAAACCCCAAACCATTTCCTATATATATAATGGTAAATCTGACCGGTTAATATCATGGGATATTGTCATTATACCGTTTATTATCATGCTTGGAACCCTTGGCAGTGATACCAGTTCGCAGTTAATATCACATCAAAAGCTGACACGGCGATCAACGAGGCCAAGAGACTGTAATCGGTCAGGCGTATCAAACGATCACATCTCCCACCTGTGTGCGGCCCACTTCCCGTCACTTGGCTAATTAAAGTCTTAAGATAACACTGTAATCCAGATCATTGCGTTTCTTTGTACGTTAGCAAGGGCGATGTTGGCGATCACATGTCATACATAATGATCTCCTGGCCTTTGCAACGCCGTGGTTTACACCTCAGTGACGTTGTGCTGAGATGATATGAAGCTCGAGCGGTAAACGTTGCTTACCACTTGAAATCCCCTTTAAGGGTCCACGAAAAGCTGGAGGTTTTGTGAGCACTTGAAACACCCGCTCCAAAATCTCAATCGCTGCGAAACGTGAGAATGTTGACAATGGCATGATGATGTCCGCTCCTCAATCAGTTCTATCATAAAGACGATCATGGAAGTTTGAGTCATTAACAGGATATCCGGAAAATAAGGCGCAATAGTCGGGGAAGGAATTATCTAGTCAAAGAGTTTGCCTACGCATAACGTTATAACTAAGCCGCATATTTCCAAACATTTGACCTCATGACCCAAACGCTTCGTCTCTTTCTGTTGGCGAGTCCGATTTTTGTCAGTTATTGCGGCATGTGGCAAAAAACTTACAGGAAATAAATTGTTAGGTGCGCATAAACGTAATTTAATATGCCGGTGTGCAATAAAAATATTCATAAACGTGTCTGTTTCATTCTTATTGACGATTTATTAAATTTCATTTGAGACATAACTCTGCTTGTATGACTCAATAGGACATCAATGTTGAAGCCTGCATAATGTCACATCCCGGTTATTATCATAATTTACACATGCACCACCGATATGAAAATAAGCGGGCTTGACTGTACCTAATTTTCTCAAACCTGATAATAAAATAAAATTTAATTTTAAATGTGATTCAGTAAATTTATTTGAAATGTGTCATACAGACGCTAAAAAGTTATACATATGTAGCTGTCGGTATGCGCAACAAATTTAATCGATTATGGAGTTAACTATATATGTCTGTTAAACCTATAACATTGTGTGTGTCATAGGTTGCCTGCTTGTCGTCTTAAGGTTTTTTTTTTTTTTTTTTGCTATGGTGATCACTTGTTAGTAAAAGTTTAGTAAACCATTTTCACGTTCAGGTCAAGTGAACCAGCATTGAAACCAGATCATTCGAGTTACACTGATAAATTTTGATTTGATATTTGAGATAGTGTTATCATTTAAGATATAACCAAGGAGCTTATATATCAGCTCCTTAATATAAAGAGCACATATTTCTTAATCCTAATAACCGATATATATCTCGATATTTAGTGCCATTCCTCACCAGCAGGTGTCGCTACTGTGATGGGGAAAACAGTCTCTTGAGTAGACCTGCAAAAGGTCGAGGAATAATATTTTTTTTTTTATTTAGTTTTTTTGTATCACGTTTATTAATGTTCAATGATCATTTTATAATCCATGTATTGGCTCCTTCTGTCGGGTGCAAATAGTTTACTTTCTTTCTCCAGGGGCCCCACTTTTACTAAGGGGTAAGGACTGCAGGGTTTCCACTGATATAAATATGCATGAGCTGGCAGCCCTACATGTGTTTGCCCCAGGGAGTTTGGTCTCAGTCTATACATACACTTGTACACAGTCACATTTTGTATGGTGGTCCATTTTCACAAAATATCAGGGTTTCTGACAAAAAGGTAATACCGCTTAAAGCTAAAGTGCATGTTCTATATATCAACAACAGAAAGCTAAAAATATGCCCTTTCTAGTGCCGCGGCTGCTTTTTGCAAGTTGCAAAATTTAGAGTCAACAGGAGGACATGAATGTGCCCTGTGACATGTTGATCAGCTACAAACCTACACTAACCTTTATCAGCACACAAATGCTGCAGTAACCACATAATACCATATTATTTGTTGGACTACATGTATTGGCTATGTTTTAAAGCTATATCTGCTGAACTCTTAGTCATTTAAAGAAAAAGCTTCTACCCAACAAGCCCTACACGGTACTAATGCTGTTCCCTTTAATTTTCGAAAATAACATGAATTTATCAAAGTCTTGCTATAGAGGGCTTAAAAGTCAGAATAATGCTTAGAATGTTTCATTACACAATTCTCAAAAGTTGTTCTTTGAGGAAAAGTAAACATTAAATACTGTAGCTAATTGCTTGTTTTATACCATCTGTCTCAATTTCGGTGAATGCTTTGAAACACAACCGATTTTTGATAAAATTGAAGAGAGGTTTGCGGTTACTTTGCCCAATAATTTCAACCAGTCAAGTAATTTTCGCTTTGGAAGTCCATCACACACATGCTCATAAATTAAGCTATAATTTGGTTTATCATATGCCCTTCTACCTGTCATACAAGTGTAACAAGGCCTACAGGCCTAATGCAAACCTGTGCAATGGGTTATACGTACACCAGGTAAGATGCATCAATGCTGGACCATTACTTTTCAAGTACATGTGTGACATGTATATATGAACGGAGCAAGTACTAAACATTTTGAACAAAAACAAATTACACAAACATCACTGCAGTAAATCTAGTGAATCTAGGATAGAGCTGTGGAGGGATACAAGGGCCCAAGGACCCAGTGCTCACCTGTAAACATTTGCATTTATAAAAAAAAACATTCATTTTCATGTGCCGTAAACACCACTGAATTAAATATTGACATATAAATACAATATTTTTCAGAACAATCTAGAAAGAAATTCATTTGCATGAATTTAATTAGATAGTGACATAAAAGGTCAAGGACACACACAGGTTATGAGCCATTTGTTAAATGGGCCTGGTCCTCTATTCCTTATTTAAGGTTTCATCTGACACTACACTTGCATTAGAAAAGAATACGCATGTGGAAATGAGTATTTATTTCATTAATGATCTGATGTTTTCATTGGGTACTCTTTGATATCCATTAAAGAAACTAGAATACGGGTAGTCGACAAGCAACTACATGTATCTGCCGAAATAAGCCTGAATGTCCGGAAATGGGGACCTTGTTTTGTCTTTTCTCCTTCTGGGTTGAACCCTCATTTCCTTTCTTCACATTGACTGCTACACACGTGGGTCAGAGCCTTGGTCAAATGTCAGCGCAAACATGCATATATCCGTCTTTGAAAGCATGGTTATTCATATGCACGGAAGCCCTGATATCAGCTTAATTCTGGGCTTGAGGTGACCACAAAGAAAATCCGGTCTTTGCCGAAGGCAGATCGGCTGTTTTCGGTGATAGCCTCCGCTTATATCAGAAAACCTCAAAAACCACTCAGAATGATGTGTACATTAAAAATAATTTATTCTTATATCGACCATGTCACTGAGGGGACAATAACCTTTAAAATGAGGTATAGCACAGTATCATATATACGCAACGAGGATTCAGAGAACATTGCGAACACAGGTGGACCGAATTCCTGTTATAAGTATTAGATAAGATATAGCATTTAAATATGGTTTTTATGCCATATTTGGTTTATTAATTGGTGTTAACCTTTCACATTACTTTTTTCAATAGAACTAAATCAGAGGTTATACATATCAACTTTTACTTCTGTGATAAACTATTCAATTAACTGAAAACTTGTGTTGTAAGTAATTGAGACTGACGCATACAGGCCTCTTCTATAGTGTTTCTGTAAATTATCCGAAATAACTGATTCAGGTGTCTGTGATGAATACCAGCTTTACCAACATTAACCAGCTTTACCAACATTATAGTGTATTTGTTTCATAACTTCAGGTACAAGAAAATAACAGCATACATGGTCTTGGTTTCATTTGATTTCTTTAACTCATAGAATTTAAAGATAATGTTCAATATCGCCAGAATAAAGATAACATGTATACACGTTATTATAATGCTTTTAAAATTTAAGCACTGTTCATTGTTTTAAGTGCTTTGCCCTATATAGTTATCTGTTTCAAGTTTTGCCGCTCAAAATGTCAATAATTCGCCTGTACCATCTCTACTTTTTTGCCGCTTTGTATTAATATATGCTTTAACTATCTTGTCTCTTACAATCGGGCGAATTTTGCATCTGTATTTTCAGTAATCAAAATTAACTGCTCCAAAGATGCCATTTGATCAACACCGAACCCTGGCATATTTGACATTCCATAAATGGTATACATTCTGATATAAAGAAGAAGTATCAAAAGAATGATTAAAATTCTTAAATTCAACAAAAATTCTGAATCCTATATACATGCATGCCTTTGGTATACATGCACAAGTGTGATTTTTTAGGGAAATAAAATCAGGATTAGAGGATACAAAATAGCCTCAGAAATATTATATATTATTTCCTTTGAGCAAAACAGTATTTAAAAATAGTAATGTTCTTCCAGTTTTATTCGTGTCACAATTATGCAATGATGATTCATAATTATATCAATAAATTATTATTGTCTATATACTGGTGCAAAGTCACTCCTGGTTTTGAAATTTAGTATTAAGTTTACAAAAAAAGGATTTATATGGGTTTTGCCCTATTTATATGTTTGGTAACACCTTGAAATGGGTAAAGGACACCTATAAATCGTCAGCTAGTGGAATCATGAAAATTCCCTGTGTGCTGTAGGCTACTCCCACCCATGGCCTCGGAAGTTCATGGTGCAAATTATCTCATCATTTAGGGGTAGGGGGTACGACAATAACTATACAATGTCCTGGCTGTGTTGAATGCTCTTCCTTGTGTAAGTTTTCAAACAAATATGGCATCGACTCCTATACAAGGGATTTTCTAGACCCAGTAGGAGCACACAGGATACAGTCACAGTACTGCAAAATTTCAAGATGACGTTCCTTAATTTCTTATATCTACATCTCAATATAGCAATTAGCTGCATAAATTGCAGCTATATAGTGAACTGCTCAGTTGTTCATGTGTGACTGATACAGTCACCTACTGGTGCAGTGTTTACACTAGACCTCACAGACCCATGACTGTGAAGGGGCTGGTCATCTGTTCTGCATCAGGGGTGCCCAGCAGGGTGTCAGGATAGAGTCATTAATCACAGGACACAAGACCTGTGGTCAGTGTAGCCCCATCAGGGTTACCGACTGGGCAGCAGTACAGATTTTACGCACACAGGCGCCACCTGTAGTTATAATTGTGAATTACTGGAACTTGTCAGGGCAGCAACAGGGCAGCTGGACATAGGGTCAACAGAGTACCAGAATAGGGGTTGCTTTTACTTGGGGTATAATTATGTAAAATCAGAAACAGACAAAATTATAGGGACCTATGCAGGTCTATCTCTTGAGAATATAAAATATAATGAAATGAATGCAACGAGTATAGAAATCAAACACAACTCCGCTTTGGGAACATTAACTGGATTTATTGAATTATTTACACTTTTTATTGAACAATAGATGTTTTTTAATATGATCTTTATTCGGTTTGCATTCACCATGCAAGAAGCTCGTTAAGTAGGTCCGTATCTTAAGAAATTCAACAGGAAATACACGGATGGTTTGATTGTATAAATAGGTTAATAAATAGGTATACACACACTGGAACACTTGTATGGTAAATAAACGTCTGAATGATTCAATTTATAAAGTGCAGTGTGAATTCAACTGTTTTATACTTACAACATTCTACCTATGGCATGCTAAATATATTAAAATTATAAGAATTATAATATTTGACCTGTGTTTTGCAGAGTGCCCTCTTGTTCCAGGAGCGGATCCAGGGGAGTAGGGGGTTTAAACCTTTCTTAAGGGAAAAATAACTTTTGCATCCCCATATCTTTAAAAGCTACACCTCAGCTCCAGAAGTTGGGGACCTTTTAAGGGGTTTTAATTCCTCATTGTAAATGGTTAACACCCCCCCCCCCCCCCCCCCCCCTTTAAAAATATCCTCTGTTTCAAATACTAAAGATCCACCGTTAGCACCTGTTAAGAAATATTATTGACCTATTGCAAGATTGTAAGAGTATATTTTACGCTGTCCAAATACCATATTGTCGGATCGCTGCAGTGTTGGTCTCTTTTGATGATATCCGGCAGCGCTTATCAGAAGCTGAGATAAATTCACTTACTGATGATTTCATATATGTAACGGACCAGATATGAGTTCATGTGAAGCGTCTGTGTTATTTATCAACAAGTCTGCATAGGTTCAATGAACATTGTTCTTTTGTACACAACACAAGGCAGCTATACTTTAAACCCGCTCTGTTATTTTAACATCGACACCTGTAAATGTTACAGATAGAGATCGTACTTCCCTAAACCAATCACGTTTCAAAAGGATGCTTATCACAGCATGAAACTCCAGACGCCACTTAAAAATTGTTCCGGCGCCATTGTCGTGTACCCCGTGCTGACATCTGGCGGCCAGTTTTATGACTAAAATCTCCGTCCATGCTGGGGCGAACTTCTCATTGGCACGGGCTGCTGCCTGCAACGGGCTCTTTCTGCTACAGCTTGTAATCGGCGAGAATAGCCGCTCTTAACCTTTCTAACATAATCCTGCGGGGAAAGCTCCATCCTGGATTCTCTGTTGTTCAATTTCCATTTGCCCATCAAGAGGAACTGCTTTCCTACCCGTAGTCTCGGACACCGGCACCGGTCAACCACCCAGATGTACACGTGACCCCGCAGGCCAACACGGGACTTGGCGTTTTGCAGGACGGTGATCTGATATCGCACAGTGTCGTTTATAATGGCAAAACCTCGTACAAGGCCCCGTATGACTGAAATTGATAACGAGGCATCAAATGACTGAATCAGAATAATAATGCTGCGAATAAATGAAAAAGAATTAGCTGATAAACAGAATAAAATGGAATAGAAACTGAAAGAGAATGGTAATTCATCGAACAACAGAAAACTGATAGCAATGCTCAGAATAACTCAAATCCTGATAAAATTGAAAATTGAATTGATATTAAGGCATCAAATAACTGTAAGAGGATAATAAGATTTGAATAACCGTGAGATGCGAGGTCCAAACTTTGAGGCAGTCCATACCAGGTGAACCGGACTATTTTACTGAATGACTGAATTGCATCAATGAAAACTCTAAACATGACATGGTGACACGCAGAACTACATGTATACACAAAATCTAACTTAAAGGCGGAATATTAAAACATGTAGCTCTAAAATGCGATGTTGGCTAATCAATGAGTCATCTTCACTGCCAAATACAAACAGGGAACCTACAGCAGTGGAATACATAATTTTTCGACCAAGGCGTAAATATTTTACTTAGGATGTTCCGACCAATTCGGATTATCGCCGGTTCCAAGGGTTCAAATCCGTAATACGAAGCTCGCATTGCCTGGAACACTCTTGGTTCTATACCACAACTTCTTGGTGACGACAGCAAGCAAAAAGTGTTATGGAAAGCAGTGGTTAAATGGAAGAAGTTCCGGAACGAATGTAACGCAACCACTCAAAAGGAATATACCCAGCGCCAGGACTGACAGTTAAAGGGTAAAGACCACGGGCCTGGCACACTGAGAGTGCATGCCAGAAATTAACGGACTGCGACGTACATTACTAACGTCAAATATACCAAGGGGTCATTCAGAGTTCTCAATATATTTGAAACTGTACAAAAGAGCACATGAGCACGTTTAGAGATTCCTCTCCTCCCTCAAAGATAAAATTAATCTTTTGACCTGCTAATCATAATAATCACTAAGTTGTTGCTGAAAAAAACGGTAAAACCTAGAAAAAAAACAGCAAAGAATCAAATCCTGAATTACAGGAAGTCTCCACCAATAAGCAGACTGGATACTTGTATGTACACCTATCAATATGACACCTGAGGATTAATGCAGCCAGAAATACGTAGTTTTTACCGACATTTTTATTAAATTTGAAACCCTTATAGTGGTTATTACCCTCCCCCCTCCCTTCCGTACAGTTTGTACATTTTGGAAAATGTCGATAATTGTAAATGACCCCAATTCAATAATGTTATTCTATACGTTTGGGAAATGATAGATGCAACATTCTCAAATAAGTAAATCATGGGTGATTTTAAAACCTTCAGTTCACATTATAATCTGTATGAACGACCGATACCGTACATTTCCCGTGGTAGTTCCGACAGCTACTGGATAATTCGTCATACATTGATTTGATGCACAGTTTTTATGTAAAACATATTACTCACTCAAACTACATTATTTAACCTGGAATTCATCCTTAATAATCTTAATTTTAGTACTTTTAATATTAATCAAATTATATATAGACTAATTCAGATTTAACAGAAATGAAAATTCAAAGTTTCACAATGGATACCCACCAAAGTCACTTTGACAAAAATGATCCACCAATTTGGTCCTTTTGTTCCTACCAGGTGGCGTGCACGGCTGGCAATCCTCTGGAAGAAATATATTGAATCGAATAAAGGCATGTCATGTACAAACCGATAAAATATTGGAAACCTAGCTTCAGTGTTGTGTATTGCATAAAATATTTAAAATTATAAAGTTTTCGTTTTTACTCATAATTTATAACTGAACAATAATCAATATCGCATTCTCCACACATGAGATATGTCTATGTAGGTCTAGGATAGATCATATGTACACAATCATATGTACACATTCATTTGCACTTCACGCTTTTACGCCAAAATCGAGTTATTGCCCCTGAGAAGTGTCAATTACAAAAAATTAAGTAAATTGAGCAAATATAGCGTGTGTATCGCAGGCGCAGACCCGGGGGGGGGGGGACCTCCCCCTCCCCTGCTCTCATCCACCAATATTTTTTAGACTAATTTTATACCATGACAGGTAAATTTCTCTGAGTAATCACTAAATTTTTATCTACACAAGCGTTGCCCCCCCCCCCCCCCCCCCCTGCAATAAATCCTGGATCCGCGCCTGCATCGGCAACATACATTCTAAATACATGTATAACCAACAGAAGGTATTTGTCCGTGAAACATATTTTACACATTGATAATTCTGTGGATCTATTTTGCGATGTATTATCCGGTATTGTAATTATAAAAAGAAACTTATGCAAGTGCTTCCTTGGATAGTTTACGTGATCCAGCTGTTTCCAGAATTTTTGAAGATATAACTGCACAGTGATATTACAGCGACACTTGTTGTGGTCTTTTCATCATTATGTGAATGGATTACCTGCATGAATTTGGAGATTAACCATTTTTGCAGGCTGAGATAAGACTTGAGTGCCAAGGGCTCAAGTGTCATATGTTGTTTACATTAACTGATCATACAAGTGAGTTGGTGACTGGGTCATATGCCAGGTCAAACATGCTTAAATCCGTCACTTCTGGCAGGGTCTGTTCATATACATATTAGACCTAAACCCTGCGCGGAGGTTGTTAATATCGGTGCACCTTAAAGTCTATAACGTAACCATGCACACTGCGCCTGACTGTTGTTGCATTATTCGGCTGCAGTGAGATTGCACTGTGGGTTTTGCTTAAGAAAACAAGCTATTTTAACCGGGGGTTAAAATAATGCTAGGTACCTGTCTAAATTAACCTACCAGGAACGTCAGGTTCATAAACTCGTGATCTCCGGCGATCCTTACGCTGGTTGGTGGAGCCTCGGTTTCGATTTGGTTGGCGGGAATTCCTTTGCTCTTTCCTCTTGCCTTCCGTATTCTGGGTTCCGCCTCCATACCGGTATTCGATGAATTTCCTTCCGGTTAACACACGATAAACATGCCCTGGATTGTGCTCGTGAACATGCACTCTCCCAGTATCGTTTGTAGTTCTGTTGACCGAAGCAACAATACCATTTTGACCTCCATTGGTATTTCCATGATTTCTGTCATGGTCCCCTCTGCTGTGTCGAGTTGGGTTAGGGTTAAGGTTTGGTGGGTTATTGTTACGGTTTTGTGGGTTTGGGTTACGGTTTGGCTGGTTCGGGTTGTTTCTTGTACGGTTTGTCTGGGTTTTGTTACGTTTTTCTGGGTCTTCCAGGCGATGATATAACTGGTCCCTGTAGAAGTCGTAGAGACGAGTGTTGTTCTGTACCTCTGGATGGCGCTCAAGTAATGTGTAGAACTGTATCTTAACACCAGGATTTCTTCTTCGGAAAATATACTAAATAGAGATAAACATATTTAAGCATGAGACGATAATCAACGTGTTTGCTGAATTAGTTTATTTAAATTATGTTTATATATCTCCCTACTTAAACGGACGAGAAAGGTATAGAACAGATCTCTAAAAGCAAGGCTCCCGCTAAGCTAATAAGCTCCTTGCTCCACAAAGTCACCGTGATTGTTATTTCATGAATTATAAACAAGTTCGCACGTGACTGGGCCGTAATCATATCAAACTAAACAAAGGTAACAAGCAGAGTAGTTAAAATTTTCCTCGGTTGAATAAACAAAAACACATGCATAACCAGAGACTAGATATAGGTTTACTGGCTTTTAAATAATTGGCGAGATTCTTGATAAATTTTTGAACCACACGCAAACATGAAGCGTTGATCTTCCGGTTCACAGTGTATATGTTTGTATGAGCATTGTTCACGTTTTCCTGCACTGCTGTTTACCATGAGATTCATGTCCTTGTTGAGGGGCCCCTCAGCCTTCAGCACCTCATGGTATCGGCTCATCGTGTAGTTAAAAATAGTACCTCCAGCGGGGTACGGTCCCGGCCGGCTGATCCGCAGGTTACCGTTCAAGTAGTATCTATTATCGCTGTCAGAGAGCGCTAAAATACATTCATTGGAAAACGCTAAATCTGACGGTTTTATTTGGATAGGGTTAAGAGCACATAAATGATTCAAGAACATTAACAAAGCTTTTATTTTACATATTCTACCAGCAAATACAAATATTTAAATACTGAGTCACTTGTTTTGTGAGGGCTGTTTCAAATGAAAGCACTCATTAAAAAATAAAACAGATCTTTGTCCACATTACTGCGTTTTCAGGAATTTAGCATATGGATTATTTAGTCTAATTTATTCTATTTCTAATCTTTATTTCCTGAATGCTTAACGCAACCATAAAAGTAACTTAGTTCATCAATTTGCCTAGGTGCTCATTATTTATTGCAGCGATAACACGTGTGCTGCACACTTATATGTTTTTTTTATAGCGTTAGTTTTATTGGCTTTATTTTCCTTTTTCCCGTGATAAGATATCGTATCTTCTGCTTGTATGACGATTACTGTTTCACCTACCTATATAATTTCTACTGGTGTCTTCGATTTTTATGTGCGCTGCTCCCTTCGGCAAGGTAAATATTTTGGAGTACTCTTTTGTGTCAGCTAAAATGGAAAGATATTCATATATACATTTTATAAATATTATTCATACTTCTACTGGTTGTGCTTTATAGTATAACTTGAGTCTGACTATACATATGCTATAGCAACATATCAACTCGACAATGCAATTTATTATTAAATTAAGAAATTAACAGGAATTTTTTTTACGTTTGCATACCTGGTGATTCATGCTCCTTCAACACAACATATAAGGTCTGTTTTGTGAAAGGTTTCAACTGTCTATGTGATATGAGTGTTCATACAAAACGGAAAACCAAAGGAGTGCCGTGACTGTTTGTCTGATTGCCACTTTTTTACTTCTTTTAGATGATGTTGTTAGTTTGGAAAAAAAACTCATGTCCATGTGAACACACAAAACGTTTAAAGACCACATTTTTATCCGTATCGCCACAAACGTTTTGAAACGACTGTGTGGTGGTGTTCGTGTATGTGGAAGGGGTATACTGTGGTTGCCTTTTTGTTCGCGATGGTTTCAAATTCGCGGTATGAAAATTATCGGGAAAATAAAACCTTCGCGAATAAGAGGTCCCATCGTTGAAGGAAAAGTTGAAAAGTAATAGGCTGACATTAAGAACCATAATAGATCATGTGTTTTCAAAGACTGATATTAATGATAAAAGATCTTTCCAACTGTTTGCCTTTAACAAAGAATACTTTATTCATAAGATTTTGTGCACATAATGTTTGATATAATTAATTCACATAATAATGGTTATAATCTGCATACTGATCTTTTGTGAGATCGCGAAAATTGAACCCTCTGTGATATATTCAGTTTTTTACAGAAACGTATTAAAGATGGGTGTGTGTGCATGTGGGTGTGTGTGTCGGTTCTGCCAGCAGTGTACTTACGGCCTGGGTATTCCTGGGTGTAAGTAGTCCGGTAAAAGATGCAATTGTGATTGCGTCCTCCACACACCTTACAGTTGTCTAACACAGCAGTTGAGCCGATCCTCCCATCACAACCGATTCTCTACAATCAGTGTATTACAG
The DNA here is from genome assembly GCA_026874595.1 of Sipunculus nudus. Taxonomy (NCBI): domain Eukaryota; kingdom Metazoa; phylum Annelida; class Sipuncula; order Golfingiida; family Sipunculidae; genus Sipunculus; species Sipunculus nudus. The sequence goes on from CM049313.1 coordinate 63,104,507, forward strand.
TTTAAGCTAAAAGTATTATCTTATCATATTCGCACAAAATACAATTTGTTTCAAAAAGGGCCACATAGCGGCGACCACTGAACCATGGGTTCGAGTCCGGAACACTAGCAAGGAAGGAACATATATATATATATATATATATATATATATATATATATATATATATATATATATATATATACTTCGATTATCGGATATATAAGGGCTTTTAAAATACCTTAAACATGAGGTTTCTGCAGGGGCCTTCGACTTGTGTCCAGTTTAATTTAAAATAACCAAAGCAGATGATCATTACGCCCCGGGCACGTGTTCGTGAAAATGTACATGTTTTATATAAACATATTTACACCTATCTTAACGCGTTAAAGGTTTGCGACACAGATAGAGGATGTATTATCTAAAGCTCACGTAATGAACATAATAGCATTAAAACTGAAGAAAAACTTTACGTATAAAGGGTAAAATGACAATGGTTACAAATGCTATTAAAGCGTGCATTTGGAGAAGCTCCCCGTCTTCACGGCTCAAAACTAAAATGTTGTTGTTTGATATCCTGTCAAGATGTTTTCAAAATATTTATCAAACATATATTTTGTATGGAATGACAAGAATAAGATAAATAAGTACATTCATATTTTTTGTATCATGAGTAGAAAGGGTAATGCTCAAACGCTATTATAGACCAAAACTTCAAAACAATTAAGGTCGGTTAAAAATTTCCAAATTGATATTTCATTTGAGTATGTTTCAGAACACATAAAAACATCAATACGAGATGATCGATTAGGACGTTGTAACTTTTTCGTTTGAAGTATTTTTTTATAATTGTAGACTTTATTAATTTACAGGGATTGTACAAATATTTATTATAACTAAACGAGACACTCCATGGCTCAGATGATGGAGTTCGGTAGTGTCTACAGATGGAGGACCCGGAGAAAAACCATCGGTCTTGGTCGAACAATTACAACTCTCTCTTATGGCCACGCCGAGGATCGAACCAGGTCGCAGGCGGAGAGAACCCTCGACTTACCCTTTTTTTGTAATTATTAGAGACTGTATTGTTAACGTGTTTCTTAATTTAGGTCATATTCATTAAACTCAACCACCCCTATCTTTGAATCGTTTACTTATATTTCCCTACTTACTGTGCAGTGACCATCCAGACACACGTCCTTGGAATGGGAACTCCTCATGCACGGTGTGCCGTCTGTCACTTTGCCGAAGTTGTACAGGAAGCCATGTGTCTTCTCCCGACACGTAAGCTCACACGAGTTTGGGCCTTATATAACACAAGAAAGGGACACTGACAGAAAGAGAGAGACAGAGACAGAAAGACAGAGAGAGAGAGACCCCATCCCTAGCAATTCAAGTACACGACAACTGTCTTCCAAGCAAGATTACACAAACAAACTTTTTTTTGGCAAACATTACTAAAACTGACTGATGATATGTTCATTATATCTATATAAAAGTGAATCCTTGTACTTTCAGATTTTGTAAATAAATCGGAATATTGTTAATCGGCATTTTATTAAACCACTGAATGAAAGTGATTTACGGTAAACAAAAGATCTGATGAACTCCATGCAGTAAAACAAAGCCGAACGTCCAATTCGTCATCACCCTGCTATAACGACGTTTTTTTTTTTGTTTGTTTTTTTTTGTTTTTGGTCCGGCAACAAGCAAAACTGTTTTTCGGAAATGTCACAAACAAATGCCATGATATAACTAATTTCAATAATGCTGGAGGTAGCTTTGTAAAGCTGCGTTTACCGGGCGCGAGCAATGCGGTAAGCCTCAATCAAATTACCGGCCGAGCTCCGGTGGATCTTTAAAATCGGCCGAGCACAAGCTCTTCGCCCATTCTAAAAATCCGGCCGACATCCGTCTGTATTTATAGACTGTAGTCACATTAGTATCGAGGCGCGGCCGAGCCCTAAGATTTTCTTCTGCACCTAAAACGGAAATGTTAAGGGTCCGACAGGACGTCGTTGGAAGTACGACGATGCTCTTTACCTCGACAGAGGCTCCTAAGTGGTCCCCCCGATCAGTTTGGACCTGTCTGCGGTGTCCTGGCGGAGTTCACGTGACTGGAAAATTTGGACAATCCCAAAGATCCCCAAGCGGTGCTCCTTTGGAGCCCCGGCGATCTCTTCTCGAGCTGCTACCGAACAAAACTTTTGTCGAATTTCCAGCGAGTCTTCGTCGCACTTTAACACGAGGGACGAGCTCTCCAACGAGCTGTTACAATACTGGCAAGGCTCTTCCGAGTAAACAAAGTCCGGCCGAGTGTTTTACTGCCCGCCAAGTAAATGCCCTACCCGATTTTATACCGCATTCCGAGTTCTGCTGCCGCAATCCGCATACTGCTTGCTCGGTAGGACTATCGAAACTGGATTAATCTTGGTATTGTAGCAATTAACAATTAACGTTTCTTGAGATCATAGTGGTCGGTGCTGAAATGTAAAACGGAATATATTCGCGGTATTTATTTTTTCGCGAGCAAGGTGAAACACTACGACCAGCATGAGGCCGAGCTTTTCCTGCACAACCAGGAACTAGAGAGCACTTATTCAGTGACCGCATACCTCTGCCAACATCCTGGGTCAAGTTTGAATGTTATACGCACAGGAGAAGTGTTGTTTAAGAGAAAAGGGAGCATAGCTCTGTTCACGTGTAGCGTCAAGCGTCCACAAATACCTGTTTTCAGTTTTCCTACTACGTGTATTTTACAGGGAAGGAATTTTAATGGTAAACCGTTTGAGATTGTTAACAAGCTCAGTTTTGTTTCTTGATATGTGATACAGCTACGATTATGCTGTCCGATTTCGCTTTACTAGTTTGTGTCGACCAGCCTCAGTTGAATTAACGTTAAAGAGCCCAACACAAGTGTTTTACTCCTAGGTGTCGGGTGACTGTACGCTCCGATGCCTTGTCAAATAGAATCCGGTGAAGTATATACCCTTGGTTAAAACAGTCTGGTGTTTTTCTTTTTCATCTATCTCGTGTTGCGGGGTGTACTCCACGGGTGGCATGTATTTAAAGAATGCTTCTGTTTTTACTAAAGGTTTCTGTATTGCCATCTGGGCAGAGCGAAGGTTAAAGAAACAATATGAACGCCGAACCCCCTGCCAAGAAAACCGCTAAAAATGACCTTGTGCAGGAAGTAGTTGATATCACAGGAATGCTATCCAGATCTCATGGGTTATTCAGTATGTATCATAATGATTTTTTATGAACTATTCCAATACATTCAGGAACAAATATGCGCAGATATGTTGGTTTATTTCAAAGACCTATCTGATTTACCTACGCATGTCACCATATTTGGAAACTGGTTTCATTTACCATTGCTATGTACATATTTCATTTACCATTGCTATGTACATATTTCATTTACCACTGACAATTACATATTTAATAAACCAATTTCGACATTAAAGGCTCAAATTATTTATACCCTTGTTTTCCACAAAAGCCCCAACTACGTATATTTTCAACTGAAAAATTAAATTCTGTTTTGTTTAACTACCTATTGTTCCAGCGCAATTTTTGCCCTCTGACATTGCCAGCTTTAGAGTGCTTTTATATCGGTAACGCTTGATAATGATGCGAATATTTTCGTCATTTTTGACAACGCCTCAAGGCCAACAAGTACGCTGTCGTAAACCAGGCAAGTCGTTAGCTTTTTTAGCATACTTTGTAACTACACATACCATGTCCAAGAGAAATTCAGCATGTTGGTAAATTCCTCTTTATGGATTGTTTCTTGGCTATTTTCCTAACGCTCTAATATATATATATATATATATATATATATATATATATATATATATATATATATATATATATATATATATCACACTGCATGGGTGGGCGCCGACCGTGAAAAATCTCACCGCTCCTCGGCTGAGATTTGAACTCCTGACCTCCCGGCTTTGAGTCTTCTGCTGTACCCCTATAGACCACAGAGGCAGGTCCTGGTGGTAATTACTTACCTCGCAGATAGGCCTCCCACTCATAGAAACGCCTGAAGACGGGCGTGGTGTTTTTGGAAGCGCATTGTTTCATTCGATAATCTTCCGCTGTACCCTCACAGGCCTGTGAAAAAAGTGCACCAATAATTACGAGATTTTACTAATTACGGATCTCCTTGCATTAGGGGGACCATGTTTGCACATCTACCGTTTCTTGGTTATCTATTGATGAACAAAGGTAAATTCACCCTTGATAATAATAATAATAATAATAATAATAATAATATGACAGTTCCTTCAATTACCTAATATTATATCAATAAGTTTTTTGAAGGTATAACCTACATATTTTTAAACAAAATAAATAAAAGTACACGAAATATCAGGACATATGGACCGAAGATGATTCTCTTCTTGTCAGGGGGAGTTAATTTTTTTTAATTTAGTTTATTGACAGCTTAAGTAACATAATCAATAAAAGGACATCAATACGTCTAACAATTAACGTATATGTGTGACAAAGATGATTGAATTCAGGTACCGCGTGGTCACTCCTACACTCACCACGCAGCGGTTATACCCTGCAGTCGTTCCAGATCCCCTTCGTTTTAACCGCTGCTTTGTGTAGCAATTTTCGTGGGGTCTCAATACCAGGGCTGGCACAGGGTTAACAATCAGTTTAATGAGAGCGGGGTGACGCGGATTTAAAACCTGGATGCACAATGCGATACCCCGCTCTCATTGGTCTGGTTACAATTGTTTGCCGTGTGCGAGCCCTGGTGGTGAGACCCGAAATATCTTGCTATAAAAGTCAGCGGTTAAAAATTAGAGGTCTGGAACGACTGCAGTGTATAAACGCTGTATGAAGAGCGTAGGTCACTACGGGGGAAAAGACCCTTCTGCAATATGGACACTTGTAAAGTGCGCTATCTTGGTCTTCATACAGCCACAATGCCTTGTTGAAATATAACCCAGTATGCAGCGATAATATGTGATTTTGGGCATATCAATACTAATTGCCATGCAGTGTCCCAGCCATACAGCTGCTGATACCCACACATCTTGTACATTTATTTTACCACGTGAAGATACGAAATGAAGTTTTAAACGGAATATTCAGTATATTTCTAAACAAAAGGTTCCATATTTCTCAGCTTTTGTCTTATTGGACGTTTGCTGTTATTTGCATGGGATACCACCTGTAATTGACCTATCCATGAACTCTATGTGACCTTAATCGCATATTCATTCAATCAAGTGACCTTTGTGAACCAATCAAGTGAACATTGTAAAGCGTCAATCATCAGACAAAAGCAAAATTTTGCATATTTTTTTGACAGAGCTCTGTAAAACAGAACACGTGTAGTCTGCAAAAACTACCAGTACCCATGTCGGCATGTTTTCCGGGATATTATTTATACAAAGGAGACAGTATAAAAAGTTCTAGGCTATACGTTGCAGGAGCCATTCCTCCGACTACCCAGTAAATAATAATGTCTTACTTGGCACGTAATTCGTATGAGACAAATAATCAAAATATTGCAAGACAGTTCATATTGACTGCGATACAGAAAACAATGGTCAGGCGATACCAATTGATGACGTCAGTCAATACGCCGTCATGCGTCATCGACCTTTGTGACGTCAATATTATGTGGTAAGAAGCTCTCGCTACTATGGGCATGGAAGACGTTCTGTGTAGGAGCGTTTTAGGGGCTCATTTTAATAATAAGTTAAGGGGGAACATGACACTTTAAACTACCAATGGAATTTCTTAGATAGTCTGCACATGATATCTACAAAACATACTTTGTAAAATTATGAAATGAAATCTGGGGGTCAATGTGCTTATTTTTACAGTATATGAAGTTGAAAATTGACACTTTTGGTGGGTTTTTATATGATATTATAACTAAGGGGGAAGCAAAAGTTACATATTTTAGAAAACTGACCAATGTATTTTTCATAATATTCTAAATAAACATGCAGAATTAAATATCAATCTTATTTATAGACAAAAATGTGTATGTCAATGGGTTAAATTTTAAAATATTAGGCCAAAATATGAAAATTTTGGATATTATTAGTTTAGGAAAAACCCATAAGGTGGCGCTGGCGGTTTTGAGCCAGAGAGCAAGTCTACACATGAATGGCTTCTGGCGTCAACAATATATGATCAGCTTTTAAAATGCCCATATAAAAAGAAATATAAATATCAGCACTAAAAAACTATGGTTATATACTCAATATCTCTTCAGAATTACACCATCAGTGTCACTTACAATCATATGGTGATATTTATGCTCTTTTTTTGTCATCTACTTGCAACTGTCAAAACTGACAGTTGACAACAGAGCCGTTGGCATATTCCTGCACTTGAGCCTCTTCTGGTGATATTCTGGTGAAATTATCTTTGTAAAACTTTGATACTATTTGAAAATATAATTAAATAAAGCAGTCACACTGAGCATTCCTACAATAATTGTTTATCGTAGTTACTTTTCTCAAATGATGCCCTGAAGCGATGACGTTGTTCATGACAACAAAAGTCACAAACGGCAAAATATGTAGCCTCGTGATAATATAATTAAACCAGATATTTTTAATTTGCAGTGTCATCAGTAGGGGGCGCCAGTAAAGTGTCATGTTCCCCCTTAAAAGGGCGGATCATTCGGGCTGTGGTGGATATGTCCATTTACCCAAGTGCATACCTATATATTTTAGAAGAAGTATAGATATTACACATTATTAACAGACAAGCCAAGTTATCGCCATGATCAGAGGCCCCATCACACGTGAAATGACACGAAATTCAAGGTTCATACATTTTAGCTCGGTGAGCTAATATCTGCCGGTGCTCAGTGTACTCAGTGATACAACCCTCACAGAATGAAATCGAAAAGCCTCATAATTCGTGTGACGTCATTGTGCTCTGTCAAGCACCGCCCGGGAAGGAAACTTACAACAGAGTTGTCTCTGAATGTGTGTAGGTGCCCGGTCGTGTTCGCCTTTGAAGTGTTTACTGGAGTTCTTTGTGAAAAGAGTGTCTGTAAATGATTGTTTGTGTTGATAACATGCGCGACCGTTAATAATTATGTTATGAACCGGCTTGTTAGGCATTGGCTTTGTTTGGCTCTCGGGCCAATACGAAGGTAACACGGAACAAACCGGTTAATAAGTTATACTATTAATTATCATGAACCGAAGTACCGATAATGCGACTCACCTTGAGTCTACATATGTAGTGTTCTTTGTCCTTTCCATCACATGACGTCACCGGAAGTTGTTTGAGTTTTCCGGCCTCTGAGCCCACGCATGCGCGTCGTCTCGATCTCGTGCCTTGTCCGCACGTCATGGAACACCTGGTCCATTGCGACCAGGCCGTCCACGACGCGTTCCTGTCACGTTTCCTTTGACCAACCACCACCTGGAGTAAATATAAATAAATATTAAACCGTCAAACCTGGTTCATAGCTGCACTGTAATGGGGTAGTCAAATTTGCGAGTTGGGTTTGTTACTGTGTCCTGTTCTGTTCATTGTCCTGTGTTCGAGTTACGCTTGTTCAGAAAACCTCATCCGACAATTGTGCCAAATATCGGTAAACCAGTTTTTTTTATTTTCTTTTGAGAAGGTAACTCCCACCGATTCTATTAAATGCTGACTTCTAGGCTCATTGTTAACCTAATTAAGTATGTTAGTCTGTCAAATTTCGGGTACCGACCCTGAAAATCATACCGCCACTCGACTGAGATTTGGACTCACAACATTCTGACATCAAGTAGTACATGTGCTCTTCCCCTAGAAAACAGAATCAGGTATCAGTAAACCAGTCACAAGTAGGATCACATAACCAATATTACGTTATGCTCTCGGTCTCTGCTCGATATTTGGCTCAGGTTGGCTGAAGAGTTAAATGGTGGCTGAATTCATGATTTATGCAGAAACCACAGGATATATGGCTATCAGTGCAGCAGCTTGGTCATCTATTGTTCTATAGTTGCTCAATAGTTTCGTTTGACAACCGACAGGATTTTGGATCGGAAAATTTAGTACATCAGGATTTATAAATTTAATTCCCTGCACCAAAATGTACCTAGGTTCAGGTCACCGCATGAGGAATGCTCCACGATGACAGCTTGTATTTATAATATATTCTAAACCCAATAAAACAAGAGCACCGCAAGTGATGCCTAATATGCGTCCGTCGCATATCTTGTGACCTCTGACCTGATTAAATATGCGAGAATTTTGCCGAGAATGTAATTCATTTGTTAAACTATATTAGTTAATATTCATTACGAGTTCCATGAATTCCATCAGATTTATTTCAAGTCATCACAGCGCCACAAAAGTGTGTTGATCTCTGACCTCAATGAATGAGCATTGATTTTTACCATAATCGAACTCGAGCGGGATAAGTTTGTTAGTAGCCATGGTGAGTTTCATGAAAATCCATGAGAGCCCTGGAAAGTTATCCCAGCGACACTTAAAATTAACCGACGTACGGACGGACGGACAGTGGGTATATGTCATAATACGTCCCGTCATAGACTGGCGCATATAAAAGGGACATGATACTGAATCGTTTGTACCTGTATCTTCTTTAAACGGCCTTCAACAGGATATATGTTCTAATGACGCAGTGTGTAAATGTGCAAACATAATTTGGGACGCATAAAAGTGTCCACTCACTCTCTTCTAATTGCATTGTATACCTGTCTTCGAAAGTATCCCTTTAAATAAAACTGGTATATATGTTGCAACTTCTTGGAAGCCCGGTCTCTGAGTAGGCACCTTCATAATTTATATATAAAACTTATATATAATAATTTTAACCTTGGATATGATAATCATCATTTTTATGTTTTAGCAGTAATTATTTATAACATTTTCTGATAATTAATAATTTATATTAATATATATAATAATTTAAAACTTTATCAGCCTGAAATCAGGACAATTGTTTTTCACTTGGGGGAAAAAGTCACATATTATCGGCTTTAAGTGTACTTGTGTTAGTAACGTTGGCAAAAAGACACTTTCTTAATCGTCACAAAACAAGGATAAGTTACATATATACATACATTTTGGTAGGACATATCATCACATGTGTATACATTTAGTCAGTATTTAGGTATTCAAATACGATCTTATGCAACTTAAATACTTATATGACCGAGGTATATAACCTAACTATATTAATTAACGCTATAATATTATAACGCCTTGCGGAATAAATAGAATAAACTGGAAACTATCCGAACACTCTATAGGAGGAGAGATTAAAATCTGGTTCAAAGACAAGCTGGAAGTTTGAAAACAACAAAAACATTGATTAATACATGTCGTTATCGAAAAACAAAAGCGCCTACCCTGGAACTTCCCTGTGTTCCTGATTATTCTGGGCATAAAACAATAGGGGGTAATAGGTTAAAAGCTAATAAACAAACCTCAAATACACTCAGCGCAATCATTTACAGGCAATACAAAGCGAGCTGATAAGGACTGACAGAAATACGAAGCCCGTAGCGTCACCTAGCGTCTGACCGTCGACCCCAAGGTCACGTGAAACAAACCTCATGACGTCACAACCAGATGGTGCTGACACCTGCCTAATCGCAAAAGAAAAGATTCCATTGTTGAATTTGTCTAAGAAAAGATAAACAGACAATTAACGTTAAGTTTTACCTTGAGCAAGAATGGGTTTGGCGTCCATTGTTTGAGATTTATCGGGGATGTGTCTGGAGGGAACAAAGGCAAGATGTTTTACGGTAATTGCCTCCCACGAGCTTACTACCAGTACTACCAAGCAGGTTCATCCAGTAAAACACTTATTGGAAAACGCTCATAGCTTGAACCATGCAACTGGCCCCCTGTATATTCAGGAATCAGGAGCTGGTTATATAAATAGTTTCTGCACGTGTGTGAACTTGTACCATAAATTTTTGCAGATGATAAATGAATAGCTTCACTGTTTCAGACAACTACAGTAGAACCTCCGAATTACGGCCACTGACATGACCGGACAGAGAACCCGTCATAGAGAGGTGCCCTTATAGTAGGGAGGTTATAGAATTCGGGACTTACTTTCAAGGGACTGCCCTTAAGTGGCCGTAAATAGGAGGTAACCTTAGTACAGAGGTGCTCGTAAGGACAGGTTCAACTGTACTTTCGTAAAACGAAATTTAAAAAAGCATTTGGATCGATATTGCACGTGCCAGAAGCCGTTAGTTTGTTTCTAAAAATTGGATGGTAACGTTACCAAAATATTGTGAATTATTCTAGACCCATGTAGTTTTTGCTTGAAATTTGCTGGAAAATACGCTTTTTATTGATGAAATACCCCGTGCTGGCAAAGATACTATAAGGAAAATTTATTATCTGATACTTAATCTTCTATATCCTTTACTGGTAACGAAAAGTTCAAGGGGCCATTTGCTAAGTGACACAAAATGACTCATTTGATAGACCCAAATCCTATATTCATTAAAGCTTCGCACGCTGAAACAAAAACTAAGGCGGAGCAACTTCTGGGGTAATTGGACGTTTAACCCAAAGTCAAAAATTATTAATTAGATAATGCTGTAATGTTGTCACCTGGGTGGTCTTATTGGTAAAAACAGCACACTCAATTACAAGTACTTATCACAGGACGTAAAATTGTTTTTCCGAGGCTGGGTGGTCCATTGAAGAAAACAAACAAAGTATATTTTATATAATTATTAATTCTGACATATCATATATTTATAGTCGGAGTCAGTTTGTATGTGTGCTTGAATGAAGGTCATCTGGTTGTCCCTAACTGTCTCAGACTATCACGATCTTTTGAAGTTTTATTTAGACTCCAGCAGACCTACATGTAAGACCCTTAGTAATTTTTATTTTCCATAACAAACGTGTAAAATTCAACACAACATTACCCCTCGAAAGGCGTCTCTGACGCAGAATGTGAAGCACTAGCCTGGCACCCCACGATTTGGCTCCAGTGAGTGGCCGGACTTACCAATAGTTCATAAAGCTCGCGATAGAGAACACTCCTCATATTATCTCGCTGGCACATAACAGATGCGGCTGCGCAGGTATAATCAGTGGCATTTCAGTAACTACAACCTTGAAGATTATTGCATTGAAATTGAGAGCGCCATACAACATAGGCAAACCCGCCATGCAGTTAGTTAGACTATAGTTCTGCATTTGTATTGAGGGATAAAGTGGTTAACCTAAGAACACCATTAACTTCGTCATGATAAAATAAAATTTTTAATCCTAAAACTAACCCCAGCTTTTACATATACACATCTTGTACATATTCAGTGGATCTTCCGATTTACGGATACTGACGGGTGAGGACATTTTGCCCGCAATAGAGTGTCCTTAATAGGGAGTTTGTAATTTCCGGGACCTACTTTCAAAGGACTGCCCATAAGTGTCCGTAAATAGGAGGTGCCTTTAGTACAGAGGTGCCCGTAAGGAGAGATTCCACTGTATATTATACATATCTCTCATAAGAAAAGTCGTTTCTAGAGTTCAGTTGCATCCAGATGTAGATGTATTATCGATTTTTTATTGCCTTTATGAGCAGCCACTGGTATTGATACCAAGTGGTACAATTTGAAAGTTAGCTGCGTACTTGAAAACGCCCTTTTTCAGACGGAAATGTGGTCAAATGCGTTGGATAAGAATAAAATGGGTGTTTTTGTGGCAAGGACTTCACGGTTTAAATGATATTTTGTTGGCATTCGCATGTGAAATGCAATAAAAAGGTGTTTTCTTGAAATGTAAGAAACACTGATTTTCAGGTTTTATAGTTTTTACAAGTAGTCCCGGCCATCCCCATATTTCCCAACTAAAAATGGCGGAAGCATGGGAGGTTTATGTTCTGTCACATATGTTTTGTCCCCTTAACACATGGGCGTCTGCTCAAATATCAGAGTGAAGGAACTTGTCATATCGAAAATTTAAATGAAATCTCGAATTTTTATGAGGTAACCATATGTTCGTCATTATGTACAAAGCCTCAAGGCCTATATGTACTTTTTGACTGGAATAAACTAGACAAACCGCCAAGCATGTTTGCGTGCTTATTCTGACAACATCCACCATGATCGAAAATAAACCGTTATGGTTCAGCATATTCAACCTTTTTCACGGGTAAGGAATATATAACTGCATGCAAGCATGTCTTCCACAGCCTAGTCGTGAGAGGCGCGGGGTGTGATGGCGCTCACCATAGGGATGTGATCTTCACTTGGGTTTGTAAATATACATTATTCTACGGTTTAATAACTAGCGAATGGTTAAAAGGGGGGGGGGGGGGCTTTTACCCCCGAGCCTCACTGGCTCATCAGACCGGAGCTTATCCTGGTTTCTGTAGCGTGAAGCGACTTAGTGAGTTAAAATCCTCCTGGATGGGACGCTAGTCCATTGACCTTCATAGTATTTTCTGGTACCCATTTCTACTGCTGGGTGGACAGAAGACACTTGCGGTTGGGACCTTGCCCAAGAGTCATGGCACGGTGGGGATCTGACCGGGATTCGAACTCTCGTCCTCTCGATTATGAGCCAAGCACCTTGACCATTACAACCCCCCCCCCCCCCCCAGAATATAGGTTACTAGGTATTTTTATCGATGAATTACCCAAATGAAACAAGGTTGGAGATATCGTTACAATAAAATTGACCATTGGAACATAATAGACTTTATTTGCAGTTTTCCATATGAGTAACGTAACGACCCAAAGTACGTCCCATCAATCCATATAAAATGCCTTGTGAGCCATGTTTTTAAGGCAATTGCGCATTCTTAGTGCTTTCCGCCTACTGTTTATAAATTTCTCAATGCTAAATATATCCACCCGGCTGCAACATCACCATGTGCAGCTTCCCGAACACCGCTCCTCAGGGCACAGCGTTTTTGTCCCCGTCAGCTGGTACTTGTTGCGACTCATTAAATACATAGACAAGACGTATAAATGATCACAACACGTGGACACCTCATTACAAGTGATTTATAGTGTATTAGTTGCTCGCTTGGTCTTGTTTTAGACCTAGTTGGTGACATGAATACATTTGGTTTAAATTTGTAAAATGGCTAACTCCTTGTAAACATTAAAACCTTGAACCTAACGCACGTAAAATATCCTTAATCTTACTAGTCTTCTGTAAATGTTACAAAGTCATAATTATTAACTGATTTAATATGTTTACGTATTATCTTTAATCCATTTTTAATTATTGCATGTTTTATTATTGAACCAATTTACTGTGTACTGCGTCAACACCACTGGGTATATACGTCATTTATATGGATAATTGGGCTAAAGAAATATTGGTACAAACACTAATTTAACTTAAATGAAATCAAATTTATGTAGAATATGTTATTCACCAAGAAAGTACGCTACATGCCCCCCCCCCCCCAAAAAAAAAAAAAAAATGGTCTTCACTGAGTTTATACGCGGATTGGTCTGATCAGGTAATGTTTCATGCCTTCCAGGTGAAAACCATCTTACCACATTACAGGGGTATCATATTGGTTGTGGTCGGGGTGGGGGGGGGATGCATTGAGTCAGGTTTCTTGATCTTATCTTTTACCCAAAAAATGCTGTGTTATCAGCATATTTGCAGGGAAAAAAGACTTGGAACGTGCTCACATACACCCGTAACACGTTCCCCGCACACCCACACATGCACACGCTTTCTTATACCCTCTGCTGATTATAAGTCAGGTTAAGAAAGAAAAGGTCTTGTTTGTACCTTGTGTGTGGTATAGATAGATAAGGAATATAGGTTACTAGGTGTTTTCATCGATGATTCACCAACATGAAACAAGGTTAGAGAACGTGCCCACTGAAGCACCTATTTTCCCTGGGACTTACGGTCAGATATGCACGAAGATATGAATGCTGCAGGTATCACCGGTGTAGCTGTTTCAGATTACCCCCGCTTCATTTTACCCCCCCCCCCCACTTACCCTCGGAAACTTGAAAACATATTACCCCAGTGGGTAACTTGAAATCGATTTCAGGTTACCCTCTACAAGTTTAGATAACCTTTTTAAACCACAGTTGTGTTGTTGTATATTTGCTTAAAATTCTTGTAATTGCTTTATTGTGGATAAATCAAATTAGTTTGAATCTTTTTATATCTTATGTTTGCATGTAAAATGTCATGCGCTTGGATGAACTTTATGAATTAATATAACTATAATTCACAATAACATTTTTTTAACATTTCGCAACAATTTATTTTTCTAAGGTTCATTACCAACTTTAAAATCACGCATCTTTCACGTGGTTTAATTTAAATAAAATCTGAGTTTAAAGCAAAACTAGGGACCCGTGGGTCTCAACGCTCACCTGAATTTGTCTATAAGGATATTTTAAAAGAGATTTTTCAGAATGACAGTCCTGTGACCTTAACCAATGACCTTGTGACAAAAAAATCTTTGAATTATTACCCTTGAACTTGCAGCATTTAGATTATTGTTACAATCTTTTAAAAAGTGACCTTGACCTCTGACCAAGTAACCACAAATCTACAAATTTCCTCACTTTGGGCAAGTAAGCCATGTGTGAAAGATGGAAGGTTTGTAATGAAAAATTTGATTTACAGTGCATCCACAATCATTTTAAAGATGTAGCTCCTGTGACTTCAATTTGATCCCTGGACCCTGAAAATCAAAATGTATTTTTTAAGTGGTGGGTCATAAATAAATAAAGTTTGAGGCCAATCTGTCTATCCGAAGCAGAATTATCATCCATAATTGGTGAAATGGGCCCTGTGACCTTGACCTTTGACCCTATGACCCAAAAATCGAATAGAATCTTCCTCTATTGGCAGGTTAGCAATATCTTGAAGATGGAAGGTTCGTGATGAAAAGTTTGGCATACACATTCTTTTTAAAGAAATGGGTCCTTAGACCTTGACCTTTGACCGTTGGACCCCAAAATTAACACGGTTCTTACTTTAGTGTAGAGCCATATATAAGTTAAGTTTGAAACCAATATGTCAAACTAAACTGGAGTTATCGTCTGGAAACTAATTTGTGAACAGATGGCCCTGTGACCTTGACCTTTGACCTGGTGACCCAAAATTCATTTATGCTTTCCTCATACTGGCAAGTCAGCTAAATGTGCAAGATGGAAAGTTTGGGATGAAAAGCTTGGATTAAAATGCAGCCATAATCTTATTAAATAGGTGAGTCCTGTGACCTTGACCTTTGACCTTGTGACCAAAAAATCGTATAGGTTTTTGTGTCAATCCAACCTGGAGATATCATCTGAAATCAAATTTGTGTGAATGAATGGATTGACAGACAGACAGACAGAAAAACAGACAGACAGACAGGGTGATTACTATAGGGCATCCACTTGTGATCAATAAACACACCAGGTTTTGGGACGCCGGATGCAATAAATAACTAAAAATACAGGTGGCGCCACAACTTTTCGAGAACTGACAAAACTAGTCATGGTCAATATTCAAGGCAAGATTCATGACAATCCATGCCTTAATTATCAAGTTATTGGAGGTTTTGTATTATATTTTTGATTATTCTAGGGGGTACTTTCAAGCCCCATAGCTCGGAGGATATAGGTCAGAGTGACCTTATTTCAGGTTTCCAAGGAAATTTTTTATTGACCTCCTTGGATGTTTACTGAGAAGTTTCTAGGCAGTAACGATTTGTGCCCTGTTAACGGACGTCTGGACGACCGGGCGGACGACGCCATTCCTATACCTCAGTTGACTTACAGTCAGCTGAGCTAAAAACCAACATTTATATTTTGCAACCCTCAGGTGCTTCTGAATCATGTGGCCAAGTGACATGGCGTCTGCCATAGGTTGCAATCAAAAGTATTTTTTGAATATTTATGACCAGTTAATCACAAATCAGGAGCTTTCAAGAGCAGTTGTTTGAGCATGTGAGCTTCAGTATACATACATAGATGCCAACATTGTAGGATGGCACTCAGCGGAGGGCATACCTCCGTCAAGGAAAAAAAAAACAATCCTGGATACGCCCCTTAACAAATCAGAACCAAAACGTAATGGATACCCTGACCAATGGCCGAACCTTTATAACGCTATGTGTAAATTGGGTTGTGTTTATTTTAGTTAAAGCCATCTATACATCTACCTTTAAATAAAGATAATTTATATGATAGAAATCATACTTATTCTCCGCATACATATTAATGAACTGTGACACGGAACCTAATATCAACAGATCACGTATGCGTGATGAACATAAATTTTGTTTAAAAAAAATCAGATTCTGTAACATTGGGCAGCGTGAAATGTCTAGGGGAATGAATAAAAAAGTCAGTGTTTTTTGTTAACAAATAACCATAATTTATTCTTAAAACAAACCCCAACATTACAATACACCAAATCAATACAATGACACAGTATAACAGCAGTATAACAGCAAATCAATTCAATCGCACAGTTAAAACAAGTGACCCGTGGGTCATGACGCTCAGCCGAATGACATGTGAACAGTATGTCCTTGCACAGGCAACTAAGTACGATAATGTAGGTGGCATCATTGTTCATGTATATTAGCTTAAGTTCATCAAGACCCATAAGCACAACAAATTTGATGACAACCCAACCAGCCTTTTCTTAGGAATCTGGCAATTTGTGTGTCTTTTGCATTATTTCTGGGGTAGTCAAACATACCCCAAAACCCTGAGAATATAGGTCATTGCAATGACCGAATTTCAGGTTTCTGGGGAGAACTTTTGAGGAACTCTCAGGATATCAAGCTAGAAGATTCTGGGCCAAATGGTTATGATTTGTGCCCTACTTTGGTTTAAAATTTTCAGTTATTCTGAGGGGTGCTTATTAGCCCCATAGCTCAGAAAATATGGGTAACAGAGACCTAATTTCACGTTTCCTAGGAGACTTTTCATGGACCTCCCTGGATTTTAAGTAAGAAGATTTCAGGTCCAATGGTTACGATTTGTGCCCTGCTTGGTATCAAATTTTTAATTATGCTGGGGGGAGTTTATAAGCCCCATAGCTCAGAGAATATGAGTAACAGAGACCTCATTTCAGGTTTCCAAGGATATTTTTCACAGACCTCCCTGGATGTCAAGTAAGAATATTCTAGGACCAATGGTTACAATTTATGCCTTGTAAACGGACCACTGCATCTGTAAAGGTATCAAAAATAGAGAAAAAAGGGTTAAACCTTTAAAAAATCCAGGTGGCGCCACTAGTCTGCAGGATCTAATGAAAGACTCAATGATCAATATGCATGCAAAGAATCATGGTGATAAATGCATTAGTTGTTCAGATAATGGAACTTTATATCATATTTTTAATTATTCTGGGTATTTCTGAGCACCATAGCTTGGAGAATATGCATGGGTAACAGAGACCTAATTTCAGGTTTTGCATGATACTTTTCATGGATCTCCCTGGATGTCAAGTTAGAAGATTTCAGGTCCAGTAGTTAGGATTTGTGCACTGTTAATAGATGAACGCATCTTAAGAGGTCTCAAAAATAGAGAAAAAAATTCGTTAATATCGAAAAAAATACTGGTGGCACCACCAAACTGCAGAAACTGATTAAATATTCCATGATTAATTTCCATGCAATGAATCATGGTGATCAATGCAATAGCTGTTCAGATCCTTGAGCCTTTGTTTCAAATTTTCCATTATCCTGGAGGGTACTTCAGAGCCCAATAGTTCAGATTTAATGGGTAACAGAGACCACAGAGCCTTTTCATGGGCCTCTCTGCATGTCAAGAGAGAAGATTCTAGTTCCAGCCGTTACAATTTGTGCCATGTTAACAGATGACCACATCTCAAGGTCTCAAAAATAAAGAAAACAAATTCGTAAAAATAAAAAAAATATACAGGTGGCGCCACCAGTCTGCAGAAACTGATGAAACATTCCATGACCAATATCTATGCAAAGAAATCATGGTGATCAATGCAGAAGTTATTCAGATACTTGAGCTTTTGTATCAAATTTTCCATTATTCTGAGGGGTACCTCGGAGCCCAATAGCTCAGAGTTTATGGGTAACAGAGACCTTTTTTCAGGTTTCCAAGGAGACTTTTCATGAGCCTCCCTGCATGTCAAGAGAGAAGATTCTAGGTAGTTGTTAGGATTTGTGCCCTGTTAACAGATGACCGCATCTCAAGGTTTCAAAAATAGAGAAAAAAATCGTAAAAAAATTTTAAAAAATGCAGGTGGCGCCACCAGTCTGCAGAAACTGATGAAACATTCCATGACTAATATCCATGCAAATAATCATGGTTATCAATGCATTATTTGTTCAGAAACTTGAGTTTTTGTATCAAATTTTCCATTATTCTGGGGGGGGGGGGTTACTTCGGAGCACCATAGCTCGAAGAATATGGGTAACAGAGACCTAATTTCAGGTTTTCAAGGAGATTTTTTATGGGTCTCCCTGGATGTAAAGTAAAAAGATTCCAGGTGCAGCTGTTACGATTTATGCCCTGTTAACGGACAGACGGCCGGACGGACGACGGACAAAGGATGATCGCTATAGCTCAGATGACTTACAGTCAACTGAGCTAAAAACCAAAGTGCACAGTACCTGGATACCACCACTGTCACAGCGACAAGTCCTTTAAAATGTATTCTCTCGGAGAATAACAGTAAAGCTCTTGTAACAATCCCGAAAGTATAGTGAAGACCAAATAAGATTCGTCACAAATCCAGAGAAAATCTTTAAAAAAATCTATAATTGCCGCACTCGTCGGAATAGGTCCCATATACTGACATACACGCTTCTGTGTCCGCTGGAATATTCTCTCACCTCTCTCTCTCGGCTCTAAAACACAGCCTCTTTATATAACTTTTCACCTCAAGCCTAGAATTTTCCATTTTTGAACAATCTAAAGAACCATACACGTGCACAGAAACGAACATTCGAGACAGGCACGGCAGCGAGCTGTTACTCTCCGCGAGAATTCAACCAGTACGGATTAAATTGAGAGTGCAACACCCGGCCAGGCGAGACATGAGTTACGCCCGTGTCACACAATAAAAAAGACAGCTGTAAAACTTGTGTGCACAATAAACAGGGGCACCTGTAACAATTGTTACACAGTTATTACTATTAGGAGGAGTTCTTATAACGCCGCTGTGAAGGATGCTTGCTCCCCTATACAAGCTGTTTACCTACAGGAAATGTTGACGTATGGGACACCTGAGGTGGTTGATTGTATATGCGGAAGATGAACGGTCACAAGTTGCAAAACTCTAGTTCGGCTGAATAGCCGCCAGATGTCCTTGTTGAATGTGATTTGGCGTCCCATCTCCATGTTTATAAACAGATGGGTTAAACAAAACGAACAGCCGCATGTGTACGGTGGAGTCGCCTTTTTTTCTTTTTTTTTTTGGCCTATTTTTATAAAAGGTTCAAGGGAGATCTTAATAGGGCTCTTTTAACATTACAAATGTCTCATTCTATCAGTATGACGACCTACTTTAAAACAAACTGTTGTATAATTCTAAAAACTATGATAAAATTTTACTTACAAAATATTTGTTGAACGCAATATTATATAAGACAATATTCTAGTACAAGCGTAGAATATCTCCGTACTTTTGCCAGTAAAACAGCACCAAACATTTGCCACAAATGTTGGACAACCCCAACGCGTCTGTTTATTGCTCCCCCAAATCATCTGACCATGTTGTGGTGACATAAAGAATACTTTTGGCCTCATGGTATATATAACGAGCAACATGTGTTCAAAGCAGGGTAATGTCTTGGCAAAATATATAAACGTTTACCTGGCCCGGGTCTGTACAGATCCAGACTCGTCGTCTTTTATAAGCACCATCTGTTACCAGACTGACTGTAAAAACCCTGCTGTCTGTACTCTACATAATGCAGTTACATCAGTACATGTCTCGTTTACGTATTCAAGCGTCTCTACAGATAATATATTTAGTCTCTCTTATTTTAACAAGGGCTATGACCGCTCCTCTTAGGTTTAGAAAAGCATATATATATATATATATATATATATATATATATATACAGAATGGAACCCCACAATTACGACCATCTGAGGATTTGAACAAATCGGTCGCAATGTTGTTGTTCCTATTGTTAAATTTTAAGTTACCTGGATCATATTTTAATATATATGCAAATCGTATTACAAATACCCAGATCGTCTTTTTAGTTAGGTAGTTAGATGTAAATTCTCTGCTGCAAAGTAGGATGTTGGTTTAAATGGTTCCTTGATAAATAATAACTATTTTATGTTCACAGATTCATTCCTTGCCCAGTCGACCATGAGCTCTCTTTGAATGAGATATCGTCATGAGTGGAACCGATTGTCGCCATTTGTGCCTTTATTTAATCCTTTTAACATTCGTGGACTAAGACAGTTACCTGGTATGTCAATCACAAGGTATTCCTCTTTGCCATAAGGTCAAAGGTGACGCTTTTACCATTCCCAGGTCTGTGTGGGGGTCAGAGGTCTACTCTCGTTTCATCCATCATGTTCTGGACAAGCGGCGGCCTACCGCCCATACGTCAAATTTTAATTAACTGAAGACGTTAAGGTGGCAATTCAAGCTATTTGGTTCGCATCAATTCTAATGTACATGCAGACGTGCATGCCATTTCTAACAGTACTTGTATTCATCTGCTGTTCGATATGTCATTTTTCCGAAATACGACATTATTCTGTTGAGACAAATAAAAGATAACACATTCAAGGTTATGACTTTATATATCCATGCATTAGTTATTAATAACGAGGCTGGTTTTACTCGAAAGGTTGGTTTCTGTGCCCGTCATGATGGCTTGACAGCTTTTTCGGAATCGGTGCCATAGGGAAGAAAACATGTAATGTTATTAATTTTGTGTGACAAGATTTTTTTTTTTCATTATTTAGCAAATAATTTGACTATATAAGTCTCTGATGTTAAATACTACCATACAGCAAATATTTTGATCCGATCCTTTTAATGGATGTTCTATTATGACTTGCATCATGACTCACAGGCCCATTTCAGCTATTTTAGAAGGCCCGAGTGTCATGTTGTCATGGTTAGTTCTGGACAGGCTTGTTATTCAATCCCTGTGTACACACATGATGTTACGTCAAATTACAGCCCAGGGTTTCATAGGAGCTACACCGATGCAGGATCGCTGCAAGAAGAGTCCCAACAACTGTGAAAACTTGTAACCTTGGTTTACTCATCCACTCATCCCGACAGCTATGTATGTAGGCCTACATCTGTCATTAGATTCTTGACTCTTAAAGGAAGAGCACCAGTCAACGGCGCCAACGAGCCACCGATACTATAATATAACAGCTTGACCAGAGTCAGTGAATTCCGCAGGTCAGTAAAGGTCAACAAGAATAGCTCTGATGATTTTAACAGCAATGTCGGCGGCTGTGGTACATTGTGGCCTTATGGGGCCTGGACAGTCGAGGGTAAAACGATCGGCTCTCTTTGGTGGCGACCCGGGTTCGATCCTCGGCGTGGCTATGACCGTGGTTTGCAGTGGTGGTTTTCTCCGGGTCTTCGGTTGTATCTACCTCTAGACACTGCCAAACGCCACCACCTGTGCCATTGACAGTGCCTCGATTAGTTAAAATAACTATTTGTACGATCGATTATAAATAGATAAATGTTATACTAATATAGTTTAACTAGGTAACTTTACTAACCTGAAATGCTTTATATATAGACTAAAACCATTGGTCACCTTTTCGTCAAATCTTGGTCACTGGTCGTCAATTCGGTGTCCCTGATACCGTTGTTACTCATATATGTTTTGTTTTCCTAAAGATAACAGATATAAACATTAGTGTTCACGAGATTTGGTTGTTTTTGATGACATGAAGACTTTAGCAATAGCATTCAAGGCGTTTGGAGCTGAAAATACATTTTATAAGAACATTTCAATTTCATCTATTCAACTAGATATTTCTTGGCACCGCAGGTGCCATAGTATCCCCAGACAAGTAATCCCCTCCCCCCTTTTAGAATAGGCCCCCCATCTCACTCATAGAAAAGGTCACTCTCATTGAAAAGGTCATGACCCCAATTTCTATATACATCATCCCCTAATCCATGTCTATGTATATGCATAATATGAAAGAAATCTGTCCATTAGTTTTTGACTTATAATGCTCACAGTACTGTTAAGTGGCAATGATGGGGTATTAAACGGCATGAAAACAAGTAAAAGAATAACAGGTGGCGCCACCAGTTTCCGGTACATGACAACACTATCCAAGATCTTTGGTCAAGTTGATTTTTGAACCAATCAATGCATCCCTTATTGAGATATTGATGATTTTGTGTGATTTTCACCATATATGGCAATATTCAAGGTCAAGGCCACTCTCATAGGAAAGGTCATGACTCCAATTTAAATAAATATCATCCCATAACCCATATCTATGTATATGCATAATATAAAAGAAATCTGTCCATTAGTTTTTGACTTATAATGCTCACAGTACTGTTAAGTGGCAATGATGGGGGTATTAAACGGCACGAAAACAAGTAAAAGAATAACAGGTGGCGCCACCTGTTCCCGGTACTTGACATTACTATCCGAGATCTTCGGTCAAGTTGATTTTTGGACCAATGCATGCATCCCTTATTGAGATATTAATGATTTTGTGTGATTTTCACCATATATGGCAATATTCAAGGTCAAGGCCACCCTCATAGGAAAGGTCATGACCCCAATATTAATAAACATCATCCCATATCTATGAATATGCATAATATAAAAGAAATCTGTCCATTAGTTTTTGACTTATAATGCTCACAGTACTGTCAAGTAGCAATTTTGGGGGTATTAAACGGCACAAAATCATATAAAGAATAATAGGTGGCGCCACCAGTTTCTGGAACATGACAACCCTATCCATGATCTTCCATCAACTTGATTTTGGGATCAATCCATGCAAGATTTCTTGAGATATTTAAGAATTTGTGTGATTTTCCCCAAAATTGGAACTATTCAAGGTCAAGGACACTCTCCTAGTCAAGGTCATGACCTCATTTTGAATAGGCGTCGTCCTCTCACCCATATCTATACATATACCAAGTTTGGTAAAGATTCGTGAAATACTTTTTGAGTTATCGCGCCAACAAGATTTATATGCGGCGGCGGCGGCGGCGGGACCGGATTGAAAACATAGTATCCCCCGACTTTGTCTGGGGATACAATGAACATATGGGGATATCATGACACATTCGTCTCCCACGATAATATATCAATGTAATTTTTGCTTTGGAGTTATGTAATACTGCCAGAGAGAAGATTTTACATAGGCCAATTTTATGGCATTTTCTGTAGAACATGTCGCGGTGGGGAGGTTCTCTTTACCCACAAATCCCAACGCAGTAGAGTCGTACTCTTGTACATAGGTACCAGGGAACACAGGTCTATTCCCGACAATTCTATACTTCACAGGTCGTCATACGTACACTAAGTAATTTATTTACATTTTTCAGGGTCATTTTTCGGGTCATCTTAAGATCTCCATAAAACTGTTATACAAGGAAAAAGAGTGTTCTCCAAAACAGGAATTTATCTATCTCAATTATTTACATGGCGCGATGGGTCCCTTATCATTCTACTATAATCTGAGGATTTTTGTGTGGTCCCAAAAAAGAGGGTTCTTCGGCTGTAAACTTTGCTTGTACATATCCCCATGTCACCAAACTCTCATCGCAGATAGATTCTCGCCGCTGGCCCCGGGAGTACTTTTGTGTCGCATCCTTTATCGACCCTGACAGGTTTATTTCTCCCAGTTTCTCGAAATCGCTCACAAGGGCTGCCATTTGGGTACACACTAAATCCTGGATGTTACAGGTTGCATGTCGAATGGTATACCACCAGAATTATTATTTTGTTCTGTTTTCTGGGATACTGTCCTTAAGACTTTAATTGCACAAACGAATTGAATGATTTCTATGACTCGCAGTTGAGGGAAGCGTTGCAAGAAGACTATGCCAATATAATAGATCACAAAATCGCCAGTTTTCATTGACCAAGAACATTTTAACGATTATGCAGTGTTGCAAATTGCTGCTCTAGGCTTAAGCAATTCAAAGAAATCTAAGAAAGCCTTCCATTCATAGATGCATATAAGAATATGGATTTAACTATGATCGTCAGCAATTATCCCATTTGTATACATTGTAGAAGTATATTTGTAAACATTTGTATATTTGTATACATTTGTATTTGTTTAACGTGGAATATGACATAACGTTAATGCGTTTTGTCGTGATCGGTAAATTTTATAATAAGAAAAATACGCCCATCCGCTCTACAATTTTGTCTATGAGTCCGTTGAACAATTTAATTTTTTGGGCCTAAGAAATCAGCGCTAGTTGAAAGTAATGTTTTATTTCTTTAATTGTGACGAATTCTGATGGAGAATTTCATTTGGACAAATAAGATGTCCTGGCCATTCCAGTGATTCCACAATCAATAATCGAAAGAGATTTCTTTTGTTTGCAAGCGACATCTGGTGATGGGTGCAGGACATGCCCTGGTCACGTGAGAGATTCGGTCGATTTAATTGGCCGTTCTGGTCGGTAGCTACAGACCTCTGATGCTTGTAACAGACCTCAGACATCTGGTCACGGTATGGTTTAATTGGCACGGTAATGTAAACCGTCTGTTCCCTTAACCTGCTTCCAGTTATTTTTCCTTGCTTCAATAACGGAAAAAGTAATCAAATGTTTTGTCGTAAATGTAAAGTGCCAGTTTTGTTTACTCAACCCTTGCTGACGGTTCGCCCGTGCAGCACCATCAAGAGTCCTGACGAACTCAAAGAACATACATGTAACATACACGCCTCCGTTGTCTTAATGAGGAGTGTGATCTGGGAATTGCAATGTTTTACAGCAACCCCTATGGACACACCCTAACAGATATATTTTAAAAAAAAACAAAGTTGGCCCTGTTGCCATTGTATAGTAATATATGATATATCGTTTACTAAGAAGAATTACTTCCAACAAACATCATACGCAAGCAAGCCCCATTTCCTGGTGAAAGGTTCTTTTTTATGGTTTTTTTTTTCATATCACTGAAGTCTGGATGGTCCATTCTGATTTACGCTTTATGGCATTATTACTGGTGCAGTAACCTGAAAGTCCTTCATTTGTTCTTCAATTGTAAAAACCATTGTGATTTAAATAGGCGCATGCGAATTTCTTGGTCGTTTACGTGCCGTCAACGTTTCGCAATGCATTAGCAATTTTGCATTAGTAACTTGGTTTCATTTGCATTTTAACAAGCACCCAGTGATATCCCTACTGCAACAGACAATCCCACCATCAATCACAGACAGTCCATTCATGCATCGATCACGTACAATCCCATCATGCATCACGGAATCCCATCATGGATTCTTTTTTTTTTCCTGTTGGGCTCAGGAACTTTAAGTAACAGTTGTTGCAACAAAATGAGAGGTAACCACCTATACTAAAGGCGGCAAGCAGCAGGTAAGCATTCGTGCTTGCTTTTCTATTTATTGACCTTGGGAATCAATTTTCAAATAATTATTCAGCTCTCTTTGATATCAATATTTATAAGCCTGAGCTTATCCTAACTGTAAATAATTAGATCGACATTTAGGTATTGACCTAAATGCATGAGAGCAACGTACATGTTTGCATAATATTTTCATTTAGAAATTTTTATGAAAACCCAATATCCTCTTTCAGATATCATGAATCCTAACCCCAAACCCTCTCTCAAAACCACGGATCCGTCCCTGTGCGCATGTATGGGAGTTCAAGACGAGAGGTGCCAGTTGTTCCCTTAACGAAGCAAGACACAATAGGGGCACGCCCAACACTGTGTGCTTGTATCTCATCTCAACGTAGCCACCTCGCCCCGTCTGTCACTACTCCCGAAACAGGCCACATACACGTGTCAATCAACATCGTGCGAGTGTCCAGTGAAACTAATAAACCGCGTCATATCTACAGATGAAAGCACAACCCCATATTCAAAACAGCAACGGAACCTTCAAACAAATATTACGCCTTACGAAAAGTTATACGGCTGCCCCCACTCCCCTCTTAAAAAATTGTATTAAATAATTAACAATAAATAATAATAAAAACATGACCAAAAATGCGCAGTGTCTATGAAGTTTAATCCATTGTGTTGGCTTACCTATGTGAGCGGATATGTCTGTCGCCGCCTGCTAACCCAGCTATCCTCACGCGACAGCTGGAGAGACAAAAGCTTACACCAATAAGAAAGACAATGCTTATATCAAGCACTACTTTTTGTACTGCTATCTGCGGATGTACATCCCTCATTCACTTCCAACTTTACTTCCCTTTGTCTTGATCCATCTATCTAAGTACAACTCTCTCTCTTTCTCTCTCTCTGTCTGCCTCTCTCTCTCTCTCTCATTTCTTTTAAAATTTATGAATGTTATTTTTCTTAGATCAATTTGCTTTAAACTTCAGTTTCCTACAACGTATTCACATATTAAAATAAATAACTGAACCATCTGAATTTCACACGTGTGTCAACAGCACTTTGACACCCAAAATTTACGTGTTTTGATGATAAAATTCTAATCATGCACCTTAAATTTATCTCACCGGAGAAAATCGCGAAAGATTGAATCGTTAAATTTTATAGAAACCCTCTGGGCACCTTCCATCAATCTGACGGATCAGTTTCTTCATCCAGAGCTATTTTCATTGTTTACAGAAAAGCAGGGGCAGAGAGGGGTCCATCCAAATAGGATTAATGACAATACCTTAACAAATTGTCCCCAGGTCCGGAAAAAGGGGGGGGGGGGCAGGTTACAAAATTAGCCTGAAGCCCTCACAAAAATGGGGATGCTGAAAAAGGACGGGGTCCGGATCCCCTTGAGATACGCTTCTGAAAAGTATCCAATTAGGACCGATCCGAGAAAAAAATGTGACTGGATTGTTTGACCGCAATCAGTGGGACTGGAAAACAGTCTGTTCTGAAATGTTGACTTAATTTCCTTAATATTCTGGATGGTGTTTTATTTCTATTGCTAATTCGCATAACGTATTAATTTCAACTTATATTTATTTTAAATATCGTGGGCAGGGGGCAATATTGCTAAAAAATGGGCGGGGGATGTAACCCCGATCCCCCTGTATTGACGCCCCTGCTGAAGTCTGTTTCCTAATCCTTGGGACAATAATCGTTGTTTGGTAATTTAATATTCCTGGCGTACATAACCCCGCTGTTATAGGGTACAAAAGGCTTGTTCGTGACAAATCGTCGTGCTTAAGTGATGAAATACTGTGGGATCTGTTAAACAGTTGTCATTTATCTTACAGGCCAAACAGCAATACTTGATGTTGACTAAAACTGCATCCCTCCAACACAAAGGTCCGCACCAAGATTAAACGCAAAAGTTTTATTTGACGTCTGATAATATTAGATACGCCAAGCGCCTGGAATATACTTTGCCTTACTCATAAAATAACTGAGTGTTTTATGCGCACTGTCCCAGCGTGTACTGAAGTAATACGGGTATTTCGCCAGATGGCATTCATATATATATATCCAAGTGGCGCCACCAGTCTGCAGGAACGGATGACGCTCACTCAATGGTGAATGTGAATGCAGAGAATAATGGTGATCAATGCATTAGTTGTTCAGATGGTGGTGCTTTTGTATCAAATTTTAAATCATTATGCGGAGGGGGGGGGGGGGAGTCTTCTGAGCCCCTGGCTCAGACTATATGGGTAACAGAGACCTAATTTCAGGTTTCCAAAGAGATTTTTCATGGACCTCCCTGTATGTCAAATAAGATAATTCCAGGTCCAGCGGTAAAGATATGTGCCTGGTTAAAAGACAGACGGACGGGCAGACGGGCAGACGGACGACAGACGAAGAGTTATCGCTTTAGCTCCGACGACTCAGTTAGCTGAATTTAAAAGTATTATGAGCTTTCATTATGAGAATCATTATGAATTATCAATAATACAAGTACACAGTATCGGTGAAAATTTCCTCACCCTCACTCTCGATCCTCACACTCGAATTTTTCGCCAATTTTCCTACTCCCTCTGTCATACACTTATGTGCACTGGACGGCTTAACTGGCATTGTTCTACCTTGTTTTTTTTCTCTCTCTCTCTCATTCTCTGTACTTAATCCACACGGCCAATCCGAATATAAAACATACTTCAACGATAAGATGCGGGACCAAGACCAAGAAATCCGAGACCAAGAGACTATTATGTTAACCAAACTTTTGATCACCCTATTAAACTATCGAATCCGTGTTCCAACAAATATCAGTGATCCCTCCATATGGCGTTGGTTCGACAGTGCTACAAGAGTGTCAGACAAATAAAATTCACCTATGGACACATAACTTGTTTCCTTGGGAAAAGAAAGAATACTTTTATAATGAATCAACATTCTAACATCAGAGATACGCCGCTATAATCTTGTTAAATGGAGTAATTGAGATCAAGTGAAATCGGATTTCGTCACGAAGCCGAGACCAGAATGGAGACCGAAACCAATCTGCCTTGAGACCAAACGGTGTCCAAGACATCCTAGACCACAACTTCAAAGATCTGGGCGTCCGAGACCATGCGCGAGGCCAGGATATCCAACACAAAGCCATGCGAGACCAAGACAGAAACCAGGTCATCCGAGACCAAGATACCCGAGACCGAGACCAAGACCCCGACCAGATGATCCGAGACCAAGATATCCGAGACCAAGTCCGAGAAAAAGACATTCGAGACCAAGATATCCAAGACCGAGACCAAGATACCCGAGACCAAGACCGAAACTAAGATCGCGAATAGGTCATCCGAGACCAAGATACCCGAGACCAAGTCCGATACCAAGACCACGACCAGATGATCCGAGACCAAGATATCCGAGACCAAGTCCGAGGCAAAGACATTCGAGACCAAGATATCCAAGACCCAGACCAAGATACCCGAGACCAAGACCGAGACTAAGATCGCGAACATGACATCCGAGACCAAGATACCCAAGGCCAAGTCCGATACCAAGACCATGACCAGATGTTTCGAGACCAAGATACCCGAGACCAAGTCCGAGACAAAGACATAAAGTAGGCCGCACACAGAGCGGACGAGACGAGATCGGATCGGACCGGACCGGACCGGACCGGAAATCCTGGAGAGTCCGCTACCACGCGTCCTGCTGCAGCTCCTGTCTTGAACGGGTAGCAGACAGAGCGGACCGGATTGTTCAACATTAATTCAACCTGTGAAAATGGCGGGTGTTCTAAGTACCAATCTACAGACGAAATCAACTTGTTCTATTCCCATATAGGTACATAAAACTACGAAAGAACAGGAAGGGATTAACTTTAAATGTTTAGTCACAAATTTATAATCATCATAAATTTAAATTTTTTTTCTTTGAAATTATATGAATAGGTATTTCCTCATCTGATCCTTTCATGCTAGTGTAATCAATCTGATTTCTGAAGTATTTTACTAAACAACAACCGTTTACTTTTAAGCGTTTCATGAATTCCATTTTAACGCTTCTAGAGATACTACAATGTAGACGTCTTGTGAATTCTATAGAGGACATTTTCATTTGCAAGTGTAATTAAATTAAACATTTAATTTTATACGGTTTCACGCTAATATTCCAAAAAAGAAAATTAAAATGTTTTACGCTCTTTTGGCAGATGATCATTTTATATATTTATATATATATATATATATATATATATATATATATATATATATACTCCGGTAAAAATATATAATTATTATACATAAAAACTCTAAATCGGTCACCAAATGGTTCGAAGACATTCCAGATAAGCGACAATGCTTTTTCTTTGGCTTTGACGTGGTTGAACTCTATCCTTCAAAAAGTAAGAAGTCCCTTCCAACAATGAGTAATTATTTATATACTTAAATATATAAGAATGATTCTTCAAAGATTTGTAACGTACAATACAGATTTATTATAATAAAGATAATCTTTTTAAATAAATTGTCTATTAATGTTTGGATGAATCTCAGAAAAAAACATTTACAGTATATAATATACTAGTTTTTAATATGCAAAATACCATAACAAAATTTCATGTCAATTCCGGCTAAATAAGCTAATTTTAATAATTTAAAGCTATACCGATCCTGAGTTGCTCCTGTGCAGGCCTAAAACCGCCGCAAACAGAGCGGACTCAAGCGGACCAGACCGGACCACTCAAGACCGGTCCTGAAATATCAAAACATTTTTATATGGTCAGGATCGCTCAGGTCTGGGTCCGGAGCGGTCCCGGACTGGCAGTCCGGTCCGCCAAGTGCCGCAAACTGAGCGGACCGGACCGGATTCAAGTCCGGTCCGATCTCGTCTCGTCTTGTCCGCTTTGTGTGCGGCCTACTTAAAGGACCAAGATATCCAAGTCCGAGACCAAGATATCCGAGATCAAGACTGAGTCACTCGACAAACTCGCGATAATGGTCTAGAGGCATTCATCAATATCACCGCAGGACTTATAAAGAGGATACCTGAAATGATTAGTCCGAATCACTCGCTTTGGTAACTGATATTGATGATGTTACAATCTGGTATTCTCACCAAGACAATTCCTTGCACGGGGCGCTCAGTACAAGGCTTGTATAATGAGGTCGTCGGAACAACATGGTCGCATGTCTGTTATTGTCATCATATTGTAAACGCACTCACCGAACAAGGAAAGGTGTCAACATCAACATACGCATATCACCGGGTACAACTCGGTTCAAGGACAACATCATATCGGTAATGAGGCATTGGTAATATGCTGCCATTGCTTGCTGTTCAAGCTGAATTCTGACTTAAATTACTTGATATTACTTCTGACTTTCTTCTGATTTGTGTCAATCATTATAATATGTGAAAGCCGTACTAAGCTTATTTCCAGTTGTACATAGCCTAATTTTATCCATAATTTACATGTATGAGAAACACAAGACTCTGATTGAAATAATTTATGATGAAGTTTTTAATTTTACCTGCTGGTTGTTATGCCAGTGCATATACTAGTATGTATCATCTGTCAGAGACAATAAATACACAGATATACACTTTGTTTTTTTATCTATTCATTTTAACGTAACATAACATGGTGTCAGAAGTGCTACCCACCAGAATATCCAATGACTGGAGGCAAAGGATTACATATATTATGTCTGTTGACCAGTATTAAAGAATAAGCGACAGCAGCAGATACGTTATGTTACGTTTCAGTGTATAGATAATTCACAGTGTATATGTGTGTGGTTATTGTATCTGACACATGATACATATATGCATTGGTAGACACGACTGTCCAGTCGGATGGTGTAGCACAGACTTCTGATACAGTACTGGGTCAGTGACTCATTATAACAGATTTACATGCATGAGGTTGTTGTTTATAAGCACGAGGTCATATTACAACACTGGAGATTTTGATAACTATTACCCTTTCCTTTAATTTCTTCTTTCTATATATGTGTAATCTGTAATCGAATGTAAAAGAATATATCAACTTCTTCCATCTTCGGAATAAAATTACATATTGTGTCTTAATATCATCATGAGAAATTGGATATAGTACCTGGTTATATCAATAGAATAAGGGAACCAAAAGGAAATCGAAATGTACCGAGACAATTCTTAATCGACGCCAACTATTTTTTTAATAATTGTTTCCAGAGTTATAGTGAACAAATTTGAATAGAAGATTCATAGGGTCAAAGCACTACATTGCAGCCTTCAGTTATTATAAATGTAATTATTTTACATGGATTATACAAATATTTATAACAACTAATCGAGCCACTATCCATGGCTCAGGTGGTGGCATTCGGAAGTGTCTGGAGGTGGATGAAACCGGAGAACCCGGGAAAAAACACCGGCCTTGGACGGGCCACTACAACCGACTCTCATTGCTACGCCGGGGTTGAACCCGGGTCGCCCGTGGAGACAGCCGAGCTTTAACCCCTCGACTGGTCAGGCCCCTTCAAAGCCGGAGTGACGTCATCACTATCACCAACAACGTCACTGTTTAAGCTGTATGTCTAAAATCTCAACAATGTCATATATAAAACCAATAAATGGTGCCCCGTCACAAAATATTCCGTTGGTTCTGACAGCAAGAAATAGAATTTGCTCATAAGATCTGGATATGAGATCAGAGTGGACTTATTTCAGACGTGGGCGGAGTTTTACAATGACAAATGCCTATTGCATCTATAACATTTATGTAAGGGCAAGGGGCACGGACGAAGGGGAGAAACTGGGTCTGTTGGAATATAATCTGAGGGTTTCCAAAATAAATACAGACTAAGCAAAGCGGATGCTTTATAACATACACTGCCACCAAGGTGGAGCATCCTGGTTACTACGAGCAAGCGAGAGCAAGAATTAAAATAGAACACGTTAGAGCGCACACCTTCCCCAAGGCAAAATATATTGCTGGATCTGCCCCTGTATTCTGTGTCAAAATTTAAAGAGGTCCTCCCGGCCTCTGTTCGAGTTTAACAGTTTTCGTGTCATCCTGCTAACGGTCAACCAAACCAACAAAAATGGGTAAAAACATAACCTCCTTGGCAGTAGCAAATCGTTAACTTTTACAAGGGGCGAGAAACCCGAGCAGAAGCCCGCACTTATCTGCTGCACCGACCAACTGACCGAAAGATCGGATGTAATTCCGGAGCTGAACTCCTTTGCATCGAGCGTGTTGGTGAACCGGTATGTTCTTGACGCCCATATTTCTATAGGCTTCGCTTTGGATTAATAATAGGTTCCCGTTCTTACGTATCATACATAATTCTCTGATCAGGATCCGTCTATATAAATAATATATATTGGTGATCAAGAATGTTGATGGAGGTTCACTATCTTCAAGTGTGTTTCTAGGTCTGCCTCCCAAGAAACAAAGGTATTAATACTCCTCCTGGTCATGATGCCCATGTTGGGGTATTTAACACTCTTTAGATAGGTTTGTTTAACGACATGGAATTTTTTATTGCATTTATGAATTACTCAAGACCCAGAATTTAGTTTTTTTTTAATTTAGAAAACAACCAAACGCTGCCGCTGAATATTTGCCCTAGCGGCGGTATTGGGCACTACGACTACACGTTGTTCCAGAAGCAAATGCGCAGTGATATATGACGGGATCTAGTTAAAACCAAGCGTGCAAAGCTTAATACGCCAGAAGATGTTGTAATACTGTTTAGCTTTTTGTTAGTATTATAAAACCATTTTAAAGTTGGATTGTTCAGGAATCCAGCGAGTTATTTTCGGTTTTTGCATCAACCGGTATGTAACAGGAAGCAGCCTTATTATCCAGTTAGGGCGTATGACAGGGCAACTCGTTTTTATAATAAGGACGAATTATGTATTGTTTCAGCACAGACATCTCGTATTTCTTGCCTTAACAAGTGTTGTGTTTCAATGCACTGTGTGAACAGAAATTAATATACTAATAAACAGCTCTCGTACATGTGATTTAGAGTACAATAATTATAACTTTTGCGGTTTAAGAGTCTAATCCACAGAGGGATATGCTTATTGAAATTTAGCAATATTTTCATAAACTGATAGATAAATTCGCAAGGGAGGGGGGGGGGGGCTGCATAATGGAATGAGGCATAGGCCTAATTAACTAGAATGAAATCAAACCGTAAATGTAAATTAATATAAAATTATAAAATATAAAACGAAATTGATATAAAAGAAAACATCATATTTTTACTATGGGTCTCGACGCTCAGCTGCATTTGTCTATAAGGATTTATGTTTATGAGGTTATCCAAAATATTGGTCCTGTGATCAGTTTGAAGCCAACCTGTCCAACCAAATTGGAGTTAACATCCATATACTAATTTGTGAATGGATGGGCCCTGTAACCTCAACCTTTAACCTTATTACCAAAAAAAAACAAAAGGAAACTTCCCCTATTGGCAGGTGCACCACATGTTGATGATGGAAGGATTGAGATGAAGTTTGGCTTAAAATGCATCCACAATCTTTTTAAAGTATTGGCGCCTGTGACCTTGACCTTTGATCTCATGACCCCAGAATCAACAGTTCTTACTTTAGTGGTGGGCATATATAAGTCAAGTTTGAAACCAATATTTCAAACTAAACTGGTGTTATCATCTGGAAACTAATATGTGGATTGATGGTCCCCATGACCTTGACCTTGTGTCCCCCAAATCAATCAGTTTCTTCCCCTATTGGCAGCTCAGCTATATGTGTTAGATGGAAGGTTTGGGATGAAAACTTTGGCTTAAAATGCATCCACAATCTTTCAAAAATAAGTGGGTATTGTGACCTTGACCTTTGACCTCATGACCCCAAAACTGAACAGAATCCTCCCCTATTGGCAGTTTAGCAATATCTTGAAGATGGAAGGTTTGGGATGAAAAGTTTGGTTTCAAATACATATGCATTCTTTTAAAAGAAATGAGTCCTGTGACCATGACCTTTGACCGTTGGACTCCGAACTCCACACAGTTCTTACTTTAGTGGCGAGTCATATATAAGTTAAGTTTGAAACCAATATGTCAAACTAAACTTGAGCTATCATCTGGAAATTTATTTGTGAACAGATGGCCCCTGTGACCTTGACCTTTGACCATGTGACCCCAAATTCATTTATGCTCTCCCCATACTGGCAAGTCAGCTAAATTTGAAAATGGAAAGTTTTGGATGAATAGCTTGGCTTAAAATGCAGCCATAATCTGAGTGCTATGACCTTGACCTTTGACCTCATGACCCTAAAATCATATAGGTTCTTGCTTTAGTGGTGGGCCATATGTAAGTCAAGTTTGAAATCTATGTGTCAATACAACCTGGAGTTATTATCTGGAAACAAATTTGTGTGGATGGACAGACAGACAAACAGACAGACAGACAGACAGGGTGAAAACTATATGGCATCCACTTGTGATCAATAAACACACCAGGTTTTGGGACACTTGATGTAATTACAGCTGAGAAACTGACATGATTATTGTCATTTTATAGTAAAAAAATTAAATATTCGTTAAAATAACAAAAATAAAGATGGCGCCACCACTTTTCGGGAACTGACAAAACTAGTCATGGTCAATATTCAAGGCAAGAATCATGACAATCCATTCATTAACTATCAAGTTATTGGAGGTATTGTATTATATTTTGATTATTCTGGGGGGTACTTTCAAGCCCCATAGCTCGGAGGATATAGGTCGCAGTGACCTAATTCCAGGTTACGAAGGAGATTTTTTATTGACCTCCCTGGATATTCACTTAAAAGTTTCTAGGTCCAGCAGTTACGATTTGTGCCCTGCTAACGGACGCCCGGACGAACGACGGAGAAAGTGCCATTCCTATACCTCAGTTGACTTACAGTCAGCTGAGCTAAAAAAAAATTAAACTGTCAAAGTGAGGATGGCCACCCATGACAGACGCCATGGTCGCTTGGGCACAAGATTTAGAAGAAAAAAGAAGATTGTAAAATATAAATTTCGTTTTCTTTTCGAGGCTTTTTCATGTCATATTAGGCCTTTAGTCCCTCGTCTGCTTCAGTAACAATATGTGTGATTACATATAATTTTGACAGATTATTCACCAAATTACTATGGATTCGAACTGATGGAACAGACTTTATGGTATAGAGTGGTAGTCATGAGGCGATAGGTTACTGTATAAATATATAGTTCACCGTTATTGTCTGAAAATATACACTTGTATATGCTTTAACCCTTATCATATGGAATTTGCTTTTAATTTTCTTTATTTTTTTAGAATTTTTGAGAATAAGTCTCGAAAATACTGCTAGATTCGAAAACAATTGGCCATAATCGTGTGCCTTGCGCGCTAAAAAGCCTAGGTATATCCAAGTATAAACAAAGCCGTGAAAAAATAAACACGTAACATGCAATTAATGAATCTTTCAATAATCGCGTGGAGATGAGTATCGCGAAAATAAAAAGTTCGCGAATTATAGGCCCGATCGTCAAGACAACTCGAATGAAAAAAGATAGTTATTATAGATAATGGCTAATCTTTTAAATATACTACCAATAATGAATATTAATGTTTACTCGTTCGATGGACATGTGGGATTCCGTCCAAGCGTTACGGTTTTAAAAATGTATATTATTTGATATGATTTATTCATGGACTATTTTATGGTGAGACCGCAAAAATGGAACAATTAAACGTGAAACAATTAAAAATGAAAATCGCAAAATTGTAACCTCACGAATATGATGTACAGCAAATTCCTTGAACGATGTTCATGTATAATGCCCCATGCATTTCGGTGTCATGACATGCAGTAAAACAGCAGCGCGGTACAATTAGCTTAAACAAAACCTTCTGGTGGCCATTGTCAGGTTTTGACTATAAAAACACAAGCACAGCACACTTGTATGTTCAACAAATATATGATATATATATATATATATATATATATATATATATATATATATATACCTTCGAATAAAGTGTATCAATAATTTATACGGGCAAGTTTGTTATGCTGCACATTGTATATGCTGCACATTGCTTGGTAAAAGCTGTGTCCAAGATTCCAATAGAATAATGGTAGAATCAGAACTGATCATAGGAATTGATATCTATGTAACTGCTGACAAAGTATTTGTCTTCAGTTAGGATTAATGAGCATAAATTAAAGGTTTAGCTAACAGTAGGTAGAGCGCAATCATATGTTAATTAGTAGAGAACTGAGTAAAGGTTTTGAGATATTTTGCCTCATATCAAACCTTCACAGACAGACGGACAGACAACCAAACGGAGCTAGTCACACTATACAAGAATATTCATACTTAAGAGTGATGGAAAATCAGCATTCAAACACCCATGAAAACAAAACCTACTGAATTGTACCATTGGTCCGGAAAACATTTAACCTAAAGTTCTCTTCTTGCCTGAACCATACACCATCCCACAAAATGTTCTTAACACATTGTCATTTTTTATATAAACTATCAATCTATGATGGAAACATGGCCTCCTTGGTGGTAATAATATGGCATTATTAACAAAGTGAAGATTTAAACGGTTGATGAATTGACAGCAATATGCTCAATATACACCCAGTAACCTTCAACCGATTAAGACCGGGGAATCTCGCAAACAGAAGGGTTTAAATCCAGGGAAAATTTTCCTATCAACACCTCGAGTACCTCCTTATAGCAGAGATAGGCACAGCCTGTTTTCCACGCAACAGGAAAGATCGCTGGCCTAAAAACCGCCTGCATCAATCCGCCATACCCGGTATCCCCCTGATTTACTGTATCGCTTGTTCTGCAGCTGGTTGATACAGCACAGTCGAGAGGTTAAAATATAAGTCCGTTAAGCACATGTTGAAATAAAAGCAAGACCCCAGATGTGTTGTATATTATGTCTTTAAGATTTTTTATACACCAAACTACCGCAGGGCCACTGCGGACAGGGCGCGCGTTTTACTTGATTTTCATGCAAAGTTTTAACTTGTACAGTAACAGTAATACTTTGGAACAGGAGAAGTTTCCTTATTACCGCATCCCCCTTCGTAGGTGTTTTTGTTCACATGATAACTTGCGCAGTCATGAACGGAAACCCATGATATTTTCATGGACCAATTAGGAAAAGACTAGATTTTGGTGTGGATCCGACACATGATCAGGAACGTTATCAAAAAGTATCCACAAATGTACAATCACTTATGCCCGAAGGAACCAGGGAATATGGACCGAATATGTGAATGCAAACACGGGTTGGGGGTATACTCCCCCCCCCCCCCCCAACAAGCGGTTGTGGTTGCTAACATCAGGAAGCAATGATGCAGTTTCAAAATCAATGAAAATAGCCGTACAAACAGGACTTGGCAGGCATTCTTATTGGTCCGATAGGACCTAGGGAGTCGTCTTACTGGACTGTAATGGCCATCCGCTATAGATCATAACGATATGTTGGTGAATTAACACCAAAATATGCACGTGAATTCATAAATCACTGGGAAGTCCGGTCTCTGTGGTAACCGCCATCATTTCAGGCTCCTCGCAAGATTTAGTTGTCAATCACAGGACACTTTGAAGACATTCGTATATGCGGTCAAAATTCAACATGCAACCATCTAGCCCGAACATTCAGCCTCCATTCATAAATGACAAGAAAGGACTATTAAATAAGAGTTGTTTGCGTTACAGACTTGTAGCTGGCAATCATCCAGATTGCCAACATGCCGAGTTGTGCCTGATACACTCTGGCACATGGTGGTTGGTTGTCGTTAGAAGGTAATATATACATATTCAACGTTTGATCTAACTTAATATAAGTGACACTATACATTTAGGTGGGCAGGTTTTTGTAAAAGAATTAGTCAATTTGTTTCGTCATTGAAATTTTCAGCATATTTTTTAACAATGCATGTGGTGCCACTCTGACACTCTATCATTAGACCCATATATCTGCCATTTTACGTTATTGGTCTGAGTGGTCACTGCTCAAAAATAGTCAACAAAAATGCAACTTACCTGACCATGCAATGTCAAAAGAATGCCCACAAGAAGTAGTAAAGCTTTCATTTTCCCAAACAAACTTTCCAGCTGGTGTCAGTCCTACAAATATGAACAATTCGTAGTTATTGAAATTACCCAACAACCTGTTAGCTGAACCAACACTGGCGTTGTTGGCAGTAAGACGAGTTGTTTTACAGTCAGTGGTAAGAATCGGTGGACCGTACCACCAGTACTTGCACTTCTGTCTATCCCGTGGACCAGCAAACAAATGAGTGCGCGTGGCTGTACACACGTCAGTTTAACAGCCCGACTTAGTGTGTTTTCACCATACACTGGGGATGGGATACCCTTAAACACACTCAATACCAGCCGGCAAAGCGGCTACCTTTTTCTTTCATTGAGTAAAAAGTAACAACTTGTAATCAGAACAGCCAAGCTGGTTGATACGCTGCTACAGGGCCTGTTGTAATTCTCTCGCGGGATGATAACACCCCCTGTAGGGACTGCCGGCTTCGGGCAAGCTTTCTCGTAGTCTAATCTTTCGTAACCCACGCGGCATCTCGTGCCTGTGGGGGTATGGAGGGCGATAACATCCAGTACTGCCAGTATATCACCGGCTTGTTGTAACTGCACCTGTCCATTCACTTCAATCCGGGCCATTTGAAATAGGACAAAACGCGGTACCTTTTATCTTCGCCCTGCTTCGGCCGTCAACCGACGACTGCTCCCAGGCGTCTCAGGCTGAATTTATCCTCGTGGATCCTTTTGTTTTACATGCATTATAAGACCTGGTTTTAATATACTTATTATGAACTATATACCAATTCAGGTACATTAAGTTCGTTTGTTATTTGTTTTCAACGAAAAAGTAAGTCTTGTATCTACCTAATTATCACAATATACCTCGTCGGGGAAAACCGTGTACTTTTATTGGGTTTATTTCATATGTGCTTTCGTCGTTGATATTTATCAATTCACGACCTTTTCGATCACTACATACATGAACAGAAGTTGCCAAAACATATTTCTGATTATATATGGGCCTGAAAACCGGATTCGCGTAATTTGATCCCCGTGAAAATTAAATGATAAAAATCAGCATCGCGTATATTTAGTTTGAATATAAATACTTTTAATATTTTATTTATATATATATATATATATATATATATATATATATATATATACAGAGAGAGAGAGAGAGAAAGAGAGAGAGAGAGAGAGAGAGAGAGATAATACACTCAACGCCCTGTGATTATATGTTTGCACAATTTTAGCGACAAACCCAATGACACTTAAGATATATGCAACTTTGCATTGATCATAAAAAAAGTGAAGGTAATTTTGACCCATATATCGTTAATATCTCAATATGCCGGGCTATTATACTCAAAGATTATCCTCGTTAGATATAAGATTAACCATCGCAAATGTAAATCATTCACTTAGCGTATTTTTATTATCTGTTTCTCTTATAAAGATGTTATATCGGGTGCCCTTATTGAAAGCGACATTATCGCACGACCTTGGGAGCGATATACAACAGTTATCGTCGCAGCAATCTTGGCGCCAAACCAGACCGTTTGTATTGGAGACCTGCCGTGGTTTGATAAGACGGGTTGAATGTTTTGCCGCCAGTTAATAAACATTGGTATATCCTTGCGATAGGCTGACGTATCGCACCACGCCTCGGTGTTGATTTATACTTTGTGTACACTAATGATTTCACGGTTAGGTGGTGCTCAAGTAAAACGTTTTTATATATAGGCCATATATAGCGTATGGCGTGCAATTTAACGGCCAACTCGTTAATATTTCGACTTTGTATGAACTAATTAATGACTTCACGGTTAGTTTGTGCTAAACGCAATGTTTTATTTCTGTTTTGAGTTTTAGAATCTTGTCTAGTTTTTTTTCTGGTGTTTGTATTCGAGTATACAGGGTTACAT
Source organism: Sipunculus nudus (assembly GCA_026874595.1). Classification (NCBI taxonomy): domain Eukaryota; kingdom Metazoa; phylum Annelida; class Sipuncula; order Golfingiida; family Sipunculidae; genus Sipunculus; species Sipunculus nudus. The sequence goes on from CM049313.1 coordinate 63,144,949, forward strand.
CATTGGAACACGTAACGTCATATATTTAGGATATTAAGGGGACAATATTTCTGTTCCATCCAAGTTTTATACTTAATAACTTTATCGCACATTCAATTTTTTCAACTATATTGTGAAATGTAACTGAGATATATTAACCAGAAACAAACACCGAAACACGAAAAACAATGAAACTACATGCTCGCATAGTAGTCATTTTCAACAATAACAAAGCATAGCGAAATTAAAAACAAGAAGCCGCAGACCACATATACAACTCCTTATAAAACACCGGTGTATGCTTTATTCCATGGGTCAATCACAGCTGAGCTTTGCTTATTAGAAAAAGGCGGTCCCCATTACCAGTGAATGGCTTTTGCTCTCGACCGGAATTAATATGTTGCCTTGTCTCACAATGGAAAAGATTGATTAGATAATATAATATGGTGACAGAGAATATCTTAGAAATTTTGCCCTGACCAATTTCACCTGAATCAGTATATATTTTTTTTTTCATAAAGATAACAGACTGACCAACCAAATAACCAGCCAACCAACGAACCAAAATGACCATCCAACAACGACAACTCTCCAAATATATACAAACTATATTTCAGCTTAATTAATTTGTACGAAATAGACCACTTCCATTTGATAGAGAATCCAAAAAGGTTTGACGAAAGAAACCGATTTGAAAAAAAAAACGTAATGTAAACAGTTTAAAAACAATTTAGGTTCTGATTTTGTTAAATTGTGACATTTGTTTGTGCTGCTATCATGCTACGGAGAAACACTGTTTAAGCTGCATCTGGAAAAGTGAATGTATATAATAAACTTTTTATGCGATTATAATTTTAGACCGGGTTCAGTATCCTGTCATTGTAAGACAAGGATGCATTTCTCTAAAGATGGGTAGAAAAAGAGAGAAACATGCATGTAGAACAATGTCCTACGCTAAACTTGATGAATCAGTTGTTTTGCTAATATTTCATAGACATACCTGATCAGTTATACATGTGATAAAATGTGAGTCACGTGATTTTTTTCCAGTGACGATAGTAACGTGATAATATGTTTTGCAAAGATGGTAGTCACGTGATGTTTTGTTTTGCTGAGACATCAGTTAAACCAGGTGAGTCACGTGATAGAATGTAGGTGATTCAGACCAGGAAACATGACTAATATTAAGAACCTGACTAAAAGTAACTGGTCTGTTGTCATTATTGTGGCGCCGCAAGCTGGGGTCATGACCAATAAATGGCGGTGTTTACGACCGGCGTCGAAACCAGAGCAGGAAGTATTCCCGCGTAAAACAAATAAACTTCCGGAAAAATTAACTCAGCAAGGGGTTGTAGAGCTATGGCTGTATTTATGGATGCTTTTGCTCATCAGCTCAAAAGGAACTGTTAAAACAACAAGTTCGTTGGTAAACTCGCTGATGAAAAACCTATGGCCCCCTGCTGCATATATATTTACCTTACGGAGCTGCACCTGCTGTTAAAATCAGGATTACCAACAATTCCAAGAAGTATTTTCTCATTAACGTTCCAGCCTCCTGTTTCCTTGTGCAGTTTCTAATATAAGAGCACATTCTGATCTTAATATATGAATTATATGGTAGGATTATATGCGATTACCGATCATATCGAAGAGTAAATCAATTTTGTATGGGATTATTGTAGTTAGATGCCGAACGGCCTGCATCTTAGGAGAACAGACAATATACTATGGCCTGACGATGTACGATTTACTTTCTGTTAACTGGGTTTTTTTTTGGTGTTTTTTTTTTTGTTTTTTTTTTTTACGGAGTATGGTTTTGCCAGAAGGGAGTTTTATATAATTTGGCTGGGTTTCGTACAGAAACCAAGAGATGGAAATCGTGAGAGAAACTGGCGTGAGTCATATATACGCCTGTCTGTTGTATATAAGTATAGCATATAAACAACCTATGAAGAACCGAACATGACAATAAAAGTATTAAAATTATGCATCCTATTCTAAATCTGAATTATAAGAATCCTGGCCTTGTAGGTTTCTTACTTACCTGTATAAATATATCTCGCCAGCTATGCAGCTTTAGGTCGCTTGTGCCGACAGCTACACATAAGCTATTTATAGCACAAACAGCTGCAGGGTCTGAAATACCAACAGCTGAACAGTGACTTGAACCATCAGCTGCTCAGGAGGTCATGCACCTACAACAACACGGGGTGTATAGTGCCAACGGCTGCAAAGGTGGTCTTGTGCCAACAGCTGCACAGCTTCTGTATAGCATTGACAGGTGCAACGGAGTCCGTAACGGCAAAATCTATTAGGCACCTACAGTTGTAGTAGGATTCCAGTAGCCGACAGCTGCAACAGTCCTAACTGCCAAAAAAACGTCAGGTGGATCTCTTACGCCGAAAACCCTGATGCCAACAGCTGGAAAGACAACTGCAGCCGAATCTCTGATTCAAACACCTGCAGCAACGCGGTAACGCTGAAACAAGTTCTTTCAGTGCGAACACATTATCACACGTGTGACAAAATTAACAAGGTCGTATCGTAAATTCCTTTCAGTGCAGACCTCTTGTAAACCGATACCTGCCTTAGAATTAATGTAACACAGGTATGTGGCGTCCTCCTAACAGCAGCGTCGCTGTTGTGGACATGCAATGTGTAAGAAGTTCCTGTCTGACCAAAGTTTCAGGAACCTAATCAAACAAAAACATTATACGATCAATCAAAACCCAGACAGAAAGCCGCCATAGAAGAATCCATGGAATCCGTTCTTCATTAACAAAAACCGAAGTGACTGTATTAATTAGTTTACCATAAGTGTCGCTTTACTCAGATACATGACGACCTGTGAGACACGGCTTTATGTGCCGTGCAGGCAGGAATGTGTGGCATCCCAGGAATGCATGATTGGCGTGCATGTTGAAGGGTGGCCCGAGGATGGACTAATCCTGGCGTCTTCAATTGGTGATTAGCTGACTACAGGTACCCTGAATCAATACAGATTCTGATAAACGTATATGTTGTGCTAGTCTGTGATATCGTGTTTTCCTTCGTCGCCTACACATGGCGGTGTTTGTCCTTATGTCTGCATCTATCAGTTTGTCCGTCTGCTTGTCACAACCCCGCCCTTATGCCCCTACTCTGTCTGTTTTTTTACATAGTGATAGTCCTAACTATGCCGCATTACAGGTGATTCTCCAGCTGTTGAAATCTTATATTTGATCAGACGGTGGTTCTCCTAATAAATAGCCAATTGCGAATGGTATTTCTCGAAAAAGGGTCCCCTACGGAAGGGGTACGGATAATGGCTGCAAATGGACATTTTGAGCACGGAGATGGCACAGATGGTTCTCCCAGTGGAGATCTGTATCGTAGGGATGGGAGATGGCACAGGTATTTCTTCTAGTTGAGCCTATTGGTGATCCTTGGCACGGATGTGGGTTAGGTGGTTCCCTTAGTTGTGCCTAGTGAAGATCCTAAGTACGGATGCGGCAAATGTGGTTCCCCTAGTTAAGCTTATTGAAATCCTAATTACGGATGTGGTACAAGTGGTTCACCTAGTTGAGATTAGTGGAGATCCTAATCACGGATTTGGCAAAGGTGGTTCACCTAATTGAGTCTATTGGAGATCCTGAGCGTGGATTTGGCACAGGTGGTTCCCCTAATTGAGTCTAGGGGAGATCCTGAGCACAGATGTGGCACAGGTGGTTCCCCTAATTGAGTCTAGTGGAGATCCTGAGCACGGATGTGGCACAGGTGGTTCCCCTAATTGAGTCTAGTGGAGATCCTGAGCACGGATGTGGCACAAGTGGTTCTCCTAATTGAGTTTAGTGGAGATCCTGAGCACGGATGCGGCACAGGTGGTTCTCCTAATTGAGTTTAGTGGAGATCCTGAGCACGGATGCGGCACAGGTGGTTCTCCTAATTGAGTCTAGTGGAGATCCTGGGCATGGATGTGGCACAGGTGGTTCCCCTGATTGAGTCTATTGGAGATCCTGAGCACTGATGTGGCACAAGTGGTTTTCCGAATTGAGTCTAGTGGAGATCCTGAGCAAGGATGTGACACAAGTGGTTGTGCTAATTGAGTTTAGTGGAGATCCTGAGCACGGATGTGGCACAGGTGGTTCCCCTAACTGAGTCTAGTGGAGATCCTGAGCACGGATGTGGCACAGGTGGTTCCCCTAATTGAGTCTAGTGGAGATCCTGAGCATGGATGTGGCACAGTGGGTTTTCTTCAAGTGGGGATTCTGATACGAGATATGTCTGTTTTGCTTCTGGGGATCTGCATAATTAAATGGGGTGTGGGTAAAGTGGAAATTGGGATTTTAAATTCTTCGGAGGTGTAGCAGATGATTAATTAGTGGAGATTGATTAGTGGAGATATTTAGCATACGTTTATAACTGTTTTTCTGAGAAGATCTTAGGAAGAGGTGGTTTCGGGAGCGGTTCTCTAATATAGGTCCTAACGGCAAGAGGTAGAGCGGATGTAGATTCTTCTAATCCTAAAGGTGCTACGGAGATGGCACGTGTTGGCATTCCTGATGCAGATCTTAAAAGAATACGATGTTTGCCCTGGTGAAAAAAAACAGACATCATGAGTAGACTAGATGGCAGAGGTATGTTACACATCGCGGATTCTTGTCATGGAAATCCCAAGAAATGATGCAGTAAAGACAATTCCCATGTTAAGCACCTTCTAAATGCATATTGTGTATTATACTGGTATGTAGAATAGCTCTCCTTTTGGTGATCCTTACCACGGAGGTGATAGTGATGGTGGTTCCCATATTGGAGTTCTTGACCGAGGAGATGGTACTGATGGTGGTTCGCCTAATGGAGAGCCTGACCACGGAGGTGGTACAGTTGGTGGTTCTCCTTATTGAGAATCTGACCACGGAGGTGGTACAGGTGGTGGTTCTCCTATTGGAGATCCTGACCACGGAGTTGGAACATATGGTGGTTTTCCTCATGACGATCTTAGTGACGGAGATGGTACTGACAGTGGTTCTCTTAATTGAGATCTTTACCACGGAGGTGTTACAGGTGGTGGTTCTCCTAATGAAGATCCTGACTATGCACGGAGGTGGACTGACGGTGGTTCTCGCAATGAACATTCTGACCACTGAGGTGGTACAAATGGTGGTTCTCTTTACACAAATCCGGTGAAAGGCGGCTGTAATGATGGTGGTTCTCCTAATATAGATCCTGACCACAGAGGTGGTACAGATGGTGGTTCTCTTGATCGAGATCCTAACCACTAGGTGGTACAGATGGTTGTTCTCCTAATTAAGATCCTGACCATGCACGGAGGTGGTCCTGACGGTGCCATGGTTTATTGCGGCGACTATATGTTGGTGGATTGATCAACACATCATCCGTTATTATTTCAATTTAATCACATGACCGTGAAGTTATATCAAATCAGTGTTAATTTGGAGTGAGAATGTGACAGGCTCTGTGCAATCGGTGTGGATAAGAATATGATGAAAGCAACTTCAACAGTTTAATCACTCACATGGCTCCTCAGGAACAGGTGCATTGATTGAACCTTACATGACAGTGGCATCTGCCGGCTGAAAGTGTTCTAGTGTAGGTTATCTTGTCTTTTCTACTGGTTGAACCTTTCACAGTGGCGGATCCGGGGGGGGGGGGGGGGGGGGGGGGGGTCCAGGGGGATTTTTCAGGAAATCCCTAGAAGTTAGAAGTTTCTACGTGCTTAAATCAAGTTTTTTTCACATAGCTTTCAGAATATATGTCACAGTGTCATTATTTCAGATTTCAAAGGAATTTTACAGGACCCTCCCTCGATCTCAATCAAATTAGAAGAATTTTTTAGGTCCAACTGTCTTATATGGTTCTCAATCATATTCTTGAACACAGTTCGCAGAATATAGATCATAATGGCCTAATTCCAGGTTTCCATTCATGGAGATTAACAAAAAATCGTGCTTTTTACCCATAGCCCCTTAATATTCGGTTCCAGCGACCTTATGTAGGGTTTCCTAGAAGATTTTACTAGGATGTAAAAACTGAATGTCATGTTAGAAGATTCTAGTCCAAACGGATGCAATTTGTGCACCGTGTGAGTTACTGGGTGCTATAAATCATGTTTTCGGCCCGACGTTAGCAAAATAAAGGTCACTATGACCTAATTGAAGGTTTTCAATGAGGTTTGTCCCAGGAACACCCTCAATATAGACCAAGAACTTTTCACGTCTAACGGTAACGGTTTGTGCCCTGCTAGCGGTCGGAATGCTTCATTTGAAGGAGGAAATGCCTAAAAAATGAGAAAAAACAAAGGTGGCGCCACCTGTCTTCAGGAACTTATGAACACTTCATGATCAATATGCATGGACAGAATCATGGCAATCAATACATTGGTTATTCAGATACTGGTGCTTTTTTTATCAATTTTAATTATTCTTAGGTGCAATGACAGGCCCCGAAAATCAGAGGTTATAGGATGCAGTGACCTAATTTTAGGTGTCCACTGTCCAGGGTGATTTTATGGACCTCCATGGATTTTCAGTTAGAAGTTTCTAGGTCAAGTGGTTACGATTTATGCCGTGTTAATGGAAGGCCAGACGGACGACGGACACAGAGTGAACGTTATAGCTCAGATAACTTTGTCAGCTGAGCTTAAAAAAAGACATTTCAGTGCTTCAGCTGAGCCCTGATTTACACAGGAACTAAACGACTCTCTGGGAAAATAGCACGTACTTATAATAGACACATAAAGACACGCTCTACACACGACCATGCATGCTTCAAAACCTGAAGAAATCATTACATATACTATTGCAATCACTTTACGAGGAATACGTTAACAATATCATTATGAAAGAAGGACCAAAACTAAAACGCCAGTGGCCCTTTATCAAAATCAAAATAACAGACGTCTGTGGAAGCAGATATTCTAAATCAACAGTATCCCATCGACCCGATGGGGATAAAGTTAACATCCCACATTTCCCAAGTTCGACCATCGAATATGCTTGTACAATGTAGGGTCCAGCAAAGAAGGAAGTATCAATAATATTGAGGCCGTACAATGTAGGACAGCTAGATTCGCCACTGGAGACTACCAACAAACAAGCAGTGTGACATCAGTGCTACAGCAGCTCCAGTGACAGTCTCTCCAGAGCCGCCGGGAAGCAGCCAGAGTAGTTATACTGTACCTGATAGTCAACAACCTAGTGGACATCCCAGCTGATGTAACTACCTGCGGAAGACATCACTAAGAAATAGAGGCCACTCCCTACGTTTCTACATACCGTACACAAGACCAATGGTGTGCAAGGCGACCTTCTTTCCCCAAACAATCAAGCTGTGGAACCAACTCCCAGTAGGTGTAGCGGAGGCATTGAGCCTGGAGAGATTCAAGACCTTCCTGTCCAAGGCCACACAACAGCAGTCCATTCAACGTATTATCTTTTTAACCTCTTTTATAGCGTTTATGTGCACTGTACATAGACTGTTCATAGAGTGCGACAAAACTAAAGTGGTATGTAGGGCCTAACCGAGGAGGAAGAAGAGGCAGCGAAAATTAATCGCTTCTATACAAGTTCTGATATTGGTGGTATGGGTAATGCGCTGCGGGAAAGAGCGTTGCTGTAGGTCCGTTCCTGCAATTTCTAATTGAATAGACATCCGTTTGCAACGGTGTGTACTCAATTTAAGTGTTGAATTAGCGTATGTCATTCATTAGATAGGGATACACAAAGAACGTTATTTGGTTGTAAACCGAAGAATGTGTACAGGTATTTGAATAGTTTATTTTTACAGGCGCATGCATTGTAAAGCGTTCGTTTAAGAAACAAAGGGTTGGTCATTTGTGCATGAACTTGTCCCGACAACTGATTCTCACGGTGCCGCCATCTGCTGACGAAGATGTACACTACGGGAAAACTGCGAATGAGATACCATATAGTTAACGAAGTAATATTCCTAAATTGGAACACTGTATCAATTAACTAACCCCCGTATCTAAAAAAAAGTCGGGACGGCGGATCTTAGATTCAGAGCATAGGCCTACATATTTTTTATCCATCTTAATTACTAGACCTTCTGTGAAGTATGGTTTATCTCGCTGTAGCCTGACTGAGCTAGCGGGGAAAAGGGTCCGTCTAAAAGTCGGAGAATCCGCGACAACATGACACAAGTTTATAATATCTCTATCAAATTATTGTGATGATGACAGTCACAGTGCAAATATATTAATATTATTATAGAAAAACTGGGATAATAATTTTGCAAACATTGATAAAAGTTCTCAGGCACTTTTTTTTAGAAATCAGTGCGGGCGGGCGATTTTTTTTTTTTTTTTTTTTTTTTACCTTTTTTGTATGTTTCTATAACAATGTCATATGATCAGCGAAAAGCATGACAATAAAATATTTTTTGCTAAATATGTTCAGGTAAAGGCACTACATAACAAAAGAAATCTCATCAAAATTGTATTATTATATCTTCTTGAAAGATGGAAGTCAAAATAAAAAATTTTGATGCGAGGGTTAAAATTGACTTGGGGTGTGCCTGAGAACTATACCTTATTTTTTGCCTAATAAAAACATAAGTTAAAACATACTTTAATACTACAATCAATACTACTTTTAAAACAAGAAAACAAAAAATTAACAATATTAATCAAATCATATTATTCTTTTATTATTTATGATAAATTAATTTATTATAATCATGATGTTTTACATTAAATGCAATGATGGTAAAGATAAAAGTAAAAGTAATAATAATAATTATTATTATTATCATTTTTATTATTATTATTACACACAGTAACATTTTAAAGTCAGCTGGTGGAGAAGGCAAGATCAATATTTCGTCTCACATATTCGGCGACACCTTAAGCTATTAATGCACAATATTAGTAATTAATCCCGTTTTTTAACAGTTGAAAAAATATAAGAGTAATATTATAAAGGTTTTCTGGCGATATTAATGTTTGTGTTCAACAACTATAAAATTCTTTTCGAAACTTCTCCGTGGAATCTCCGGCTCCCCGTGGATTTTCGGACTTTTGGACAAATCCATGAAGGAAATAGAACAGTGTGTGAAACGCGACCCCGGACCACACAAATCAATTTTCACATTTACCATTTATATAGAAAAAAAATACCCTTGTTACTGATATAAGAACAGAACAATGTCTCTAAATGTTGCAGCTTTGTAAATGACCCATTCAATGAAAGATTTAAGTATACAAAAACATGTTGGCGAAGACGGACCCCAAAAGTTTTAGTTGTTGTTCAGTTATGGAGGACCGCCTTAACTACCTCTCATAATTTACATTTATGACCCAATGAGAAAAGATTACACATGATTATTAGTTATATTAAGAGAAAGTATAATAGACCGGGCAAACTAAGGGAGATTAATTTGACAAAGAGCGCCACCGGTCATTACGGACCTGAGACTGATAGTAAATAAATATAATAAACAGCAAATATAAAAAAATAGTAATATAGCATAATTAATAGGGCTGGGTACCGGTCTGCCTCATCCGGTACAATACGTATTGCGATACCGTTAATTCGATACCGATACGTATTGACGATACGCTTCATTTCTCTTTGTATATCATTTCTTAATAAAAACTCTGTTTCTTGTTAATATATATATATATATATATATATATATATATATATATATATATATATATATATATATATATATATATATATATATATAAACGGTCAAAGCAGGCAGCGGGAAAATCAGTAGCTTCTTTAGAAGCTCGGGAGGGTACGCCTTAATGGGGTTCTTAAAGTGTTATAAACGCTCCGTCGGCCCAAAAAGTGTCCGTTAGGCGGGGTGTCCGCCCCACAGGGATGTCCGCCTGCAGCCCGGGGTTTCACTGTATCATAAAGTGAATAAGTGTGATACACACACACACACACACATATACGATATAGACGTGAGTGTACCTTGTTCCTAGCAGCAATATGTGATGTGAATATCGATTTCATTAATAAAGAGGAAAGTCAGTATCAAGTACTGACGTGTATGCGTATAAACATTTCTTATCAAGTCTTAAAAGCCAAAGCAACAAATATACAGTGCATTTAGGTTTATAAATCGTCAAGGTTATATTTAAACTTAGAGTCATATCCCTATTCGTTAGCAATCAATGTTTTACATCGATACGACCGATACAGCATGCAATGCATTTCGGTTATCGTATCGACGTCGTGTATCGATTCGTATCGATATATCGATATATTGATACAGCCCTAATTATAAATAATATTTCGCATAAACATAATACAATTATTATCTCATATTTAAACATATATGATTAAATATAATTATTGAAATTGGCTCGCTATAATCAGGGCCGGGCTCCGCGGTATTTCCGTATTTTCATATGATTCGGTCAGTAAAAGATAACAGCCGTTTGATTATGAATCGTGAAGTAGTTGTATCTGGTCGTGTAAAGATTCAAATTAAAGGCTTTCAGGATTGTCAAAAATCAAATTTTTGGAGTAAAGATGCTGATAGATAGCGCAACCACTTTATTAACCAGGAAAACAAAATTAAGTAACTCGTCCCCTGTAGCAGATATAATAATATACGTGACATTTTTTCCTAAGTTCGTGAACGTTAGTGGCTACATGTGCTGGTCCACAGCTAAAGTATACTTACATATAGCAAATTAAGCATACTTACAATTTTTCTTGCACTGCGTTAACGGTCGCGGAGAAGGGGGATGAGTGATTTAAGTACTTACGAAACTGGCTGTATGTAATACATACTCATAGATACTTTTTATTGAGACGTCGCCTGCTTTTTCATGTGAAAGCATTGTCCGTTTCTATCAACATTTTTTATAATGTAATGTACAGAAAAAAAGAAGATTCTTTTATCATGCGAGAAATATGGGCATGGGGGGGGGGAATCTCATCTGCACTGAAATCCTTACACTATGACACGCTCATATACAAATCGTGCCAAGCCGTTTTAAAATGGTGGTCATTATGGACAACACAACAAAGAATGAGTTCGCTCGGTCACAGAACCCTTAAGTCCAAGCATTCGGTGACCCTCTGTGTCAATTTTTGAAATATTAATGAGATTTTTGTTATTTTTATTATTGTGGCGGTCATTTTGTATTATGCTAGTTAATTAAAATTGCTTAACTTAGAGAAACTGTCTTGATATGGCCAGTATTAAGGTTATCAAACATCGTTTGGCGCGTCATTGGATTTCGGTTGTGACATCAGCATTAGTCCTTTATACAGAAACAAGGTGGCGCTACCCTATAGCAGCTACATTCATTACTTTAGGTAGCAAATTTTATTCATTAATAATAACTAAATACGGCACAATGTGAAAGAGTACCTACCATTAAATATTCATTTTAAGCGCCACTGGATGTCATATACTTTGCACACATACACTTCAAATGAATCCGATAGGGGTCACTAGTTGATGTGGGGGAAACGCCGCAAGAAAAACGTGCACGCGTTTATTTTTTTCACTGCTTAAATATTTTTAAATAGTACTGCCGATCATGCATTGACACTTTCCAGGCGTGCTGGGCATCAGGGGAAAAATCCAAAAAGTCAGGGTTTTCGCATCAAAGCAAAACGATACTATTATAAATGGCCCCGTTATTCTCCCTGAATCACTTCAAGTTAAAGTAAATACACCAGGCTCGATGGACATCACTACGTGGCTGAAGATGAATCAGGAATATCGGCAGTTTCAAAAGTTTATGCTCATGGCCTGGTTTGTATTCAAATCTGCGTGGTTTCAATTTCGCGGTCACAGGGCATCCGCGAATAACGCGAATTTGAAGCCACAGCAAATAAGAAGGCAACCACTGTATATGATATCATGCAGGTTAAATACACTTCCTTCACAGTGTTGCCGTTTAAAACAGGAACACATTTCATTCTATGCAAAAAAGACTTTAATAAAAGCTTTGTTTTATTTGACATTGTTAAAAAAACATCATTTAAGAAATAGAAAGTGCAGAGAATCCACGCATGTTTAAGGACATAAAGCACATTTCTACCCCCTTGGTTCCTTATGCATTGATTTGACAAGAAACCCTGCAAAAGTGTTAGACCATCCTCCTTGCAATCTTAAGGTCCAGCGTGGGCATGTAATAACAAACACAGAGTCCCCTTTCTTTAGTTTAAGTGGTCTACTGATGCTCATTGTGGCCCAGAAGCCTGACGTACGGCCTTCATCCATGGCGACGCCATTCTTGCAAAGCTGGATGCACCCTTGCTGCAGTCTTGCAGCGCTGACACATATATAGTAAACAATACAAGCGCTGCAGCTTCTGGCGGGGAGAGTCTATACTATCTAAGTTTGTACGGATCCGTACAGACCCTCAGACACGTATATGCCTTGTGAAGCGTGAGGACACCAAACAAACCCCACATATTATAATTGTTACAGATGCTTAGACTCCGTTGGGACCAAAACTTTTGCTGGATGATCTGCATTAATAAAGTATTGGCACTTACTCTGGATGAAGTCAGATATTGCTTCGTCTCCGTCTGGCCTATGGCGCTTTCCGGTTGGAACAACCAATAGGAAATAAGCATCATTGACAACACGCGATGTATGATGGGAAGGATGATAATGAAAATATGGTCCCATTCCTGGGAAAAGCCCCCCTGAATTCATCTTTTGCATAGATTGCCCACCTAATGTGCATGGGATTCCTTTTCCGGCGGTGTCCAGTTGGCATGCAACAACTGAACCCCGGCAGTTCAAAGGATAAAAAACATTTACCGGCGCACATAAAGGTGATATATCGATTTAATTTGATACATAAAAAGTTTATTTCTATTTATAAATACAAGATTGTTTCTCTATCGCACAACAAGCAGTGATAATTCATGTTATAGGTCCCTCCATGTACGGCAGGGTGAACTCTCACCGCTAGACGATCGGACTCACAGATAAATGGAGTCCGTACGTGTCGGACTAGATGCACCCTGGCCCAGGCTTGGCAGAAAGGCCGTCTATGTTGAACATGTACAATCCGGCCCGTGGTGCAACAAATGCATGAAGATCTATCTTGTAGCCACCGCCGATGTTCATAGTCACAGAATTGTATGGCACTCTATCTCTATGTCCCTTCTGGCTGACAAATACGGGACCACTGTAGTACACATGGAAGGCAATATCTGTAAAGTAGAATAAATTAATAGGTAATGTGAGCCAATGTTTAATAATTCTTGTTAAAATAAGTTAATCAAGAACATAAGAAGGAGCACCATGTTTCATTCATTTGCTGCATTAAATGCACTAGTAGTTTGTACATTAAGGAGCTCACATGCCACAAAATGATGTTCGTAATGTATATGAATCAACGCTTTGTCCTGATTTACATAACCAAGTTTAGAAATTGCGTAAGCAATATGGTTTAAAATTAAATGAGTGTTGATCTTTGGGTGCTATCAAGTGGGCGTTTTTGTTGTTGTTTTTTTTTTTTTTGGGGGGGGGGGGTAGGGTTAAGGATGAGGCTAAACATTCAGGTCAGGAGCAAAACAAAGAACAAGTGACCCAGGGGTCATGACGCTCAGCTGACCAGGAAAACATTGACAAAAGTAATTTTATCATCTGAATGTCAAATTTGAATGAAATACTTTTTCCAAACTTGACCTTTTGTATGAAATCATCCAATATTCATTGGGGTACTATGGAGCTCTGTAGCATGAAGGATATGGGTAACAGACACCTATTTTCAAGGTTTACAAGATGACTTTTCAGGGGTCTCCCAGCATGTCAAAAAATAAAATTCTAGGTCCAGTTATTATGATTTGTGCCCTGTTAACAAATCCAAATGTTTATTCTGGGGGATATTTCAAAGCCGCATAGGATGAAGGATATGGGTAACAGAGATGTAATTTCATGTGCACAAGGAGACTTTTCAGGGGCCTCCCAGCATATCAAGAAAGGAGATTCTAGGTCAAGTCATTATAATTTGTGCTCTGTTAACAGATGACCAAATCTTTATTCTGGGGAGTACTTCGGAGCCCCAGAGCATGAAGGATATGGGTAACAGGGACCTTATTTCGGGTTTCGATGTAGACCTTTTATGGGCTTCCCTGGAGGTGAGGACAGAAGATTCTAGGTCCAGTCATTATGATTTGTGCCCTGTTTACAGATGACCAAATGTTTCAAGATCACAAAAGTAGAGAAAAAAATCGTAAAAAATAAAAAAAATATAGGTGGCGCCACCAATCTCCAGAAATTGATGAAACACTCCATGATCAATATCCATGCAAAGAATCATGGTGATTAATGCATTAGTTGTTCAGATACTTGAGCTTTTGTATTAAATTTTCATTATTCTGGGGGGTACTTCAGAACCCCATAGCTCGAAGAATATAGGTCACAGTGACCTAATTTCAGGTTTACAAGGAGAATTTCCATAGACCTCCCAGGATTTCAAGTAAGAAGATTCCCGGTCTAGCGGTTACGATTTGTGCCGTGTTAACAGACAGACGCCTGGATGGCTGGACGGACGACGGACAAAAGGTGATCCCTACAGCTCAGATGACTTTCAGTCAGCTGAGCTAAAAATTGAAAAAATACAGGTGGCGCCACCAGAATGCAGAAACTGATGAAACATTTCATGATCAATATCCATGCAAAGAATCATGGTGATCAATATAATAATTGTTCAGATACTTGAGCTTTTGTATCAAATTTTCCATTATTCTGGGGGGTACTTCGGAGCCCTATAGCTCAGAGGTTATGGGTAACAGAGACCTAATTTCAAGTTTTTAAGGAAACTTTTCATGAGCCTCTCAGCATGTCAAGAGAGAAGATTCTCGGTCCAGTTGTTACGATTTGTGCCATGTTAACAGATGACCGCATCTTATGAGGTCTCAAAAATAGAGAAAAAAATTCGTAAAAATAAAAAAAATACAGGTGGCGCCACCATACTGCAGACTCTGTTGACACATTCCATGATCAATATTCATGGAAAGAATCATGGTGATCACTGCAATAGTTGTTTAGATACTTGAGCTTTTGTATCAAATTGTCCATTATTCTGAGGGATACTTCAGATGACTTACAGTCAGCTGAGCTAAAAACACTTAATGGTCAATATCCATGCAAAGAATCATGATGATCTCCGTATTAGTTGTTCAGATACTTCGGCCTTTGTATCAAATTGTCCATTATTCTGAGGGATACTTCAGAGTCCTATAGCTTGAAGGATATGGGTAACAGAGACCTAATTTCAAGTTTCCACAGGCACTCTTCATGGGCCTCCTTGCATGACAAGAATGAAGTTTCTAGGTCCAGTTGTTGCAATTTGTATCCTCTTGATAGATAACATAGGTGGCGCCACCAGTCTGCAGGAACTGATTGAACATCTCATAATCAATATATGCCAAAAATCATGACCATCAGTGATGTAGTTATTGAGATATTGAAGTTTTTGTATGAAATTTTTGACTACTCTGGGGGGGGGGTATTTTGGGGCCCCATAGATCGAAGGATATGGGTAACAGAGACCTAATTTCTGGTTTCCATGGAGACTTTTCATAGGTCTTCTAGTGTGTTGAGAATGAAGATTCTAGGTCCAGTCGTTACTATTTGTGCCATGCTAACAGATGACAGCATCCTTAAAGGTCTCAAAAATAGAGGAAAAAATCGTAAAAAATCGAACGATACAGGTGGCGCCACCAGTCTGCAGGAACAGATGACACATCTCATGATCAATAGTTTTGCCACAAATCATGACCATCATTCAAGTAGTTAATGAGATATTGAAGTTTTTGTATGAAATTTTTTACTTTTCTTGGGGGTACTTTAGGGCTCCATAGCTCGAAGAATATGGGTAACAGAGACCTAATTTCTGAGTTTCCATGGAGACTTTTCATAGGTCTCTCAGTGTGTGGAGAATGAAGATTCTAGGTCCAGTCTTTACGATTTGTGCCTTGTTAACAGATGTTTACATTTTGAAAGGTCTCAAAAATAGAGAAAAAAAAATTCGTAAAAAATCGAAAAATACAGGTGGCGCTATCAGTCTTCAGGAACTGATGGAACCTCTCATGATCAATATGTATGCCAAAAATCATGACCATCAGTCAAGTAGTTAATGAGATATTGAAGTTTTTGTATGAAATTTTGGACTTTTCTGGGGGGTACTTTGGGGCCCCATAGCTCGAAGGATATGGGTAACAGAGACCTAATTTCTGGTTTCCAAGGAGATTTTTCATGGACCTCCCAGGATGTCAAGTAAGAAGATTCCAGTTCTGGCGGTTACGATTTGTGCCTGGTTAACGGACAGACAGACGGACAGACAGACAGACAGACAGACGGACGACGGACAAAGAGTGATCGCTATAGCTCAGATGACTTTCAGTCAGCTGAGCTAAAAAATGGGATACATATTATTACCTCTCGCTCTTCTGGGCCAGCCACGATCCTGTAATATAGCAGCCAGGTCATTAATAATAATAATAATAATAATAATAACAATATAAATAATATTTAACTTGATACTACATTGATTGCAAAGTGCCAAATATTCAAATGAAAAATCATATATCTGTTTATAAGTATTCCATATTATCATGGTTTTTATAGTTATAATCTATTTAATATGATATCTGAAAACCTAAATAAACACTTGCATTACATATATTTCATTCATTTATAAACTATACTGTATCATTGTATTACGCTGATAAAAATTATGATTAGCCAGATCGCCTCCGTATATCCAGAACATTAACAATGCAGAGATGTAATATCAGAGATATAAAGAGATAAATCTGCAAAAATGATTATGATTATACGAAGCCCGGGAGACGACATGGTGAAAAATATTTACGAATTACTAATCCGTGCACACGAATTACTAGGTGTGAAAAATATATTTGCAAGGTGGAAAAAATATTTATTAATTCGTGCTCACGAATTACTAATCTGTGCGCACGAAATAGTAACCAATGAGAACAGCTCTCCTATGTCGCTGGCTCATTCGTGCGCACGAATGACTAGCCAATGAGAAGCAAGCAATCATCGACTCAGTCTAGGCACAGGCTGGCAGAATTAGCGGGCACACATGGTTGTCAAAATGGAGCCCAGCGCCTTCCGACAGTTCCGTGACTTCCTACCTTGGAAAATTCGAAACGCTGTATATTGAAAATAGAAAGGGCTATAAGCGATACTTAAAGAATATAAACATATAACTCACAGACCCAGTTGCCGTGCATGGTGGAAAATTTCTGATGCTTTCTCTGGTAAAAAAAACAACAACCTACATTATCATTGTTTGGGCATAATGGAAACATAATAATAGACAAAGCCGATCAGGCTGAAATTTTTTTACAATTATTTTGCTTCACAAAGTAACTACAGTTACAGTTCTCAATCACCATTTGACGATGATGCTAAATTGCAAATTACACATAAACTAGGTGAAATGAACTTCAAAGAAACTAAGGTATCTCATGTTATATTTGGGATTAGCTTTCCTGACAGGAACACATAAACATGGTATGTTTGAAAGCCAATAAGCGTTTGGAATTTTTTTTTAAATTATAAATTCCATTTCTCTGTGAAAGTTTTAGATCGTGTGTTTTAATATTTAACAATTGTTCTGTCAGACAGTCATACCAACTGGAGAGTATACAACGGAAAGCATGTTTAACATGTACTGGAGCGCTCTCGACTTCCACTACTGGAGCTATGGTAAAAGAGCTATATAATGGTCAAGTATAAAAATAAGAAGAGAGCTGGCTAAACAATCCACTTTGAAATGATTAACGGACTAGCTCAAGATCATCTGATAATATATTAACTCAAACTCTGTCTCATGCTCAGCCCTATACAGTCCGCGCAAATCGCATTTGCTAAAGATACCGATGTTCACACGGAAAGACTGTCGCTTTTCTTTCCTTCCTATTTTCTTTTTTTTTTTTTTTTTATTTCAATAGCCTGCAAACTTTGGAACAGTTTCCAATAATTTAGTCTACTTCAATCGATTCCTCTAAGGAAAATGTTCGTGACTATTTAAACCCTGCCTCTAGAGAAATATACAGTTATTATTGTGACAATCATCGTCAACATAAAATTATCCATACTTGGTTACGACTAGGTGCGAGTTACTTAAATCAATACCTATTTTCAATTAGAAAGACTGATGGTTTTAATCTAATTGATAAGCTCGATTTAGACTGAGACGTTTATTGTTATTGTATTACGCCTACCAGTAATAATATATGTAAGTATCTATATATGTGGAATGTCAATCTGTATTTGCGTATATTATGTATATATATATATATATATATATATATATATCATTGTGTGTGAATATATGTGCACTTTTCCAATCTGATCATTTACATATACATATATACATTCGTTAATTTTTCACTTTCCTTTAATTTATATGCAGGAAAGCAGTTGCATTAGCTTTATCGGCTACTTTGTTATCCTATTGAAATAAATATTTTTCCATCTTGGAAATATATTTTTCACACCTAGTTATTCGTGCGCACGGATTAGTAATTCGTGCGCACGAATTAATAAATATATTTCATGATGTCGTCTCCCGGGATCCGTATGATTATCGATAAATTAAAACTTGCAATATACTATACAATATTATAGAAAATAAATGCAGATTTCTCCAAACAAACACCTTTTATTATATTGGTATGCTAGAGTTAAGGTGGCAGGACTGGTCCCCCCCCCCACTTGACCTGACTTTGTTTCAGTTTTTCCTTTGCATGGAACAATATAATGCTTTAATACCCCCTAAAGTATACATTTTCTGAAAGCTAAGAAAATTCTCTATAGTTTCGTGATAATAAACTTTGTTTCCAAGGAACAGGTTTGAATTTGTACGAATTTTAATTTAATTTTAATTTTTAACAAAAAATCGTTTATTTCAGCACAACTAAAGCAGATACAGAAAATCTTCTTAAATAAATCGGGAATTTAGATAATAATCCCCAAGCGTTTTTTTTTTGTTTGGTGAGTTAAGTTTAAAAATTACGATTTTACAGAGTATTAAATTTTGAAATCTTCGCAAATCATTTCATTTTTTACTTTTATCTTAATAAAATCCTTCAAACTTAGTATAGGCGTAAAATGAAAAAACGTTTTTTAGAAGACACATTAACAATTATATATTTCAAAGATGGTATGTTTCGGACAAGTGATTACTGAGAAATAACGCTCTAAAGATAAGGTGTTCAGGTGAAATGATGTTTCGAGAAAACGGCCAAAAACTATATTCGTAGAGATCATTCGTCCTACACGCGTAACTAACCACAACTACATGTTGACAGTCACATGAATTTGGTCAAGACGGTGGTTCTTATCAAACCATGCTATAATAACATGGATTAATTGACTATGTTGCTTTAAAAACGTATTAAAACGATAAAAGTTTGTCCTGTCACACCAGCGACTTGTCAAACACCACGTGCATGGACTTTAGTAGGCGGAGCTTACAGTTTTGGCCGAGTGCCAAGGTGCGCTGAGCACTCGACAACCGGGACCCGCGGCTGAGCAGGTGCGTAGCCCGGCCTAATAGGTAACCGCGTGTTTACACAGGAACAAGGGGAGCGGGATCTATGGTCATTCAAGGAGAACGAAGATTGATTTACTTATCACGGTTTACATACATTATAGGTATTTGGGAGTTGACAATAGAGACGAGTTTATAACGATCATACATATCTCGTATAAAATAAATTATATATTTACCGACTACCGAGCGCCAACATCCGTGTCATGGAGAGTGCCTCGTATTAGTTATTATAATAAGTTGTACAATCCCTGTAAAATAAATAAAGTTTATATTTAAATCTCGCATACACATACAAGTCATATGTGAAATCTGGTCTTACTGTGTATTGGAGGGAAGTACAACAGCAGCTGGCAATAGCGGGTTTAGTTGATAATTAACACTGCCAAAATCGATAGGTGTTGGCTTCCGGTTTTCCTTCATGCATAAACGTAGAGATGCCGTCATCTGACGATTCATCGTCGCTGGCCATAAGTTTGATCGCGGAAGTAGGTTTGGCCCACTGAAAATTCTTGATATCATTCAACTGCTGCAGTTTTTTAAGTGGCATTCGGGATTTGCAGCGTCGGCCCCTCGTGGTTTCGTTTGGTATTGGCGTAATATTTATTTGTTGCGGTGTTGACAGTATGAATATCATAGACGTTATGGGTGGGATATGAAGCAGCTTATTATAAAGTAATTTTACGTATCTGTCGATAGGCTCAGGATATAGCAGAAATAACATGATGTAAAGTGAAAATTTGTGTTTCGGCGTAACATACCCGACAAAGACAGAAAGGCCAATGGCACTAACAGATCATTCACAAGGACGGGTTTGTTTGCACACTAATTAGCTAGGGTTAGGGTTGCTCTCCAACGCTTATCAGTTGTATGCTCAGCTAATTAGATTTGGCAATCAAACGTCGACCGTCAGTACTTGCCACCTCATGCACGGTGGTACTTGGCAATGCATTAATTAAACTCTTGCACCTCGCGATTGGCTGACTGACCCAGGTGAGGGCTGGGGGCAGAGTGATTGACAGGCCTGTGGCAGGGCTGGAGTTAGTTTACAAACACCCTGTCAACACATCTTGGTGTTTACTGAATAGAAATCCCCCTTTTCCACAAAATGCAACCGGCGACCCAAAATGTGCTCAGCTGCATTAGATCCGCCCAGTATTCAATATTACGTATGCCTTTTATTAAAAAAACACAAATTTTTAGGATTTTGACCAGTCCTGCTACCTTAAACAGATTGTTTTTTAATGCCAGTACAAATAGTACCTGCAATTGTTTCTCCATTTCCTGTTCCGATTCATGCATGCCCCTGCTTCCGCAAAAGCTCAGCACAACAAACACCCAGATTAGTCAAAGCTTCATTTTGCCTTCAAACAATAAAACAAAAACAGAATGTAAGAAATCACATCGCTCTGTAATGGATATATTTATGAATGATCATTCGATTACTGATCCATTGTTCATGTGTGATGAACTCCTAGAATGTTTATTCAATTCTATGCTTTTCGGAATTTACTGTATAATATTTACAGGATGATGGTGTCTATGCAAATTAGTGAATTTCGAGAAAACTATTCAAACATCAAAGCCGATGATATCATTTTCAGAGCATATAATCTGATGAAAGATTATGACCCAGGGCTTATTTTGATTTAAGTGTTTTTTGTTTGAGGCGATTCCTTTACACGAAGTTGTAAACAAAACGGTTTTGAAAACTGCTAAAAAAATAACATTTTAATAAAAACATAATTATCCTTTTTTTAATTTAAAAAAGTTACTTTAATGAATTTTTTAGCAACCTTTTTCGTTTTTAACATAACGTTGACATTACCATCAATGATGACCTTCATATTATTCGTTTTACAATGGAAAACTTTTTTTAATTAATTCCCTCGAAATGTCTATCCATTTTTCACTATATACTAGAGACGGCATTCACTACAAGGAAGACCGTTGTGTACCAGTGTATCTGCATCAGTGGCTGCTATCCCAAGGTCAGACGGATACTTCCCACTAGGATGCCCAGATATGATAAACTTTGAAAAAGATACTTTACAGTTTCAGGAAAAAATTTAGCCCCTTACCCCTACCTTACACATGGATGTGGTTACCGTCACCGGAATAAATCAAAAGAAGAGTTCATTCTTAGATAGGTTGTATTTTCAAGGTGCGCAGATACTTTGATATTTTAACAGAAGTTACTCATCTTCCTGCAGCTACAAGATACTTCATCGGCAACATTGTTTACAAGGTGTTGTGGTTCATATATGGTGATGCAGTGGCTATATCACGTGACCAAGTACGTAAGTATTTTATTTGTAACAGCTATATGTCTAAGTGGCTTATCTATTTCAGCTTCAGGACATAAAGTCCCTGTTACGCTTTTTTTCAAGAGACATCGTTTATTATAACTAACATGTCGAATGACAAAAACGGGATCTTATCAGTTTCTGGTGGAGGTTTTTAAGATGGAGCGATCATATAATGGAAGCAGATGTATAAGTCGAAGAGAAGGAGAAAATCATGAAAGGGTCACCAATTGTATCAAGACTAGTAGACAATTGATCTAGGCTGCGATTGTATTGACTCCTTAAATTTATAAACACGATGCAAAACAAATGACGACGATTTCTGCTCGTTCTGATAGGTCCCACTGCAGGAACCCTTTACGGACATTAGTGAATATAACTGCTAATACAATAGCTAGCGTGTTATTTTTATAAAATAAGCGTATATACCTGACTCGGTAGGCTATGCTATAATTACGTTTGAGTCAAGAGATATACTTATGTTTTAAATAAGTCACATTTTATATTTGCCCCTGAAATATGTCTGTAAGGATAACATGCAGGGTGTATCTGATATCATTTATACAACGTTGAATCCCTGATATATACGGGTGTATATGATTCATCTGTAGGTCAAATTTTATTCTTGGTTATTATTTATATACATCATTCTAGAATTCATGCTCATCGTTTGGAGAATGTAAGACAGGGCACAAATAATACATATAGTGTGAGGTGGTGGCTAAAAGAATAATTCTTGAGACTAGAGACGGCAATCAATCCCGGGAAGAACGGTAATGTACCGTTTCTTAATGAGTGGTCGACTATCGCAGCAACAGATAACCCGGATTTCCATGATATAAAATTTAGAACAGGATATTTTATTTGGAGGCGGTTATATCTCTTTCAGAAAAAAAAAATCAAAAGAAGAGTTCAAATAGAGCGCAAATACTTACTTTGATATTAAATGAGGTTCCTCTTGTTCCTCTGTTCCTCTAGCTACAAGAGCGCACAATCGGCTACAGCGCTAACTAGATGTTGTGGTTCATATATGTGGTGCCCTGGACATACCACGTGACAAATCTGATATTTGATTGACATAAGCTATATGTCTACGAGGTTAAATGCATTTCGGCTCATCTATTTTGGCTCCAGGACGTAAGCTTCCTGTTAAGGTTATTTTATAGAGACTTTGTTTTTTACACCGCAACATGTCGAATGAAAAGAAAAACCAAATTAAATCCTGGTGCAGGTTTTAAGATGGATTGATAGTATATTGGAAGCAGAAATGAAATTACACAGAGAGGCCGAAAATAAAAAAAAGGTAAACAGATAATGTTGGTATATAGAGTATATAGTATACAATTGAACAAGGCTGTGACTGAACGGACTTCGTAAATTTATACCAACATTAATATTGTGCTGAAACAAAGATAAGTTTTATTTTCAGAAGCGGATCCGGGAGGGGGGATTCAGGGGGCCGGATTCCCCCTTTTCAGCCGGCGAAATGCCTTTTGTTCGGCCTAGACCCCCCCCCCCCCCCCCCCGGACCTAGGGGCCTTTTTTTAGGTCTTGTCATTAGTCCTTAAGGGTTGAACTCCTCCTTTCCCTAAATCCTGGATCCGCTCCTGATTGTGCAATAGAAAATTTCCTTTGAAGAAGCTCTCCTTATATAATCGTCAATGGACAAATACAATTTGTAAGTTGGACTGATAAAAGACAGCATCAAAACTGTAAAGTGACGACATATATCGCGGCGCAGATATATTTGGCGGACACGTTATAGAAAACGAGATGGCAAATTCTACTCGATCGAATAGCTACCACTGGACACCGTTTACGGACATAAGTGAATATGAATAAGTAAATAAAAGCTGCGGGTTTTTTTTCTAATAAAGTTAGCTGACCTTGCTCAGTAGGATTTGCAGTAATTACGTTTGAGTAAATTAAGCGGATTACAAATGTACAAATGAAATCATATTTTGTATTAACACTTAACAGTATTTCTACAAAGCTAATTTGCAGAGTCTTTGTGGATGATAGTAACCCCAGAAATAAAAATTTATAAAACCCACTGAAAACAAAAATCGCTGTAAAAAATAAACATAAATCCATCATTAACCTATGCTGAAAATAAGGTAATGAATATCAAGGAGATGCTGTTCTGGGACTGGTATATTGGCTGTTACTTGTTGCTATGTTGACGTAGCACAACCCATGGTTAAAAAGTATCAAGTAAAGAAACTGCTCGTTTCAGGCGCTACTGGAAGAGGCATAAAGGCCCAAGGGAACAGCGGGAGGTTATATTCATGACAGAGAGTGGTGCTGATATTTATGATGTACAGTGTCAGTCATGTCGATGACAAAGAGTGGTGCTCATATTGATAATGTAGCGTGCCAGTCATGTCGATGACAGTGACGGTGGTGTTGATGAAAGAAAACGACGGCACTTTAAATGATGTACAATAACGGTGTTTTTAATATCAGACGGTGATGATGATGTTAATCAAGAAAAGATACTAAAGACGGACAGTGTCAATGATGTCCATCATAGTCCATCATGAAGATAATGTTGATGAAAAACTGACGGTGATATAAATGACAAACAGTGCCAGTGATGCAGATGACAGACGGTGATGGTGATGCTGTTGATGAGGGAGAGTGACGTCGATGTTACTCACATACAGTGACTGTGATGTCGATGGAAGAACAAAAAGATAATGTTGATTTTTTATAACGAGGGCGATATTAATTATATACAGTGACAGTGCTTTCGATGAGAAACAATGATGCTAATGTTGATGGGGCAGTGACTGCAATATAAATGACATCCAGAGACAGTACTTTCGGTGACAGACGTTGATACTTATGCTGATGGGGGCAGTGACGCCGATAATAATGTCATACAGTGACAGAACCTTCGATGACAGAGTGTGATGACAAACAAAATTGTTGGTTGGGCATTAACATCGATATTAATGACATCCGGTGACAGTATTTTCGATAACAGACAATGATGCTAATGTTGGTGTTGCAGTGACGGCGATATCAATGACATGCAGTGACACTGCTTTCGATGACAGACGTTGATACTTATGTTGATGGGAGCAGTGACGCCGATAATAATGTCATACAGTGACAGTACCTTCGATGACAGAATGTGATGACAAACAAAATTGTTGGTTGGGCAGTAACATTGATATAAATGACATACAGTGACAGTGCTGTCGATGAAAGTCGTCGTTGATTCATTCATGATGAACAGCGCAAGTTGTTGAAGAACAGTAAAGGGAAGCCTGAGAAAAGATAGTGATTATGAAGTTGCTAAAGAACAGTGATTGTTTGGTTGATGATAATCGGTGTGTATATTGATAATGACAAACATTGATTACGAGGTTAATGCAGGGCAGCGATATGGAGGATATGTGATTTTATTTCGGTGTTGAGTGTTGCCTAACTTTCTGTAAACTGATGGAAATATACACGTGTCTGTGTGATGATGGCATTTTTAAAATGCTTTGCTGGAATGTAGGATGCGCGTTTTTTTTTTTCTTTTTGTTTACCACACTTTGGTGACTGCTATTTTCAAAATGCTGAAATGGACAAAAGCCCGCATAATTTGTTATATATATAGGTGACGTCACAGATTGTGGATCTGATTTTACGATCTTCCATTTCCCAACTATAAATAAAAACATCTTGTACCTATTACAGTAAATACATCTGTTGTGTGTCATTATTTGTAGTAACCATCACTTGACAACTAAATACAAAGTTACCATCATATCCACTTACTGCCTAAACGGGATTCAAATATTACTAATAAGATCAGGGCATGTTGTGTTACATGACACATAAAATGAAACAATCTAAGAGTAACTATTTAGTACCGGGAATAAACAGTGCCTTTTCATTCTGTATATCAAAGCAGTACTATAAAGGGCGCTTTTTATATCCACTGTAACACATGGGTTTCTGTTTCTTTTCCGCGAATTTAAAATATGGTAACAGTCGTATTTACAAGATAGACATCTCGAGCATTGGTGCCTGGGGATATTCGATGAACAACTCCGCCGTTGCAATATACACGGCGTTTATATATATATATATATATATATATATATATATATATATATATATATATATATATATATATATGTTTTTATTTGAGACACTATCATTAGTCTATATTCTGATGAGTATTATGGCCTCGCTTGACAAGCGGTGCCCTGGCTATAGTGATCACCGTGTCAGTCCGTCCTTCCGTCCTCCCGCCAGTGACTCTTTTTTACGAGCTCGATTTCTCAACATGCTCCAGACTCCAGACCTCTCGAATTATAGACCTATCAGGTCTGTTCCAATATGGCCGCCACAGCACAATCGGTGAATTTATTTCGCGTGCAATATCTCAACAACAACATGCTTGATATTTCTCAAGGATGATTGGTACCTATGAATGCTCTAGACCTTTCGAATTACATCCCCTATCAGAATTCAAATATGGCCGCCACAGCATAATCGGTGCATCGATCTTCGTCGAAAATCAATAAAAAAATATTTCTTTGAACGATGCTTTGGTGGCTCTAAGAATGAAAACTTCTGGAAAACTATTAGACCCTACTTGAATAACAAAGGACACAAATCTTATCTAGATCTTATGGTGGAGGACGGTAATTATATTATGTTGCGAATGTTATGAATGAACATTATGCGAATATTGCCAATAGTATTGGTAAAGACCAAAATCCGCCTGATTTTATCTAATTGGATACTTTTTATTTTGTAAATTATTCTCTTGAACATTATACTGCAAAAAGTCATCCTAGTATAAACACTATAGTAAATGAACTAAATTTGACTTTAGCTCTGAACACATCGATGTTTCAGTTGTAGATAAAGCTATAAAAAACCTTGACACTAGTAAGGCTACTGGCTGCGATGGAATTACGGCTAAAATACACACTATTGCACGACCTGTAATCTCACTTTACCTAACAAATATCTTTAATAAAATTGTATCTACCTGTTTTTTTCCTGATCAGTGTAAAATAGCAGATGTCAGACCTATGTTTTAAAAGGCTGACACTCTATTGAAAAAAAAGCTAAAGACCTGTTGGTGTTTTTACTACCTTATAAAAATTATTTGAGAGATTGTTAGAACACCAATTGCAGACTTTCTTAACCAATATTATTTACCCTAGTGTATCTGCATTTAGGACTTTCCATAGTTGCGAGTCGGTGCTGTTTAAGTTGACTGAGGATATACGGTCTATCTTGGAGTCTGGCCTTAAATGTGGTCTTATTATGATGGGTCTATCAAAGGCCTTTGACTGTATACCACATCATCTTTTGTTTAGTTAACTGGACTTGTGTGGCATCTCTAAATCTGTTTAAACTTTGCTAGCCGGTTATCTGATCCATAGAAACAAAGGGTCAGATTGCGTTCTCATACGAGTAACTGGGTTAAAATTACAAAGGGTGTTCCCCAGGGGGTCTGTCCTAGGGCCTATAGTCTTTAATATCTTTTTAAATGATCCGTTCGCAAGTCTGGGAAAAACTGAGATATATACTTATGCTGATGATAATACTTTGTTAGCAGTTGGTAAGGATGCAGCCTCAGTAAAAAGTCTTTTGACCCAGGACTCGTGTAGTGCTATAACTTGGTTCAAAAATAAACTCGTGGAGGCTAACCCTTTTAAGTTTAGTTTCATGCTTATGGGAAAATATATTTCTCCAGATGCATGGTGAATCAATGAATATTAATGATGTCAATATCCCATGATACTATACTCCAAACGGCTTGGAGTGACAATAAATTTCAAGCAAAATTTTGACAAGCATATTAGAGAACTCTCAGCAAAAGCGGGAGCTCAACTTGATGCATCACTAAAATGAAAAGATTTTTAGACGATTTTTAGTCTAAATTTCTTGTGGTTAAAACTTACATATATCATCTCACTTTAGGTATTGCCCTATCATTTGGCATTTTGTTGCAGAGGCAATTAAAACAAGTTGGAGGGCATCCAAAAAAAGACAACAATACTTTTCACTACTTTGATCTAATCTTATTTCTCTCGATACAGATAGACAAAAACAAATATTAATTGAGGTCTTCAAAGTAATTCATAATCTAAGTCCAGTGTATCTTAACAAGTACTTTACCACACCTGTTACTGGGCGCGCCACCAGACTAGCTATAGCTATGGATTGGCAGTGCCGGTAACAAATAGTGTTACGTATGGTACCCACTCGCTTATACATCTTGATACTATGCTATGGAATTCTCTACCAATAGACCATAAAAATGCAGAGTCCCTTAGAGCCTTTAAAATAATGTTATCGTACTGGAAAGGGGTATAATGCAGTTGTAATCTGTTCAATTTCATGTAGTCAAATTCGACATCCTTTTTGGCCGTATGTCTTTTCCAATTTATGTCACTTCATACCTTATTGTGTTTTTTTTTCAATATGAACTTGTCGCTGTAATTTATAAGATTCTAATGTAAGTTATTCGCATTCATACAACTTCATGCTTAATCTTGATCCTTAAAACTGATCAGACTTGTGATATTTATTTTATGTATGTAAACGTATTTTATAATTATTTTAATATCTTAAACTATTTAACTTTAATTTATGTATAATTGGAGTGTGGTCGGTCATAATAGCCTATGGTTAATGTTGTCTTTGTTTTTCAAAACCGAAATGAAAAAAATATTTGTATTGTATTGTATTCTATCGCGCACGACATGATCCAAGTGGCATATCCAGGATTTGAAAATAGAGGGGGCACAGCCCTAAAGTCGAGAAGGGGGCCGTCCTGCGTCTTTTAGACATGTCATACATATATATATATATATATATATATATATATATATATATATATATATATATATATATATATATACCCTAAAAATCTTTTTTTTTCAGATTATACTGAAGTGGCACAAAGCCTTATTAGTAGGAAGTAAGCATACTTAAACTTGTTTGAACAAACTACGTGGCTGTAAAATTGTCTCCAACTAAACATTTCAAATATTGTTAATTCGTGCATTATAAGAATGGTTATTATTAGTAGTTTTGTAAGGTATCCAATTCAAGTTGTTAATTATGTAAACCGTCGGGCCCTCATATATATAATGCATTATTTGAACAACACCAAAAAAAACATGCATCAATAAGTGTAGTGTTCTAAGGTAATTGTAATTAAGAAGATGACGGTAAGCACACATGTAAAAGAGCTGAAATGGTCAACTATTATATGTCACTGAATTTTTCAAAGGTTACTACATCTATTTTTCATGTGAAGTTTCTGATAATGAATTTAATAATATAGGTCTTTCATAGATAAATTATTTTTTGCAGCAATTCAGTTCGAACTGGAGCCAGTTGGAGTTCAAAGTAATAAAGATATTCTGACCTGAGGTAATTAAAGTACATAAACAAAAACAATATTAGAAGTAAAAAATGCTCATTGACTGTTGTTTGCATGCCATTTTCAGTTTTATATTATTATTGTGAATGCAGCTTTCAAACCTCAAGCATGGCCATGCAGCGCTCCAATGACAGTAACTGGGTATTTAGAGGTGATTTTAATTACCCCGGAAACAAGAAACCGGAAGCTTTTCTATAGTCTCTTGGTGTCCAAGGGTAATTTTTTGAAAATGTGGCATAGCAAGCATCTTGTGAAAGTACAAATAACTTGCATTGGTTGTTTAACAGTTTCAGGCCATCCACCATGATGTTATAGAATAATCATAGGGTTTGGAGACTTTACTTCTCACACAAACAAAAAAGAAAAGAGAGATAGTACATAAAGTGAGAGAAATGTGTATGTATATAATCCCTTTACTGTTTAGATTTGTTTTTTTTTTTTAGAAATTTTCAAAGTCTGACACTCTTTACATTTACATTACAGAAGATATGTTGCTAAGCTTTTGTTCTACCTTAACAAAATTTCAACAAATAAAACAAGATTAGTTTCTCTTAGGTCAATAGGAACCTTTAAGAACTGATAATAAATATACATAATTATATCATATATTATCTATATTTACATTTCAGACAATATCATACTAAGCTTTTGTTCTTTCTTTTCACAGTAGGACTAACATTATCACACTCGTGCTTATAGAAACATGAAAATATTTATTTACGTTTATGCCATATTTCATCTAAGTGTGTGTATACTTAACTAATCGAACATAAAATAAATGTGAGTTAACAAACATAACACTTGCCAGTAGTTGACTGGCATAAGTGTAAGCAGAATCACAGAGAACCACCTTCTCATTACGCTCCCGCGGCAGCGGAAATCTTGTGCTTCTAAAGATGCAACTGATTTTCACGCTGCCAGCTTTGACCGTTTATGATATATTTAGACACCAGGTGGCGGTTTGTTGTCCGCTGAAAAAAACGTGCGTATGGTGTGACAAGCAGCCAACCAGATGCCAATAAACAAACACTCTTCAGGCATCCTGGCTCCGCCCATAGCTGCGCTTCAAGCGCCGCTTGATAACGGTTAACGGTCGAATTTTAATTGCTCCCTCTGTATTCTCGCATCATCGATCGATTCGATTATGACATTATGACTGTGTTAGCGTAGCGTTGTATCTGTTGTCTGCAGAACTGAAACCAGCCAGCGAGGTGTGCACGCAGCCTTTGTTTTAACGTTTCGATGAATTACAACTCACCGGCCGGGCATCCTGTGTACCCAAGGCCCTAAGCAAACCACGTCTGGGGCAATTCTCTTTCAGCCTGTGGGCTTTTCAAACGGTAACCGGGGCGATGAGCTGTCACTGAAACGAAATGAACATGATTCGCTACGTTTATTCATCGCCTGGCCGTGTCTTCCAGCACAAGGTCTCATCTGATTGGACAAAAATCCAGTGCTCCCCTCTGGTGTAGCAATTCAGGATACGAGGTCATAACAAACAGCGCTTACGATATAGGGAATAGGCCTATAGTTATAGCGCTGTGAAAAAAGCGTATCTTCTCATTTGCTTTTGTGTTAAAGAACGTCATGGATACATATCTCTATACTGTTTTTGATGCAATGTGCCATATTCATTACAGACATCGGCCAAAGCCAATAGCCCCTTCACAGAGGGTGAAAGCAGGACGACCTCATCCACGTTCATTATGTGATTATATTTTACATTACTTATACAGCATCCAATTGCTTTATTATTAAGATCAACACATAAGTCATGTATATAAATTTATACTGAATAACAAAGGCGAAAGTATCCCACCTTGCCTGACTCCGTTTGTGACCTTTAATATTTTAGAATCTGTAAAATAGCAATCTAATAATAAAAATTGGAATGCTTGGTCATACCAGCTTGTTTAACAGATTGGTATATGATTATCTGTCAAAGGCCGCTTTAGTGTAAAGGGATAAAACACATATATTAGAACCCATATTAGTTTAACAGCTTAAATAATCCTTAAGAGGGTAAATCCAGAGCTCTGTGCCAAGTGCTTCCTTAACTGATTATCAGTGTTGTACAGATAATCAACCACGCTAGAATACAGTAACATTTCAAGTAATCTGAAACTGAGTTGACAATGTAATTGGCCTATAGT
Source organism: Sipunculus nudus (assembly GCA_026874595.1). NCBI lineage: Eukaryota > Metazoa > Annelida > Sipuncula > Golfingiida > Sipunculidae > Sipunculus > Sipunculus nudus. Next base: position 63,176,350 of record CM049313.1, read on the forward strand.
TTCCTTTGTCATTCATACAGTCACTTTTACTCTTAACTATTGCTGTTATAAAACTTTGCATTAAAGGATGAGGTAACCATGCACCATAATGAAGAAAAACAACACATATGGAGAGGGGCTTGGCTATATACAATTTGGCATATTTGCTATATTCTCAAACTGGTTATCTAAGCCTGAAGCTCTGCCAGTTGAAAGCTTCGAAAATAAAGTGAGACATACATCCACCTCCATCTGATATGAATATTTAAATGACGTAATATAGTAGATATTTCGTTTATGTGGTACTGATTATACTCTCGATTGCCAAATACAAGTTTAAAGTGTTCTTTTCCCAATTTTACAATGTTAGCTATCCCCGCCACTCCACTGATACTCGGAAGGAAATGATAATTTTCTTTTCTGTGCTTTCTTTATACCATTATATTGGTATGCCCCACACAATATAAGGCCACCAGTTTTCTCTGTTACATGCAAAGTCTTTGTGTCGACACATGTAGTGGGTATTAAAGCCCTATATTAAAAATCCTTATTATTTATTAAAGCCCTATGAATGCCTGTACCCCACAGTCTGAACGTTATGTCCCGCGCCATTGCCAAAGGCGCCGTCGGCGGGACATATAGAAATGGTGAGCGTCCGTTCGTCTTTCCGTACGTCGTGCCGTCCAGCCGTCTGTCACAGACATGTAAACACAATAACTTGCAGCACTGACGGACCTCATGAAGGGCTAGGTCAAGTTCGTATATGGATGACCTTGACCTCAAGGTCACAGAGCCAACCTTGGTGAGTGTCATTGACCTATCTCAGATTTCATACAGGTGTCATTACATTTTTCCCAAGCTATTTTTAACAACAGGCGGGGGACATACTAGATCTGTTCCACGTTATGTACGTATAGTGCAGTCACTAGTTGGCAGACACGTGTACTAGCGCTCTCTAATAAAGGAGTCAATTAAATAAATATCTTTTTGATATAGGAAAATCAGATAATCCTCGCTGTAAGTGTAGAATGACAGATGAAACCGTAGAACATTACATGCTAGAATGCACCACGTATAATAATTGCAGATCAAGCTTATATAACGGAATTAAAAAGATACTATCTAAAGGAAACTTACAGGCTTACTTATTTATTAACCACAGATCGAGGAAAAAAAATGAACGAAAACTTTTATTAAACGCATTATTGTATGGTGATAATTTTCCAACAAATGCAATAAGAGATAAAGTATCAAACTTAATCCAAAAGTATATACTGAACACGAAAAGATTTTAGACGAAATGCTTAGTGATCAATCAATTAATCAAAGATTATGATCAATACAAATTGTTTATATTTCCCTCCTTTTGTCTTCTGTGTTTGTGTTTTGTGAAACATATCGCATTTATAACTGATATTTTCTGTATTATGTTAATGACCAATTTGTTATTTGAAAATGCTTGTTTCACTGTGATTGTTTTGATTATTGGGTATTGTATATGTTTTGAATTTATTATAATTTATGTATTTAAATGCATCTTTTTTTTTTTTTTTGCAGACAAGAGAACATGTTTCATTAGCCATAATGGTTACTTTGTAATCCTGTTAAGATAAATATGTTTAAATTAACGCTCGCATGTGGTTGTTACATGTCTCACCCACGCCCGCCTTGGATCCATAGCAAGGTATCAGAATGTAGTTATCAGTGAATGTCACGTCGTATGAGTGGTGCCAAAGTGAAGTTCCGTTATCAGTAATTATGCTGACGAGTTGCGAACGAAATAAGTGCTTGTGGCGCGATTATAAGGTAGCGACAGCTTGTCACCCCAAACGTCGATTTTAGATGAACTGAAGACGATGGATTATAAGGATGACATAGACAATTACTTTATGGCAGCAGGTCTGCATGGTGCGTCTGCCGAACGCAAAATTGTTATTTTGTTGTATGGACTTGGTACAAAGTACCGTAAAATCTTTAACACGTTTATGTTCTTGAGAGATGGCGATAACAAGAACCATTCTATAGTCATACAGAAGTTTGATGAACATTTCGAACCTAAAAAGGTAACAAAACTGTATATAACAAAATTTGATTGTTGTATGCAAGAAACCCATGAAACCATTAATTATGTTGTTAGATATTAAAGGACATTGCACAGCATTGTGATTATGGGACTTCATTTAATAATCGGTTGTGTAAACAAATTTCCATTGATGTGAGATCAAGAGAAATAGAGAAACTGTGGGCTGAAGACCTCATTCTTGATCAGATTATAGCAAAATGTCATCTGTATGAGCAGAGGCAAGGTTCTACTGTGTTTGACGCAGAGCCATCAACAGACATGCATGTAGGCCTCTTATCTTGACCAACTGCTAGAGCCCAGAGCAGAGGTCAAGGCCGTTCAGACTGGAGTTGAGGTAAATCATCCGTGTCACATCAAGGTCGTGGTCGCTTCCAGCAGCCCCAACAATCAACGATGCAAGCAGTGGGTAGACAGAGCCAGCATGCCGTCGCCAGCAGGACACAGCAAGGTTATCAACAGAGACCATGTATTAACCGTGGAACTTATCATCCACCCAGAAAATGTCCTGCATATGCAAGACTTTGTAATCATTGTAATATTAAAAATCACTTTACCCGGGTATGTAGAAGGCGAACAGCCGCAGTTTATGATACTGCAGTTGTCCCTCCTGACTGTATTAACTCTGAATTTGCATATGCTGATCATGATGATAATGTGAATGATGTCTCTGATTTTGAATATGATGATGTACATGATAATGTGACTAAATTTGTATGGCTTACAAATAATGTTCATGATATAAAGCCAGAGTGGGATATGGTGATGAATACACACACTGGAAAGGTCAAGCCCGACACTGGAGCAGATTTGAGCGTTTTGTCAAAATCTTGTTATGACATGTTACCAAACAAACCAAAGTTGATGCGTAGTAACACACAGATTTATGGTTTGGGTGAGCAAACAGTAGGTCCAATAGGCAGAGCTATACTTGATTGTATTCATAATGGTAAGAAGTACCAGATAGAATGTAAGGGTAGTTGATCATAAAGTTCCAAACCTTTTATGTCTTGCAGAAGGTATCAGACTTGCTATGGTTAGACTTCACAGTATGTTGTAAACATTGTTTACAAAGAAGATGATATTTGTCATGAGATAGACCCTGATCAGTGGAACAACAGTGTTAATAATTGTTAACATGCCATTGCTAGAGACATTGTTCAAGAGTATTCTGATGTATTTAGTGGTCTTGGCAAGGTGCCAGGTAAAGTGTCATTGAAAGTAGATACTACTGTGACTCCTGTACCCCCCCCCCTACCCCCTTGATGAATTAGTGTCACTTGACATAATAGAGAAAATCCCTGTAGGTACCCCTACTCAGTGGTGCAGCACATTGCAGGTTGTACCTAAGAAGGATTCATCTGTACATAATACAATTGATCCTAGAGATGTAAATGTAGCTCTAATGAGAAAAATTCCATCCTACCAATACGGTTGAGGAGGTAGTGCAGAGATGTGCAAGTGCTAGATACATGCATGACTGTACTTTATTCAAATCAGGGATATTTTCAGCTGATGTCAGATGAACAGTCAAGAGATTACACTGCTTTCAGTACTCCTTTTGGGAGGTATAGATACAAGAGATTACCTATGGGAATAACTTTTGCACCAGAATTATTCCAGCGTGTCTTTGGTGATATGTTCTCAGATATTCAGGGTTTAGAGATGATTATGGATGATCTGACACACTTGAGGAACATAATAGTGTAATGCGCCAGACACTCCAGAGAGCAAGAGTACACAATGTTACATTCTCTAAGAAGAAATTACAGTTGTGTAATGATTCATTGAAATATGGGGCTCAGTAGTTTACTGAAAAGGGCCTAGAAATGGACCCTGATAGAATTTGGGCTATTGTAGAAATGCCAGAGCCAACTAGTATTGAGCAGGTACACACTTTGTTGGGCATGGTCAAATATGTTTGTAAATACCTCAAGAATATGTCCTCACTTACTGAGCCTCTAAGGAGCCTTATAAAGGAATCACATGAGAAGGGATTTAATTGGCACTTTGATGAAATGCACAGAGATGCATTACAGAATATTAAGCTTGCTATGAGCACAGCTCTTGTTTTAAGATATTACAATCTAGAAGAACCAGTTGTTATATCATTCAGTGCGAGTCAATCGTGTTTTGGTTGTGTATTGTTGCAAGATAACAAACCTGTACACTATGGGTCAAAAGCACTCACAGATGCTGAATATGCCTATGCTAAAACTTAGAAAGAGCTTTAAACTATAGTATTTGATATGAAGAAATTTAATACTTATGTGTATGGACGGAATGACATCACAGTGGAAACTGACCATTTGCCCTTAATGCAGATAATGGGGAAGCCTCTTTAGACTTAAGAAAATGAAAAATGCGACTACAAGGTTATGATTTCAAGTTAGTTGCCAATCGAGGTACAGAGAGATACCAGTAGCGACGCACTTAGCAGAGCCTACATCAGTGATACAGAACCAGCTCTCACTGTTTTACGGTTTCAGTAGAAGAGGTAGCTACCATGCCACAGCTCAGCCCTCCGAGGATTGAGAAGATCAAACAGAAATCTAGATAGTACATTACAGCAAGTTATACTGTAATACAACATGGAAGTTCACAGCGAGAGTGGCCAAAACACAGATCACAGGTTGACTGGACATTGAGAACATGCTGTGATATACGGGATGAACTGAATGTGATAGACGGAATACTGTCCAAAGGACACAGAGTTGTAATTCCAGAATCCATGAGAGCAGCAGCATTACAAGTATTAAATGCTACACATCAAGGGATGGTTAAGTCTAAACAACTTGCCAGAGATCTTATGCATTGGCCAGGTATCAACAAGAAAATTGAGGATATTGTGTCTAGATGTGGTACGTGTCAGGAGAGAAGAAATATGCAACCAGAAGAACCATTATTGCCCACTCCAATACCCACAAGGCCATGGGAACATGTTAGTGAAGATCTATTTGACTGTTTAGGTCATAAATGGCTCATATGTGTTGACTTCTATTCTGAATTGTTTTAGATTGAACAGATGAACAATGGTACTCATGGTAGGGAAATTATCAGACAGACCAAGAAATGGTTTAGTACTCATGGTATTCCAGACCAGGTAACAAGTGATAATGTTCCACCTTGGAATGGTGTGGAATGGAAGAAATTTGCTGATGAATATGCCTTTGTTAACCACACAATCTCTCCAACACATTCACATTCTAATGGTTTTGTTGAGAAAGCATTGGATATAGCCAAGAAGATGTTGACCAAATGTTGTGAGACCAGATCTGATCCATACTAAGCTTTGATGAACATCAGAAATACTCCAAGAGATGAAGTGGCAGGATCACCAGCACAGAGGTTGTTTGCTAGACGAGCTAGAACAAAGTTGCCAAATGCGAATGCAAGGCTGATACCAGAAGTCAAAGCAACAGACCAAGTCTCTAAACAACTGAAAGAGCAAAGACATGGTACAGCTAAGAAATATTTTGAAAGACATTCCAAACCCCTTAAACCGCTTAGACCAGGAGAAACAATCAGATTTAGAGTAGAAAATACTTGGCAACCAGCTTTATTGTTGCCCCAAGATTCAAATTTGCCTCCTAGGTCATACACAGTGAAATGCCTAGTGGTAGGGTCACACGCAGGAATAGGAGACATTACAAAAACAGAAACAAAACATATACAGACAGAATGATACAGAACATGATACTACTACTCAAAGTGTACATAAACAACAGTTAATTAATCAGGTTCCTCAAACTAATTCAGTTAGAGCACCTGCAACAACAGATATGTCAGAATCACCAGTTAGTGATAAGATAAACACTGAGCATCAAAACACACATGCAAGTAGAAGCGGCAAATTATTTCCTTATACTGAACCAGCCCAGAAGGCTAAAGAGATTACTAGATCTGGGAGAATTTCTCAACCCTCCAGCTAGGTTGAGTGATTTTGTGAAGTAGCAGGTATACTTAATTTCATGAAAGGTATCTTTTGTTTCCATTTAATTTTGTGACCTATTCAGTGACACAGTTGCTCTAGGCTTTAATGTACCATATAACGTGCATTCTTTGTATCCTTATGTGACATAACCACACTGGATGTAAGAATTTTTTTTTATTTATTAATTTTTTTATTTTGTCATGCACTAGCTCCTGCTTATGTACATTCTTTCCACTTCATATCGGGTGACTTCTCACATTGCCCTGCAGTATTTTATAATCAATCATCATCAGATTTGTATTTTTCTCTATAGCCATGCATGAATGATATTATCCATATGTAAGATACCACCAGTGTTCACATTTATTGTTTGTTTTAAAGAAAAGAGGGTGTTATGTCCGTATAGTGCTGCCACCTGTTGTCATACATGTACCAGCACTCTCTAATAAAGAAGTCAGTTAACACTCACATGTGGTTGTTACATGTCTCACCCACGCCCACCATGGATCCAAAACACCACAGATCTACTTTTCCCTGTTTAACTTGAATTTGTAATTTATCAGCATAATATATATGAAAATCTTAAATTTCTAATAATTATAGCAAAAGCACAACAATTTGTATATTTATATTTAACGAAATAAAAAACAAGGCCTACAGGCTAATGCGAACCTGTGCATTGAGAAATACACCAGGTATAATGCTTCAATGCTGGACCATTACATCTCATGTATATGAACAATGCAAGTATAAACATTTTGAAAAGTAACAACTACACAAACATCACTGCTGAAATTCTGGCATGGATGCATACAACACAAAAATGATTGTAGGTGGCACCACCAGTCTTGTATACAACAAAGCTAGATATATACATATGCCCAATTTCAGACTGATATATCAAACCCCTCCTGAGAAATAAGCAGGGACACACACTGTGCAAAAATTATTGTAGGTGGCACCACTAGTCTTGTGAACGAGAAAGCCCTCAAAGACACAAAGGCAAGTCCAAATATCAGGCCATTACATCAAACTTACCTTGACAAAGCTATTCGATATGTATATATATGCCCAATTTCAGGCTGATATATCAAATTCCTCTGAAGAAATAAGCAGGCATATACACTGTGCAAAAGTCATTGTAGGTGGCGACATCTGTCTTGTAAACGAGAAAGCCATCAAAGACTCACAGACAAGTCCAAATATCAGGCCAATACATCACACTTACCTTGAGTCTGATGCATGGGGCTGACCAGGCTTAGGTGAGAAAGGCAGTTGCCCAGAGTGAACTGTGACAAATTTACTGGCTCAGGCTACAGCATAGAGTGCCTGGCTAGACTGAGTGAACTTTTGACCTGTACCTGGCTGCACTGAGTGAACTCATGACCTGTTGCATAATCTGACACAGTTGGTAGTCTGCCAAAGCTATAAATAGATCCAGGCTGAACTTTGGTGCCAAATCTGATGCAATGGGCAGTCTGCCAATGCTATAAATAGAATGCAGCTACTACACTGAGTGAATTCCTGACCTATACCTGGCTGCACAGAGTAAACTCTTGACCTGTTGTCTAGTCTGATACAGTTGGCAGTCTGCCAGAGCTATAATTATTCCAGACTGTTGGCAGTCTGCCAGAGCTATAAATAGATCCAGACTGACCTTTGGCCTGTTGCCAAATCTGAAATAGTAGCCACACTATTGCATAAGCTCACAGATTGGCTCCAAATGCAGCCCTTAGGGGCATGGCACCCATGAGGTGATCACATGGTGCCCATGAGGTGTTCACATGTCACCTAGGAGGTGATCACATGCCTTGTGCTTGGCTGCTCTGATTAAACTCTTGACGTATATCTGGCTGCTCTGAGTGAACTCTTAATCTGTTGCCAAATCTGAAACAGTTGGCAGTTTCTCAACCTATTTAAAGATACAGACACAATCATGGCCTGTTGGTAAATCTGTTTCCACATACTGAAAGACTTTGGCTAAAATGCTTTTTTTTCAAGCTGACATATTCATGAATTTTTTATCAAAAGAATAATAGAATTTTATCTAGAATAATAAAAGATGCAGTCCTTTCATTTTTAAAGGTCCAATAATTTTTCAAAAAATCATTCAAGTAAACTTTAACTAAGGCCACCTAAGAATAATTTTTGGGCAATGTTACAGAAGTTATAATTGAAACAATAATTTTGTAAAAGAACAGTTTTGCAGTCCTCTGATATGATTGAAAGAATCATGTCCTAGGATAATTCTTTTGAAAAATTGAACAATTCAACTTGACAGTTTCACTTTGAGCTCAAAAGAGGCTAAAATTATGAGTTTTTTTGCCCATAGAAAATAAGTAAATGTAGGTGGCACCACAAAATCTGCAGCTTCAAATATGAGTCATGTGACCAACATTTGCACGATACTTGGTAATGCTAGCTTCTGTCATTTCTGAAATTACTATGTAAGTATGCTTACTTTACCAAATGACTGTTCAAATTCCTGTAACTCCACTAAAATTCATTTCTTTTAAAGGTTTCCAGCTTTTTCCCTATAAAATCCAAGTAAATGCAGATAGCAAAAAAAAAAATAAGCTGAATCCAACAAAATTTATAATATGACAGATTATTGCATAAAATCTGAGGATGGTAGCTCCTGCTTTTCCTGAGAAATAATGGGTTATTGTACAGATGACCAATGACCCCTGTGCAGTTTTCAAGATAGTATGGTTTAACGTACAGACAACAGCCGACGCCGAACCAATGCATAAGCTCACAGGTTGCTAAAAAACATAAAAATCAGTCTCACTCTTAGTTCCACAAACCCCTGCAGGATGCAACACAATAAGGTGCCTTGATGGTGTACAGACACTTTCCACAACAGACAAAGAGCAAATAGACAAATAGACACAACAATGTGGGGTGATTTTTCAAAATCCACACAAAAAACTCAACAAGTGACCCATGGGTCATGACGCTCAGCTGACTGGGAAGAGATTTGCAAAAGGAAATTTTATCCTCTGAATGGTAGTATATACCCATTCAACTGAAGCATCAAACAGATTCACCAACAGGCCAAGATGATGTCTGTATTTATATATATCAAAAATAGAGAAAAAATAAGTCTATAAAAAAAATACAGGTGGCTCCACCAGTCTGCAGAAACTAATAAAAACACTTAAAGGTCAATATCCATGCAAAGAATCATGCTGATCTCTACATTAGTAGAGAGCCATACAGCTGAAAGGATATGGGTAACAGAGACCTAATTTTAGGTTTCCATGGAGACTTTTCATGGGTCTCCCTGTGTGTCAAGAATGAAGATTCTAGGTCCAGTCTTAAGATTTGTGCCCTGTTAACAGATGTTCATATAAAAAATAGAGAAAAAAATTTGTAAAAAACCTGAACAAATACAGGTGGTGCCACCAGTCTGCAGAAACTGATGAAACACTCTATGATCAATATCCATGCAAACAATTATGGTGATCTCTGCATTAGTTGTTCAGATACTTCAGCTTTTGTATCAAATTTTCCATTATTCTGAGCTGTACTTTGGAGTGCCATAGCTCAAAGGATATGGGTAGCTGAGACCTAATTTCAGGTTTCCATGGAGAATTTTCATGAGTCTCCCTGTGTGTCAAGAATGAAGAATCTAGGTCCAGTCTTACAATTTGTGCCCTGTTAACAGATGTTCACAATTTTAAAGGTCTCAAAAATAGAGAAAACAATTAGTAAAAAATCGAAAAATACAGGTGGCGCCACCAGTGTGCAGAAACTGATGAAACATCTCATGATCAATATGTATGCCAAAAATCATGACCATCAGTGATGAAGTTAATGAGATATAGAAGTTTTTGTATGAAAGTTTTGACAATTCTGGGGGGTACTTTGGGGCCCCATAGCTCGAAGGATATGGTTAACAGAGACCTTATTTCTGGTTTCCATGGAGAATTGTCATAGGTCTTTCAGTGTGTCAAGTAACAAGTTTCTAGGTCCAGCGGTTACGATTTGTGCCTGGTTAACGGACAGACGGACGACGGACAAAGAGTGATCATTATAGCTCAGATGACTTACAGTCAGCTGAGCTAAAAAAGCTGTTTCCTACCTGTCTACATGTAGGTCACCCCTCATTAGAGTTCCTGTAAGAGCAGACGGACAGACAGACGGATGATTGACAAAGAGATTGGCTATAGCTCAGTTAACTTTCAATCATCTGAGCTAAAATATCTAACTGGTCTTTGTCATCAAGGTGCAACTTTAAGTTAACAGATGGATGGATGAAGAGACTGATGAACCTTGGACATACCTTAATATGTCATCAGTGTATAACACATCTGGTGACCTCTGACCTTAAAATGCTTGGATTTTGCAGGGAATCAAACTATGGCAGATCATATATTGGTAAATTTATTTTATTAAAATCCATCATATTACTGTTAAGTTATCATGGCCAAACCACAAAGAAGCTATGCAACCTCTGAACTCATTAATTAAGTGTGGATTTTGAATCAAAACAAACTTTACTGGTAATTAGATATGGTGATTTTTGTAAAGAAATCCATCAAAGCCCTGGTAGGCTGGTATGTTATCACAGTGACACTAAAAGTTCCTGACAGACAAACGTACAGATGGATGGACGGTGGACATATCATAATATGTCCTTTCTAAGACTGGCATATATAAAAAATATCTCACATCAAAATTGTTGGTCCACAGAACAGTCCATAGAAAAATTTAGTCCTGTGGCCAAAACTGCTCATCACAATGTACCACCCAAGGAGTCTAAAAAACATAAACCTTGTCTATCTGAAGTGTTTTAATTATAACAGATAGAGTACACATCTGTGCCAGATGACTGAATCCAGATATGGTGCCTTGGTAAACCATAACCAGTACTTTTTACATTAACTCCATTCAGCTATCTGAACAATACACATTTTTAATGTTGTTTGTCAAAAATGTGTCATGTTTTGTGTTCTTCAACTCAACAAATTTACACAAGTGAATGGCGAGGTACCTCTCAATATATGACATCATCAAAAACCTCAGCCAGGATCACATATCAAGGTCTAAGTACAAACAGACAAACCAGAATATAATCCTGGTCATTTTGTGCCTGTAGTGGGATTCTGACTCTGCCTGCTTTTAAGTGGATAAGCACGCTCTCAACACTGTACCAACCAACTGAATAAATATATAAAGTATCTGTTTGGCACCTCTTGTACAAGGCATCTACGGACAACCCGTAACAGCATTTCACTGATTTTGTGCAAAATTTGTACAAATAATGTCTCAGCAGTCTGTATATGGTATCTCCATGACATATGTAAATGTGACGTGGCAGAAGGGGGGGGGGCATTCCAGGATGTCCAAATACCCCCTTTTTTAGCCGCTGCAACAATTTTTAAGGGTTTCAGACCAATTTTTTCAGCCTGGACCCCCTTCCCTTTTCCAGACCTGGGGATCTTCTTTTAGGTTTTGTCATTTGTCCTTCTGGGTTGGACCCTTTCTTTTTCTTAATCCTGGGTCTGTCCCTGGGCTCTCCCTCTGTTGAGTCAGGAACTTCTCCAGCGGAGTTGTTTGGCTTGGTACACCATATTCTGTGGCTATCTTTGAGGTAATGTTACATACTGATGTGTTTTGTTAACTCAGCTTCCACATGGTCCTACAAAACATGATGTTACATCATAATCACACATTTTTTAAGTTTTGGGTAATACAGTGCTGCCACTCTGGCTTTTATGGAAAAAGTATAAAACCTTGCAAAGTATCAAACTGTCTGAAAAAAAAGTATGAAAAAAGTAGAAACCAATGCCCAATTTCATAATTTTTTATCAATTTTACAGCAAAAGCTTCTTCTACACAAGCTTCAGGTATGAAATTTGCATTTATGTGGCGTGTTATAGCATGTCTCCTCAGTATACTGTATATATCCAGTGATCTTTGACTAACATTTGCATTAAAAGAAATTATCACAAATAAAATGCCATTTTTATGAAATATTGACAGAGTATGTCTACTGTACTCAATAATTCTTATGAACAGCCTAAATCCCCACCCAAAAATGATTATTTGAGAAAAAAAGTATAACAAAATATTCACATATAAAAAAGTATGAAAAAAGTATAACAAGCAAATTTGTGGAATTAATGTCCCCTGCTTTGGGTTCTTGTTGTTTTTCATGCTTGATAAAAGACTGACAGACAGAGTGACAGACAGAGAGACAGACAGAAGCCAGACATTCCAAAACATATCCCAACCAGGGTATGTCTGAGAGCAATCACTGACCAAAATTTGAATGAAATCAGATAATATTTAGGAAAGTTATCGCACTGAAAAGAAAATCTGACAGATCGACAGACAGAGTGACTGACAGACAGATAAAAGTCAACATATCAGGCCAATTCATCAAACCTCTTAAGTTTGATCCACTGGGCTGACTAGGCTTAGGTGAGAAAGGCAGTTGCTCCAAGTGAACTGTGACAAATTGCTGGCTCAAAACTTATCCCAACCAAGGTAAGCATGAGAGCAATCACTGACCAAAATTTGAATGAAATCGGATGATATTTCGGAAAGTTATCGCACTGAAACGAAAACTTGACAGACAGACAAAGTGACAGATAGACAGATAGACAGAAGCCAGACACTCCAAAACCAATCCCAACCAATGTATGCATGAGAGCAATCACTGACCCGAATTTGAATGAAATCAGATAATATTTAGGAAAGTTATCGCAAGGAAACGAAAACCAGACAGACAAAGTGACAGACAGAAGCCAGAAACTCCAAAACCAATCCCACCAAGGTATGCATGAGAGCAATCACTGACCCAAATCTGGAAGAAATTGGATAATATTTAGGAAAGTTATCGCACAGAAACAAAACCTGATGGACAGACAGAGAGACAGATAGACAGACAGACAAACCCAAATCAATGTCCCCCTCATCCACGGAGTGGAGGACAAAAAGAAGTCTTGTCTGAAAAAAGTATGCTATTCATTAAAACAAGGCATACAGACCTAATGCGAACCTGTGCAAGGGTTTATACACCAGCTATTATGCTTTAATGCTGGGCCATTACTTTTCAAGTAGGCCTACATGTCTTGTATACAACTAAGGTATCAGAGATGTACACATATGCCTAATTTCAGGCTGATATCCCCTCCTGAGAAATAAGCAGGGACATACACTGTGCAACACTTATTGTAGATGGCACCACCAGTCTTGTATACGACAAAGCATTACGATATGTATAAATTTGCCCAATTCCAGGCTGATATATCAAATTCCTCTGGAGAAATAAGCAGGCACATCCACTGTGCAAAAGTCACTGTAGGTGGTGACACCTGTCTTATGAACAAGAAAGCCATCAAAGACACATAGACAAGTCAACATTTCAGGCCAATTCATCAAACCTCTAAAGTTTGATGCACTGGGCTGACTAGGCTTAGGTGAGAAAGGCAGTTGCCCCAAGTGAACTGTGACAAATTGCTGGCTCAAGCTACCGCACTGAGTGAACTCTTGACCTGCACCTGGCTAGACTGAGTGAACTTTTGACCTGTACATGGCTGCACTGAGTGAACTTTTGACCTGTTGCATAATCTGACAGAGTTGGCAGTCTGCCAAAGCTATAAATAGATCCAGGCTGAACTTTGGTGCCAAATCTGATGCAGTTGGCATTCTGCCAAAGCTATTTAACATGAAATCTAGTGGCATGATGTTATAGATAACATATATGGTAAAATGACTCAATTCAATCTCCATAATTCAACCAAAAATCATTCATGTGGAACCATAAAAGACAATTATTATAAACATTATTGTGGGAATTATTCTTGTAAAATATTAAACAAATGGCTACAGTGGCGTCAGTCGAAAAATATTTTGCAGGTTTATCACTTATATCGAAAGATACAACATACTCCATAAGTTCAGCTTCCTGTAACTCAGCCAAAAAGCACTGAACCAAAACCATTTGAACAAACTTGAATTTATTAACATCTGAGGATAATTAATGTGTGAGATGTAAGAATTTTGCCCAGTGGTTTTTGAGAAGAAGATCTTTGTAGCCACTGAGCTAAAATGGGCTGTTATGGCATATGACTAAATTCAGCTTACCATAACTTAGCCAAAAGTCACTGAAAAGAGACCATTTGAACAAACTTCAGAAAGCACTACCCTAGGATCATTTCTGTGTGATATTAAACAATTAGGCCAAATGGTTTAAGAGAAGAAGTTCTTTGTAGCCCCCAGTACGATACAGGTACTGATTACCCCCGTACAAAAAGGCTGATGCAGGTGGTGCCACCAATACCTTATTTTCAGTTATGACTCATGTGACCAACATAAAATTTGGTGATGATAGCTCCAGCCGTTTCTGAGATTGAAATTTTAGTATGCTTTTTTTTGACAGATGACTAAGTTCAATTTCCTGTACTTACAGAAAAAAACCTGCTGTGGCCAAAGTTGGGCAAAAATTAAGGTACTGATTTTATATTCATGCTAATAACTTAAAAAATTGCAAAATTCAGATCTAATTTTTCGGTATATAATTGAATCTTGATTAAATGAAGTTATGTCCCTGAAAAAAAGTCTCTAGCATCAGCAATTTTTATGTTAAGTGAGTAAATATATTTCCTGATTTTTTACATGGTACATTATGTTTGGGCCAATAACTTCAACAAATTACACAATGCTGATCTAATTTTTGGTATATATATAGGAAATATATGAAAGAATATGAATATTTACTATGATCAAATTCAGATCTGTGGTTTTGAGATTAGGCAGTCTTTAACTGTAACAATGGGTTTTTAATGGAAAATGGAGCTTTTCCCCTAATATCTCATAGGAACGAAGTCTTTGTGACCTAATTTTCAATATGGTTAGAGATTCAGGGGACATCTAACTGTATTCAAAATTTGAATTCGTAGGTCCAACGGTTTCAAAACATGCCCTGTTAACGGCTGGCCAGCTGGCCGGATGATGGACAGTGGACCGCGACTATAGCTCAGATGACTTATAGGCAGCTGAGCTAATAATACTACCCCAAACATTTAAATAATTTGAACCTGTTTACAATTTTTGTGGTATATGTGTGTATGAAAATCTTTTATTGATACTGAAATGAAGATTATATTATACAATCCCAGTGGTATAAAATGCAAAATGCAGTTTTCTGGCCCTATTATGAAAGTAAAAACATTTAAACACTGTGCTTAATATAAATATGATAAAAAAAACATGACCAGTTCTAATTAAACTTGTCAACATAATCATAATAAACCTACCAGTTCACGCCTGACCTCTTCAACTTTGACTTTAGCAAGCTGGTTATCCTAAAAGTGAAATTAATGAGCAAATCTTAATATGTGCAGAATTAACTCACGAATTCCAACATGAGTGTTTTATTCTTGCCACATGCACCACAAGATTTTTTTTTCTGTTCATACCTTCTTTTTTTCATTAAATTAATCTAATATTTGTGAAGTCTTGTAAACAAGTGACCCAGGGGTCATGATGCTCAGCTGACCAGGAAGACATTGACAAAAGTAATTTTATCATCTGAATGTCAAATTTGAATGAAATACTTTTTCCAAACTTGACCTTTTGTATAAAATCATCCAATATTCATTGGGGTACTATGGAGCTCTGTAGCATGAAGGATATGGGTAACAGACACCTATTTTCAAGGTTTACAAGATGACTTTTCAGGGGTCTCCCAGCATGTCAAAAAATAAAATTCTAGGTCCAGTTATTATGATTTGTGCCCTGTTAACAAATCCAAATGTTTATTCTGGGGGGTATTTCAAAGCCGCATAGGATGAAGGATATGGGTAACAGAGATGTAATTTCAGGTGCACAAGGAGACTTTTCAGGGGCCTCCCAGCATATCAAGAAAGGAGATTCTAGGTCAAGTCATTATAATTTGTGCTCTGTTAACAGATGACCAAATCTTTATTCTGGGGAGTACTTCGGAGCCCCAGAGCATGAAGGATATGGGTAACAGGGACCTTATTTCGGGTTTCCATGTAAACCTTTTATGGGCTTCCCTGGAGGTGAGGACAGAAGATTCTAGGTCCAGTCATTATGATTTGTGCCCTGGTAATATATGACCAAATCTTTATTCTGGGGGGGGTACTTCAGAACCCCATGGCTCACAGAATATGGGTAACAGGGACCTTATTTCGGGTTTCCATGTAGACCTTTTATGGGCTTCCCTGGAGGTGAGGACAGAAGATTCTAGGTCCAGTCATTATGATTTGTGCCCTGTTTACAGATGACCAAATGTTTAAAGATCACAAAAGTAGAGAAAAAAAATCGTAAAAAATAAAAAAAATATAGGTGGCGCCACCAATCTCCAGAAATTGATGAAACACTCCATGATCAATATCCATGCAAAGAATCATGGTGATTAATGCATTAGTTGTTCAGATACTTGAGCTTTTGTATTAAATTTTGCATTATTCTGGGGGGTACTTCAGAACCCCATAGCTCGAAGAATATAGGTCACAGTGACCTAATTTCAGGTTTAAAAGAAGAATTTCCATATACCTCCCAGGATTTCAAGTAAGAAGATTCCCGGTCTAGCGATTACGATTTGTGCCCTGTTAACAGACAGACGCCTGGATGGCCAGACGGACAACGGACAAAAGGTGATCCCTACAGCTCAGATGACTTTCAGTCAGCTGCTCAGATGACTTTCAGTCAGCTGAGCTAAAAATTGAAAAAATACAGGTGGCGCCACCAGAATGCAGAAACTGATGAAACATTTCATGATCAATATCCATGCAAAGAATCATGGTGATCAATATAATAATTGTTCAGATACTTGAGCTTTTGTATCAAATTTTCCATTATTCTGGGGGTACTTCGGAGCCCCATAGCTCAGAGGTTATGGGTAACAGAGACCTAATTTCAAGTTTTTAAGGAAACTTTTCATGGGCCTCTCAGCGTGTCAAGAGAGAAGATTCTAGGTCCAGTTGTTACGATTTGTGCCATGTTAACAGATTACCGCATCTTATGAGGTCTCAAAAATAGAGAAAAAAATTCGTAAAAATAAAAAAAATACAGGTGGCGCCACCATACTGCAGAAACTGATGACACATTCCATGATCAATATCCATGCAAAGAATCATGGTGATCACTGCAATAGTTCTTTAGATACTTGAGCTTTTGTATCAAATTGTCCATTATTCTGAGGGATACTTCAGATGACTTACAGTCAGCTGAGCTAAAAACACTTAATGGTCAATATCCATGCAAAGAATCATGATGATCTCCGTATTAGTTGTTCAGATACTTCAGCTTTTGTATCAAATTGTCCATTATTCTGAGGGATACTTCAGAGACCTATAGCTTGAAGGATATGGGTAACAGAGACCTAATTTCAAGTTTCCACAGGCACTCTTCATGGGCCTCCTTGCATGACCAGAATGAAGTTTCTAGGTCCAGTTGTTGCAATTTGTACCCTCTTGATAGATAACATAGGTGGCGCCACCAGTCTGCAGGAATTGATGGAACATCTCATAATCAATATGTATGCCAAAAATCATGACCATCAGTGATGAAGTTATTGAGATATTGAAGTTTTTGTATGAAATTTTTGACTACTCTGGGGGGGTACTTTGGGGCCCCATAGCTCGAAGGATATGGGTAACAGAGACCTAATTTCTGGTTTCCATGGAGACTTTTCATAGGTCTTCTAGTGTGTTGAGAATGAAGATTCTAGGTCCAGTCGTTACTATTTGTGCCATGCTAACAGATGACAGCATCCTTAAAGGTCTCAAAAATAGAGGAAAAAATCGTAAAAAATCGAACGATACAGGTGGCGCCACCAGTCTGCAGGAACAGATGACACATCTCATGATCAATAGTTATGCCACAAATCATGACCATCATTCAAGTAGTTAATGAGATATTGAAGTTTTTGTATGAAATTTTTACTTTTCTTGGGGGTACTTTAGGGCTCCATAGCTCGAAGAATATGGGTAACAGAGACCTAATTTTGGTTTCCATGGAGACTTTTCATAGGTCTCTCAGTGTGTCGAGAACGAAGATTCTAGGTCCAGTCGTTATGATTTGTGCCACGTTAACAGATGACAGCATCCTTAAAGGTCTCAAAAATAGAGGAAAAAATCGTAAAAAATCAAACAATAAAGGTGGCGCCACAAGTCTGCAGGAACTGATGGAACATTTCATAATCAATATGTATGCCAAAAATCATGACCATCAGTGATGTAGTTATTGAGATATTGAAGTTTTTGTATGAAATTTTTGACTACTCGGGGGGGGGGGGGGGTTCTTTGGGGCCCCATAGCTCTAAGGATATGGTTAACAGAGACCTAATTTCTGGTTTCCAAGGATATTTTTCATGGACCTCTCAGTGTGTCAAGAATGAAGATTCTAGGTCCAGTCGTAACGATTTGTGCCATGCTAACAGATGACAGCATCCTTAAAGGTCTCAAAAATAGAGGAAAAAATCGTAAAAAATCAAACAATAAAGGTGGCACCACCAGTCTGCAGGAAGTTATGACACATCTCATGATCAATAGTTATGCCACAAATCATGACCATCAGTCAAGTAGTTAATGAGATATTGAAGTTTTTGTATGAAATTTTTTACTTTTCTTGGGGGTACTTGGGGGCTCCATAGCTTGAAGAATATGGGTAACAGAGACCTAATTTCTGGTTTCCATGGAGACTTTTCATAGGTCTCTCAGTGTGTCAAGAATGAAGATTCTAGGTCCAGTCTTTACGATTTGTGCCTTGTTAACAGATGTTTACATTTTGAAAGGTCTCAAAAATAGAGAAAAAAATTCGTAAAAAATTGAACGATACAGGTGGCGCCACCAGTCTGCAGGAAGTGATGGAACATCTCATGATCAATATGTATGACAAAAATCATTCAAGTATTTAATGAGATATTGAAGTTTTTGTTTGAAATTTTTTACTTTTCTGGGGGGTAGTTTGGGGCCCCATAGCTGGAAGGATATGGGTAACAGAGACCTAATTTCTGGTTTCCATGGAGACTTTTCATAGGTCTCTCAGTGTGTCGAGAATGAAGATTCTAAGTCAAGTCATTACGATTTGTGCCTTGTTAATAGATGTTCACATTTTTAATGGTCTCAAAAATAGAGAAAAAAATTCGTAAAAAATCGAAAAATACAGGTGGCGCCACCAGTCTTCAGGAAGTGATGGAACCTCTCATGATCAATATGTATGCCAAAAATCATGACCATCAGTCAAGTAGTTAATGAGATATTGAAGTTTTGGTATGAAATTTTGGACTTTTCTGGGAGGTACTCTGGGGCCCCATAGCTCGAAGGATATGGGTAACAGAGACCTTATTTCTGGTTTCCAAGGAGATTTTTCATGGACCTACTATCTGAAAAAAATATCGCAAAAATATAGGTGGACAGGGGTGCCGGAATGGAGTATAGATGTTTAACAAATGACAAAGGTCCATCAGGCGGTAGTACCAGTGAACCATTTACAATCATTGTAATATATTTTAGATGAAAATTTGCAACCTTCTGTGTATACAAACAGCTTGCAAGGGTTGTGTTTATATCCAATGAATTGGTTTTTCATCAACACTGCCATAATAAATGTTTGCACACAGTACACTTGTTATAGATTAACTAGTGCTACCATCTACAGGTCATTATATTAATGATTTTACATTATTTTGGATGCACTTGTGTGATGTCATTGCAACAAAGTGCTATATTAAACACCACAGGTCAAGATCATAGGCTACGTAACTACTGCAAATGTACATGAATGATATAAATCATTGGACCAATAAAACAGTAAAAAGAATGGAACCTTCAATAAATATCCAATCACAGTGTTGGTGTCACAGCAAGTCAGGGCACAGAATATTTTCACATTCATGTGCTGATAAGGCCATTTGTTATTCTTCACAGGCAAGTAAAGGCCTCTTAGCCAGTTATCCCTAGAATCACATTTGGTTATTTGGGAAAAACATTTTTTCAAAATTGTTGTTTACACATAAGTAGTGTGCCGATCAATCAATTAAATTGATGGTTGTTCGTTTCCTTTCAAATTACATTAAATCTATTTCATTTCTGCATAATCAATTAAAACCAATTATGCATGCACATGCAAAGAATCTAATGCTGTCAAAGATATATGAACACAAAGTAACCAACAGCATCAAACAGAAACTTGGGCAGCCAACAATCGTCTGACAGCAAGTAGACCTTAGATGTGGGTGGTTTGATGGTTTCATTATGAATACCGATGTACATGTCATACTATATACTGTGGTCAATATTTTATGTACTAGTATATACAAAAGATTTAAAGGTAATATAAAAAGTACATAAAACAACCAATTAATAATCCATCATTGTTTTTTTTTTTAATTTAACAATCACTGATTATGATTTTAAAACCAATTCCTACTACTAATATATATATATATATCATAAGTATCATGAATATGGTTCACCAAGCATTATCTTGACTATTTTATGAAAATGAAACTCACCCGAGGCATATTTAAGTGTTGGTATTCAAAAGATTGACTTGTGTCATGCTAATGTTCTGTTCTTAATACTGTTACGGTCATATAATCCAAATCACAACATTAATGATGTCGAAGATTTGTCATACTTACAGGAGGCAGATCCCTGAAAGCATCAAGGCTTTCTCTAAGGGGTGCAAGTTTGTCCATCAGTTTCTGGAGCTCCTGACATAAACAAAGTACAAAACAATAAAGAAATCATGGACAATCAACACTTGTTTTATGCACTCTAAAAAATCCTTAAGAAAATGAAATGTGGTTTGCTCCTCCTTAATGCTTCTGAAAATGTTCAGAATAGCCTTGGATATATTTATGAATCAGCATGGCTTAGGATAAGCTAGATTAATCCAGCCAAAACTAGAAAACTGACAGGTCAGTAAGGGCCCCGCAAAAGATGCAGTCATTATAAATTGAAGTACTGTGAATTTGGTGTACTTTGGTAGCATGGGCTGAAAGAGTGATATTTGAAAATTAAAGAACCTGTAGAGAACAGCTGAAATGTATAAACTGGAAGAAAAGATATGGTAAAGTGAAAATGTTCAAAGTTATCAAAATAATCATATAAAAGAACTGCATGCATTTTTAGTTTCTGTATTTCTGTATTACCTGTGCCAATTATTCTTGGTTGAAGTCTTGGCTGGGCTGTGTCAAAATTTTTTCCAGTATTTGTATGTTTAATTGGCCTTATTATATGTGAGGCTTGAGTCTGTTCATGAACCTTGTAGTATTAGAGAGAGTCAGCTGTTGGTTAGTTGTGATAAAATGGTCATTCTCTTGAACTTAGATTCAGCTGTTCTTGGGCTTGGGTCTACAGATGCCCTGTGTTGTGTAGAATGGCTACATATGAATATCAATGTAAATTTGTTGATGGTCACTACAATAGGTCCAAATTCCTTGAGATGTTGGAAGTGGAGATAGATTTGTTCAAACATGGTCTAAATGAGAGCCACGGTGGTGCGTTAGGCCAGTGTATCTTTTTCTGGGGAATCTTCAAATTGTCTGTACAAAATATGCTGTGAAAATGTAATGCCGCTGTACACGAGTGACTCAAAAAAGATTCATCCATTTCTTGCCTGCTGAAGGAGACACCAGTAACTGAACACCAAACTGTGTATTACTTTTTTTTTCCTTCTGACCCAAATATCAATAAGCTTCTCCCTTAGGCCATGGGTGATACATCTTATGTTTGAATCCTATCCATCTTATGTTAGGAAAGTTATTATGCAGAAACAAATTTGATTGTTCATCAAATTCTTTGCAAGTTATTGCATTAACATCATTTGAGAATTATCGCCTCTGTCAAGGTCATCCATCTTCGAACTTGACCTAGCCCTTCATAACAAACATTACTGGTGCAAGTTAAGTGAATGTGAGTCAAATTGCTGCGAGCTATTTGGTTAACATCATTTTAGCATTATCACCTCTATGACCTAGTAAATCCATCAAGGTCACCCATCTTCAAACATGATTTAGGTAATCAAAAGGTCCATCATTGCCGTGAGTCTTGGGACCTTATATGAAATACTTTTTAACAAGTTATTGTGTTAACAATGTGTGTCCTTTTGCATGCATATTTGCTAAGAGTACAACCTTACTAGGTGTTCGGTAATGATTTTTACCACATAACTTACAGAACAAGGGACCTATGGGTCACGACACTCAGCTGTTATATATGATAAAAAAATATTATTTAGAAATGAGGCACATGCTGGTTTTGTGTGGTAATAAATATAAGCTGTATTATGAGTTGTTGTTGTTGTTTAGCTTATGTATGATTTTGATAGTATCTTTGGAGACAGGGAAGAGGATTGATTTCATTTATTTTATTAACAAATGGAGTACTATTGTCACACAGATTTTGACTTGGCCATATAACTTATAAGCAGAACATATAATATAAGAGTTTAACAATTTACTAAAAAAAATTACAAATATTGTCCCAAATATAATTTTTATTAAAAATTAAGAGAATCATATGATTTTTTAAAATGAAATATAACTGATATGATTATTTAAATAATATTGAAGGATATATTCATGAATGCATTCATGAATACATTTTGAAAGTATTTGCACGAGTATTCATATACTTTCATTTTTACCTGAATTCCCATTCTTTATGCAAAAAAATAAAGAATATAATCATATTCGTATTTAAATACAATCACAAAGTATTCGCACCATGTCTGGTATTTATTCAGTTTTCACCAAACAATGATGTTGAGAATCCAGAATATACAAAATTCACACATTTAAATAATGATCATAAGTACCTGGTTTTATTGCTTTTATTTATATTAAAAAATAACTGTAAAAAATTCATTTTGGACTAATTTCACATCAATGTACACACTAGACACAGTAGGAATCTAGATTAATATTATCAACTGCATCTTTGTCTATCATTAATTTCCTTCATATAATCCCTAATGATTAGTAATGAATAATATGATTTACTTCTTTAATATTATAATTGAACTGAAAAATGCCATAGGTGACTGCATGGTGTTATTTGGAATATGTGACATTCTACCCATCCATACAAGATTCTTATATCATCAGTAACTGCAAGTTAATTTCCTGTTATTATAAACTTACAAATTCCTTTTCTATTTTTCTTTAATTTGTTATTAAACACCAATAAAAATTTATTTATTTTATTGTTTATTGTTATGTTGTTGGTTAAAACTACTAGATGAGTTGGGTTGGACACCTGGATCAACTGTGGCTGGCCATAAGCTGCCTGGATTCTCGCCTCAAGCCTGCATAATTTGATGAAAGGTCAACAAGGTCAACATACAGGTGACTCAAGAGGGGCTGGAGAGAGCCAAGTCTGACAGGGTCTCATAAAAAACATTAATAAAAGCTACAATTTTTGGCCAATTTCTTTCAGCTTTCTAAACTAAAAAGCTGAAATCCTTATGTGTGCATGATATGAAAATTATATCAACAGTGCTCACGGGAAACAAACGTGCCATGGTCACAGTTGGGCAAAATTTAAGGTACTAATTTTATATTTATACTAATAACTTATAAAATTTGAAAAATTCAGAACTAATTTTGGGTATTCAATTGAATCTTGATTAAATAATGTTACATCCCTGACAAAAAAATCTCTAGCTTCAGCAATGCCCTTGTTAAGGGAGTAAATATATTTCTTGATTTTTTACAAAGTGCATTATGTTTGGGCACATAACTTAAAACAATTACGCAATACTGACATCATTCTGGCATGTGCATAGAGAATGAAAAATATGTATATTATTTATGATTAAAGTCAGATCAGTGGTTTTGATATTAGGCAGTCTTGAAGTGTAACAATGGGTTTTTAATGGAAAAATGAAGTTTTTCATTTATATCTCGAAGGTATTACGTCCTAGTGACCAAATTCTTGGCATGGTAGGGGATTTTGGAGACATCTAACTGTATGCCGAATTTAAGGAACTTAGAGCTGAAGCTGGGGAGCTGAGCTCTTGCAAACTGCATAACACTAGCTTGATGTAAACAATATGTTACATGGTGCTTGAAAACTTGATTAAAATCTACAGTTTTTGATCAACTGGTTTCAAATTTTTGGTGTTAACAGTTGAAATGCTAACAAAAACATGCTGTGAAAATTAAATCCACAGTACTTACAGGAAAAAAAACGTGCCATGGTCAAAGTTGGGCAAAATTTAAGATACCAATTTTTTATTTTTATTAATGTTTTAAAAATTTTTAAAAGATTTTACAAGTTTTATAAATTTGTATTAAAAAAACACTGAAAATATAAGTTAAAATATTAGAATTCTTAGTTTCAATCATTATACATCCAGAGTGTAGCTCATATTGGGTCATATTATGCATACACATATAATTTTATTATTTTTAAATCACAAATTTTTAAACTGAATTTAAAAGAAAATAATGCCACAACATGGCATCTACAAGATTATTCCTTGAATCACTATTAAAAAGTTTTGCACATTGGAGTTTTCAGTATATGCTTATTCTTATTCACCAAAATAAAATAAGATTCTGTAAATTTGGTAAAATAAAAACATCTTTTCAAATAAAGTATACACACTGATTGTTGAATGAGGGACAAACAATATCATTATGCTAATTATAATCTAAGCTTTAATTTATTCCTGGAATTAATAGTCAATTTCACACCTGGTGAAGTTTTTACTCTTCTCAAGGAAGGAATTACTTGTCTGATGAACATCCGGACTTTCATAGCAATACACCACTTTGTGGACACAATTAAATGTGCACTTTAATCATTGTAACCCTGGTGGTAAATACAAAATCTAAAATGTAGCATAGCCAAGAATAAAATGAAATACAGAAAATTATAACATTCATCTAGTTAATGCATCATCTAGGGGGGGGTGTGCAAGGCACAGGGGAAGCCTGCTAGTAGTGGCCCAGCTAAGCCAAGACAAGCTGCCTGGGGTGGGTTACATAATGCAAGTGAAGGCTTTACTACTAGGTGGGCTAGATGTAAACAACACTTGACATGGTGTATGAAAACTTGAATAAAAGCTACTCTTTTCAATCAATTCCTTTGAAATTTCAGATTTTAAAAGATTAATTCCTTATGTATGTATGCTGTTAAAATTAAATCAACAGTGCTAACAGAAAAAAAAAATGCCATTGCCAAAGTTGGACAAAATTTAGGGTACTGATTTTTTTATTTAAGCTAATAACTTGAAAAATTTGCAAAATTCAGATCTAATTTTGGGTAAACAATCGAATCTTGATTAAATAAAGTTATATTCCTGACAAAAAGTCTCCAGCTTCAGCAATTCTCATCTTAGGTGAGTAAATATATTTCTTGATTTTTAAAAAAGTGCATTATGTTTGGGCCCATAACTTTAAAATAAAACGCAATACTGACATCATTTCTGGCATGTGCATAGCGAATGTATAGAAAAATATGTATATTATATATGATCAAAGTCAGATCAGTGGTTTTGATATTAGGCAGTCTTGAAGTGTAACAATGGGTTTTTAATGGAAAAATGAAGTTTTTCATTAATATCTCGAA
Organism: Sipunculus nudus; assembly: GCA_026874595.1. NCBI lineage: Eukaryota > Metazoa > Annelida > Sipuncula > Golfingiida > Sipunculidae > Sipunculus > Sipunculus nudus. The sequence goes on from CM049313.1 coordinate 63,201,911, forward strand.
GGAATTAAGTCCTAGTGACCAAATTCTTGGCATGGTAGGGGATTTTGGAGAAATTTAACTGTATGCCAAATTAAAGGAACTTAGAGCTGAAGCTCAGGAGCTGAGCTCTAGCAAACTGCATAACACTAGCAATATGTGACATGGTGCTTGAAAACTTGAATAAAATCTACAGTTTTTGATCAACTGGTTTCAAATTTTTGGTGTTAACAGTTGAAATGCTAACAAAAACATGCTTTGAAAATTAAATCCACAGCAGTTACAGGAAAAAATGTGCCATGGTCAAAGTTGGGCAAAATTTAAGGTACCAATTTTTTATTTTTGCTAATATTTAAAAAAATTTTAAAAGATTTTGTTCTAATTTTGGGTATACAATTTAATTTTGATTAATAAAAGTAATATTACTGGAAAAAAAGTGCTTAGCTTTAACAAGTTTTGTGTTAAGTGATAAAATTTCTTTCCTGATTATTTACAAAATGCATTATGTTTGGGCCCACAACTTTTTTAAATTATATAATACAGACCTAATTTCTGGCATGTACATAGGAATTATATAGAGGATTATTTGTAGGAAATATGAGGAAAAACAGATGAGTGGTTTTGATATTAAGCAGTCCTGAAGTGTGAAAATAGGTTTTTAATAAAAAATTGAGGTTTTTCCTTAATTTCTCAAAGGAATGAAGTTGCAAAGACCCAGTTTTCGGCTTGGTAGGAGATCTTGGGGACATCTAACATTATGCTGAATTTTGGATTCCTAGGTTTACGGTTTCAAAACGTGCCACATCTACGGACGGACGGACGGACGGACGACAGACAATGGACCACGACTATAGCTCAGATGACTTATAGTCAGCTGAGCTAAAAATGGCTGATTATGACCATATATCATGCCTCATTGCTATTGACATGAGGACCTGTCCTACTGTTAAGGTGGAACAAACAATTATGGTTACAAATATGTTTTCCGCCCTGCTGAAAGAGGGACCTAAAATTTAACACCAATCTGTGAATAACTTTTTTGACCTTTGACCTCTGGACCCCAAAATCGACAGGGATCTTCCATAATTGATGGTTAATACATTTTTGAGGTTTGAACTCAATCCGTCAATCCTAACTGGAGTTGTCATCCGGAAAAGAATTTGTGGATGGAAGGACAGATTGACAGATGGACAGACGGACGGACGGACAGACAGATGGACAGGTCGATTACTATAGGGCATCCGCTTTTCAAGCGGGGCCCTAATAATTATCTATATTGCAAATTGTACATAAGCAAATTTAGGCTTTGTTTTTCTTGTACAAGATTCTGGGGACCTGACTGCATGTTGCCTCTCTCTGACAGTCATCTCGATGTCAGAGCAGCATGCCATACAACGTCGAGAAAAGCACTGTAAATCTGGATGAGGATGCATAAATTTTCTTCATTTTTACACCTCATGGCTTTGAGGTAAGCTGTTTATTAAAATAAAATAGACAAACCCTACAGATATTATTGTGCCCCATCTTACATCACACAAATGTGATAAAGATTCCACTGTATGTTAATAGAATATCTGACCCTAAACAGATGTGTCTTTAATATGTTATAATCACAACAGCAGTGTTATGCAAGGTACAGAATATGACTATGGCTACTACAGATACTGGACTGATTTGTATATCCATATGTGCTTTTTGGTTAATTCCTCACCAACAACCTAATATAAAGATAACTGGCTGTGCATGATAATATTGATGCTATGGGAAGAATTGCCATAACAGTGCAGTTTTCAATATGACTGCAAAATCTCAAAATAGGCTCTATAAGATCTTTATTATCTTGATGTCATGATTAAAAGTCTTTATGAACTGGTTCATTTATAAATACAAAATTGAAGAAATGGTGGATCATGAGTATAATTTCACAGAAATAGTTACTATTTACTAAAAAAATATCTTTATAATATTTCTTAATTACATATTATTTCTGAATAAATTGATATATATGAATAAAAGTCATCTAGCAAAGGTCTGGTATAGCAAAACTTACATGAATATTTGGAATAAAAGATCAGCGTGTCATTATATTGTGTCAGACATTGCATTCATTTTAATTTATAATGAACAATTATATTTATACAACGTTATTTCCGCAGTGCTGAAGAGTAAATTGATGTCTGTAACAAGAGTTCAGTCTCTGAATGTCCTTTATGTGCAGTCCACCAGAAATCATACAAATCCAGACACCTCAAACTCAATATTGGAAGGAAATCAATTTTCAACATCATAATTTTATCCCAACATTAAAATTATGACTGGATGCCTCAAATTCAGCGCTGATTTTGTCAGACTGACATTGCCCTAACTGGGCTTCAGATCAGGCGGGCATTCAATATGGTGGAAACACTAGGGTGAACGGGAGGTTTGGTGGCCTTCGGCAGCTGTCGCCAGCCGGTGCTACTTGCAATCAAATTTGAACTATGTACAGCAATTTGTCCGCTGAAATTGATTCAAATACATCAACTTCAAACTCAATATTGGGACGGAAATAATTTTCAACATGCGTATTTTATTCTGACATTAACATTATGACCAAATGTCTCAAATTTAGCAATGATTTTGTCACATTTACATGGCTAAGACTGGGCCTCAAATGAGGCTGACATTCAATATGGCAGAAACATTAGGGTATTCAAGAGCATTCGACTGCTGTCACCTGCAGATGTGCCCGCGATCATATTTGAATTATTGCACAGGCCAAATTGTTCCTGTTAATCAACATTTTGCGTCTTTTTTTAATAGTTAGAGTTATAATTATCCAATGCTATCATTATTTTTTCAGCATTGAAATAGTGGTCAAAGTTTACTGGTGCTAACCACTCATTTGCCATGTTTATACAATGTGAAAAGACTCAGGTCAACCAATGTTGATGCTCATTGGTCGAGTCAGTCATGTGGTACAGAATTCCCGCGTTTTACATGAGATCTATGAATGAATCTTAATATGTGTTGTTCAATGTGTGCATGAAGCGATCCGCTGAGCTGCTCAGCTGTGACACGGCGGATCCTGGTGTACACCCTTCCTACACAATAAGTGGACTTCCCCATTAAAGACTGATTATAAATTAGGTGGCCAACAGTGGAGGCATAGAATCACTTGTCTAGGTAGCAGGTCCAGGGTGCAGACCTGACCCTATGGGTCTTAGGCAAGTCACTTAGTGAGTAGCTAGGGTCTCTGGGTATAAGGAGATGGAGGTAGTTAGGCACAGGAGAAGTTGAATAGCCTGCAACCCTACATATCCCAATACACAGAAAAAAAAAAACAACAACCAACACCTTATCACTTTTTCACATGTACAAAGACTTGCCAGGGCTTGCATGCAGAAACTGATATTGTCGGTTCCATACGCAGGTCATGGAGGCATGGAGATTACTATTTTGGCATATAAATAATAACCATCCTAAATTTGAACACATCTTTCCGCTATTTTTGAGATGTAAAACCACATGTGTGTTTTTAAATTTTCCATAGGAGAAATCCTACAATGTACACAAGGCCACTTGGGGTCTCATGCATGGGACCTGCAAGAAGCTCCACAATACAGTCATACATCTCAGCAGGGACTCCATGACCCGCTTATTGAACTGACAAATTCATCCACAGCTGGGGTTCAGTTTCTGTATGCAGGCCCCAACAAGTCTCTGTACATGTGAAACAGCGATAAAGTGTAGGTTGTTTTTTTTTTACCTGTGCGAAACCCACCCAGGGACCTGTGTATGATCAAAGCACCGTAACTCACCTCAGCTCGCTCCATAAGTGTTTGATGGTAAATTTCAGGTGTCGCACCTGACTTCTCTAACTCCAGCTGTCAAGAGGGAAAAGTAAATTTATTTTTTTATGAAAGATGATTACTATTACTTAGAAAAGAGTGGATCTTTGAATTTGCAAAGAAAATTAAAAATGAAAATACAATTCTGCATCTAGTTTTATTAGTACACTAGCTGATAAACCAGGTATACCAGGCTTTTTACCGGGGTTGGGAGATATATTAACTGACATGTTGAATGTTGGCTCATTTTTTATTATAAAGTTAAAAGAAAATATAGATTTATAGAGGGATACTCTCTGAATATGATATTTACAATTATTTTTTTACTGTTATTTTGTGGCGCTGTGCTCATGGCAAAAATCATACCCCGGTATGTTTACCCTGAAGACCTGGTCAGTGATGGTTTACATTGCAAACCTGAATGAGAAGCGGAGGCATACAGTGTTTCGTTGATATTTGACTGGTTTCTATCGTTGGACGTATAAAGAATAGGTTGATGTGAGGAACACATGAAAGATAAATTAAATGTACGTTGCAAGGAAACTGTTCCTGAAGAAGGAAACAGAAATATGCATACATCCTAAGTAGCAGAATCGGACTCAAACGGGACTCCAAGCAGAGCGTCTGTATCCCATTTTCATCCATCGCAACCTTTTTTTTCATTGTATCAAACAAATTTTGAGGCCTGAAACCCCCGCAACCACCCCAACCCACCCAAGCCTTTTTATTCAGAAATTGGGACCTTGAATTAGGTTTTTTCATGAGAAACATGTGTTTTTCTCTTCAAGTTTACTGACCACACACGTGGGTCAAATCCCTCATTGAAAGCAACCGTTATTCATATGAACAATAGTCCTTAGTGTAAGAGGTTGAGTGACGACGATGCACACATTCCAGTGATTGCCGAAGGCAGTTTGGCTGTGCTCGGTAAAAATACGGTAAAATCACACAAAATTATATGTACATTAAAAATTATTTCTTTTCATATCACGTCACTGAGGGGATAACAACAATTAAAATGATGTATGGCACAGTATTGTACATGATGCGGTTTTAGAGAACATTGCGAACAAATGTGAACCAAATTCTTTTATAAGTATTAGATACAGAGATACTTTTTTATCATATCTTGTCACTTGGCTAAATTTAGAGATATATTCCCTGAATTATTAATCAGGTGATAGGAATGCTTCAGATGGTCAATAAGGATGTTGTTTTTGTTTATTTCACAAAATACAAAATAAAGCCTTAATTCTGCTTACACTTTACAGTCTGACAACCTGGAGCATGTTATAAAGGTTAGAGACAATTTTAAAACATCCATTATAACAACAACAATGAAGTGTGTCCCCAGTACCAGTGCTGCAGGAATCCAGCATTATTTGATCTGAAATAACCCTAACAGACAAAAACACAACACATGGCTTAGCATCTATCTTAATGCAAGGAAATGAACCTTTTATACAAGCATATGCACTGTTGGCCAGGAGATTTAGCCAGAATAAAGACCAAAGGTAAAAACAAGGGACCCATGGGTCACATCGCTCAGCTGAATTTGGAAAATATTAGTAACTGCAAAATATTTTTATTTCTTTTGGTTTTTCATGTATATTATCATTAGAAAAGCTATGAGAAAATGGCCCTGCTAAATGAAACTCTGTAAATTATAGAATAATGGACATGAGCTAAACCATTTAGTGATGCACCAAGGGAACAAATAGGCCTACAGTAAGTGTTATATAAAAGTAACATTTCATAAACAAATAATGTGTGAAGGTAATTAAGTTTTCAAAAGTTAAATATATGGCCATATGAGTTAAAAATTAATCCAACAAAGTTTGACCAATATTCCTAATTTTAATACTAAGTTAACAGTGTTATTCACACCTAGGCCCTGCCAACTTTAAGAGATATGAATGAAATGCTACAAAGTATTTATATCTTCCCAAATCTTGTCAGTTAGCACTTACATTAGATCCTAATATTTTATCACATTTGAATATTAGGATTAAATTCCTGAATTTTTTTCTTTTAAACAATCAAAATTGTCCAAGTCTCATCAAAAAGAATTTATTTAACATTAAAATTATAAGATTCATCTTGTTTATAAGTCCTGTTTATTGAAGGGGTGGGTGGGGAGAGGGGTCTCCGTTGTTACTGCTCATTGCTGAAAAAATGTTAATTTTAAGATTCATCTAGTTCATAGTACAGGTCTGTCAACAGAATGGGGGGGGGGGGGGGGGAGCAGGGGTTGCCAGAGAAAAAGGCTCCCTGTGGTATGGTATTAACTGCAGACAGCCTGATCAAGCTCAACTCATTTGAGAGAGCTGAACTGAATGACCTACAGTCACCAAAGTGGACTGCTTTACAATGTAAGGGAATACAACAACAGCCTCCAAAATAAATTCAATTACCAGCCTAATTTTGCAGCTTTTATTTTCAAATTTCAGATTTTAACAGATTAAATCCTTATGTGCACATGCTGTGAAAATTAAATCCACAGTACTTACAGGAAAAAAATGTGCCGTGGCCAAAGTTGGGCAAAATTTAAGGTACCAATTTTTATATTTTTGCCAATATTTAAAAAAATTTAACAGATTTTGATCTAATTTTGGGTACACAATTAAATTTTGATTAATTAAAGTTGTATTACTGAAAAAAAGTCCCTACCTTTAACACTTTTGGTCTTAAGTGACCAAATATCTTTCCTGATTTTTTTACACAGTCCATTATGTTTGGGCCAATAACTTTTTTAAATTAAATAATACTGACTTAATTTCTGGCATGTACATAGGAACTATATAAAGGAATATTTATGAAAAATATGAAGAAAACCAGATGAGTGGTTTTGATATTAGGCAGTCCTAAAGTGTGAAAATAGATTCCTAATAAAAAAATTGAGGTTTTTCCTCAATATCTCGAAGGAACGAAGTCCTATTGACCCAATTTTTCGGCATGGTAGGAGATTTTGGGGACATCTAACATTATGCCAACAGCCTGGGGAGCATAGAGATATGCACTGAATGACCTACAGTCACCAAAGTGGACTGCTTGACAATGTAAGGGAATACAATAAGAGCCTCCAAAAAAATTCAATAACTAGCCTAATTTTGCAGCTTTTATTTTCAAATTTCAGATTTTAACAGATTAAATCCTTATGTGCACATGCTGTGAAAATTAAAACCACAGTACTTACAGGAAAAAAATGTGCCGTGGCCAAAGTTGGGCAAAATTTAAGGTACCAATTTTTATATTTTTGCCAATATTTAAAAAAATTTAACAGATTTTGATCTAATTTTTGGTATACAATTAAATTTTGATTAATTAAAGTTGTATTACTGAAAAAAAAGTCCCTACCTTTAACACTTTTGGTCTTAAGTGACCAAATATCTTTCCTGATTTTTTTACAAAGTCCATTATGTTTGGGCCCATAACTTTTTCAAATTAAATAATACTGACTTAATTTCTGGCATGTACATAGGAACTATATAGAGGAATATTTATGGTAAATATGAAGAAAACCAGATGAGTGGTTTTGATATTAGGCAGTCCTGAAGTGTGAAAATAGATTTCTAATAAAAAATTGAGGTTTTTCCTCAATATCTCGAAGGAACAAAGTCCTATTGACCCAATTTTCGGTATGGTAGGAGATTTTGGGCACATCTAACTGTATGCCAAATTTCAGATTCGTAGGTCCAATGGTGTCGAAACGTGCCAATTTTACGGACGGATGAACAGACAGACAGACGGACAGACGACGGACAATGGATCACGACTATAGCTCAGATGACTTATAGTCAGCTGAGCTAAAAATTGCAATGGAATTTCTGTTTGCACAATGCATTTTCGTAAGGTATGTAGTTTGGCATACTAAGTCAACTAAAATAAACCTTTAATTATAAACAAAGACATGCTGAGTTTGTTAAGGTACATTTGCAACTTGTTAGACATTGTTACTTTCATAGGATATTTAAATAATACTAGAAATAAATGGGCAGACAGCTTATTTTGGTTTTTAGCTTCCTTTTCTCTAATTTTCTATCCTATGATTATCAGAAGATGGCGCGCCTGGTTCAATCAAAATGTGTTGGCTTTTATAGATCAGCAGTATACTAGTAGGTGTATTTGCTATTCAGTTACTGTCCATATATGTAATTATGTTGGTATTAGGATACCATTACACAAAATATCATTAAGATTAGTTAACATTTTGTCCATAGGGCTCACAAGGGCTCGTTTGCTTCTCTGAATTGACGCAAATGTGCTGTGATTTAAAATATTTAAGCCCCAATATCAGCCTATCTGGAACTGGCTAGGGGAGGGCACTAGTTAGAATACAAAAAATTTGGAAAAAAATCCATTTTGAGAGCACCCAAGGTGCTTGTTATGTCAAATACAAAAATTTATTAACTTGTTTATGACATGGTTATTTCATAACTGTCCAATAAACAGTGAAATTTATTAACTTGTTTAAGACATGGTTATTTCATAACTGTCCAATAAACAGTGCTACAGAGTACCTATGAGCCATGGGCATTTCCATTAAAATTATAATCACACAGGCACAAGATACAGATAATCAGTTAATGAATATGCACAATCTATAATGTATACAAATCTGGTCTGTGTACAACTATGTTCAGTTTCCACATATATCCAAGCTGTATGCACATTCCTTTAAATAAAAGATACAGGTATGTGAACTTAAATTTAGCTGCACACATATTAGCATCAGCCTGCCACCAAAACTTCAAAATTTAATTTAATGAAGATTTTTGGGTGGCAGTACAAGCTATTTGGTTTGTAACAATTCTAGTACATGAAGATGTGCAGGCCATTTCTATCAGTACTTTTTCATTTTCATCTGCCTGTCAAACTGTCATTTTTCCAACATAACACGTAGAGTGACGTTATTCTGATGGGAAAAATAATAAATATTACATTCATGGTTGACTTACATGTATTCATGCAGCAGTTATAAATAATGAGGCTGGTTTTACTCAGTAAGTTTATCTCTACAATTTATAATGGCTTTACATCTTCGTTTGAATCAGTACCATTAGGAAGGAAGGAGGTAACTAATGTTATTAATATTCTGTAACATTTTTTCTTCTTTATTTGACAAATATAACACGATCATATAAGCCTCTGATGTCAAGTATTACCACACAGCAAGTTTTTTTTTTATCCTTAGAATGGGTGTTCTTTTATGACTTGCATCATGACATCAAGTCCCCTATTAGTTATTTAAGTAGGCCTGAGTGTCATGTTGTCATGGCAACACACATAGATGAGCCACATCTGTACACCTACCTCTAGTTTATGTAGGTCAGATCTATATTTTTGACTCTTTGTTTGCATGTATTTGATTGACTTGGCTTTCTTCTCTGGTTCCTCTTCTTGAGCTTTAGTCTGCTGTTCCAAAGTCTCCAGATCTCTGAGAATCACATATTATAAATACATGTTAATATAGAAAGGATTCATAGAGTAACAAATCATAAATCAAGACATTATAATATTACAAAATTTAAATGACAGATGACCAAGTTACAGGTAATAAAGATTAACAAAAAGATATTTTTTTTTAATTTAAAAGTTTCAGAATAAGTCAAGGATTATAAAGTTAGATTTTAAATAAACTGTTTCTAAAAGCACACTAGGCACAGGTTATATATTATATAAATGACAGATGGCAAAGTTGCAGATTATAAACAAAGATATTTTTTAATTTGAATGTTTCAGGATGAAAGTCACAGATTGTAAAGTTACAGATCATAATGTACTGTTCATAAAAGCACACAAAGCCTAGGTAATATATCACAAAAGGTTAAGTAAAAGCACTTTTGAAAGATGAATGCATTGTTATAGATTTCAATGTTCATAACTACATTATTAACTCCACTCTGGAATTATGCAATTCAAGTCAACTGATAAATGATTTCACAAACAAGGGCATTCAAATATCCATTTCTATGGACAGACTGATTTTCACAGTCTTGGTTGGGTTTTTTTTCTGATTTTTTGTGTAGCCAGGAGTTAATGCCTGTATGGACTGGGTTCACATTTTTGGGTTAACTTTTCACTGACTGATTCACATAGCTGTGAGAATGACCTGCCTTCCATAGCTATGATTCATGTTTACATTAACTGACTTGTGTAGCCTGGAGATTTGCTTAACTGGACCAGCTATCACTGTTCAGGTTGTTTGCATTTACCAAAATGAACAGTCATGAGTCATATTTGTATTGACAGACTTTGAATTATCTGTCAACTTTCAGGTCCTGCTTATGTTTGCAGTAACTGACTTGCACTGTCATTAGTTCTGGTTATGTCTGTAATGACTGACTTGTGTAAGTGTGAGTTTTCAAGTCATGGTTTTATCTGCAGTAACTGACTTGCATTGTCATTAGTTCTGGTTATGTCTGTAATGACCGACTTGTATAGGTGTGAGTTTTCAAGTCATGGTTTTATCTGCAGTAACTGACTTGCATTGTCATTAGTTCTGGTTATGTCTGTAATGACTGACTTGTAAATGTGTGAGTTTTCAAGTCATGGTTTTATCTGCAGTCACTGACTTGCACTGTCATTAGTTCTGGTTATGTCTGTAATGACTGACTTGTGTAAGTGTGAGTTTTCAAGTCATGGTTTTATCTGCAGTAACTGACTTGCATTGTCATTAGTTCTGGTTATGTCTGTAATGACCGACTTGTATAGGTGTGAGTTTTCAAGTCATGGTTTTATCTGCAGTAAGTGACTTGCATTGTCATTAGTTCTGGTTATGTCTGTAATGACCGACTTGTATAGGTGTGAGTTTTCAAGTTTCATGGTTTTATCTGCAGTCACTGACTTGCACAGTCGTGAGTTCTGGACTGCAGCCTCTTTCACCATGCGGGCCAGGTTGCTGCTCAGTGACTGCTCATGTCGGTGCTCAGCCTTTGTCTTCATGAGGTCCCTCTTTAAGGCTGTCAACCCAAGCAACAAGCTGTAACAAAACAAATGAAATATATTTAAATCATAAGTTAATCATCACAATTATAATGATTACCATTAGTTTCTGCTGTCATTTTGTCAATTTTAGCAAACATGTCATCCTCTGAAGGAGATGAAAGTTTTCTTCATCATAAGAGCTGTTTGTACTCATGTTTTTAACACCTGATCTTCAATCAACCAATAAACCATAGATTTGTAAAGTTGAACTATAATTATTAGTGGTGTGCCAAGTAATTGATTATATCCCTTTCACTCATAACTGATTAAACTGGTTGCATTTTCACATAATTAATCACAAAAGACTACGTATGCACACACAAGAACTCATATAAACAGAAAACAAGACCTACAGGCCTAATGTGCACCTGTGAAATGGTTTAAACACCAGGTATAATGCTTCAATGCTAGACCATTTCTCTTTTCAATTACATGTGTAACATGTATATGAACAATGCAAGTAATACACATTTTGCAAAATTACAATTACAAAAACATCACTGCTGAAAAACTGGCATGGGTGCACACAACACAAAAATGATTGTAGGTGGCGCCACCCTGCTTGTATATGACAAAGCTATCCAAGGTGTATACATATGCCCTATTTTAGGTTAATATATCAAACTCTTCCCGAGAAATAAGCAGGGACATACACTGTGCAAAATTTGTTGTCGGTAGCGTCACCAGTCTTGTATACAACAAAGCTATTCAATATGTATAAATATTAGGGCTTAATTGATATGCCGTTATATCGATATACTGTGGTTGCCTTTATATCAGCAGGGCTGAATTTTCGCGGTTTTTATATTTTTAAAAGTTTCACGAGGTTCCTTTATCGCGCTCTAGCTATCATTGGTCTAGTAGTATATTTTATTATCAAAAATAATTTCAATAACCAGTGATTTCACTATTATCTAGGTCTACTATTTCTCTGTCCGGATATTGCATGTTCGAACATTCACAGACAGCTGAGCTGGCGCCTGTGGGAAGCATTGACCCCGCTGGCTATAATTAGTTCAGAGCCGAGGCTCATTAAAACAACTCAAAAAGCCTAGAATAATTTGAGTGCCATTAATGTTGCTAATTTATTCCATATAGGTGGAAGAAGGAACTGTATTCAGTTTCTCACAGTTAAAATCTGAAGCAAAACATAATATTCCACTGTTTTACAGCACTTTTATGCCAAAATGAACTGTGACCTATCAAATATATTCAAAATTTACGTCATCACTAGCCAATCATACATCGTTCGGCGCATCATGATTTCACAGAATAAGTCCTTTCTACAGTTACAAGGTGGCGCAACCCCAGATGCTAGGTTCACTACTTTAGTGGCAAATTTTATTTATTAACATGACTAAATACAGCACAATGTGAAAGAGTACCTTCTACTAAATATTCATTTTAAGCGGCACTAGATGTGATCTAACTTGGCACACATACACATAATTTTTAAATATTACTGCCCAGCAGGCATTGACACTTTCCAGTAATGTACCGGTGCGTCCGCCGGCGTTAGCACGCACCTGCAAAGGGTCCCGGCATCTAAGCCAACCGATATAATTTTAAATGGGCCCTGTCATTCTCCATGAATCATTTAATGTATATGCACCAGGCTCGATGGATATCACTACGTAGCTGAAGATAAGTCTCACTGTTGCAAACTATCGGCAGCTTCTGAAATTAATGATCATGGTCTGGTATATATGCATTGAAAACTGCGTGGTTTCAATTTCGCGGTCAGAGTGCGACCGCAAATATCGCGAATTTGAAACCACCGCAAATAAGAAGACAACCACAGTATACCAATACACTACATTGATATAGTTAGCGATATATTTTGCTTGATGTATTGACAATCGAGAAAACAAAACGACTGCTAATAAAAATGGATAAAACCTTGCCTAAAGCTCAATCGGAACTATTTATAAAGCTAATGCTTCTTTAAATGTGTTATGCAGGCATTATTTTTTGTCGTCATATTGACCCACTGTGTTACTTCATACAACCTAAACAATTTTAGACTCCCTATCCTGGCTTTGAAGACGACAGTGTGCCAGCAAAATTGTTGTAAGCTCTGTATGTTGCTCACGGATCAGGCTGCTTCTACTTAATAATCACAGTTGTTGTTCAGTAATACTACAACTTACACAGATGTCAAACAATGAGTTTGGTGCATCATCAAACCTGATTAGTTCTGGTTAATTAAGTATTGTTTAAACCTTGCAGTTTCAATACTCAGGCGACCATAGCATACATGCAGTCAACCAGAGCTTGTTAGTTTGGAGGTAGTTTGCGCTACAAACTTATCTTTTATATAATCAATTAAATATTGTAATAATCTTATTCAAAAAGAATTACCTATATACACTGATTTGCCAGAAATTCAAACTGCGCTTATGCTGTAAAATGAAAAATCCACGCAATATCAGACACTTCTACAGTATATGACTCCGCAGACATTTACCAATGTTATGGATTGACAGGGCCTACTTTAATATATTATAAAACACTTGTGTAAGGCACTCAAAATGACTGTGGCTACTATAGAAATGGGTATAACAATATTGATTATCTGTTCACAAAACTTCACATGTATTTGTTTGCTTTAATTCATCATCCATATTTTAATGTTAAGATTACCAGCTGTGTACCAGAACAGTGAAATCAATGCAACAGGATAGATGACCTTTGTAGTGCAGTTTGCTTTGTCATGCCTAGTGTAATGATTTGTATTTCAAGCTAGTTTAAAGTCAAACATACACCAATGCCTTATGAAAAATATGCTATCATGTACATATACCAGTTTCCTTTAATTAAACTTTAAACTTTTCTACTCACTTTGTTTTTGTAGCATCTCTTGTGCCCAACTTGGAGGCTGTTTTGGCCAGTGTCTCGAGACTGGTCGCACCTGATTTGGACAATGAACTTGGCAGCATCCCAAGCTTATGCAGAATCCTGCCAATGCGGTCAGCTGCGCAAAATATGAAGACATCCTGCATACAAATACAGACTACACAAAAATGGAGATACAACAATATATCTGTGAAAATTCAAACATGTTTATTTTATCATATATATGAGGTGGCTTAGAATCCTGTGGTAGCAAGATGTTTAGCAAAAAAATCCATTATTTTCAAGCAATACTTAAAACATTTCCATCAGAATTATATATTTTATTGTTATGTGCCTTGAGCAGGGTCCTGTATTCTGGATATGTGCACATTATAAAAATAAATTATTATAATTATAAGAATTAAATGATAAACTGGACACAGATCTGATAAAAACAGATAAATTAATTATATACATAATATATATACTGATAGTCTTATTAGAATGTAAAAGAAGATCTGTGAAAAAAAACATGGTTCTAACAGCAGAATGGTCAAGTTGCTGGAAAGGCTCAAAAGATGGGTTTTACTGTATATTAGACACAAGGAATGAATCAACATTTGATCTACGCTCTTTACACAGCGCATTACCCATAGGCCAACTACCTATATTGTAAGCCCTGTTTGTAATGACCTTGTATCCTGAATGTCTACACAAGAGATGAGCACTGTATTTTGGTCCAACCAAATGAGACCCTGTGCTGGAAGCAAAACGGTTTACCTGCCAAGGGAGGAATATACGAAGCCAATGTTGTTCATTTCGTTTTGAGTGACAGCTCATCGCCCTGGCAACCGTTGGAACAGGCCAAAGGCTCAGAGAGAATTGACTCGCACGTGGTTTCTAGGCGGAACCTAATGCCTGTCGAGTGTTTGTTGACTTGCATTTGGTTGGCTGATAGTCACAATAGTAGTTTCTTAACCAGACAGGCCCATGTGCACAACCTGGTATTTAAATGCATCATAAACAGTCAAAGTAGGCAGCGTAAAAATCTGTAGCTTCTTTAGAAACTGCCTCGGGAACGTACATTTGATCCTAATTTATATCAGGGATAGGGTCAAATACATATTTGTATTTTAAATGCAAAGTGAGTATTTGTATTTGCAATATGCAAAATGTTAATACAGTAGTGCTTTATTTCCGAATGCCGAATTTCCAAAAATTTGTTTTTCCAAAATTTAAAATGGGGAACGGAATATCTATTTATATTTCTGAAATATTTTTCAAGCATGTAAACACCTCAAATGAATATTTGTAATTGTGAGTCGCATAGGCCTGCAGTCAGGTGCAATTTTACTGTCAGGAACACCAATTGAACATGATCGTCTTGCTGTCACTAGCCAAAGATATGGAATCAAAGAAAAGAAAACGGACTGCGTTATGCATTTGCCGCACTGGCTCCACCTGCGGGCTGTTAAAAATAACTAACCGAGCTACAATAATGGCGATGTCATTTGACCTTTCACTTCCCTGAAATTGTTAGAAAATGGCACACAAGTGTCCTAAGACAGGTTAAAATGGGTTTTACCTATCAAACTCAGCAATAAATCTGATAATTTTATAAGTTCAGGTCATAAATTACGTGGGTCAAAAAGAAACACGGTGTTCCCTCAGTAATAGAGCGTTAAGTTAATCATCAACTGTTGTATGAAATTGGCCCTACACCCCTGACCGAATTTTCGAAAATTTGTTTTATGAAAGAAAAGCTTGTCCCCCTACGCTTTCGGAAATATGGCGCTCTACTCAAGGTTGTTCTGGAATTCCCAGGGTGGGATTTCCTGGGTGGGAATTCCCATCCTGGGAAATACAGCTCAAATACGAGCATCTGGGAATTACTGGGAAATACCCCCTGGGTAATAATAATGTGAGTTAGAAATAAGGAAAAACCCTCTCTCAATATGTTTTTTTTTTCAACTAACTGAACTAACAAAGGTAAACCAGTGTTTATTCAGGAATATTAGTCATAGTCCACTCATTTCTTTATAAATTTAACTCCATAAAACATTCCATTTTCACAAAAAGAAAACTGCTCAATTGTTTACAGTGAAGACAGCTTTATCATGTATTTTTAAATATATTCAGAGTCTTTCAAGTTATAAAAATAAGATCTAACTTTAAAGCACCAATTAGTATTTGCCACATCACATCACAGCATATATTATTAATCCAAAATATATGTACAACTACTCAACAGGTAATTTTTAAACATGCTGCATTCTTTTCAGTCCTGTGTTTACTAAATCAAAGCTTTATATCTCCCAGTCAACTGGGAACACAGCTTGCTTTGACTGCCTGCTTTGATGATTATCAAAGGAGGCAGGGTAAAGAACAATAGTTCCATCATTAGTTTATACTGCCCTCAATATAAGGGGTTTCTGAGACCTGGGAGTTGCTCAGTAGTACTCAGTTACTGCTTACATATATTGGTCCTTGTGGTTTCTTATGACATAATTACAACAAGGTTACAGTTGGATTGTTGATGAAAAACAAAATCAGAAAATAGGTGTCTTTTGTTTCCTTGGCCTCCTCTCCCGTTTACTAAATGAATATATATGATATATCTCTGCAAAAAAAGCTTAAACAAAATACAATTTAGAAATATGTGACTCAATTCCTATTAACCCTTTATTTCCCAGTATTTCCAAGAAATTCCCACTGCCCTGGGAAATATGCTTATTTCCGGGAAATTAACAACCCTGGCTCAACTGTATTTGTATTTGATCTCAATACTTGATGTATCTGATCAAAATACAAGCCGACCCCCTCTTCTTATGGGAACTGCAAGGTTCAGAATTCCCATCAGCTGGCCAGACTTGCTATGATGTATTTGGCCACACCTGAGTCTTCTGCACCAGTAGAACAGATATTTAGTTTTTGCGGGAAAAGTGTTATGCCTGGAGCGCTGCTGTCCGGTTTGAGAACTTATGTTCCTCCGTTGCAACAGGGAATTTAATTAGACTTTCTTGAATAAAGATATCTTTCAGACAGTAGGTTTGAGGAATTAATGTTCCTTTGTTGCAACAGGAATTTGGTTTCAACTTTGTAGAATATAGAAGGACTCTGATCTATAAGAGTACACAGGTAGTATCGGTACTAGTAGACATTATGAATATTTGTATTTGGAGGAGAACAGCTCTCATATTTATATTTGTATTTGTATATGGCATACTGAATTTGACTCCAACCCTGATTTATATATCCTGGATATGACTATATTCAAACCTTCAGATCTATATTCTTGCTCCTTCTGCCTGTAGTCTGTGGTTAATATCTCAGCATGCCTGTCTTCTCGCTCATTGGATCTCTTCAACTGTAACAGAAGCTCCAGGGAATGGCTGTTGACCTCATAATCTGGAATTCCCATCAGCTGGCCAGACTTGCTATGATGTATTTGGCCACACCTGAGTCTTCTGCACCAGTAGAACAGATATTTAGTTTTTGCGGGAAAAGTGTTATGCCTGGAGCGCTGCTGTCCGGTTTGAGAACTTATGTTCCTCCGTTGCAACAGGGAATTTAATTAGACTTTCTTGAATAAAGATATCTTTCAGACAGTAGGTTTGAGGAATTAATGTTCCTTTGTTGCAACAGGAATTTGGTTTCAACTTTGAAGAATATAGAAGGACTCTGATCTATAAGAGTACACAGGTAGTATCGGTACTAGTAGACATTATGAATATTTGTATTTGGAGGAGAACAGCTCTCATATTTATATTTGTATTTGTATATGGCATACTGAATTTGACTCCAACCCTGATTTATATATCCTGGATATGACTATATTCAAACCTTCAGATCTATATTCTTGCTCCTTCTGCCTGTAGTCTGTGGTTAATATCTCAGCATGCCTGTCTTCTCGCTCATTGGATCTCTTCAACTGTAACAGAAGCTCCAGGGAATGGCTGTTGACCTCATAATCTGGAATGTGCTCTCCCCCGTAAATGGTCTCCAACCACTCATTCACCTGTTTGAAGAGTAAAGAGAGTATATTTTTTTATTTACCAACATTTGCCGAGTGATGGTCATAATTTTTCATTAACTATTATCATATACCTCCATCTAGATCATCATTATCTATTTTAAAGGCTTTTTTACCTCTGTCAGAGAGATCACTTCCTGGAAATAGTAGAGACCCTCATCATTCCCTGATATTATTTACCAACACTTGCCAAATGATGGTTACAATCTTTCATTATTATTTTTAACATACCTTCACCTAGATCACCACTGTTTTAAAGGATTGTTTAACATTTGCCCTGTGTACTCCTCGCTGGGCTGATATTCATTTTTCTGGCAACAGATACATGACTACGATTAAATAGTCTTAATGTCATAAGAAACTGGTGAAGCAGGAACAAAGAGGAAGTGGAATGACCTATTATTTAATAAGAGTAAGACAGAAGGCGGTGTGTAAAACCTGGACCCCAAGAAAAAAATCTATAATTCTTAAAACTCTCAGACATTAATTTGTCTAGACATTCTAGCAGAAAAGTATCTAGAAATGAACTTTATGTTTGGTTAAAAAAATAAAATAAGTCTGTTTTGCAACAAAATTTGGTAATTAACACTTACTGAATACTGACCCTGGTGCATGGACCTCACAGATCCCATGGACCCTTTATACTTGTTTTTTTTTTTTTTTTACCATTTCTCTAGTACATATTTTGACATCAAGTCTAGGGATTACATCCATTACTCCAATTCAATAAGACGTTAAAAGTTAAGCTTCATTATCTATGCTCTTAACCTCTAATCTTACCAATCTAACCCATATTGCGCTACATTCTGGACTATTAATAAATGGATTATATCAACAACAGAGTTTTCATCACACACAGGTAATTAACCATTTTGTATAACACATGCACTATTGCAAACCATAATGATAGTAGCTGCTTTGTCTTAAAATCCTCGGGTCAAACTGACAGGCCCTTTGCCGCTAGCTGCCCGCTGACACCAAATCAGCGGCCCTGTGGCGCTACATAAATACAGAAGTTGAGGCTGAATGACGAAGTAACCGGAGTCTTTCAGCTAAGTAACCGGAGTCATTCAGCTTTGTTGAATTAAACACCCATGTGATTTAGTTCAAGTGTTTTTGTATCTGTATTTTTACATTCTTGTCTTCCTTTTAATAAATACTATTTATTTTAATATTTCTATGGTTTAAAAAGTAAATTACAGTATGATAAAAATTTTTACAAGATCATTATATTTGTCTACCTGTTTCAATTTCTTTGGGTAATTATATTATTGCCAGCTATAAATTGCATGGCTCTTCATTAATGGAACACAAAATGTCAAAACCTGTGTTATGTATAAGATCTCCCATATCATATCTCAGGTCCCAAATGACAGGTGGTGCTTTTCAAATGAATATCCACCAGTATACCCGCAGTTTATTTTCACTTGAAGGGACATAATCAGGAGCAACATTATGCCTATTTTTCACACTATCAGTTCAGTTTTGCTTTAGTCAAATATTTCCCAGCAAAACCACCCATTACCTTGTATGCGGCTGTTTAACACCTTGTTATGGGTCTGCATGTTGGTAAACACAGTCCACATGGGCAATAAATAAAACTTGTAAGTCGGAAGCCTTCGGAAATCGGAAGCCGTTTTATTTTTTAATATAATTTTTAAAATAACAAACAAATCGAGAACTTTTTGTGTTAAAAAGGATAATATATACCCCCTTTATCATACAAGAAAGTTTCAAACATATATATTAACAAATATGAAAATTAAAGCATAATAAATCCGTCGGAAGCCTCTCAGAAGTCATCCAAGAGTGACAGATGATGCTCAAAATGTGTAAAACTCGGAAGTCAAGCTTATTGCACCAACCAGCAATGACACAGAAAAGGTCTCGCATCATTCCTTATTTTAAGTAATTTTTATGTATTTAAATAAAATCAGAATGCTAAAATGTTGAAATACATATCCAAATGTAATACAATATATGTAATATCGCAATGTAATATTTTAAAAAGGAATGTTATTGTAGAAACAAAAAATAAAAGTGTTTAAAATTTCGTAATTTTATCTAAATAGTGTTTTAACTTTTTTTTGCCTTATTTAACAAAAAAATAGAATAATATATCATATAAAAAATTAATTATAACTTAATTAAACAACATTCATATGTATTATGATAATTTTACATAATACTATTCAAATATTTTATGAAATACATAAATTTGTATATTAATGTAAACACAAAGTATCAAACTGTCGCACCTTTGCAGGAACTGGTAAAACCGTGAGAAAAGTCCATTCAGTTTTTGAATTAATAAAACTAGTACTAGAATTTCAGAACATTGCACAGACAATTTTTTCTAATACATTAAAAAACACTTCCATTTTATTTCGTAAATTTTACAAAAGTTTACAAAACATATTAAAAAATAAAACGGCTTATGACTTCCGAGTTTTATCTATTGCCGTCCACATGTCTGTTTACCATATCAAGGCTGCGTGACCAGAGGTCTGATGTGAAAATAATAATTAAGCGGTTACTGGGGTTGCCAAAATGGAAAAGTCATCAAATTCAAGCAGTTTGGGGCCTTCTTTACCAAAATATTTTTGTATACTTAAAATCTTTCTTTGAATCGATAATTTACAGAGCAGCTTCATTTTAGGGACTTTGCTCTGTTCTTGTATGAGTCACAGGGGTGTTTTTGTTGATATAAATAATGGAAAATGTGTAAACTGGTTTTGGGTTCCGGGTTTTAGTAAACTTGTAAAACTAAAACACACTGCCAATTAAGACAGACCCAGTGACCTGGTGACAACGAATATGTCATGAAAAGGTCACTTGATATACCTCTCTTTTCTTCTCACTTAGTTCTGGATCGATGCTTTCCATTTCTGAGAACCATGGAAGCTGACAAATTGACTTATTACTGAGATCCTCAAAGTCAAGACGTTCTCGCTTTCATGGAAACGGAACCTGGCCTACCATATTCTTCAAATTTGACGCGGTTTGTTGAAAGGTTATATGTTTTGCCGTTTTAAATCTATTCTCCAATCAGATTGTTAAAAGTTACAAAATTAATAAAATGACATGATAGAGGTTATAGATTCAGTCTGAGTCTCATTCAATCTTATTTGTCCTTAATTCTTCTAATTTCTGTATTTGCAATAAATAAGTATGATTATTTACAAATGATCAGTAAAATCCATCAATCTGAAGAATTTATTGGAGAGGATGTCTTTAAAGTGGCTGTGTACTTAAACCTGGATGTACCAAGTTCGATACTGGAGTCTAAATGCATGGCACGTGACATTGGAAGTCAAATTGTCAAAGCTGAATGTCTTGAACATAGAATTTGAACTATTATTCGAAACAATTTTTAGGATTTTTTTTTTGTTTTTTTTTTTTTTTTTTTACAGCCTACTTTGAACACACGACGTAGCGTCAAAAATATATCAAATAAGCTCCGCGAACGCATTGCATGTAAATATTGCCACATTATGTATTTCACAATTGTAGCTACGTAAGCGTATACGTCAGCTGGAATATTGCACTTTAATATTAGACTTTTTAAATTACTAGTCTAAAGTATTTTAACCACTTGTTTGTAGTAAACCTGTACTTGAACCATGCAAACTGAGAAGAGTACTCTAATTTAAGAAACATCAAACATGAAAGGGGGGGGGGATCAGTGAAAGATTTCAATATTTTACCCAGTTTAGCTTTTAACGCAACAACTTAAATACAGACATAAATTTATCATACATATATTTAACTTTCAAAATCTTTAGAACAATGAAACATATAATTATCTCTGGCTTTGATAATGACTGTTGTAGTCCTAAATTATATCGCGGAAGGCTTGGGTCAAGTGATGATCGAGGTACAATTACTTCAGAATTTAACAACAACAAGTACAGACAAAGATACAAGTATTGATATTTTAGTGCTCTTCAGTACTAGTTCAAGAGGTGCGTGCCGGAGTACAATTAAGAGTACTCTCTAATTTATGTAAATTATGAAAAACATGAAAATTTAAACAAAAGGGGTAGAATCTGAATATCTTTAATACTCCTCTTTGTTTTATTATAAGATAATTTTCTTTAAAAAATTATATCGTTTAATAATTTCCTAGAAAGCTGCACATTCGAGTATCGACATAATATGGCAACCATACATTTAAAACAAATCTCAGGTTTATGTTCCACGTACTGCTTTTTTCACTCTTTCCAAGAGAGACAGATCTGACAGACCTGGCTGCAATACGTACCATTGGGCTTATATGTTGTAAAAGGCAGAATGATATCTGAATATAAAATAAAGTATAAGGAAGGTGTTTATTTTCTTTGTTAAAATATAGTCCATAAATCTTCTACCTTAAATTATCATTTTATCACTTGAAAGAAATGTAACTTATAAATATTTTCATAGCAAAACAGGTGGACACCAGGTATATATTGACGCAAACGATAATATGAATGATTGTATATCATATTTATTTACTCATACCTCCAAAATACACATTTAGGTTTGGTGCCACAAATTATCAGGGTTATAGTTTTCCTGGTAAAATCATATTTTAACTGGTTATGTTGAGCTGATGTCATTGAGCCCATGTGAAATTAAAGCTACCTTCAGTTGCTCTTCTTAAATCATGATTTTATGTCCCTGGTCCGTAACTATAACTTATTTCTGTTACCTCATAGCGGATTGGTTATATATTGGATATATAAATATATATATATATATATATATATATAGAGAGAGAGAGAGAGAGAGAGAGAGAGAGAGAGAGAGAGAAAGAGAGAGAGATAGAAATGGTATATACACATGCAGTAAATTCGGTTCATCGACGGTGGGAATTGAACCCACGATCTTCCGATATCCGGTCGGGGCCTCACTACCGTCAGTGAACCGACTTTTCTGTGTATACCATTTCCATCAATAAACAATGAACCAACATGGCAATTCATCGAAGATCGTGGGTTCGATTACAACCGTCAATGAACCGACTTTTCTGTGTATACCATTCAGGGTTGGGTTCAAATGCAACTCCGCGCATTGAAATGCAAATGCAAATGTTATGTTGTTTTCCAAAATGCAAATGCAAAAGCCAATGCCGTACCACTCATTGCATTTAAATGCAAATGCAAATGCTTTACCAGTTATTGCATTTAAATGCAAATGCATTCAGATTTTTTTCAAATGCAAATGCATTTAAGTGTTTTTAAATAAAATATACTTTTTATCCGTAGAAAATAATTTACAACAACCTTTTTGGATCATTTTTTTATTATAAAATTACAATATCAAATTGATTCACAGTCTCTTTCTGTAACTGATTTATGTTATCAAATCAGTGACTCTGTGACAGAGGTTTGACCCTATGTACATATATAGGTTGCTAGTAAACATGGAATATGGGTTATTGTTGACAAACAGGAAAACAGTGTCACTGAAATGTCACTAAATGTTGTGTATATAATGAGTTCACAAATGTGCATTGCACTTGACAAACATCAGTGATTCAAACAAGTTGTCAGACAGCCTGTTACGCTCTGGCGGTTGAGAAAATCCTTTCTACTGGTGCTGATGATGCTGGGGTACATAGATACCTTTAACTCAGTATGGCTAGGCCAGGCATGCGGTGGGCATTTTCCTTCCAATAAGTCAGAGGGTTGCAGCTCATGTCAACTGTCTTCTCTGACAGATAACGATCCAGCTTTGTGGTGTCCTTGGGAGTCCAAGCCAGCTAGGTACCCTTCCTTGCATTCAAATTCATTACCTTCAGCAAATCGAATTTAGCTGCCCAAGTGGCAAGCTCAATTGTCCAGCCTCCAACAAGAATTGTATACAACTACATATTTTTGCTAACTTTACTAACTTTCCCTGCAGTTAAAAGATTGGCTGACACTTGAGCAAATCATATGCACCTGACCTGTGGTCAAAGCCAGCTAGGTACCCTTCCATGCATTCAAATTCATTACCTTGAGCAAGTCGAATATAGGTACCCAAGTAGCAAGCTCAATTGTCCAGCCTCCAACAAGAATTGTATACAACTACATATTTTTGCTGCATGCAAAATGACAAAATATTAAGAATTTGCATTTGACATTTGATTCACATTTCAAATGCAAATGCAAATGCGTAGCATTTTTTCAAATGAAATGCAAATACAAATGAATTACATCAGTCTGACATTTAAATGCAAATGCGGGCTTTTCAAATTTTTGCATTTAAATGCAAATGCAATGCATTTGCATTTGGACCCAACTCTGATACCATTTCCATCTATAAACAATGAACAAGCATGGCTTTATATATATATATATATATATATATATATATATATATATATATATATATATATATATATATATATATATATATATGGTGTCATTCCTGATTGCCGAAAACCGGAATTCCGACTACCACCTTGCCGATTCCTTTTAACGAAACGCCGGTTTGCCGACTGTGTCAATTAAACTGTAATATGAAGATGTTTTAGGCATATGATGCTGAACTTTTAGCACGTTGGAATATCGAGCTGTTACTCCGATTTTCACGCCGTCGCCGGTGTCTGCACCCGGGCGATCATTAGTAACTGACGCTTGTGGGGGACTCACTTGTTGCTGCTATTTTCTTTTTGCACGGTTCGGTTGTTTCAGGCCGAGCACTGCTACAAACACTAAAACTTACTTAGAAATATATATATATATATATATATATATATATATATATATATATATATATATATATATATATAATTATAAATAATGGCTTTGTATACTAAATATTCACGAATGTTTACACATTCATACATATGTCAACACTAATTATAGGACCTTACTCCACGGAGGTGGGGTGGGGGGAGGTGAGCAAGGACGGCATCTCAGGAATTGCAATTGAACTAAAATGTTTCAATTTGTTTGTAAAAAATGCTATCTTCTTAGAAAATTGTAAAAAAAAACTGTGAAAATGCTTTATTGGAAGACTAAATCAGTGTCAATATTTATTTTGTGCGCTTCGCGCAATTAAATAATTTCATAACTATATTTTGGTATAGATCTGGTGAAAGACTGCTATAATTTCTGTACAAAATGAACTAAATTTCTGTACAGAATGAACTAAATGATCAGGTCATAAATACCAGAGTAAAATTCATTATACACACCAAGGAGAGTGTCCAAGAATTCTTCATATGAACTGTCATTTAAAATTTTATGTGGAAATATTATATATATATATATATATATATATATATATATATATATATATATATAAACGCTGAAGAAAAACAACACTGTAAATTCACAGTGTTATACCGCTCTGGCTTAGACTGTAGGCCATAGGGCACCTTACGACGGAGGGTAACTCTACCTTATATATATATATATATATATATATATATATATATATATATATATATATATATACTAAACGTTAAGCACACTGGAGCATCATGTAATTACTCCGAGTTCCACGCCGGTATCGGCACCCGGGCGATCATCAGATAACTGACGCTTGTTGGGGACCCAGCTATAACTGTTACACTTTTTTTACACGGTTTGCTGGCTTCAGGTGTCGGTATTTCGAAATTAATTCTTATATATATATATATATATATATATATATATATATATATATATATATATATATATATATATGGCCTATAAACAGTGGCGTCGATGTATCTTCCGATATAAATGTTATGATTCTTTATTTCTTGTGTCCAACATGGCCCTACATCAGTCCAGAATGTCTCACTGGTCATCCGAAATGGCGCCTGATCGACTTTGCACCGACTTTACATCCGACATCTTATTATCGACATCCTTATTTTAGTCCGACTGGCAGAGATGAGATTGAAGTGTTTTATTATCGCCCGCTTTCGTTATGGACCAGCAAGAAGCTGGAAACGGATGTCCAGGACTAGGAGATCTGCACGAAAATAACGTGTGATATGGATAATGTGACCGAGGTGTATAATAGGATACTACAGCAAAATACCACGTGAAACTTTCACGTCCCCTGGCAGCAAGATTTGGCGCCAAAGATGAAGTGTTTAATATTTGGTGGAAATGGTTTCATTGGATGGACGTTCGTAGAAGAATTGCTGAGACGAAACGTTCAAAACGAACATCATTTGTTACTGGCCAACAGGTGTCACTGGGAGTGGAACATTAAAGAGAAACTCCGTGACCAACCTAACATTAAATGTGTGTACTATGACAGGAAAAAGTCACTGCAACAGTCTTCCGATTTCATGAAGGCGATTGTTGGCCAATATTTCGATTACGTAATAGATTTTAGTGCTTACAAGAAGACTGTTTTACGTGGTTCTCTTGAAGCTCTACAGGGACATTTTGGACTGTACATTCTAATCAGCACTGATTCAGTATATGAAGTCTGTGACATCCCACACGAT
The DNA here is from genome assembly GCA_026874595.1 of Sipunculus nudus. Classification (NCBI taxonomy): domain Eukaryota; kingdom Metazoa; phylum Annelida; class Sipuncula; order Golfingiida; family Sipunculidae; genus Sipunculus; species Sipunculus nudus. The sequence goes on from CM049313.1 coordinate 63,227,994, forward strand.
GGGCCGTCCAGAGAATATGACGCCGTGCGACCGTCAGGGGAGGAATTAAACAGAAAGTTGAGGCGTAAAGACTCGTACGGCCACAAAAAGCTCCAGTGTGAAGAGCAATTAATCAGTCAGCACAGAGAACATGGATGTGACTATCTCATTCTGCGACTGGCAGACGTCATAGGTTGTTTTAATATTCAATTTTTCATAGTATTACTTGTCTGTTCAATTTAATTTAGTCGTGCTAATGCCTTGGGTGACATTCCAGCTGGACGACTTCGGGATGTTCGACTTCGGCATGGACTACATTCAGAATGGATGACATTCTGAATGGATGACAATATAACTTAATACGTAATAAGGAGTTAAAGAGGGTGTAATTGATACAGTGATTAAGTGATATATAACCCTAACCCAAATTACAGTAGTAATCCCCCAATTGCCCCCACTTTAACTCCTTATTACGTATTTAATGTCATCCATTCAGAATGTCTTCCATTCCTAATGTTGTCCATCCCAAAGTCATCCAGCTGGAATGACGCCGTGTCTTGCCCATCAGTGAATGCATTCATATGAGATAATTGTCATATTAGGCCAAAAAGAAAAAGGTTGGGTTCTCAGGCACATTTCTTCAGAAATCGGTGAGGCAGGGTGATTTTTTTTTGTTTACCCTTTTATTTTATATTTTCAATAAAAATGCATATCAACCGGAGGCAACATGATGATTATAAAATTGCTTCACTGAACAGATACAAGCACATCATATAAAAGGACATGTAAGCATTCATGCACGAATTTTAGTAAATAGGGCATATTATTGCCTGTAAACAAGCATCTGACAGGCTGGAGCACTTATCAGGGGGGGGGGGGATAACATTGATGTGGCAGTGCCTGAGATATTTTTTTTTTCCTTATTCTCCCACTTTTTTTCTGCTATGACCTGTTATTTCATTTGAGTATAATGAATGCTTTCTTGATGGTATTTGCTGTTTCATACATGAATAGATCTAACTGCATGTTATAATGCGGCCTATGTATCCATGCCATGGATACCCGCCGCATATGAAGCTTCAAGTAAACTGGAGAACGTAAATCCTGTACTGGGCAAAAATTCCTATAAAATCCAATATTGTGTTTGTAACAGGGAAGCTTACGACTTCGGAGGCAAAATTTGTTAATGTATTCGTCTGAACAAGAAATTTTATTTTAACCCCTGCCTTAATGCCTAAACAGTACTCACTTTAAAAGTTTACCTTCCCTGGACCTGACAGTTGTTCCTAAAGTTGGGACAGTCACCAGGTGGCGTGTGTGATGCATCATTCACCGTACAGAAATTTATCATATATGCTAAGGATAAACACAACATATCTTGACTCAGCGCTGGAGGTTGAAAACGGGTATGACGTTTTATGTTGGGGAACTCCCTAAGGAAATTCCCTCCAGACATGCTTGTTTTTACTGCTTGAGATCTAGACCTACCTGATTCAATTGTTTAATGGACATGATGATTTTAAAGTGGTATATGTTGTGTTACTATATGATACAAATATGTTTGTATTCTTATATATGACACATTTTTAGCTGGGAGATAATTGTTTTATTGCCCAGTGGCATGTCTCCAGTTTTCAAACACCTCGTACTAGGGACCTCTCAGCGGAGGGAACCGAAGCGCAAGGAGAGAGCACGAAAGCTATGGGCTAGAATAGATCATACATATTCAATTGCTTTACTTATCAAGTATTTAAAAAAAACCGGGGGTTGTGTCACAGCGCTTGTGACGTTTTTATACATGGAGATGGATGTGCTGTAGGTCTGAGAAAGATGACAAAAACTTATTTCCGTGAAATTTAAGTACTTGTCCAACTCTTCTTTGCCTTATAATGGATTTTTGAGTTCAGTGATTTATTCTGTTGAAACATTGCCGTAACCTTCTATGTCATGGTTCACATCAAAGTCAATGTACATCCTAAATCAGGAAGATTTTACGCACAACTTGCTTTCTCATAGCATTCCTTTGATTAAATGAAAAGTAATGTATCGCATGTAAACATTACTTGCAGTTTATTTAATTCAACAACAATTAAGATAATGAAGTCATGAAATAGCATTCAAAATAAAAATTATATAAAAATAATCCAAACCAAATATGTACTGGTAATTATAAGGTGACTCCCTGTATTGACGATGAAGAAGTTAAATGCATATGTATGTAAACTAGCTAAATAATGTTACCACAAACGCACAATTATCTTATAGAGAATCCGTGACAGAGTTATCGCATGGGTGTAAACCGAGTTATCCTACATTTTGCCCTGCTGTTGAAGAAGGTGGTCTAACGTACGATTTTCCATTAATCCATGCTGCTTATTCATGTATATAGATTCCCGTATCGGCAGATCACCTAAAGTTGCAGGAAACATTTTTTCACAGGTCCCCTGTAGGAGTATCTCAGCGTGCAAGGCTATGCTTGGGTATTATTTACGAATGCTGCGGCTGAGTGATGTTACTGGTTCCTTAATTACCGTACAACAAGCATCACAGACAGTTGATCATAAAACGAATTCGTATAGTTTAACCAAGAGCCTGGCGCCGCCGCCATTTTGCGCCGCCGTCAGCCAATTTAAGATCAACCCGAGCCGAGCAAAGGTTATCAGGAGGCGCCGCCGATATTTCATTAAGCCAAAGTGAGCCGATTTTGTCTAGGAAAGTTTTGCTTGAGAAAAAATAAATAAAAAAAGATAAATGTTTACAATTCAACTGCCCGAAACATACACAGACTAATACAAAGTTAGTTTTTCATGCATTTGATGCTGACTGACTAAGAAACGTGTGATTGTTTTAGTATGAAAGTGTTGGCCTATGAAACCACCAGGATATACTATACTCGACATTTAATCACAAACTTATTAAATGTAAAATGGGCACAATATGTCAGGCGTAATAAAGATAACTTATTTCAATAAAAAGGGTAGATTGTATCATTGTCAAATGGAGAGGCTTTCAAGTAGGATCAAGCAAGCCCACATATTGCAAGCCATGTCGAGCCACGAAACTCGGCTTACTACTAAAATAAGCCGTCTTTCTGTCCAAGCCATCCGCATTTATGTGGCTTTTCCGGCTCCAGGCCTCCAGTGAAACCTGAAATGATAAATAATGCATAAGTATTTTACAAGTTTTTTAGTCATGTTAGGTCAGAAACCTTGCACTTTGACCAAACTAGTATTATAGAAATTTGAAAGGTTAAACAGGCTGCAAGAAAACAGCTCATAATATACATTTATTGAACCTCGGGGGGGGGGGGGGGGTAATGATCCCTTATTAATTGGTAAAAGAATAAAATAAAAAAACTGTAAATAGACACTATTTCTTCCCACCCTTTTATTACTCATGAAGCCGTTTAACCGAAAGGGTAAACATTCCATTATCCACGGGGATTTCCTCTGAAATATTGGGGTTTACGCTTACAATTGTCTAAGGATAACTGCAGGAAAATCCAAGCCGTGAATATGCATTTCATGTACTGTTTCTACACGGTGGGTATAAATCAGTACGTTGTAAATGGAAATAGGGCAATGCTGGAGGAGGGTAATCTTGCGCCGGTAGTCGGACTGGGGAAAAAATCCTTTTCAGGTTGTCACTTTTTTAGATCTGAAAATGTGACTAGATAAATCTAGGCACAATTTCACGAACTACAAAACCCACAGTGTGTCCAACTAGTCATGTTTGAATGTTCAGATATATGCAGTCGTCAATTTGTGCCAGATAAATTATATTCCACTGTAATCAATGAGATAAAGCATTTGAAATTCCGTCTTCTAGATGTCCAAACCTGCTTTAAAGATATTTAACATGATTTTGTTAAATTGAAATAAAGGGCTTTGCTAAATGTATGCCGTTGTCATCTTGTTACCATGCAAAATCTGAAGAAATAACTTTTTTTCTATTACAGGTCCCAGAGACAGCACGGAAAGATTTCCCACGTACCTCATTGGGACGTATGTCGCGAGGCACCTCCTGAAGCCGATGTACATACCGAGTGGTCTTTCAAAAAAGAAGCTAAGTTTCGTATTCTCGGAGGACATCGCGAGATTACTCGCTGATGTGGTGACAGGGAAGACCATTAAAGAGGCCACCATAAATCAAGTTTATAACCTTGCTTGTAGAGAAACTGTCAAAATACAGCAGTTGTTGCAGATGATGTCAGATGCTCTACCAGCCGCGCCAGGGCAGGGAGATCTCAAGATTGAATCAAGCACCAATGAGGAGGTTCCGTGGATATATCCGTCTGTTGATCGTGGTCCAGTGGACACGACCAAAGCTATATCAAATATTAACTGGGATCCAGCATCGGTGCAGGACGCCGTGATCAAGACGACCAGGTTTTATCTTGACATTTGCAAAGATGAAACGCTGACCAAAGAGAGAAAAGAGTTACACAGGACGGTGATAGAAGACCTGCAACCTTTATATAAATGTGACTTATCAAAATATGTGAAGACATTTCTAAAGATATAAATGTAAAGATATAAAAGCTGTCGACACAATATTTGAACGGTTTTCATTCGTGAAAAAAATAAATGCTTTACATACGCCGTTGTTTTCTTGTTCACATAAATTGGTAAAGGGGCATATCTTAATCGGCACCTGAGTATCCGGTCCGCTTCAGTGTCCTTGTTTCTCTTAATAATTGATATGTATTCGAATGTTCGTTTGCTAAATCAGTACGCTCCGGAGGCAGCAGAAATCCGCTACCTGCTTTGACCGTTTATGATGCACTTAAACACCAGGTGGCGGGCCTTCTGCTGAAAGACTTCTGATGTGACTAGCAGCCAACCAAGTGCCAGTCAACAAACAATCGACAGGGATCAGGCTTCGCCCAGAAACCACATGCGGGGCAATTCTCTCTGTGCATGTGACATGTTCAAACGGTCGCTGGGCGATGAGCTGTCACTCAAAACGAAATGAACATCATTAGCTCCGTGTATTCTTCGCTTGGCTGGTAAACCGTTTTGTTTTCCAGTACAGGGTCCTACTGATTGGACCAAAATACAGTGCTCCCCTCTGGTGTAGAGATTCAGGATACAAGGTCAAAACAGACAGCCCTTACGATATAGGTAGTAGGTACTAAATCAGCAGTTAATATCTTTTGACCATGTGCACCACCATATATTTCTTGCGTTATAAGCTGCAGGGAAAGTACATTTATTGTTCTTTTTAGTTAACACTGAACTTGAGGGATGACGCAGTGTGTGTTACCAAATTTCTCAACAGCATCTGCACATGTCATCATAAAAAACCCTGCAGCCTGTTTAATAATGAAAATGGACACTGGAGAATAAACGTAAGGTGACCTATGACGACTAACGTTCTGCGGGCTGAATTTTTTTTCTCCTTTTCAGTGATAAGTAACAAAGTAATAAAAGGTTGGCTTTCATATCGGAATTACGAATTCATCAGAAAAAGGGAATTAAACGATTATGAATTCCGAAATGACGTCTTAACATAGCTTCAAATTTCGTTGAACGCAAATTTCGGCAGTTTCGTGTTTTGATTTTTGAAATCATGGTGTAATGTCACCAAATATATCAGGAACTGACTTGTAAGCCTCATCAAATATAAAGAGCAATGTTGATCCTATGACTGCTATGTGATTTTGAACTGCAGATGGCGCCACTTTTGTCGTCATGTTTTCTGCCTGCAATAATTGTATTTTCAGCCATTATTCGTGAAGTATTTTATCTATTGATGTTCATGTCATAATAAAACTTTCATAAGAGGAAGGAGTATAAATTGTGTCAACCTGATTTAAAAATGTTAATTGCCCAATTTATTATTTGTCGAATGGTCTCAGCAGCGTCTGTTGTGTGATGATTATTGGCGCCGATAATCATTTCGTCTTACTTCTCTTTATAAATATTAGACAGATAAATAGCAATTTCACGTTTTAATTCTGTTATCCTCTATTTGTCGAGTTTTGCCGTACAAAGTTGCTGATAGAGTAAGCTTTATAAACATTATTAGCTCATTTGACTATAAGTTATCTGAGCTATAGCGATCACCGTTTGTCCGTCTGTCTTTCCGTTAAAAGGTCACAAATCTTAACGACTGGACCTAGAATCTTCTATCTTGAAATGCAGAGGGGCACATGAAATACTCCAAGGAAACCTAAAATTAGGTCCCTGTTTCCCAAAATCTCTGAGCTATGGGAGTTCGAAGTACCCCCAGAGTAATGGAAAATTTGATACAAAAGCTCAAGTATCTGAACAACTTATGCATTGATCACCATGATTATTTGCATGCATATTTATCAGGGAGTGTTTTATCGGTTACTGCAGACTGGTGGCGCCACCTGGATTTTTACCATTTTTAGCCCAGCGGACTGTAAGCCATCTGTGCTATAGTCGTGGTTCTTTGTCCGTCGTCCGTCCGGCCGTCCGTCCGTTAACAGGGCACGTTTTGAAACCGGCGGACCTATGAATCCAAAATTTTGCATACAGTTAGATGTCCCCAAAATCTCCTACCATACATAAAATTGGGTCACTAGGACTTCGTTTCATCGAGTATTAAGGAAAAAAGTTTTCCATTAAAAAAGCCATTGTTACCCTTCTAGGCTGCCTAATATCAAAACCACTGATTTGTTCTGATAATATTTAGTATTCATATTCTTTTTATACATTTTCTGTTAACATATCAAAAATTAGGTCAGTATTGAGTATTGTTTTGAATTTTGGGCCCAAATATAATGCAATTTTTTTAAAATTAGTAAATATATTTTCTCACTAAACATGAGAATTGCTGAAGCTGGAGACTTTTTTTCAGGGGTATAACTTTATTTAATCAAGATTCAATTGTTTACCCAAAATTAGATCTGAATTTTGCAATTTTTTTAAGTTATTAGCATAAATAAAAAATTAATACCTTAAATTTTGCCAAACTTTGGCTATGGCACGTATTTTCCATGTAAGCACTGTTGACTTAATTTTCACAGCTTATATAGAAACGGATTTAATCTGTTAAAATCTGAAATTTTAAAGGAATTGATTAAAACGAGAAACTTTTATTCAAGTTTTCATACACCATGTGAAATGTTGTTTACATCAAACCCACCTAGTAGTACAGCTTCATTGTGTTATGTAACCCACTCCAGGCAGCTTGCCTTGGCTTAGCTTTGCCACTTCTAGCAGGCTTCCACTCTGCCCTGCACCCCCCCCCCCCCCCAGCTGGTGCATTAACTAAATGAATGTTATAATTTTCTGTATTTGATTCATTCTTATTCTAAGCTATGCTACATATTAGATTTTGTATTGTACCACCAGGGTTACAATGATTAAAGTGCAGATTTAATTGTGTCCACAAAATGGTGAATTGCTATGAAAGTGTGGATGTTCATCAGATACGTAATTCTTTACTTCAGAAGAGTATAAACTTCACCAGGTGTGAAATTGACTATTAATTCCAGTAATAAATTATAGCTGAGATAGTAATTTGCATAATGATGTCGTTTATCCCTCATTCAACTAACAGTGTGCATACTTATTGTATCCGCCAAAACGAAGTTTTGCGGATACTATGTTTTTGACCGGGTTCCGCCGCCGCCGCCGCCGCCGCCGCGTTCGTTTCCGGAGAACTCCTCTGAGACTACTGGACAGATTTTTCCGAAACTTACACAAATTATCGGGTCACATGTGAACTGGTGCCTAACCAAGTGACCTTGACCTCTGACCTTTCGTCTTTGCCCAGCGTCCGTTTGTGCGTCTGTTTACACACATAAACCCATATATCTCGGGAACCGTTTGACCGATCCGGAAAATTTTTTACACAAATGTAGCCCTGGGATAGCTTTATAACATACACAACAAAAGGTGGCGCCACCTGCAACCATGTTTGCACAGTGTCCATCTGTTCATCTGCCCGGGGTTAAAATCACTCATATCTCTGCAGTGGTTTGACTAATTCACCTAAAATTTGGCATGCATATACATCCTAGATAGCTTTCTCAATTTTATGACAGTTGGCGCCACCTACATTCACGTTAACGCTCCACACATAAACCCATATATCTCGGGAACCGTTTGACCGATCCGGAAAAAATTTTTACACAAATGTAGCCCTGGGATAGCTTTATAACATACACAACAAAAGGTGGCGCCACCTGCAACCATGTTTGCACGGTGTCCATTTGTTCATCTGCCTGGGGTTAAAATCACTCATATCTCTGCAGTGGTTTGACTAATTCACCTAAAAATCGGCATGCATATACATCCTAGATAGCTTTCTTGATTTTATGACAGGTGGCGCCACCTACATTCACGTTAACGCTCCACACATAAACCCATATATCCCGGGAACCGTTTGACCGATCCGGAAAAAATTTTTACACAAATGTAGCCCTGGGATAACTTTATAACATACACAACAAAAGGTGGCGCCACCTGCAACCATGTTTGCACAGCGTCCATCTGTTTGTCTGCTGTGGGATAAAATCACTCATATCTCTGCAGTGGTTTGACTTTTCCACTTGAAATTTTGCATGTGTATATATCTTGGATAGTTTCTCGTTCAAATAACAGGTGGCGCCACCTACAATCATGTTTATGTGGCAGAGATCCAATACTAATATTTTACATATGTAACTCTATATCCCCTTGCCACTCAATCCATGCCTCACTTCACCCGTCCTTCTCTGATTTTGGCGGATACACGTAGTCGCTTGTCGACTACCCGTATTCTAGTTTAAATAGATGTTTTTATTTTATCAAATTTACTTAATCTTTTTTATCATCGAATAAATTTAAGCATGTAGTGAAAACTCCAATGTACAAAACTTTTTAATAGTGATTCAAGGAATAATCTTGAAGATGCCATGTCGTGGCATTATTTTCTTTCAAATACAGTTGAAACATTTGTGATTCAAAAATAGTAAAATATATGTTTTAGTATAATATGACCCCATATAAGCTGCACTCTGGATAAATTATGATTGCAACTTAGAATTCTGATATTTTAACTTATATTTTTTTAATTTTTATTACAAATTTATAAAACTTGTAAATAAAAAAATTAATCTGATAAAAACTATTAATGGAAAAAGTGGATATGCTAAAAAAATAGGCTTTAATATAAACTTAAATGCATTATTCCCTTGAAAGTGAAATAAAGGTATTAGTCCATTTTGTCCTCTTGCCTGTCCATCTATAAATTTTTCAAATGCATCACAGTATCTCAAAACATTTCTTCATGAGTCTTGTCAGAGTATCAGTTTTGCAATCATATATTTATAACTTTACTATAACCAAGTTGGAGGGCCCCTTTCCTTTTAGTTTCTCATATGCTTATATATATGAAAAACATTACAATAGAATATTTTGCATATGCATATATTTTAAACTTTAGCTGAGCGCCGTGACCCATGGGTCCCTTGTTTTTCTCCTCTTTTTCTTGAGACCTTTAAGATGTGGGTTTCTGTTAACAGGGCACATATCGTAATCAGTGGACCTCGAATCTTCTAACTTGACTTGATCAAGGGAGGTCCATCAAAAGCCTAAAAAGAACAGAAACGTGGTCTTTGTTTCCCATATCCTCGAAGCTATAGGGGATTCTTAATATTCCTCATGAATAATTAATCAGCTAGCGAAAGCGAGGCTAGCTGGGAATAACAGGGAGCACGTGCTCACTCACCATGGCTATGTATAGCAACACAGACCTGTCAGTTGTTCCATTTATCCGCTTCAAATTTGTGGATGCTTACAAACAAATTTTGTTAAAAGCATCTGGAAAGAAGTATAAATCCAAAGGAATCTGCTGCTATGAGCACAATGTGGACCCGACTTGCAAGGAAGGTACTTTCCAGTGACTCTTAACATAATAAAGTTAAAGACCCTTAAATTGGGCTCACATCTACTTGGCTCTACGGTCTATGATAGCTATGAATCAAACCACAGGATGCCATTAATTGCCCGAGGTCATTTAAAATATCAAGATATACAAGTGTCGGGCACAGGTGCTGACTGATACACATTCTAGACGGCACAGAATGAGGTGGTCTGTGCATGGTTCCTCTGATTGTGTACATTAATACTAAGTTTCTTGTTTCATGTACAGTAGGCACCGAGAGACACACACACACCAAAACACTTTCGGCAGTACACTGCTTATACTGCCATTATGAAGTCATTAACTTAATAAAGACTAATAAAGCATAAATGAAACATGTCTGCTTCTGTGATTGTTAAAAGTGTTCTGAAATGAAATTATGAATTGTTTTCTATTCACAAGCCTTTAAAAAATATAAATGTAGGTATGCTGTATCTGGCACCAATAGAAAATACACTGTATTTTTAGTGGCATAACCAACACATAGCTGTCAAGTGAAAAACTAGGTCACAGGTCATTTAAAAAAATATATCGCTCCTCATTAGATAGTGATGTGGTGAGTTCCTGGGCATGGCAAGGATTATATTAGTGCATGAGCAGAAACATAATTTTATAAATGACACCTTTTTCCCGCAAGACTTTACATAATTTGAGAAAAAAAAATATAAAAATATGTAAGGTATGAATTATGGAATAATATATTCATTTTAATTAATGCTCAACACTTCACCAGCTCCACACCTTTTAACTCAGGTTAGTTCCTTCAAAAATTCTTTATAAATCGAATATGAAAAGTAATGTGTCATATACTAAAACTTCATATTTGTTGTGAATAAAGAGTTAAAATATACTGACGGCGTGTCCTACAGCTGTTGGACATAAACTGCATTGAAAAACAATGGAAACGGTGACACAAGAATTGCATGAGTTATATATTCTTTAAATTGCAGTGGGTCTAGGCTGGTCATGTGGGGATATATCTATAATTGTTTCGCAATCATGTAATTTAAGGGCCTTAAAGCTATCCACAGATGCCATCTTAGAGGGCCTCAAGTAACAATGAGATAAAATGATGACATTAAGTTTTGGTAATATAAAATGTAAGCCCTTTCAACCAATTGAGACATACCAATGTATCTATTATCTATAAACCAGTAAGGGGATCAATGCTTGGCTGGTAACAACTATATGCAGATCTTTCCTTAATGTCACCATCAAGTTAAATATGTTGGTAGTCTTCTGTCATTATTTATTTATTTATTTATTTTAATAAAGTACAATTAATTGCATGTGTATGGACACAGATTTTGTGAAACAGCACAGTATTTTTTTAAATATCTTGACACGTACATAATAAAGGTCAGGCAAAACCAAATGAGGGCATGGACTATGTAAAAATGATATTTTAATATGTGCCTTTATAAATTGATACAGATCATTAAAAATCATTGTTCTAAAATGGTTGTTCATTTACTTAATTCTATGAACAAATATAACAAACAGCAGACCAAACCAGGAACATATGAACACACAATCACAAAGAGTCCCTCGTCCAGATGTATGAATTAATTAGTAATTTCCACTGTTTCTTTCTACCTGGATCACTCATGAAAACTAATGAAAAATCAAATCTGATGTCCAATTAGTAAATGAGTAGCATGAAGGAACAGAAAAGGCTGTGACACGACCTGCCATGCTGAGCGAAACTGTATCAGCACATGTGTTACTGCCGTGACAAGTGAGCACGTGTCTTTCTTATTCCCCACTGACCTTGCTTTGGCCTCTGGTATGAGTGGCATGCATAGAATTTAAGAGTCCCCTATGGGGCTCAGAATTAACGGCCAACAAATTAAGAATTTGATACATAAGTTCAATTATCTTAACAACTAATGCATTGATCAACCTAATCTTTTACATGCATATTGATCATGGATTATTTCATCATTTTCTGCACACTTGTGGCACCACCTGGATACTTAAGAAGTTTTTAGCTCATCTGACTGTAAGTCATCTGAGCTATAGCGATCACTCTTTGTCCGTCGTCGTCCGTCTGTCCGTTAACAAGGCATAAAATGTAACCCTGGACCTAGAAGCTTCTTACTTGGCATCCAGGGAGCTCCATGAAAAATCTCCTTGGAAACCTGAAATTAAGTCTCTGTTACCCACCTTTCCAGCTATGGGGCTCAGAAGTACCCCTAGAATCATAAAAAAAAATTTCATACAAAAGCTCCAGAATCTGAACTACTGATGCATTGATCATGATGATTATTTGCATGCATATTCTTCACGGAGTGTTTCATCAGTTCCTGCAGACTGGTGGCAACACCTCTATTTTTAGCGAACCTGTGAGCTTATGCGAAGGTGCGGCGTCGTGCGTCGTACGTCGTGCGTTGTCTGTACGTTAACCATAGCTATCTCAAAAACGGCAGGAGCTAGCATCACCAAAGTTTTTGCAAATAATCAGTCATCCAAAAACCATATCGGATTTTGTTAGCGAACCTGTCAGCTTATGCGATGGTGCGGCGTCGTGTGTCGTCTGTACGTTAACCATAGCTATCTCAAAAACGGCAGGAGATAGCATCACCAAAGTTTTGGCAAATAATCAGTCATCCATAAAACTAAATCGGATTTTGTTTATTTTTTTTTCTTACTGCATTTTCTTAGATTTTATAGGGAAAAAATCTCTCTCAAGTTTGTTCGAATGGTTCCAGTTCGGAGATTTTTGGCCGAGTTGCAGGAGGTTGAATTTTGTCATCTGTCCAAAAAAGCATATTAAAATTTAAATCTCAGAAACGGCTGGAGCTATCATCACCAAATTTTATGCCAATGTTGGTCACATAGGTCATATCTGAAATTGAGGTATTGGTGGCGCCACCTGCATCGGCTTTTTTGTACGGGGTCATCAGTGCCTGTATCACACAGAGGGCTACAAAAAACCTTCTTCTCTGAAACCATATGGCCAAAATGTTTAATATCGCACAGAAATGATCCTAGGGTAGTGCTTTCTAAAGTTTGTTCAAATGCTCTCTGTTCAGTGACTTTTGGCTAAGTTATGGGAAGCTGAATTTAGTCATATACCATAACAGCCCATTTTAGGTCAGTGGCTACAAAGATTTTCTTCCCAAAAGACCACTGGGCCAATTTCTTAAATCTCACAAATTAATTATCCTCAGATGTTGATAATTCAAGAATGTCAAATGGTTTTGGTTCAGTGCTTTTTGGCTGAGTTACGGGAAGCTGAACTTAGCCAGTTTGCTGTATCTTCTTATATGAGTTATAAACCTGCGAAATTTTTTTCGACTGTTGCCACTGAAGCCAGTTTGTTGAATATTTTACATGAATAATCCATACAATAATTCTTATAAAAATTGTCATTAATGGTTCCACATGAATGATTTTTGGCTGCACTATGGAGATTGAATTGAGTCATTTTACCATTTATGTTAGCTGTGTGATGCTGTTACATCTAGCCTGGCACCAGTTTATCAGCATCTATGACATCATGCCACTAGACATTTAGATATCAGGTTATCTTTGTTTAATATTGACAAGAAAGTTTTTTAAAAGCTTTTAAAAAAATTAGATTTATGGTTTAAGTTATTCATCATACAAGGCAATGGGATATTCATGGATATTCAGCTCTCTGTGGCTATATAAATACAACTGTACATGGATTATAAATTATTGGTATCCCCACTTAATTCAAGAATTTGCCATCAATGAGATATATCTGTATTTTAATTTTGCATTCAGTATGCATCTGTAATAATTTTACATGTATTCCTGATTTCTTTTTTTATAAAAAGTCAGCTGTAAAGCATTTTGTATTGGGAAAATTAGTTTCAAAGTTATTTCAAGTAGTGACCAGGTATAGGTCAAGAGTTCACTCAGTGCAGTAGCTGCATTCTATTTATAGCTTTGGCAGACTGCTCACTGCATCAGATTTGGCACCAAAGTTTAGCCTGGATCTATTTATAGCTTTGGCAGACTGCCAACTGTGTCAGATTATGCAACAGGTCAAGAGTTTTCTCGTTGCAGCCAAGTACAGGTAAAAAATTCACTCAGTCTAGCCAGGTGCAGGTCAAGAGTTCACTCAGTGCAGTAGCTTGAGGCAGCAATTTGTCACAGTTCACTCGTAGGCAACTGCCTTACTCACCTAAGCCTCGTCAGCCCAGTGCATCAAACTCTGGGGAAGTTTGATGTATTGGCCTGATATTTTGACCTGTCTATGTATCTTTGAAGGTATTCTCATTTACAAGACAGGTGGTGCCACCTATATTGACTTTTGCAGTGTATGCGCCTGCTTATTTCTACAGAGGAAATTGATACATCAGCGTTAAATTGTTTGAACATAACGGGTAGCTTTATAGTGTACAAGACTTGTGGGGCCACCTACAATAATTTTTGCACAGTGGATGGCCCTGCTTATTTCACAGGAGGAGTTTGACATATCAGTCTGACATTGGGCATATGTATATATCTCTTCGTTGTAAAAAAAGACTGGTGGTGCCAGCTACAATCATTGTATCCCCAAAAACAGAGTTGTGGGTACTATGTTTTCAGTCGGAAGCCGCTGCCGCTGCGACCGTCACTGCCGCACAGGTTTCCCGAGAACTCCTCCGTAACCACTGGGCAGAATTTTTTTTAAATTCGGAATTATGATCGGGTCACATGTGAACTGCTGCGCCCTTATTTTTGGTTGACCTCTGACCTTTCCTCTCTGCCTAGCGTCCATTTGTGCATCTGTTTCCAAACATTAACCCGCATATCTGGAGAACCGTTTGACCGATCAGGCTAAAAAATTTGTACAAATGTACCCCTTGGATAGCTTTATAACATACACAAAAAATGGTGGCGCCACCTGCAACCATTTTTGCACAGCGTCCATCTGTTCATCTGCCTTGGGATAAAATCACTCATATCTCTGCATTGGTTGGACTTATCCATCTGAAATTTTGCATGTTTATACATCCTTGACAGCATTCTTGATTTTATGACAGGTGGCGCCACCTACATTCACGTTTACTCTGCAGACATACAAGCTCATATCTCAGACACCGTTTGACCGATAGGGCCAAAATTTTGCATGTGTATAGATTTCACTTAGCTCTTAATCATAGGCAAAACTGGTGGCGCCATCTGCAACCACTAAGAACACCGTCCATCTGTTCATCTGCCTTGGGATAAAATCTCTCATATCTCAGCAGTGGTTTGACTTTTCCACCTGAAATTTTGCAGGTTTATACATCCTGGACAGCCTTCTCGATTTTATGACAGGTTGCGCCACCTATATTCACGTTTACTCTGCAGACATCCAAACTCATATCTCGGGAACCGTTTGAACGATTGGGCCAAAATTTTGCTCGTGTATAGATCTCACATAGCTCTTCATCATAAGCAAAACTGGTGGCGCCACCTGCAACCACTTATGAACACCGTCCATCTGTTCATCTGCCTTGGGATAAAATCACTCATATCTCAGCAGTGGTTTTACTTATCCACCTGAAATTTTGCATGTTTATACATCATGGACAATTTTCCGATTTTATGACAGATGGCACCACCTACATTCACGTTTACGCTGCAGACATCCATGCTAATATGCAACAATCCTCACTCTATTCCCCTAGCCACTTAATCCATGTCTTACTTCACCGTCCCACTCTGATTTCTGCGGATACACATAGTCGCTTGTCGACTACCCATATTCTAGTTTTAAAATGTCCTAGTCTAAAACTTGCAGGTCCGAAATGTTCATTTTGCTGAAATCATAATGACTACGGTAGACATGCAGGACTTAAAAGGATCAATATTAATTTTTTTTAAATAAACTCTATTCATACTTCCAAACTTTGTACAGGTTCGCATTAGGCCTGTAGGCCTTGTTTCGATTTTTTACACATTTTTTTCTGATTTTTGAGACGTTCAAGGATGTAACCATTTTACCGAAAATCTTCCTACGTGACATGGCATCCAGGGAGATCCATGAAAAATCTCTTTGGAAACCTGACATTAGGTCAGTGTTACCCAAATCCTCCGAGCTTTGGGGCTCAGAAGTGGTGGTTATAAGGTCTCTTTTACCTATATCCTTAGAGCTTTACTTCAGTTGAATTGGTATACCACCTAAACATTTTGGCATTCAGAATATAAAATTCCTTTTATGAATGGCTTTCTAGACAGCTGAGCGTCATGACTCGTGGGTCACTTGTTAACTACATGCAGACCGCTGACTCAAACTAGATATATGAGTAGTACAATGTTTGTCAATATGTTTAATATATCAGCATACACTTAATTGGCTTAAATGCAGTGATTTACTTCGACCATTACTTCTCCATTTATTTGCATGACTTGCAACACTTGTACTTAAACACTCCAAGTACAACGTAAAACCGGACCGCCCTACTTTGTCCTCACGATTTCGGTGTGTTTACTACAACTGGGCTGGGCCACGCCTGAATGATCTAATCATAAGACATAACCTCATACGGATTTAAGCTTTAAAAGTCTTTGTGTATTTATATACATGTTTAGTCACTGTCAATTATCGGTGTTTTATACGATTGATATTTAATAACATTTATTGGAATGAGGCCGGAATTTTACAAATGTATATAATTAAGTGCTTAGCTGTCAAACTATTCTTTTAAATTCATGAAATTATTAATTGATGCAATTTGATTGATAAAGTGATCCATATACTTCATATATTTACATTTAATTTTCTTATGAACAATCTTTGAGTCTTTTTCATATGATAATAGATCAGAGTGCGATATGAATTGTTATATACACGAAAGAGTGCTATCGTGCAAATCAAATGAAGGCAAGTTAACAACCAATAGCTATAAACATGTCGCACAGGACTGTACTAGGATGTATTGACCCCCCCCCCCCCACGTATATATATATATATATATATATATATATATATATATTTATATATATATATACCCCGTGTTTATATATATATATTAAAATATATATATATATATATATATTTTTATATATATATATATATATATATATATATATATATAAACTGTGGCGTCGATGTTTCTTCAGAGGGAGGATGATGATTCGTAAGGTTATGTTGGGGCAGTTTTTTTGTAAACCTATACGAATATTGAATATAACATCGTTTCAGGATAACTCTAAAATCATGTTATATACTGATCCGTCAGGAGAAGGGCGGAAATGTACCCAGCCTCCCCATCTTTTTATGTTTTATTATATTTTAATATTATTGATATTTTATTTACAGTATATAAATCTTAATCTCTGAATAGCAGGGGGATGTTTACATTTATCACCTGTCCCTTAACAAAATGTGATATATATAGTAATTTGTAAACAAGAGCTAGCTGAACTGGCCTGTGCCAGAGGCGCCCTTGGGGTTCAAGGCCATTGATTAGGATAGGGTACCGTGCATTAGCCAAGAGAGTGGATTGACAAAAGACCGTATTTGTAGTAACCAACTATGCTGTATACTATTCAAGATTCAACAATGTCCGTCGCTGGGGCGTTATAGTGTGGCCATTATAATTGCACCCTAAGGGGTTTGATTGTTACCCATTTGGAGTGGCTTTTAAGGAACGTACTTTAAACCCTTCTCTGATTGCTATTGAATAGCTCCCAACAAACCTCCGGCCAAGAGAGCTGTCTTTATATTCATTATTATACTAAGACTAATCCGTTTGATTTCATTCAAGGGCGAAATTGATTATTAGCCCCGAAGACCTATAGCTTAAGCCTTGACGGTTAGTTGGAAGCCAGTCATGTGCTGGAGACACAGTTTATTGCTTGAGTAACACAACGTAGTTCCACAGACCCAAAAATATTCAGTTTTGTACGTGAAACATCATCAACTACAGGTAAGTTTATCAAGTCATAGGTTTCCCTATATTGAAAACATGCACATTGAAGTTGTGTGTTAATCAGTTATTTAAGCTGAAACTGTTTTATGGTCTGTAAGTTTTACTTCGAGGAATTTATTCAAACGACATGTTCTTTTCTGCGTCAGGGTAAATATACCTCACGTCATTGTTCTGTCTGTAGTGTTAAATATGTTCTGTATTTTAGCGAACCTGTGAGCTTATGTGACTGCGCGGCTTCGTCCGTCCGCCGTATGTTAACCTATACTCAAAAAACGTCAGAGCTAGCAGTGCTCGTTTTGCGGAAGTATCAGTCACATGTCATACTTTATCAGATTGAACTTAATTTTTTGCTATTTGCATTGACTTGGATTTTATAGGGAAGAGCTAAAATACAGTAAAAATTTTCTTCTCCATAACTGTCAAGCCATATTGTTCAATATTTCGCAGACAAAATCCCAGAAACAATCTTTTTCAAGTTTGTTCGATTTGTACCAGTACGAAGATTTTTTGGCAACGTTACAGGAAGCTCAACTTAGTCATTTGCCCAAATAAGCATAGTAAAATTACAGTATCTGAATCGACAGGAGCTATGATCACCAAACTTTATGAAAATATTGGTCACATGAATCATATTTGAAACTGAGCTATTGGTGGCACCACCTGCATCGACCTTTCTAAATGGGAGTCATCAATACATTAACCCATACCTACTTATAAACAGCAGGAGCTAGCATCACCAAATTGTATTTAAAAAAATCAGTCAAATGTTGTGGGATTGAGCTTTTTTTGTGGCGCCACTTGAATTGACTTACATTTTCCGTGGGAAAAGCTAGAAAACCTTTGAAATCTTCTCCCCGAAATAAGCCAAATTTTTCAGTATTTCACATAAAATGATCACAGAGATGAGTTCTCTCAAGTTTGTTCAAATGGTTTGGGTTAATGAATTTTAGCCGAGTTACAGGAATTTGAACTAAGTCATTTGGCCCAGTCAGCATGCTAACATTACTATCTCAGAAACGGCAGAAGCTGGAGTCACCGAATATTGTACAAATGTTCGTCACATGACTCATATTTGTAATTAAGGTTTATGTGGCGCTGCCTACATCGAGCTGTTTTTTACAGGCTAAAAAATCGTAATTTTAGCCTCTTTCAGTCTCCACATTAGAAATGTTTTATGATGAGTCTGTTAACCGAATGGTTTAGGGGTCTCTCATTAGTATAAGAATGGATCTGGTTCATTGGTTATTTCAATCATAGAAAGCTGAAGTTGGGCTTGTGGAAAAGTAAATCTATATCAGACTGAGGGGATGCAATAGTCTTTTGTGCAAAATTGTGGTTTCATTTTCTGTATCAATTCACAAAAATAACTTTAAGGTGGCCTTGTTCAAGTTTGCCTAAACGATTTTAGGCTGAATTCTGGACTTTTAACATGAAAATGACCGTGATACTTTGGTAAACAAAGTTAGTAGATTTGTTGTATAAACAGACTGAGCTCTGTGGGCAAATGAGCATAGCTGTACAGGCAACAAATAAATGATGTCCATATCCAACTGATGTGTAAGATAAATCCATGAATAAAATGTATCTGTATTTTAATTTAGCTTTCAATGGACATCTGTTATTATCCTAAACATTTTGATAAAAAAAATTCTTATGAATATGTCAGCTTGTAAAAGAAGCATTGTAGCCACAGTCTTTCAGTATTTATAAACGGTTTTGGCAACAAGTCTATAAATAACTTTGCGGACTGCCAACTATTTCAGATTTGGCAAAAGGTCAAGTTTCAGTCTGTGTCTATATATAGCTTTCGCAGACTATTAAATATATCAGATTAGGCAACAGGTCAAGAGTTCAGTAAGTGCAGCCAGGTACAGGTCAAGAGTTCATTCAATAACTGCACTTGACAATTAGCATCGCTTGGCATGGCTGACAACTGCCTCCCTTAGCTAAGCCTGGTTATACCAGTGCACCTGACTCAAGGGAAATTTGATGTATCTGCCTGAATTTTGGCCTGTCCATCCATCTTTGGTGGCTTTCTCGTACACAAGACTGGTGTCTCCACCTACAATGATTATGCTCAGTGTATGTCCCTGATTATTTCTCAGGAGGGATTTAACATATCATACTGCCATTATGCATATCTATACATCTCGGATAACTGCGTCATATTCAAGACTTGTGGCGCCATCTACATTTTTTTTGCAAAGTGAATGTCCCTGCTTATTTCTCAGGAGAGATTTGATATATCAGCCTGACTGTAAGTCATCTGAGCTATAGCGATCACTCTTTTTCCGTCGTCCGTCCGGCCATCCGGCCATCCAGCCGTCCGGCCGTCTGTCCGTTAACAAGGCACAAATCGTAACCACTGGATCTGGAATCTTCTAACTTTACATCCAGAGAGGTCCATGAAAAATCTCCTTGGAAACCTGGAATTAGGTCTCTGTTACCCATATACTTCAAGCTATGGGGCTCCGAAGTACCCCCAAGAATAATTAAAAATTTAATACAAAAGCTCGAATATCTAAACAACTAATGCATTGATCACCATGATTCTTTGCATGTATATTGATCATTTAGTGTTTCATCAGGTTTTGCAGACTGGTGGCGCCACCTGTATTTTTTCGATTTTTTACGATTTTTTTTCTCTATTTTTGAGACCTCAAAAGATGCCTACATCTGTTAACAGGGCACAAATCATAACCGCTAGACCTGGAATCTTCTAACTTGACATCCAGATAGGTCCATGAAAAGTCTCCTTGAAAACCTAGAATTAGGTCTCTGTTACCCATATTCTTCAAGCTATGAGGCTCCGAAGTGACCCCCCAGAATCATGAAAATATTTGATGCAAAAGCTCAAGTATCTGAACAACTAATGCATTGATCATCATGATTCTTTGCATGGATATTGATCATGGGGTGTTACATCAGGTTATGCAGACTGGTGGTGCCACCTGTATTTTTTATTTTTATTATTTTTTTTTCTTTTTTTCAGACCTGCAATGAAACTGTCATCTGTTAACAGGGCACAAATCGTAACCACTGGACCTGGAGTACCCAAAGTACCCCCCCCCCCAGAATAATGCAAAATGTGATACAAAGCTCAGGTATCTGAATAACTACTGCATTGATCACCATGATTCTTTGCATGAATATTGATTATGGGATGTTCCATCAGTTCCTGCAAACTGGTGGCGCCACCTGTATTTTTTCAAATTTTTACTATTTTTTTCTTTATTTTTGAGACCTTCAAAGAAGCTGTCATCTGTTAACAGGGCACAAATCGTAACCACTGGACCTAGACTCTTCTAACTTGACATCGAGGGAGGTTCATGAAAAGTCTCTGTGAAAACATGAAATTAGGTCTCTGTTACCCATATCCTTTGTAGTAAGTACCCCTCAGAATAATTTAAAAATTGATACAAAAGCTCCAGTATCTGAATAACTAATGCAGTGATCTCCATGATTCTTTGCAGGCATATTGATCATGGAGTGTTCCACGTTTTCCTGCAAACTGGTGGCGCCACCTATATTTTTTTTCAATTTTTTAGGCATTTTTCTCTATTTATGAGACCTTCAAATGAAGTGGTCATCTGTTAACATGGGACAAACTGTAACTGCTGAACCTAGAATCTTCTTACTTGACATCCAGGGAGATTAATATAAAGTCTCCTTGGAAACCTTAAATTAGGTTTCTGTTACCCATATTCTTCGAGCTATAGGGCTCATAAATACCCCCAAGAATAATTAAAAATTTGATACAAACAAAAGCTCCAGTATCTGAATAACTAATGCCTTGATAGCCATGATTCTTTGGATATATATACATCATGGAGTGTTTCATCAGTTCTTGCAGACTGGTTTCACTACCTGTATTTTTTTCAAATTTTTACGCTTTTTTTCTATTTATGATACCTTCAAATGAAGTTGTCATCTGTCCAAAAGCCCTCTGAAACCCATTTCTAAGGACTCTTCACAATATTCATGATTTGTTTGCACTCTGGCAGTCATTTTGCTCATTGTTCAACATTCCTTGAAATCAGCTGAGCGTCATGGCCCGTGGGCCACTTGTTTTATGCCTCTGTGCAGATAGCTCGAGAGTGGTTTGAAGTATCTGCCAAAATTTTGCATCTGCATACATCTTCGATGACCTTTTCATATTCAAGACTGCGTTGTATATACGTCCATGCCAGTATTTCAGGAGTGGTGTATGTGTAATTGGTGCTTGTACTCAGGTTCAAAATGTATAGTACTTTCATTGAATATATATACAGGTAACACAAACTTCTAAAGTAAAGGTCACGCATATTATCATGGAAGCATTATACCTGATGTATATGCCATTGTACAGGTCGCATTAGGTGTACTTTAAGACAAACGATAAGGAATATGAAATCGATTTGTGTAAAGTATGTATGTTCATGTATCGAAATTGCCCTTTTGTTACTAAAATAGATATGAACGTGAAATCAAACATATCTCACCAAACTAAGCTACCAGTTAAATGTGATTTACGTTTTAGCAGACCCTGAACCGTGTATCTTCATCATCACTTCGGCTGATTCTTACTGTGTTTGTGTGAAAAATTACATCTTTTCTAAGACTGTTCTTCCGATATTGTGCATCTCAACATTTGCATTTCCGATTAACCCTAAACTATTTCTAGAACTTTTGTGACAAAAGTAAAGTGGGCTTTGTTGTATAAACTGGTATGATGACGTCATGAATTGTCCCTGTGGTATCTCGACAAAGTCGATATCCTTCCGCCCAAAGCAGGTCTCGATGATTTTCTAATTGAAACAGACTAGTGTACTCTAAAATCTCCCATGAATTTTAACTTATTTTTTGTATTTTATATTTTTTTTGCTATCTACAGAAACGCCAGAATGTCAAGAAGATTTTCAGTAGCTTCTGAAGATAAAAGCCATCGTCGCGCAATAGTGGCTTTCGACAAAGCCACGAAAATAGACCATGAGGAAGACCAGCTTGGTGTACTTCCGGCAAGAGAGCTCATGACCTCTCGGCGCACGAGCAGACGACGCAGTTCCTTTTACGGCATCACTTCCGCTTTACTTCCATTAAACTTGGGAAGACGGGGGTCATTAAGGCCTTCGAGTTTATCGTCTGACGGTATGGGGCATTGTAAAAATTTACCATTGCGATTAGAAAACACATACCGAATAGAGCCGGACGACCATTCAGCTTTTAAACCTCACGAAGTACAAAAGACAATTAAAGATGTGTTGCGAGCTTGTTTTTCTACTGAGGAATATAATCCAAGCAGGTGTGGGATGTTGGCCTCTCGAGCTGCAGAATCTGTGAGAGATGAAATTAAAGGACTTGGTTACAAGCGATATAAGACCGTCTGCCAGGTGACAATTGTTCCCAAGGCAGCCTCAGAAGTTATCCTCGGTTCTCGATGTCTTTGGAACACCACTACAGACAAATTTGCCTGCGAATCCTACAGGAATGACTCTTTGTGTGTTACGTGTGTCGTCCACGGTGTGTATCTTGACTGAGAGGCGACCAGAAAACTCACAAATACATTCGTATTATTGTAATATACACATGTACCAGCATATTACCCTTCCATCATACTTCATGTAGTTTCTGCTAGATCGAGTGTGATAGGCCCTCGAGGGAAACAATGTTAAATTTTGCAAGATTAAAATGAAAATATGGGAATGTCCCTGTTATGACTTACTTTTCTTGTGTCCCGATAGTTTAAGACCAAAAATGGCCAAAGAGTAATGATGTGACAACGGTTGAGTTTTACCCCGACGTACAAGTTATAGTTCCGAGCATTTTTTTTCCACCAGCATGGAGCTTAAAAGTACTAAATTTCAGTTACCGCCTGTAGGTGTCGCAAATTTGAAGTGTGAGTCAGAGAGATTTGTTGTTTATGTAACCCTCCGGGATCATTTGATAGAATATGGAATGCACTACCTTGTGTCACCATTTGTCGAATTTCAACTGGTCCAGTCATCTGTGGGTACTTATATTTGGTCTTCATATTTTTTAATGATCTATTGAAGGCTTAAAACAAAAGAAGGCAAAAGTGTAATAGTTTGTAATGTTTGAATTTGCTTAAGGTTGTCAAGTTTAATATCCACCAGAATGTATGACTGTATTCATTCCACTCAAAGATCTCAAGGCTGAATATAGATGCCACGGATTATATGTTTTGCAAGGGTGATTCCAGGATTTAGAAAAAGATGGGTCGTTCCCGGAGGACTAAGGACATATTAACTGAAAGAAAGGTTTCAACGTCCGGTAAAGGGGGACGGGGTCCAGGCTGCAACAATTGATCTGAAACTCTTAAAGAACGTCGTGGCGGGGGAAAAGGGGGGTCCGGACAAATTGAAAAATCATGATTTGTGAATTTGCCACCAGGTGACGTGCGCATAGTTAGTGTTAATGATCGTGCCCGATACAAGCTTATTGCAAGCCGTATGCAGGAGTAAGCAAGCGGTTTTAGAATGTAATACTCGCAGATGCCACAACATTCTGAGAAGAAAGCACAATATTTCATGAATATTTAACATAAATGATATATAAAATGGCCCCTTTAAGGATTCCAAAAATTTACGGATGTTTGTCAACTCTTTAAAACTCTTTTTTTTATTAGTTTTATATATTTTTACTTAAAATCTACATTTCTCCGCCGTTTAAAGTTCAAAACATTCTGTTCTCATAAAAAGTGTTCTAAATGTATTTTCTTTCATATTTTGCTTGTTTTCATTGGGAAGCATTTTATGTAAGTTATTTCTTTTTAATCGTGTCCGCCAAAACAAAGTTTTGAAGATACTATGTTTTTGACTCGGTTCCGCCGCCCCCACATTCGTTTCCGGAATATAACTCCTTAACGCTACCGTTTCTGAAAACCAAGTATTGAAGTATAAAATTGAACGACTTATAGTTTGGTAAAAATCAAATCTGTTGATAAAATTTCAATCACTGGAGCAAATAACCAAGGAAAAGATACATGAACTAGAACGACACTCAAAAGAATATAAGAGTAATGGACTTTGAGAGGAAAACGGTTAAAACTGTAAGAC
The DNA here is from genome assembly GCA_026874595.1 of Sipunculus nudus. Lineage (NCBI taxonomy): Eukaryota > Metazoa > Annelida > Sipuncula > Golfingiida > Sipunculidae > Sipunculus > Sipunculus nudus. Next base: position 63,252,787 of record CM049313.1, read on the forward strand.
AAATCGTGGCAGAAATACGTAATACCCTGAAATACGTAACGCCCTGATAAAGACTGCAAAATCCACCATGAATAGAGGTCCCGGAAAATACTTGAAGACCTAATCGTAACAGATTATCACAGAAAAGACAGGTGAAACCGTAAATGGCTGCAGCATTTAGGGAAAAGAAAAGGTTTCGCTTCTGGGGTGGCAAAGTTATTATTGAAGGCAAAGTGGCCCCAATTGAAACTCAAGCTTAACGTTGCCAAGGACGCCTCATTGAAGACGTAAGGCAGCTGACAGGAACGCGATGTACTGCGACTGTAATAGAAAATAATCCACGTTTTTGGCAAGTCACAAAGCCATGGACGCTGTCTAAATTAATACCAATACCGACCAGCAGGTGGCAGAACCAAAGATTTGAAACGGTCAACCACACTGGGATACGCGAGAATTTTCGTCTTTGATAATCTTAATTTATTGATCTCTATTTATCGCCAAGACCGTGCGAGGAGGCATATAACATGTGACTTTGCACTCTTTTATGATGATTTCAACATATAATTCCGGGAGAATAGGGATAGTTTGTATTTAAGTTTAGTGCATGTTACATGATGAAATGATTTATTATTTTTTCAGTCTTTGTGCTGAAATTTGTATGATCCAGAAATATCAACTGTAACTTAAGGTCAGTAAGGACAAAATACCTTTAAAATGTTTGAATTTGACTAATAATCAGTAATAGCAGTGAAACCAAATCCAAAGGATTTATTTTGAATCAGTCAGGTAATGTAGAAACACAAACGGGTAGTTATTGTAGAAACGACATTAGATGACAACTGCAAGTATACTTACTTTGAATACCAGGGGAATATCTGATTTTAGGATGAGGAGAGAACTTTTATTGGCCAAACAGAAAAGAAAATAAAATATTTTTTTCAGGAAACTCATAGTACGGTAAACGGTGAAGCTCAGTGGCGAGCAAAGTGGGGACATTAGATACTATTCTCACATGGGGCATCCAAGTGTTTGTATACCATCAAAGAATATTGCGGGTGTAATAATTCATGATGTTATTTCAGATGACAATGCAAGATTTATTTTTTGTGACGTAACAATTGGTGAACACAGATCATTCTTAGCGACAATATATGGCCCAAATCATGATTAACCAGGTTTTTGTAATCAATTAAGTATTAGAAAAGATCAATATGATTTCAAATGAAAGTGCATTTTGGGAGGCGACTTTAATCTAGTAATGGATAATTATAAAGATAAGTTTGGAGGCAAGATATTTACTCATAAGCATTCAAGAAAAGTAATACAATGGTGTGCTGATTGCAATGTGGAAAATATCTGGAGAAAACAGTATCCCAACTTAAAACAATATACATGGAGTCGGCAAAACCACAGAAAAGTTTAAAGCAGGTTAGACTATTTTCTATCGTCACATAACCTTAGAGATTTTATATGCCATACAGTTATAAAACAGATTACCTGCATGGCAGTTCAAATTAAATTCAAACAACCAACCCAAGATGTCCAGTAGGATTCTGGAAATTAAATTGCTCATAATTAGATGATGAAGAATACATAGAATTAATTAAAAAAATAATATTAAATCAGTTTAAGAAGAGAACCCAGATACAAACCCTAGCCTATTGTGGAATACATTGAAATGTAGAGTAAGAGGGGTCTTAACTGAATAATTGGCAAGACAGAAACGTAAACGTGAAAATCTGATTAAAAATATAGAGAAAAAAATTGTATTTCTCTCGTTGGATATTCCGTAGCTATTAAAATAAACTAAAGAAAAAAGGAAAAACTTACAGAGAAGAAAACAACAGGGGCAATACTCAGAAGTATAGTATCCTGGTATGATAAATATTAGAGATTGATTAGAGACAAATGGGTTTTACTCATCGACAGGGGATAATAACTTTAATACCAAAATCAGGAAAAAACACCGATGTCCTGCAAAATTGGGACCAATCCCCCTGATGAACATTGACTATATAATTATAGCAAAAACATTTCATATATGCTTAAAACGGTTTTATAAAGTATAATTCATTCAGATCAGAGCTGTTTCATAAAAGGTAGATATATAGGAGAAAATATAAATAAAATTACAGCTATCATGCATATATCAAGAATGTAGAAAAACTGTATATTTAATGTAAGTGAACTTAGAAAATGCTTTAATTGCGTGGAAAATAAATTTATTATGAAACATTAAAACTATTTAATTTCGGACCAGGCATGATTGGTTGGATTCAAATCCTCTATACTGATATGTCATCATGTGTCATAAATAATGGATGGTTCTCTAATTTTTTTAAGTAACTAGATGTATTAGACAGGGTCGCTCTCTGTTGCCATATCGTTTTATTCTTGCAAAAGAAATATAGGCAGAACAAATTAGACAAAACAGATAAATAAGAGGCAACTATTCTGGAAAAGAGTATACACTTACATAGTATGCGGATGATATGTCACTCTTTGTCACAGGGGGTGCAAAATCAGTAAAAGCCGATTTTCAATACCGTTTGCTTCAGAGACGCCTAGTTTTAAACCCATTTCTAGTTAAAATTAAGAAACGCACAGATGAAAAATATGCCTTTGGTAAAAAGAAACTGAAACAAGTAGACATGTTTTTGCATGCCCAACAGTAGTAGATATTTTGCTTAATATTAAACAGTTGATCACCGAAGAAATCGGTTCATGTAGTTTTGGGTTGAAGGATGTCTTATTTTACAATAGTGAGTCACAATGTTTGACTATATAACAAGTGTTTTTGTTAAAAGATATCTGTATTTGTGCATATGCAAGTTAAAACTTCCTAGTACAGAAGAAGTCTTAAAATTTATAAATAATATCTGCGATATAGAAAAGCGGATAGCAAAAATAAATGGTAAAATTCACATACAACAAGTTAAATGGGGATTTCTAATTGAGAATATTAAAGGAGATTAGTGAATTGGCATAAAGTTAGTTCAAGAACAATTGCATTACCGACATGGATATAATTATGAACAATTAGTGTACTATTAGTGTATTTATATACTTGTCATAAATATGTTGTTATTGTCATATGTAAATTGTTTGTTTGTGTTTCAAATAAATAAATTTTTAAAAAATTATCGTGGGAGATGCCACCCTTTTTCTGTACGAGAAAGCTATCGAAAATTGATGAACCTGCGCAATTCCAGACCGATACACCAATCTAATCCTGAGATACAGTGTGTGTGATTTTCACCCAAAATAGACGCACGAATGCACACCACGTGATCACGCATGCACCACAATTTTTGAGTATGAGATAAAAGTATATGAGATTTATAGCCATTCAACATTTCAGGCCGATACAACAAACCACACCCGAGTAACGTGAACAGACGTATACATGAAAACGACAAACAAACCAAAAAAAAAAAACGGTTGTATTTGATGACAGTGACCATAATATGACCCCAGAGTGATGCAAATTTTGGGAAAGATTCGACTAGCGGTTTTGGAGTAATTCTCCGGACTCGATTCTACTTTTTTTTAAGGAAATTGGACTTGGGGATCCTGGATTCGGTGGTAAGGACTCGAGTTATTCTGTCTATCTCGAGTCCAGTTGAAAGGAAGCTCTGTCATATATACTGAAGGCATAAATTATCATGTGCGAGCTTCTAACAGAATATTACATGAAAAAGAGTGTACATATAAAGCATCAGCTCTGGATGGGGATCTAAATGGCTATATGTCATTAACATTCAAGTAAAAAGCATATGCAGTGCTTTCATTTTATATTTTTTTTTAATTTTATACTTTTTTCAGAAAACATAGTTTTTATATTTTTTAACTTTTTTCAGGTGTAAATGCTGTTGTTACGGTACCTTATATAAACAGATCACATCTGCGTGATGAACACAAATTCTGTAACGGAGATTTTAAAAAATCAGATTCTGTAATACTAGGCAACGTGATTTTCTGGGGGAATGAATGAAGAAGTCAGTGGTCTTTTGTTAACAAATAACTATAATTCATTCTTAAAACAACCATAACATTACAATACACTAAATCAATATAATTATACAGTTAGACAGCGGCATAGCAACAAGTCAATACAATCACATAGAAAATAATGTGCACAGTACCTGGACACCAACACCATCACAACGAAAAGTCCTTTAAATGTAAACTCTCGGAGAATGACAGTCCAGTGGAAAGTTCTTGCAACAACCGAGAAAGTCCAAATGCATTAAATCCAGGAGAAAGTCTTTGAAAATCTATAATTGCCGCATTTATAGTCGGATAAGGGCCATAGAACCTGACACACGCTTCTGCGTCCGCTGGAATCTTTTCTGCTGCAATTTTGATACTTTTTACATGGATAATACTTTTTTATAAACCTAGATCCGCAGTACCGCATATGTAAACTAACATGTACAAATACTTACATTCAAATCTCAAATTTTCATTTTACATTTCTTTTAGGGAGGATATTTTACTCGATATTTTACTGAATTCTGACTTGGCTCCAGCTCAAGATGACTAGGATTCGATGACTTTGACTGGGACTGGACTGGCCTGGACTCGGACTTGCACTCGGCCTAGGATGATGAGGACTCGACTACATTACTACATGTTTGTATATTTAACGCCCTCATTTTCTGCGTTCCGATTTGGCTGACTGTCACATGTAACCCTTACATGACACTTGTCGGTACAACTGTGCAAGTCTAAACAGATTCTACAGGTCTTATCAGGATATAAGTAAGAAAAAAGACGAATGTCATGTGCAAATTGAGCCGACACAAAAACATTTTAAAGGGCTTTGTGTGAACTGACATTTATTGCTTTCTGTTAATAAGACATTATATAGATTAACTATCTGTATAAAAGCTTCACGGTTTATAAAGTACAAAAATACAACCGTAATCTCTATTTTAATTTACAGCATATATGGAAGTGATTTTCCATATACATTATACGCTCATAAGTGTAATTAAAATCATCTGACAAACTATATAACATTATGTCATTTATCCTGGTCGCCATAATATGTTCAAAATATCATCAAATAGATGTCCTCATAATTAGCACCTTAATGTGAAATTAAATTACGTTATCAAGGCATTCTGTCATCGTCTAACTTTGATGGACTTATAACATCAGCACATATACCTATGCCACGTGTCATATAATATAGGGTCAAGGTTCCAAAAGTGAGAGGGTACCATCCGTTCACAGGCAACCCGTATTTTACAGTCGAAATTCGAGAAGGAATCCACATATATACAAGAAAAAGGACATGTCTAGTAAGGGTTTATGGTTTTTCAAAAAAAGAAATATTTTTTTCCTGTTTGCTATTGCTGTTCCGGGTGAGTATATGAATATATATTAGACATAAAAAAAAATGGATAGGCAATGGACCCCAAACCCAGGACAAAACGAAACCACAAAACTCAGCATTAATGTTCCCCTGTTTGTGATATATATATACATATATATATATATATATATATATATATATATATATATATATATATATATATAGAACGGATGGTGTATTTGTAATAGTAAGAATGATAGACAAATTTTAACCTTTATTAGTAACATTAATAGAGTAATAGCTATGACTTTTTTTATAACTCGTGACAAAAAGCGGGTCAGGGATGGAGTGTTCGGTTGATTGACGGCTCAAGTTTTAGTGTGATTAGATCATAATAGTTGCTGCAATGATTCGGTGCATGTATGCTAATCACCAGGCATTGGCTGACGCTGATAACCAAATAAACTTTGGGACTGTTTGTAGATACATTAACTATATTGTCAGAAAGTGACCCCCCTCCACCAGGGATTTTTCAAGGCCCCCTAGTTTTCGTCCTTCCGATGTCTTTTACTCATTTCCATGTGTTTCTAAACATATACAGATGGCAAACACCATGGAGATTAAATCTTTTAACAAACCGCGAACTAGCTTAATTTTAACTTTTTTTTCTGCAGAGATTTGTAGTAATCTGTGGACTATAACTGTCTTATCATACATCATAATAGCGTAATTTTGGCATCAAGAAGAACATTAGCTGTATTATGAAATATCGCTTGGCCTTAAAGAAGTAACATGTGTGAATTATTAGGCCATTTCGAACCCCTAATAGAAATTTTACCGGTATATATATTATATATATATATTCCGTTGTGGAACGGTCGGCGCATATATCTCCGCCTCACTAAAAAAGGGTCTTTTCAAGTGACGTCAGCAGTTATTAGTGGTCTTTCCCGGAAATGTTAGCCAAATCAAAGTGGTTAATTTAGTTATCACCTTTTGCGCGCTTCCAGTTGGCTTATTGTTTCCCGGTTTCACCGGTCTTAATATTATTAGGCCCTGCCATATGTCTGATGGTCAATCAGTGGGATTTCACAGATTTATACCTTCAGACCACATCATCCTTATATATAAAGTAGCATGTGTTGTTATTACCGCTTACTAGCCAAGAGCTCTTCAAAGTTGGCCTTTTCAAATCAAATGTAACACTGGCTCTTAGTCCTCTCAGTCAGCGTTTCTCCGAATTAGGTTTTCAAGGTTACACGCGACGGTCAGGACGTAAGTAGTCAGAATGTTTTATAAACGGGTAAAAATATGAGACATCCGCCGCCCCCCCCCCCCCCCCCCATGACAAATTGCAATAAATTGTTTTATGGTTACTTTCTGTAATAAAGGACCCACTCAACAATATATCAAAAGTTTACCAAAATTGGACTCCGGGAAACTTATTTTCAAGATGGCCGCTAGGCCCCTTAGATAGACATGAATCATTTAGTATTCATCATAGAGTTGTAAGTTTGGTATCTAATACTCGGTTTTTGGGTCCAGAAATCCATTGGAACCATAAAAAATCAAGTATTTATGTAAGTGGCAAGTCCAGGAGGCCGTCCAAAATGGCCGCCAAGTTGCAATTAAAATGGCCATTAATCATTTATTTTTCATCTTTTTTTACATTGGATTTGAACTCGAACGTCTGGAACTCGGACATGTACATGAGGTCAGGTCTCTAATTCTAAGCAAATCAAACTATAGTACGATAAGAACAAACTCTATCGAATATACTTGAAAACATACTGCTAACATTTACATGTATATTAACATGCATATTTTTTTTTTTTGTAAAAAAAAATTAAAATTGGTTAATCATTCTACCTCTGTATCAACCCTTCTTTGCCCCTATACTACTTGTATGTTTTTATTTGTTTATTTCGCATCCCATATCCTTGGCATCTTGGTACTCTATCAAGTCCGGCGTTTACGTCTATGTGCGTCATATATGTTGTGGCCAGTAACCCTGACTTTCATCTACATAGACAACTGTATTGGGGTTTGGGAACTCTCGAGATTCAATGAATACTGCTTTTTCTCGAGTCTTTATTTTTGGCTCCTTACATGCTTTGTTGGCAGCCCATTTTTTAAATGCTCGCAAATTCGGGGCGATTTCTACGATGACGATATTCGCAAACATATTTTTAGTTTTGAAATTTTTCCTTAGGCATTAATTGCTTTCTTTTGCCTGACCTGAGTTCGAGATATAGGAGTTGCTTGGGAATTCTCCATACAGATAACGTGCCATTCAGCAAAGCAGAGCTTTTGTCATCCCTGACCCTATTGATGCTCACCAAGATCTCCTCAGAAATAGACAAAAGATGAGGTTCTTCATGGTTATTAGTGCCGGAAATAACAAAGGTATCCTTGAACTCTTGTGGAATGACCTCTTTCTCTCAGATACTACAGAGAATGTTACCTGGGATGCAAATCATAATGTCCTGGGTGGCTTACATAACCTCCTGTAGTATGCGACAGGGGTTCATGCCTATCGATGGAAGGTAACAAATGGATCTGATCCAGTTTTTTTTTCTGTGGTGACTGAGGAAAGTCCATATATGAGTTAATGAAAGTGTTGAAATTTCTCTCATTGATGATAGTCTTCTGTAAAAATTATGGATACAGTTTGTAAAGAGGAAGGATGGAGCCGAAGAAAATGTAGAGGTCTTAGTTTAGTTACAGTTGAGTGCTAGACTTTATCAACCTTCTACTTTCACTAACCTACTTTTTCCTTCAATTTGCTGCTTGGCCCTGACTCTTCAGTTCCTAAAAATAGTTCTTTGTAGATGTAAAAGACATTCTGGAAGGCTATGAAGGCCTTTGTTCATCCTCAACAAGGTATTCTGGGTTGACTCTTTTGGGAACCGAATGTTGACTCCTTCTCCTTAACCAAAATGCTGAACTAGGTCCTGTTTTGTTTACCAGCTTCTGACAGATTTCAGTGGGAGGTCAACATGTTCTCCAGGCTAGTGGCAAAGTAGCAAAGTGGTAAAGAGGAATTTCTGTTTCAAATCATCAATATTGAATGTTCTGTAGGACATGATTGTTTCGAGCTGGACGGTGTAATGTGCGTTGTACGGATCTATATGACCAAGTGGTAGGGTATCTATAAATTCAGCCGCATGCATGGCCCTGGTGATCCTAGGGTCTTGTTCATCGCATCCTCGGCTGTGGACTTAGTAGATAAAGTGGCACTGTTTGGATGGTAGATGCTTCCAATTTATTTTGTATTTGTCTGATTATCTGAAGAAGTGTTTAATATAGTTAGGTTGTTCTCTACAGAGATGATTAGATGATTAAAATATACTCTTGCCATAGGGTCCAGGCACTGAATTCTGTATTCGGTACCGACCCTTGTTTCCAAAGGGATTGCTTTCAAGATCTCCATGGAAGGATGCTGGCAAGATTTGGAGATCGGGCTCTCTTGCGTGGCAAGAGAGGTTTGGAGGTAGCAGTGTTTAATTAGCTGCTCATTGGTTGGGGGTTGTGGACGGAAGGTCGTTAGAAATGTTGGTTTATAGGTAAATTATTCCGCGTGAATCGTCATCACTAGGTACGCATCCTTAGCTTTAAATCCAATAAATCTTTGAATTAACAATTATATTATGCTATAGTATTGAAAAAAAAGTGGCATGGATGTCACAATTTCGAGGATAATTAGTTGTTTCTATTACTGGCAAGCATTTTTATTGTTCCTGTTAGTCTTTCAACTATGGTTCATAGCTGCTGCTTTACAAATAATAGCACCAAGGTTTGTATCTCAAGATTTTTACAGCTTATATGAAGTTTGTGTACCTCAGACACAAAATCTAACATAAACAGAATATAGCTCGACTAATATTCAAGGTAATAAAATAGTGGTTAGTATATTACTAAACCTGCTAGATTACATATTTGAATTAACTGCTGTCTAATAAACGGTATAGCTCTAGAGGGTCATACGAGTCAAATTACCAAATAATTATTATTGTTATTCTCACTATTACTGTCATTACCATATGACTTGAATGGTTTTAAACACCTGGGACTTTCATTCATGCATGCAATCGATTAATCAGTCTTAGCTATTCAATATCAAATCTCCAAAATTTATACATATTATGTCATGATATTCAATTATTATTCTATTCTTAACACTATAGTCATCATAGTAGCATGTACATGCTACTGTTTTTTAAATTCTCTGGCAGGCTCTGAATAAAATGAAACTTGTTGAAAAAGACAAAAAATATGATTATACAAGAGTTAGCACTTCCATAAGTAAAATATTTGAAAAAAAATCCAAATTTGAGACTTGATCTGCTTCGTAACAATAAGAAATAAACTAAAAGTTTACATCACTGCAATGTAAGGAGTAAACATTTTAATATTTTTTTAAGAAACTGCTGTCAAATTGTAAATACATGTAAACACACATAAACTGACATCTATAACAAAACAAAATGTAGCCTTAATTAATTGTCATGGTCGCCAGCGCCACCTGGTGGTCACAGTCGTATTGCAAACAATAGCTTGCCAAAGTGGCCCATGTCTGTGCATTCGGACGTCTCAGAGGTGAGTGAGAGACAAACACACAACCTCACGGGCAGGACGATCAGACTATGTACAGTGCAAATTCACGGTTACAAATTCCGTGAAACCACCGTCCCATGTACTAAATTATCTACATTTTTTATCCATTACAAGTTTATTAGTGTGCAAAACTAAATTTTCATTTGCAATAAACAAAACAAGTTAATATTATGGACATCTTAAATGAAAAAAGTGGCCTATATTACACCAAACAAGAGAAAAATGAAATTTTATACATTATGACCTTGACTACCTTTACAATCACCTTCAGGTTCAAATTTCGCGCTGGTAGCCATCGACATCTTCTTTAACTCCTATCACTGGTCAGATCCCACATGGACACCTGGTATTAACACGCGATGTATTAATTGTAATGGACTCTTCCGAGTTTGGCTGGCCAACTATTCCTGAGAGTCTTGAGGTTAACAACATTATTAACAATCTAATAGTAATATGCCAGTATTAGCCGGTTCCATGTACTGGACATCTTGGATCCAATTCGATATTCTAGAATACCTGAATACTTAGGGATTTACTACTGGTCTTAATTCCTCAATTTTAGACACTTAGCATGGCAGCAAACACCAAACTGTCGTCAACGCATAGCAACCATTTTTTTCACATAAAGAGTGACATCGTATTATGCAAATGAGAGGAAACCTTCAGGTCCTCAAAGAGCCTTGTGACGCACCACTACGGAAATATCAGGAATTCGCCATACTATACAGATTTTACAGGCCATCAGTGATAAGAGTTTTCACTGAGAAACATCTATCTCTACATGAAATCACGTTTCATTGTACGCAGTTATTAGCAAACATAAATATAAGCCCTGACAGGGCTAGAATTACCAAATCATTACAGAGAATACGAGTTTCACTGTGTCACGGACAGAGTACGCGTTTGAATCGTCACAACAGAAGGGATAGATAAAAGCACTGTATCACTAACGGAACACACCCGCCTTCTGAATTTAATCTTGCCAGTTTTCGGCCTCGTACAATTTAATAGTCACTCATACCTTAAAGGTATACATGTAAAATTACTTATAAAAATAGGTGCTCGGGTTATATCGGTGATATATTTCGTTCAATAAATTTAATGCTTCATGAATAAGTCATAGTGAAACCTAAAATTTTATTTTATTTTTTTTATATTTGCTCATATATATTTTGCAGAAAACCTTTTCACCGAATCCATAGACCTTTGTAAAAATGTCACACTTCGCGCACAAGAAAAGAATAACTGCAGCGTCTTGCGACACACCACGGACTGGCCCTGTGAATATTTACGAGGACAGACCTTCATGCAGCCCTCAGGTAATATTCCCACAATCAAGTAATGCTTGCCATTCAGCCCTTTTGAAATAAACTGATACGGGCCTGTGAGCCATGATACAAGTCATAATAGAACACACATTCCAAGGGGTGGATCAAACTATTAACTGTATATAAGTATTTGACATCAGAAACTTATATGGTCGTGTTTTATTTGCTAAATAGTGAAGAAAACATTTTTTACTCAAAACTGGTGGTGTTTACCCTGGCGGCGACAACTGGCTTGAAGCAATTTCGACAATGCAGATACCGCCTTCAAGCTCCGAGGAAAACCAGTCTCGTCTTTTATAACTCCTGCGTAAATACACGTCAGTCAACCGTAAATGTAATATTTATTATTTTTTTCTAGCAGAATAACGTCACTTTTTGTCTAACCTCGAGGAAAAATGTCAGTTCGATAACCGGAAGAAAATGAAAAAGTACTGATAAAAATAGCTACTTTTACTTATCGGATTGTACATAAAAACCGGTATCATCTTAACAGCATGTTCAGTGCCTAACTGCACATGTCTATGGGTGTGTCCATACACAAAAGCAATGATTGAGTGTCTTCTTTTCTGTCTTATTATACAAATGTATGTAGACAACATCTGGATATACCAAAGGGCATCCCATGTAAATGTACAGGTTATCTGGACCTAAACAAAAAAACCGTCCGAGTCAACTGAAAATAAATAAAAAAGACTCACAAGTACCCTTACAGTGTTCATGTATTACCCTAATAAAATATAAAGGTTTAAGATAAGCATCAGCTGTGATGACAGAGATTAAAGATATAATGCTCAACTATATCTGTATACAAATTCATATCAGATAAGCCGAACAGAGTTTAGACAGGACTGGATACTATACAGACAATCAATCACCCTGCATTCAGCATGACAGGACAACTTGACCTGCATAATTCTCTTAGAGAGAATACTCTTACCCCGCATCGAGATCTGTGATGTTCTATATATAACTCATTTAAATATTTTCAGAACCAGTGAAATGTCCACCTGGCTTCGCCTATACTTACATAGATCGGAGTGCTTCTAAACAGGTGTCCTGCTACATGAAACAAGTCCAGTCTCTGACTTTGTTAAAGGCAAGGCAGGCTTGTAGAGACGTATCAGCAGACTTGCTCAGCATAGAAACACACGCCGAATCTGAGCATCTACGACAGATATTCCATAGTTCCGGTAAGTAGGCCTTTTGCCCGGTCAGAGCGATCAGGTGTTAGTACTTCAGTGGGAAGTGACCGTAAGGAGTGATTTCTCTGTATAATCTGGGCAACCATATTATTTCGCAAAAATCTCTGGGTGATTTTATGGTCCTGTATACTGCGAAGACAAACTGGTGACAATATGAGGTCAGTGCAGTATAACGTGAGATGTATTAAGGTTTTATAAACTTATCATACTATTAAAAGCTCATCCAAAGCATAGCTTTGGAAGGCGAATTAAATCAGTAGTATGCATTCCAAGGAATGCAAGCCTCCGCCACGAGGGTGATCCATATTGTGCGACACTCCCCAACCCGCGTGTTTGCACTGTATTCGGGTCAAATTCCCAGGTTTATTCTTGCATAAGTGACTTTAGATTTGTGAATATTCTTGGATGACAAATTCAAAATCCAGATTATGGAGCCGGATCTACATCAAAATCTAATCGGTTCTCCATTGGCCCATTCTCCAAATACCCCGATAATTTCATGAAATTTTAGTGAACAAACGAACACAAAGACACACAGGAACGGGGATGAACGCATACCTGCCTTGCGAAGGCAGTAACACCCCCCCCCCCCCCCTTTCTTTTTAACTCATACCTTTAATCTAATAGGCCTCAGGCCTGTAGTGTAGAAAACCCCAATGCATAGTCTCTCCAACAGACGCCAGGTGCCGCTATTGCTCTGCACCAGTACGTCGTTTTGCATGCGCGAGGAATTCCCCCCCCCCCCCCCCTCCCCCATTATCCGTAGGCAAGTCGAGCATGGATGTCGTCCTTGCACAGACCAGAAAAAGGGGATTATATTTGCTACACAAGCGACAATGATGTTTACTTATCTTTATTGGGGTCTGCCGGGTCTGTACAAGGACGACATCCATTATCGGTTCACCTCCAAATGCTCCAAACGACACTTTCGTTTTTCAAGATTCTTGAAAAAAAACGGCGTCCAAACAGTCCTAATGGTGCAGAACAGTAGCGGCACCTGGCGTCTGTTTGGAGAGACTTCCCCAATGCATTGCCAGCAATCATCTCCGCCATATATATCTCGATTATGAAAATATGGAAAATTCCAGGGTTTTTTTTTCGAAAATAATATAGGTGTCATGTGAGTGAAAGTCATTTGTATAGAGCAACCTTCACATATACAAAAGAAAGAAGAAACGAAAGTTTTCACATTTACAGTTATATGTAATTTGATTTGTGTCTTCGATGATAATAATTAAAATGGTATTTTTTATTATGCTGCTGCTATCATATGGAATTAAAAGGTTAAACACGTATAAAATAATATCTGGAAACTGAAATTGGAATGTTATATTGAAAAATACACTGTGACACACATTCGAGATGTAGAGGAAGTGTAACATACTGTGATGGTAACGCTGTGACGTAACAAATACGTATATAATTAATTATATGAATATCAAGAAAAATCAAGTGACCCTTTACAAAAAATTCTGTTTTTGTGAAATTCAAATAATAATTCAGTGGTATTTTTTCTCAGATGCGTATGGGTACTGGACTTCCGGGTCGGATGCCCTTTCTCAGGGTGAATGGGTCTGGACCGGCACAGGAAAGAAACTCCAGTTTAAAAACTGGGGCCCTCTCCAGCCTAACAACTTGTGGAATCTCGTCTTTCAGGATATACTCCTTCTAAGAGCTCGTACATGGCAGTGGGATGACGAATATTTCTATAAAAAATTTCCATCGATTTGTGAAATTAAAGTATCGTAAAAGACCAAATAAGAGCCCCTGTCCGATTAGCGACCCTTAGCCATTTTGCGATTCCTGACAGTCTGCTTGTTGCCAACAGAAAATATCTCCTGTTATTATTAGTAGCGATCCAATACAGGACAATCCGTTTATTGACAAAAATAAAAATTAATACAAGTCAAACTGAATCCTCGGAAGTTATAGCAAGATACCAAGAGAATTCTTGCCTGCATAAAGATACGCAAGGCGGCTGGTACTGATGGTATCACGCTGCAACTGTTAATAACTTGCGCCGATGAATTATCTGGTGTTCTCACTCTTACTTTTATCTGGTCCTTGCGATCGTGTACAGTGCCAGGAGTCTTTAAATGATCAGTGGTTATTCCTGTCCCGAAAAAATCTCATGTATCATGTTTGAATGACTATCATCCTGTTGCATTAAATTCTGTAATTGCCAAGAGTTTTGAGTGACTGGTGTTAAATTTTCTCAAATGCTGTATTTCAGAAACTGTTGATCTTTTCAGTTCGCCTACCGTAGTAACCGCTCAACAGATGACGCTGTATCATTCATTCTTTACCGTATTTTAAAACATCTCGACTAACGAGAATCTACCTATGCAATGGTTTTATTGATTGATTTAAGCTCAGCCTTTAACACTATCCTTCCCCATATGTTAATTAGGAAAGTATCAGAAATGGGTCTTAATATTAATGTAATTAGATCTTAGACTTGTTAACTAATCGCCCTCAAGTGGTAAAGATTGGTAACATTATTCCGAAGAATTGGTCTTAAACACTGGAGCATTCCAAGGTTGTGTGCTTTCACCAAAATTGCATTCTCTATTCACCTCATCCGGGGAAATAAATAATTTATAACCGGAATGAAATTAAAACTTTAACTTCGTGGGTCTGAAAATAATCTGGAGTAAAATGTAAAGAAAACCAAGGAGATGATAATTGATTTTAGACGGAAGAAAATTGAAATATTACCCTTATTAGTTGACGGCTCCAAGGTTGATATCGTTGAATGTTTCAAATTTTAGGAATTTTTATATCTTCTTATTTGAAGATGGCCGAAAATGTTAATTACTGCGTAAAGAAGGCACAACAACGTTTATTCTTTCTAACGAACCTGAAAGATTTCGGGCTCTGCCACCGTTTTATTTAAGTTTTATCAGGCGGTAAGTCAGGGTGTCCTGACGTTGTCCGTCAAAGTATTGGGGAGATATTACTACTGTCGAGGAAAGGAACCGTGTTTCGAGGGTAGTATAATAGAATAGCTGAGAGGATCATTGGGGTTCCTTTACCCACACTTGACTCCATATTTCAAACACGCAAAGAAAGCAAACGACATTATAGAAGACTATAGTCATCCAGCGCACTATTTTTTAAATAAAATTGAAATCGGGGTTTCGCTGAAGGTCGCTATCAGGTAATTCCAAAAGAATTCAAAGTAGTACATACGTGTCAGCCGTTCGGCAATTAAATATATCCCTTGCGGCACAATGACCTAGTTATACTTTCTTGGTCATACGTCTTTTTTTTCTAACCACAATTTTATTTTATTATTTCTTTGTTTTTTGTGTTTGTCTAAGCAAGTAAGTCAAGCCAAATACTACTGTATGTGATGATTTTATTTCATATATATATATATATATATATATATATATATATATATATACATAGCATTTTACTATATCTTATCTTACCTTATCGTGTCAAGACGGAGACATGACCTTCGGGTAACAGAGACGTGACCTTTCATTCCCGGAAGGCAGGTGGTCTGATGACCATCCTGAAGGTCTATGAGGGCTTCAATAAGGGCCGTCTTAAAGAAGAAAGGCGGCCGGTCAGCCTGCGTCCGGGAATTATAAAATTCAGAGAGGTCCTGCCCACCACTGATTCTATGTGAAATTGTCTTCGAGCAGTTGTCCATTTGCACTTGTTGTCTAATGGAAGTTGTCTATGTGCACAACTTGTCTAAGGGCAGTTTTCTATGTGCACTTGCTATCTAATGGCGGTTGCCCTTGTGCAATTTTCGTCCAATTTAAGTTGTCTACGTGCAATAGTTGTCTAAGAGCAGATGTTTAAATGCTATCGTTGTCTAAGAGGAGCTGTCTATGTGCATAAGGTGTCTACGAGTAGTTGTCTATGTGCACAAGTGGTGTAAGAGCAGTTGTTTTTCTGCATTTGTTGTCTAACTGCAGTTGTCTATGTGCAATTGCTTTCGAATGAAAGTTGTCTATGTGCAATTGTGGTCTACGAGCAGTTGTATATATGTTCACAAGTTTTCAAAGAGCAGTTGTCTGTGTGCCCTTATTTAAATGGGCCGCCGGCCCAAAACGGGAGTAGCAATACGTCCTGTAGTAGAGCATCTGTTACAGGTGGTTCAGAGCACCATGGTCTGCCGGGGTGCTCTACAGAGCATCTGTTACAGGTGGTTCAGAGCACAGTGCTATGGATGAAAAATCAGGTGTTCGGGTTGAAAAGTGTGGAAAAGTGGTGTCCAGAAAGGCCATTTTGATGTATAAATTAGATAACGGCCCGATGTAGCATTTTGTGGGTGGTTGAAATTCTGTGTTTGTTGGAGCAGGGTGAAATGGCTTGTTTTCCTGAATATTGGTGTAAATCCGGGCTGAATGAAAGCAGAATCATTGGTGTGTGAGCATTATTGCAGCTGTGAGGTAGAAAAGCAGATGGCTGAAAATCACCAAATTCCAGTCTGAGCACTTTTTTTTTAATTTCAAAGCGGTGTCAGACTTTTGCAGAAGGAGATTGGCCCTGTGCTTTGCAATGCCAGCTGGTGGGTGCCAGAGGGTTACTGTGATACAAAAACCTGGTGTGGGTTGAAAAATGTGGCCAATTTGTAGGTATACAATATATAGTGGCCCTGTCGACTATGTCGTGGTTGGTGGAAAGTCTGTGCCACGTTGATAAGGCTACAAAACCTCTTTGCCCATATTGATGTACTTAGTCACAGCTTGTAAGAGCAAAAATATTTTCAACACGTGACCCAGCCCATTTGTTCTTCAGCTAATAACCTAGATAAACCATTATACGAGGATGTTCGTTGTTCAATTAACGCGCTAGAAATTTCCGTAAACAAGATATATGAATGCGGCGCTTCTGTTCCTCCGAGGCTCATGTCGAACCTTCCCTTTTTCAAGATAGTGACAAGTTATTTATAGTTCAACAGGCAGGCATCGTGCCTTTTAGTTAAAACAAAAAGTAAATAGGTTATAAATCATTAACATTTAATTAGTTTTTAATAGTTGGAACGAAAAAAAACAATTGAGGACCAATTCCGCACATTTTAAGTCCCATGTTGATCAGTGTCGATTGTATGAAATTTGCCATTTCTGCTGCATCCAGAGATGTGCATAGAGGTAAAGCCATATAACACAATTGCCTATAAAAATTATTAATATAGATTTTACATAAAATTAACCCAATTCCTGAAGGATAAACATTTTTATTAGCTTTTCCACACAAAACAAATTTCAGGTGTAAAGGAAGTTAATAACAATAGATCACGTAATCATGACCAGCACAAATTTTCTTACGAAGATAAAATAAAATCAGATTCTGTAAAACTAGGCAGCGTGAAATGTCTAGGGGAATGAATGAAGAAGTCAGTGGTTTTTTGTCAACAAATAATTATAATTTATTCCTAGAACAATCCTAACATTACAATACATTAAATCAACACAATTACACAGTATAACAAAGAAATGTACAGTACCAGAGTGTCCGGATCCTTGGCTTTGATTTTTGGATACCACCATTGTCACAGCTCAACAGGAGTCCTTTAAAACCAATAATTCACGTAAATAGTAATAATCCAAAAAAACTGGGGACCGTCCGTATAAAATCTGTATTAAGTCCGTTGAATATCTGACACCACTGCAATTATAGGTAAGGTCCCAAAACTGATGACAAAGTATCACTCTTAGTGCTCGCTAGTATATTCCTTTCAGCCGGCTCTAAACACAGCCCTTAATTTATAGCTTCTCTAGAAAAAAGAACGCTGTGTCTCTACGCTTCAGACCCACACGCGAACCAGCGCCCAACAAGCGAGGTTCTTATAGCAACGAACCATGCCTGCGCAACACGAATCAGAATGCCAACAGACACATGTAATACTCATAATACTCCTGAAACACATGGAAGAATAAAAACATGTAAAAGTCCTGAAACACTTAACATTGCTGCTCAATTAGCTTATGATTATTCATTAACACACAAGATGCCCTTTACTAGCAAATCAAACCAGTCATTCACAAACAAGAATGTAAATCAGTATGGTTAAAAGAAGTTTAAAGAGCAGTCACCCAGCATAGGAGTCCTGATAGTTCAGCAAAGTCCATTACTACACTTCAGTCAACGTCCACTGTGTCTTAATCCAACCAAGGCCTGTCATTTTAAAAAAAAAAATCTGTAATTACTGCAAAAAGGAAGGTCATCTAATATCTGACTGCTGGAAACTTGCAAATAAACCTTGCAAAAATAGTGACAGAAAAGCCGTCACTTGATCAGGACACTGATCCGAAAAGTCAGGAAATTCTTGGTTTGTATCCTTCATGTGCTGTAACTGACAGAACGAGCGACAGAAGTGTCCGCATTTGTGACGCTGCAAGGACTGTACCAGTATAAATTTAAGCCGTTTGGCATGAAGAACTCGCCAGCCACGGTCCAGTGCCTCATCCATATGGTTGTCAAGGACATTCAGGGCTGCGACGCATATATGGCTGACCTTATCGTGTACAGCGACACCTGGGAGAAACATTTGCAAATTCTTCGCGACCTCTTCGAAAGATACAGCGAAGCACGTCTGACCGTCAACTTAGTTAAATCTGAGTTTTGACATGCTCAAGTAACTTTTTTGGGTCATATTGTAGGGCAGGGTCAGGTAAAACCTGTTGATGCTTAAATAAGTGCTATTTCTGCATTTCCAAAACCAGAAAACAAAAAGCAAATAATGCGTTTTTTTGGTATAGTTGGATACTACAGGAAATTTTGTCCAAATTTTTCTGCTGTTACTGAACCTTTGACTAATTTGATAAAGAAGAAGCAAAAGTTTGTATGGAATGTTCAGTGTGAAAACGCATTTCAGAATATGAAAGCAATTCTGCAAAGTTCACCAGTTTCAGCAGCTTCAGACTTTTCTGTACCTTTTAAGTTAGCTGTAGATGCTAGTGATACTGCTGCTGGTGCTGTTTTGTTACAAGAACGCAGTGATGGCATATATTATCCAATTTGTTATTTTTTAAGAAAGTTTAATGCAAACCAGAAAAACTACTCCACTATTGAAAAAGAATGTTTGGCTTTGATTTTGGCATTGCAACATTTTGAAATTTATGTTACTTCATCAGTCAAGCCTATTATTGTCATAGGGGGTCACAATCCCCTCACGTTCATGAACAAGTTGAAGTGTAAAAATCAAAGATTGTTGAGATGGAGTTTGTTTTTACGGGATTACAATCTTGAAATCAGACACATTAAAGGGAAAGACAATGTACTTGCTGATTACTTATCGAGATGTTTATGAAACGTTGTAAACGAAATGTTTATGTAATGTGTGTAATAAGATGATTTTTGAAATATTGTAACAATTTAGTGATTGTGATCGCAGAAAGAACGTTATTGAGAAAACTTTCTTTTTTTCTTACAGGAGGGGGAATGTTACAGGTGTCTCTTTTATTGTGTAAAGCAGTCTTGCATGTGTTTGTGTAGCGCTAGCATTGTCCGTTGCCATGAAAGACGCGCGAGCCGGGCCGGCCCACATGAGGGATCTGACGTGTAGAAACACAGCGCTCATGCTGTGATCTGGAACTTTCTGGGCTGGTCGCGCTCTCTGAGGGCGTGTCTTGTTCTTTTTTTTTTGTGCGCGAGAGAGGAGAGAGAAATATTCCAGCGTACACGGAAGAGAGTGAGTCAGTTTGTGGACATTTCCAATAATTGCAGCAGTTATAGATCTTCTTCGAAATTTGAAAAGGATTAAATATAGTCTTCAGTTTGCCTTTGGGATCACTACCAGAATTTTACTTTGGATTACAACAGAATGATTTTGTGATTGAATTGGACTATTGTTCTCTGAGAAGATTAATGTGAAATGTTCATCAGGATTATTCGTTTTAAAGGACTTGTTGTCGCTATAACAGTGGTGGTATCCAGGTACTGTACACTTTATTTATTATACATTGTAATTGTATTGAATTACTGTTATATGTTGTTATACTGTGTAATTGTTTTGATTCAGTGTTTTGTAATGTTAGGGCTGTTTTTGGACTAAATCATAATTATTTGTTAATTAAAAACCACTGACTTCTTTAGTCAATTCCCTAGACATTTCACGCTGCCTAGTCTTACAGAATCTGTTTTTTATTTATCTCCTTAACAAACTTTATGCTCGTCAAGACTACATGATCTGTTGTTTTTAGGTTCCGTAACAAATGTAAAATATTCACGTTAAAATGGATGCATGACACTCCATTAATTTAACAATATAAACCTATAGCTTTTTTACATGTTAATCGAATTTGGGTTATTGTTATATTGTAATGATGCATATATCGTTAAATTCAACAGAAATATAGAAATTAGACAATATAATAAAATACAATTGAAATTGTGTGTGTATTGACGCTCTGCTTTGACCTTGAGTTATGTCCTTGACCTTGAGTTTTTTTCCTTTTCACTTTTATTTGTTAGGAGTAACCGCTTACTTTTTTAAAGCAGATTTTATCCAAGTAGATGTACATCTGCAGAATTATTCTCCGCTTTCGGAATACGTGACACTGCAGTTTCACACGATTCCTCTCACATTTATATACTAGGGTTAAGCAGGCCCGGTGACTAATCGTTGCCATTGCGGGGTCATACAACCGAAGAAACCCCAAAAGGCGCATTGGTATTTTAGTCAAATGGCCGTTGGGCGCGGCCTTCCCATTTAACCTGCAAAGCACTCATCCTGGGTGAGGGCCGACCGAGAAAAATCCGGCTTTAAGTCCTGTGCTACAAAGCAGAGCCACAGAAGCCGGTCAACCTTGAAGAATGTTTATCCGCAAGTTCTACTAACCAGGGATATATCACAGGAGGGGGTTCAAATGTTAAATGTCGTGACCTTGTTTGTGAACCGTTAACATACAAAAAAATATGACAACATAAGTTAATAGATTGATAAGGCTATAAGCTTTATGTTAGTGTGTAGTTTGCAAGCTTTTACCATGCAATTCAAAGGATTTACAACTAACTGAAAAATCAAGAAATATTTAAAGCCATGATCTTTATCTTGCTTGATGACCTTGCAACAGCAGGGAGATAATTGTAAACATTGATTTTTAAACTGCTGAGGATACAGGCTGTAAAATAATACATTTTGCCAGCTTTTTCATTCAGAACCTTCAGGAATTAATACTAGAAACTGACCCTGGATTGTATATTTTTACTGATAAATTTTGGTGACTCTGTATATCGTCTGTATACAATATATCAGTTATTAGATTCAACTATAACGTCTGAAGGGATCAAACGGGTCTAAAAAGGGAAACTATTCATTGAAATAGGCCTAATGGTCGACTGTCACGATCAAACTGAACCAAAACAAATGCATCTTGAAGGGCTTTGTATGATCTGACATAGCGCCATTAGCTGCTTTTTTGTTTACAGAACATTATGAATTTAATATATTAAACATCAGTATAAAGGCTTCAACTTTTTTAAGGATATGCTGCCACGTCAAAAATAAAAATACAAACTTAATGTGTATTCAGATACATCAAAATACGTATAACCATTAGACACTATCTGTTTATCATTGTGTCGATTCGCCGCCGACAAAAAAATAACAATATTGTGCTCATGGTATTATGTTCAAGATATCTTCAAAGGGATGTGTCCCATTGGCATTGAAATGTGAAATATTATTAACTTTATAAAGACACCCTTTCATCGTGTGACTTTGGTTTTTTTCAAAGCTCATGTGCATATACCTATGACACATGCCATATAATATGCGGACGTGTCCAAAGGGGAAACGTGTACCATACCGTCAGTTCACAGCCTTCCTGGACATTACTTCACAGACTTACGGGACATTACAGTCCAAACTCTAAGAACGAATCCATAGATATACAACAAAGCAAAAATGTCATGGAAGGGTGTATTGTTCTTCAGAAAAGAAGTAATTTTCGTGTTTGTTATTGGAGTTCCGGGTGAGTATTTGCATATATTAGTCATAAAAGCCATGGGCTCACTATAAGTCTGATCAGTGAAACATGTTTTTTAATAGAGGTTTAACAAAAATGATATCAGAGGTTTCTCACCTGAAATAGATTCATTTATGGTGTCTTAGCGCACAAATAAAACCCTACTCGATTCCAACTATTGCATGGTGTTATTTACACCTAACATAAAAAATGGGAAAATATTAAAATGGATGAAATATTTAAGTGGCCATAACAGCAATGCTCAGACACAGAGAAACACTCAAAGTTGTCCTTTCCAACGAGCATTAAGGTGCCCGCTCATCTGGTGGCAATCTGTGACCTAAAAGGTACATTTCATACCTTAAGAACAAGGTCAATATCAAATTAAGCAGGAAAAAAGCCACGTCGCCATGTTATGTCAATCTTTTAAAAAAGTATTAAAAAACATATCTGAAGTGTTATTTCTATTGATTTTAGGGTTCCCATCCATTTGGTGGCATATCTAAATGGTGCCTATCATGTATTCAGGATAAGGTCAACGTCAAATTTGGGAGAGAAAAAGCAACAATCGCCATGATAAAGCATGTCTAAGCAAGAAAGAGACATAGAAAAGCAGTTGTCATTTCCAACTAACTTTAGAATGCCCATGAATATGTTGATACTTTTGAGGTCAGGAAAAGGTCAAGGTCAAATTTGGAAGGAAAGGAATAACTCGCCATTATATATCATGTTATAGGAACATATTTTAGCGTCATTTCTTTTGACTTCAGGATGCTCATTCATTTGTTGATACTTTGATGTCATAATGGGTACGTATCAAGCAATAAGGCAAAGTCAATGTCAAACTCGGAAGGGAAAGAGCAACAGTCGCCATCATATGGCATGTTTTCGCAACAAAATGACAGGGAAAGGCATTAAAGTTTTCATTTCAAGTTTCACATTTCATTTATTTCAATATCACTTTCTTGCAAATGCGTACCATTCCATGGCCATTTTGGCTCTTTTCTTTAACACTTGACTTTGACCTTAATACATGATATGAACATTTCCTGGCCTCAAACTATCACCAAATAAATGAGCACTCTTAATTTAGACGTAAATGACTCAGTGACTGTGTATCTATGTTACTTTCTTGCAAAAACATTCCATGGCATTGTCGGTTTGGCTGCATCTTTTTCCTAACTTCTTGATCTTTATGCACGATATTCCAAAAACATGCTAAATCATGGCGAGTATTGCTTTTTTCTTCCAAATTGAACTCTGACCTTGACCCCGAGACATGACATGGAACTTTCCTGACCTCAGAGGTAGCACCAAATCAGGGGACATTCTCAAGCTAGACGGAAATGACAACTTAATTGCGTTTCTTTATCACTTTCTTGCGGAAACGTTCCATATAATTGCAATTGTTCCTTTTTCTCTTCCATGTTTAACATTGTGCTTGACCTTAATGCATGATATGTAGCTTTTATGACCTCTGAAATGTCACCAAATGAACAGCCATCCTATAGCCAGTCGAAAATTAAAAATAAAATGTGTTTGTAAGTCGTTTAATTTTGTAATGTTTACTATTTTAATATGTCACCCCTTTTAATGGCGGCCATATTCGATTTTTGGTAGAAATGACACTTTGCTATGGGTGGAATCCGGTAGAATATAGTTGCGTACAAACACACCATAAATGAATTCAGTTATGAAAAAAAAACCTTTCATTACAATTTTCTTCAACCTAAAACTTTCTTTTTGTTGCTAGGACTACAATACCCCAAACCCAGGACAAAGCGCATTCACAATACTCAGCATAAAGTTCATGTGCTTGTTTTGGTGCTTATATATATATATATATATATATATATATATATATATATATATATATATATATATATATATATATATACACGATGCTTACTAAATGAATTATTGTGTTTTGTGGGAATATAGCTTCGTAGATATTTAAATTATTTTACGAGATATTGCTTATGCTTAATGTACCCAGGGTGTAATTTAGAAAGGGTTGACCTAACTTGGTATCTTGGTTTGCATACGTTAATCGAAGGGAATTGGAAAGGATGTATAAACAGCTCTCTCTGTATTAAGTCTACAGAAGACATATACAAGAAATAAAAAATTACATTTTGAACAAGAAAAACATTTTTATACGAAAATAGAGGCACAAGTGTTTTACAAAATCTGAGTAACGTATAAACCTGGATTCCACTGTTTCACTGACAGAGCACACCGAAGAAAAGTCACAGCAGAGTTTTAGAGAGGCTTTGGCAAGAGTCACTGCATGACCAAAAGAATTGATAGGCTTACAAATTGCATTCTGCAAGTTAACAGTCGCACATAGAAGGATAATGTTACTTCCGAAAATAGGTGCTCCGATCATATTTATGGTACATTTCGTTCAATATATTTAATGCTTCCGAAATATGTCAAAATTATACAGTAACTGTTATTTGTTGGACTTTCAAACATTTCTTTTGCAGGAAACCTTTTCACTGAGTCTGCAAGCCTTTGTAGAAATACCACAAATCGCGCACAAGTGAGGAATAACTGCTTGCGACAGAACACGCGGTGCCTCTGTCAATATTTACCAGGAACAAACTTCCTGCAGAATTCCAGTAACATTCGTACAATCATGAATATGATCTTTGATGCAAATCTTATGGAGAAAAAGAGCAAAGGAAGTGAGTATGCCAAACTGAATCCTAACCATTCTGACTAATTGTGACAATTTGGGTTAATGAGGACGTCTCCTTTAGCAACGAAGTTTTCCTCAGGTTATATAACGGGTTAGACTGTGTCACAGGTTTGACTTTCCTTGATTAACATATATTTACTTTATAAATGTAGAAAATCTGGGAAATTCACATATGAGATGACCATGAAACTTCTCACATCAGAATATAGGAACGATGGTTTCTCAGGCTTCTGCTGTTAAAATTAGCAGGGGTTTTAATAGTGGCATTTGTCTGTGCTGCTGAATATTCAGTGTTTTGAACCAGGAAGGAATGTTCGACTAACACTTTAGTTAAACCTGTATCTGGCGTCTATCACCTTTAGATCAGCATAAAAAAAGTCTGAAAAGGCCAATTCCAAGAGACACCGGGTTATCACTTTGTTTATATCCATGTCTTAAAATGGTGGGGGACCCGCCAAAAAAAATCAAATCATATTCAACAAAGACATCTTTACGGAAGTCAGACGATTCATAAATTCTACAGATAAGACCGGTGATTAGCCGGCTTGAACACTCATCCATGTAACCTCCCACCCCTCAACCCCATCTCCCAACCCAACACCCGCATCGCGATGTTTACTGGTCTAACCGCAATGTTTTAATGGTCCAACCCAATTATTTTTGTTTGCCCGAACATTATGATTTGTTATAAATGGTGAATACTATTACCCGCATCGCAATGTTTAAAGCTCTATATATTAATACTCATTCAATTATTATTTCAGAACCAGGGAAATGTCCACCTGGCTTCGCCCATATTTACATGATTCAGGGTGCTTCCACTCAGGCGTCCTGCTACATGAAAGAAGTCAAACATCTGTCTTGGCCCGAGGCAAGGCAGACATGTAAACGAGTTTCAGCGACCTTGCTCAGCATAGAAACACACGCAGAATCAGAGCATCTGCGACAGATTTTCCACAGCCCCCGTAAGTATGGCCCGGTCAGATCATCTGGTGTCCTTAATTCAGAGGTGTTCCCAATAGAGAGGTGGCCATTAAGGAAGGTTTTCTCTGCTCCACCATATTATTTCCTAAAATGAATAACCACATGGTCCTCTGGGATTTTTTTATATGATCCAATATTCTACGGACAAACCGGTGACAATATGACGTCATTGCATTAAAACGTGAGGTATTTTAAAAGAGCCCAATCACCTATATGACCTTTAAAAACACAATGTAATCTCTTCAAGCTTTTATCAAATAGGCAATTTACCGCACACAGGCAGATTGTTTTGTTTATATCAATGTGTTTATAATATATCGGGCCTGCCAAAATAATCATAACAAATTCAACAAGGGCTTCTGGCTGTAAGTCGGACAAATCAGAGCTTTGCAAATAGGGTTTTGTAACAAATGATCATCTACCACCGCATATATGCAACCTACCACCTTAGGTTACATGTTTTTCCCGATTGTAAACATTGCTTTCTTACGAACATGTCGTTGATAAATAAGTTTATACATCCTTCAGGAAGGCCTAATAAGAATAATTCACAACCAAAATTTCCCTCACATTATTAATATATACACAGAGGAGGCCAGAAATCACATAAATTCTTTTTCAAAAGGTAAGTGAACGGGGATCCTTCACGTTTAATAAACTCAATATACAATTAAAATCACATCCGTAGTGTAGCGTTGGAAGGCAAACTGAACAAATCTCATCCTTTCCCTTATACCCTATTTTTATAAGGCTTCAGGTCTGTAGTTAAGAAATCCCAATGCGTTCCCCGCAATCGTCTTTGCTATAGTTTGTCTTGATTATGTAAGAATTGAAGGTTCAAGTTTATTTTAAATAATATAGAGGCCAAGGGCAAATTGGTATAAAGAATAACTAAACATAAACAAGAGAAAAGAATAAACGATATTGTTCACGTTTACAGACATCATATTTGATATTTTTTCAAAGTATGACTACATTAATAATAATTAAAATGGTTATCTTATTAGGCCTCTATCACATGGAATATAAAGGTAAAACACAAAATAGTTTCTGAGATCTGAAACTGGTTAAGTAATATTAAAAGACCTCCACACTGTGACATCCATTCGAAAAAAAGTACATATGTATACTGTAATGGGAACGCTGTGACGAAATATATACCATACATATATCATTGCCTTCACCAGACGGGTATGCGTTCATCACCGTTCGTGGTAGGCGTGTTTGTGTGTGCTTGTGTGTGCTTTTGTGTGCTTGTGTGATTTTTCATGATATAACTCGCGCAATCATGAACGGAATTTCATGAGATTTTCAGGGCTTCTCGGGAATGAGCCAGATTAGATTCTAGTGTGGGTCCGTCACATGAGCCGGTTGCAGGAATGTCATGAAGGAATATTCACAAATGTATAGTCACTTTAGCACGAATAAACCTGGGAATATGGGTGGAATAAGTGAATGCAAACACATGGCAGAGGCTTACATTCCTTTGAATGCAGATTTTTAAAATATATATTATAGATGTTAGCATAGTTATGTGCAAACCAAGTGAACCTTATTTGTGAAAGCTCTTATAATTATTCATTGGTATTCACTCATAGATGCGCATGAGTACTGGACTTCCGGGTCGGATGACCATTCTGAGGGTGACTGGGCCTGGACCGCCACAGGAGAGAAACTCCAATATAAAAACTGGGCACCTAATGAACCAAACAACAGGTGGGCTCTCTTCCGTCATCAGAACTACCTCCTTCTCAGAGCACATACTTGGCAGTGGGATGACGACTATACAAATAAAAAATTTCCATCGATTTGTGAGATTAAAGTACCGTATTTTACCAAATAAGCAAAACACTTCGATAACCTCTCGCATTATGTGGTTCTGGACAGTTTGGTTATTGCCTGATATCCAAATTTACCCATTCCCTTCAGTCATAAATGATCAAATAAATCATATTCTTGTTAAATGAAAACTAGGAATATATTTTCGAACCTGACACTGTTGCACTGAAAACACATGACTCATCATCCTGAGTAGTTTTACCAAGTCTCTCACCTTGGTCTAAGGTGTACCTTTTATCTAAAAGTGTGTTTCAGGATGTTAAGACACAAGATTTTCAGTATAAATTTCTGCAGAATATTTGAGTTAATAATTACTGGTTAGAGAAGTGGAAACTTGTAACAGATAACAAATGTACTTTTTGTAGAATCAATGTGGAAAATACAGTGCATCTATTTTGGGAATGTGAATTGATTAAAGATTTTTGGTCAGAAGTAGAAATATGGTGTCATAATAGCCTGAAAGTTGATAATTTTTGTCTCGATAAAGCAGGAGTCTTTCTAGGAGTGTTTAGAGAAGAAAAGTGAAGAATTATATATTTATTATTGGTAAAAGGTATTTCTATGGATGTAGGTGTAAAGAAACTGTTGTAACGATAACAGGATTTGAACAATATTTAAAGAATTACATGCAGATAGAATAGATTATAGCGGATAACAATAACAAGACTCAAGATTTGATGGACAAGTGGAATGTTTAATAGACGGTGATTTATGACTTGCTTTGTAAGAGATATCATTTTTCCTTATTGTATTTTTATTATGTATTGATTGTGGAATAAAGTTTGTAAAAAAAGTCTCTCTTTCCCGGACACACAAACTTCTCATCTAACTTCTTAACTTGATGTGTTTTCTACTCAGTTTTCTATTTCATCAGAAACTCATCATGCTTTTCACCTTTATCGCGAGGGGACACTACCAGCGATTTGTGACGTGATACGATAACGGCCAAATTTAACACTCCGGTTTGTGTGAAGGCCGCAATTCATACATGTAGCACGAGCGGAACGCTTAACCACTAAGTGTAAGGGTAGTTAACAAACAATTATCTCGGTCAGCTGTATCTGAAATATTAATTACGCAGAGGCATTAAAAGGGCGGTGTGTTAATTTAGTAAAAAATTAAAATGTGATGACAGCCTGTTTTGCTACCAGGATAGTATATATGTGTACAGTCGTTATATGTGAACCACACATTGGGTTTCCTTGTATAACACCTCTTAGTTCTCACTGAGAGCATCACCAGTGTGAGTGGTTTTTTTATTCATCATGGTGATGAGTTTATGTTTACTGTGTGGAACAGGAGCTTGAATGGTCAGTCATTCAAGTCAGCAATTTGGGCAAATTCGGCTGTAACGGGCAGTGGACGCTGCTAAAGTGTCAGAAACACTAATTACTAAAAATCTATCCGGGTGTTTATAAGGGCAAATACGGCTTTATATTTTAGAGACACAAATGAATACGCTGTACCGGATGAAGTCAAATTATATTTTTCATTACAAAGGCATAAAACAAAAACAAGAGTGCATTTTTATCTATTTGTATAATTTATTGACCCACTATTATCATATATGTATAAATTACTTGTAAAGGAGTGGGTGATGTATTCGTATTTTATCTTTATTATCCTTGCTTTTCTACTGAACCAACACACTTTCTAACATCTGTATACTTATAATATAATCAAATTGTGAAAATCTTATTCTCTTAATCAGTCTGTCTATTTGTCCCTCAATAAGCTGAAAAAGTCTTTTATTATAGTGACACAACGTTTTAATCAGCTCTCATAAATGCGCCGATTTAATGCGGAAAAAATGTAGCTGTTGCGGAGTTTTAAAATTGGTTATACCTCTACAATAAAGATATAAAAGGAAAGTGGGGCCACTTTCATGGATACAATGGCTTGTTTCCACCAGATGTCGCCCCAGTACACTTAATAGCTATGATAGACACCATCAGGACATTTTCATGCGAAACATCGGAAACACGTCAACTATAAATTTATACATCGAGTGACCCATAAAAAACGCTCCTATTTTTGACTCGAAATACCTCTGTGATAAATGTACCAATTCCGTTTAACTTTCTCATGGTGTAACAGTTGGATATTATCTGCAAGCATTTAAAATGTCAAATATGCATACATGCGCCAATACCCAAATTTAAAAAAAAAGCATATGAAAAACGCAATAACAGAGAACAACTAAAGCCGGGTTTACACTTCAGGCAATCCCTGGTCGCATGGTCCAACCGATTATCGTAGCTGGACGCGCGAAAAAGTTCAGCGAAAAGTTATTTGAAACTGTGCTTAGTGCGCACTACATGTAAAACTAAACACAGCCGTTGTTTCTATCAGAGATGCTTAAGTGGATATCTTTTAATGAAATATTGTTACAGGTGCTCTTTTTGTTGTGTGACACGGGCGTAACTCCGGTTGTGGCACTCGTGTCTGACCGCGTATTACATTCTATGTTTAATCCGTACTGGTTGAACTCTCGTTGTCATGTAAGCCTTGGGTTTTCACGCCTGGTCGTGGGTCACGTGATGATCCTGGTGTGTAGGGATACGCACGGCTATGTTCTTCTCGATAATTCTTGAAACGTGTGTTGTGCAACATCTTATGGACTGTTCCAGAAGTGGAGGGTTCTCGGCTTGAGGTGTGTAGGTATGTGTTTTAGAACGGGAGGACAGAGAGCAGAGAAGATTCCAGCGGACGAAGAAGGGTGTGTTAGATTCTAGGACCTAATCCGACGAATGCGGCAATTATACATTTTCAAAGACTTTCTCCTGGATTTTATGCATTTGGACTTCAGTTTACTTTCTGGGTTGTTGTAAGAACTTTCCACTGGACTGTCATTCTCCGGGAGTTTACATTTAAAGGACTTATCGTTGTGATGGTGTTGGTATCCAGGTATTGTGCGCATTGTTTTCATATATGATTGTATTAACTTGTTGTTATACCGCTGTTTTACTGTATAATTGTATTGATTTAGTGTATTGTATTGTTAGGGTTGTTTTAAGAATAAATTATAGTTATTTGTTAACAAAAAAACACCGAATTTTTTATTCATTCCCCTAGACATTTCCCGCTGTCTAATGTTACAGAAATTTTTATCTCCGTTACAGAATTTGTGTTCATCACGCATACGTGATCTGTTTATATTAGGTTCCGTAACAATATTCTAACTCAACGCAAGTATCATATCTTTTAACTCCTGTTCGTTAAAATTTCCCCAATTCCTTTCTAAATCTTTTCCTATAGCGAACACTGAATGTTATTGTCCATCAGATTACAACCAGGGCATCGAGAAGGCCACTCGTCCTGCTTGATAAACTCCGCTGTGGCTCCCTCCAAATAATCCTATGTTACTTTACTAATATGTGAAGGGGCTGCATTCTGTTAAAAAATAATTATTGCATGGATAAAGTATCCTACAGAGCAGAGGGAGCAGATAATCTTACAACTACATGTAGTTTCACTATTAACTTTGTCTCTCTCGGCGTCAATGAAATGAATGTTTGTCTTTTGTGTCCTCTAAACTTCAGCCGAAAAAAAAATACTTTTTTTTACAGCGGGAAGTCTAATTATAGAGGCGAGATGATTGAATGTCAGGTTTTCGTTTACCATAGACCAGATCCGTCTCATGATGTTTCGCAATGTCTTAGGTAAAATTTTTCTTTACCATGAAGATGATTGTCCTTACATCTGCGGATGAGTAACGGTCATTTGAATTTTGATAACAAGCTTTTCTTTTACAGCGCGCATTTTGGAACCCTTTTAATCCCCATTCTTTTGATTGGCTTTAATGCTTCATTTTTTACCATTATTGACAGAAGTTTTGCTCGTTTGCAAGTCACTGGTAATTTCTCTGAAAGCTTTATGCGTCCGGGGGTTATTCTCATTTGGCTGAATCAAATTCTCCACACTGGCAGTGTTCTCTTCAGAGCATGCGGTACCCAGTCTCCCAGAATACATGATATATGACATACTTGGCCTGTGTTTCTTACTTTGATATTGATCAATTGAGAGTGCGATGATCCAATACTTTTTCAGAAATATCCTGAACAATCCCTTTCCTTGAAAACGTTATCGTTGGTGGCCATATCACTTATACCACTCATACTCTTAACTATGATTGATCATTCTTAATTGAAACTTTGGACTTAACTAATTCTTTCAGCAAATGGCAATGATAAAATTAAGAAAACGTTAAAAAGTTATTTCTAAGACTGAGATTTTACAGATACCAACAATAGGTGCACATTGTAGTGTCATGTAAGCCAAACTCTGATAATAATGCATTTTTAAATGCAATTTTGAATTAAGGGATATTCGCATCTGATTAATGCATCTATGTAAAGCCTTATATATATTTCACATTTCATTGTGACATTTAGTAAGTATTTGTATTATGTTTGCCATGTTATAATCTAAAACCATCAGTTTTACAATATGGATCATTCTTACTAATATTGCCTTGAACTACACTGGATGATACATACAAAAAAGTAATAGTCATAGGTCAGTAAGGTTATCATTAATTAAATTGAAATGGGCTTCTAAATGACAACAGAGCGTGTTTTAATATTTGTGGGAGAAAAGGAAAGGTGTAGCAACTGGCACCATCTATCGGAGAATCGCGTAAATAAAACGCTGTGCTGGTGCATTGTTTGAACTAAAGCGTCTTTCCCATCTTGTCGCGTCAGCCATGGCTGCATGTCTCCCTTATAGAGCTATATTGTATAACAAGATTTTCGATGTTTTCTTGAGAATTATAACTCAGGCTGTTAGTGTTTTAGAATTGCATATTGACAATAAATAAAATTGTAGATTGTATGAAATAAAAAGGAGTAAACATGTTACCTGTAACCTTGAACAAAGTTTGTTTGGCTGGTTTCAGTTGAGTATAACATTTAAGCAGAGATGTACTTTTCAGTTTGTTAAAGGTGTAAGTAAGGGAAATATTTGTAATCTGTTTGAGCCACTTGAATATATGTATTTATTGTATTTGCAATGGTCAGATCTAGAAATATTGAATTATTATTGAAATAATATCCATTAAACGTGATTTGTTTCAATAGTATACATTGTAGTTGATTGGATTATATACAAAAATATATGAAATGGGTATTGTATGAACTTAGTAATAAAAAAAATGTACAGTACCAGATTGTCCGGATCCTAGGCTTTGATTCTTGATACAGCTCAACAAGAGTAATTTTAAACCAATGATCCACGTAAATGGTAATAATCCAAAGGCAAACTGGAGACATATATTATGTGATAGTGTACAATTGTGTATATGTTTTTTTTTATTTGTTTATAAATTAGCGTGCATACGCCTTCAGAAATTTGTGCGGCATTACGCTTTCCATGGTAAGTACAATATTTCATTCACTGGGAAATCATGATAGGACTTTCAGAACGCCCGTCACAAATTTGGTCGTCACTATTTTGGTACGACATTGCTGAATACGGCAGGTAATCTAAACATCAGGCTATGAGTAAGAAATTAACACAGACAAGAGCAAACGAACTCGGCTTTCCTTTAAAATGTACATTACACCCAGTGCAAGGTCACCTCCTCAGTCCAAACCTCAACCAAGTTAAAGGGTGCATACTCACGTCGAGGTTGTGCACCTCAGAAGCTAAAGCTCCTATCAGAAAGATTTCATGCAAAAGGCCTGATTTCCCCTATGTGAGGGTAAGACCAAATGTCATGAAAATCGGTAAATCGATAACTGATCTTGAGGAATTTTCAGAAGACTGGTGTCACCAGCCGATATTGTGTGTGTATATCGGTTCTGTGATTTATTCTTGAGTTATGACCTTGATCTTGAGTTCTGATCTCGGCTTTGAGGAAAGTTTGTCCTCAAGTAAAACGTACTACTAACCAGCGATATGCCGCAAGAGGGTCTACCCTGGCATTCATGTTTTGTTTTCAAAATAAGTAAAAATAGTAAGAAATATATTTAATTTCATGACCTTGACCTTGTTTGTTGACCTAGGACATACCAAGAAAATAGGGCAACATAAGTTATTAGACTGATAAATTGGTGTATGGTTGGTTTCCCAGCTTTAATTATGAAATTGCTAGGGATTATTCGAGTCATGACCTTGACCTTCCTTGGTTACCTTAAAACTGCAGGGAAATTGCCAACATCGATTTTTAATTTCTAAGTATATGAAGGATATAAGCTTTAAAATGATAAATGTTGCCGGCTTTCTTCATAAGATCCAACGTCTATTCATAATTTAACAACTGGCCCTGGATTTTTTGTTAAATTTTAATGACTCTGCGTATCATCTGTATATAAAATTTCAATCCATAGGTTCAACTGTGCAACCTCTTAACAAATGAGACAGGTTTGAACAGGAAATTAATTAGCAGATATTCCTAATAATAATGGTCAACTGTCATGTTCGAAGGGAGCCGAGACAAATACATTTCGAAGGGCTTTGTTTAATCTGATATAGAGACATTTCTTGTTTTCTGTTTGTAACACATTATATCTAGATAAAATATCACGTTTAAGACTTTGTTTCATGAGGTCAGTTGCTGTCACGCCCAAAATGGAAATAAAAACTAAATGTGTTTTCAAGTACTTTACTCTTTTTGATGTAATTAAAGTCCTCTGAAATAATATAAATCATTATGTCAATTCTGAGGGGAAAATCACAGAAACGATATTGTGTTACCCCTATAACATCTTCAAAGAGATATGCTCCATTGGCACTGTAATGTAAAATATAATTAATATTATCAAGGCCCTGAATGAATTCAAGGCAGCAATCATAGGTCATAGAATCTGGAGATAGTAACAAAACGAAGCAGAAAGCCATCCGTTCACGGCCTACTTTTATATTACAGTGCAAAATTTTAGAACCAATCAATAGATAAACAAAAACACAGAAGTGTTCAGGAAGGGCCGGTTGTTCTTCAGAAAAGAATAAAAAATTTCCTATTTTTATTGCAGGTGATTATGTGCAGATATTAGGCAATATTATCCCAACCCTAGGACAAAACGGAATCACAAAACTCAGCCTATAAGTTCCTGTATTTGTTTTGAAGATTTATATTAATCATTGTTATAAATAGTGTTTTTACATTCGACAAATTCCCGAAGGATGCCTCTAGGCTAAATTTTGCTTTTATCCGCACACTTGACGGCCATGTATACGTTAGCACGTACAGGCAAATTTCTTTGCGGTTTATCTTAGTTAAATTACAGTACAAACTACGTACACCTGCAGACACAGTTGACGTATAAAAGTTTATATAACGGACCAAAACGAACTTACAAAAAGAACTGTTCCTTCTGATGGTATTTATCCCATTTTAATTTATTTTCATATATATGTACTATCCGTTAGAATTGGAACCAGTAACCTCAGAGAAGAAAAAATAAGTGACGAAAGATTACTGTACATCAGAGAAATATCACTGTGTCACAGACAGACCACATGCACTCAGGAATCGTCACAGCAGTGAAGCATAGATCAGAGTCACTGCATCAACGACGGAACATACCAGCGGCTTGAATTAAACTTCGGTGCCTAGGTTATATTGTTATTATATTTTTTCCAATACTTGCATGCTTCCTTAATATGTCAAAATAATGCCTAAATGTTATTTATTTTACTTTGAAACATTTATTTTACAGAAAACCTTTTCACGGAGTCAACAGATCTTTGTAAAAATGTCACAACTCACGCACAAGAAAGGAATAACCACAGCGTCAAGCGACAAACCACGCGGTGCCCCTGTCAATATTTACAGAGAAGGCCCTTCCTGGGGCCTTTAGTTAACATTCCCACAATCATGCATGAGTATAATTCTTAATGCAAATTTAATGGAGGGAAAGGGCCTCGGAAGTGAGTATTTTTTACTTGAGTGATCGAGTCTTAACAATTCTATCGTGTTGATGTGAACAATCGGGTTAATGACGACAGTTACCAACGATGCTTTCGTCAACGAAGATTTCCTACACAATGTCATTACGTCTTATTCTGTATCATATTGGTTTGGTTTGGCTTGTTTTACTTTCGAGAATATGTAGAAATTTTACTTGCAAGATGGCCAAGATGGAAAACGAACGACATGACTCTAATAAACGGTTTCTGTCAGGCTTCTTCTGTTATATTATCAATAGTTTTTTCGTACTTGTAAACACGATTCAGCGGCCTTGCTCAGCAGTGAAACACACGCCGAATCAGAGGATCTGCGACAGATTTCCCACATTTCCAGTAAGTATGGACCGGTCAGACCATTAGGTGTCCTTAATTCAGAGGTGTCTGCTATTGTGAAGATGATTTAATGAAAGGTTCTCTGTTAATATATGCTTCGCCATATCATTTTGCAAAATGAATTACAACATAATCCTCTTGGTGATTACATGGTTCGATGTCCGCGGAAGCAAAACGATGACAATAAGACGTCAGTGCATTAAAACGTCAGGTTTATTAATGGTTTATAAACTTATCATACAATTAAAAGCACATCCAAGCATATATTTTGGAGGCGAATTAAATTAGAAATAAGCATTCTAAGGAATGCAAGCCTCCGCCATGAGGGTGATCCGTATTGAGGAACGCTCCCCAATCCTTGTTTGCAGTCACTTATTCGGCCCATATCCCCAGGTTCACTCGTGCATAAGGGACAATAGATTAGTGAATTTTCCTTGGTGACCTTCCTAAATCCTGATTGTGGGCCGGATCCACATCAAAATATAATCAATTCTTCATTGGCCCATTCCCCATATGCCCCGATAATTTCATGAATTTGTTGTGAAGAAACACAAAAACACACACATGCGAACAAGGATGAACGCATATCCGCCTGGCGGAGGCACTACATCTCTCAAATTCACTCATACCTTATATATTTAAGGCCTCAGGCAGAAAACCACAATGCATTGCCTGCAATCATCTCCGCCATATTTATCTCGAATATGAAAGAATTGTTTATTCAGGTTCTTTTTAAATAATGACTAAAAGTCATTGGTATGAAGAACATCTAAACAACAACAAAAGGAAAGTAGAAACGAAAGTGTTCACATTTACAGAAATCATATGTAATATACCTTGTGACTTCTTTGATAGTAATTAAAATTGTAATTATATTATGTCTCTATCTCATGGAATTAAAAGGTACAACACGTAATATTTAATTTCTGAAAACTGAAATTGGTAAAGTTATATTAAAGGACTCCACACCCTGACACCCATTCGAGATATCAGGAGATATCAAGAAAGTACAAAGCGTGTAACATACTGTGGCGGTAACGCTGTGACCAAATATACAACATACATATAACATTGCAGTGCAGATTATAGACTTCATCATAGTTATATGCATTTCAAGAAAAATAAAGTGACTCATTAATATATATTTGTGAAAGTCCTTATAATAATTCAGCGGTATTTATTCTCAGATGCGCATGGGTACCGAACTTCCGGGTCGCATGCCCGTTCTGATGGTGAATGAGTCTGAACCGCAACAGAAGGATAACTGGGACCTTCCAAAACAAACAATATATGGAATCTCAAAATCCAGAACAGGCTCCTTCTCAGAGGATATATTTGACAGTGGGACGACGAATGCTTATATAAATAATTAAATCCATCGATTTGTATAATTAAAGTACCGTAAAAGACCAAATAAGAGCCTCTGCCCCGGTAGGTGGCCCCTTGTGGTTCCTGACAATCAGATTAATAGCAATCCAAATGGGCCATTCCTTTTAATTATAAATGATCAAATCACATATTCTTGATAAATTGAAAACCAGGAACATGTACTTTCGAGCCCGACACAATCGGTTGACGGAGCTTGAGCGACATGACTTGAATGGTCAGTCATTCAAGTCGGCGATTTAGGTAAAATCGCTATGTAAGGGCAGGGGACGATGCTAAATGGTGGGAAACGCCAAAAACTCAAAATACTTTTTCCCTGATCGTTTATTAGGGCAAAACGGTACTTAGATTTAAGATACTCAAATGAATACGCTAAACGAATAAAGTTACCTTCTTCATTATTTTAGCTCTTAAAAGTGAGTTTTATCCTTTATCATTTGTATAATTTATGTATTCACTGTTATAGATAAATATATCATATTTATATAAATGAGAAGAATGGGTGTTATATCGTTATTTATGTATATTTTATAAAAATTTATATTTGTAATTTACTGTTCCTTCCTTTGGGTCAAATAGTTGCAGAAAATCATCTACTGGCCCTTATGAAGCTTATTAGTTTCCTGTTAATCCGTCCCTTTTGATTAATTTATTGTATATACTGAGAGTTTGATCACAATTTGAATAAAAATGTCCTATATTATTAAGATTTGTTTTTTTCCCCAAAGTACTCTACCGAGGCCGCGGAAATCTTGCGCTTCTAAAGAAGCTACTGATTTTCATGCTGCCTGTTGTGATCATTTATGATACACTTAAACACCAGGTGGTGCACATGGGCCTGTCTGCTTAAAAAACTGCTAATCTGACTATCAGCCAACCAAATGCAAGTCAACAAACACTCGACAGGCATCAGGCTCCGCCCAGAAACTACGTGTGGTACAATTCTCCCTGAGCCTGTGGCCTGTTCAAACGGTCGCCATGGCGATGAGCTGTCACTCAAAACGAATTGAACAACATTGGCTTCGTGTATTCTTTGCTTGACTGGTAAACCGTTTTGCTTCCACCACAGGGTCTCATGTGATTGGACCAAAATACAGTGCTCCCCTCTGGTGTAGAGATTCAGGATATAAGGTCATAACAAACAGGGCTTACGACATAGGTAGTTGGCCTATGGTCAAAGCGCTGTGTAAAGAGCGTATCCCCAAAGCAACACGCTTTCTAATTTCTGCATATTTCAAGTGTAAAACAATAGGGAGAGGCGTATTGTCTTAATGTGTTTGTCTATTTGTCCCTCAGATAAGCTGGAAAGGTTGCATTATACTGCTACGTTTCAATTAGCCCTCATTAATGCGATGATTTAAAGAATGTGGAAAAAAACTGTAGCCTCTGCAGCGTTTAAAAAATAGTTATCGAGCTTCAGTGAAGATGTTGACAATTTCCGTGTCTTTCTTTTTTAATTTTTAAACGGTCTGATTTCTACTTTTTTTGTAGTCATGGCACCCTGCTTACAAAAATGCGTTCTAAAATAGTCTTTTAAGAATTCCGTTTGGTATAGGATCGATTCTAACACTTTTCTCACGCATACAACTTTCAGTTCCCTGCAACATTCAATATTTTTGCCTGAAATGTTCAGCTGCCCTGCACTATTCACTGCCCTATCCAGTTTTAACCTTACCCTGACTCTAACCTACATTTACTCAGTCTGACCTGAGTCCAATTAAGTATCGGCCCACACCACTGCTGCACAGAT
The DNA here is from genome assembly GCA_026874595.1 of Sipunculus nudus. Classification (NCBI taxonomy): domain Eukaryota; kingdom Metazoa; phylum Annelida; class Sipuncula; order Golfingiida; family Sipunculidae; genus Sipunculus; species Sipunculus nudus. The sequence continues at coordinate 63,292,078 of CM049313.1, forward strand.
CTGCATAGAACCGGGCTCTCAGTTATTGCAATCTATAAAAATTTCACCTACAACACGTTATTCAAGTAATCATTTATTTTGAAGGGGATATGTGTGAATTTCTCGGGGGGGGGGGGGGGTTAAAAGGGGGGTCGTGAAAAAAGGGGAGTCTGTGAGTGAGGGTTTAGGGTGGCCATGTTCAGTAATCTGCTGATTTGTGGCGAAAGTAGGTGTATTTATGATTTAGGTTATTGGCCCTTTATAATATCATATAGTGGGCACAGGTTTGAGACAAAAAAAGTGTTTTCTATCGAGTGTTAGGCATGCATTAGCATATATATCCACTTCAAACCCAGCCCCTGCAGTTTTAAAATGTTCGAAGAAAATATCTGATTGTGTGTCTGGTTTCACGGAATATGGCAGGTTTTAAAATTGGCCACAGATGTCACCTCCTGTCAAGGATTTTAAGGAAACACGCATACAACTTTCAGACCTCTACAACTAAACATATGTATCTTCCGGTCCATTAAGAAATTTGACCAAAATATTGTTCAGTAATTAAGGTGCTCCAGGACCTTTAATTATTTAAGATCAATCTATAGTATGCAGAGGTCACAGCGGGCAAATGGTCTTAACGTCTTGGCTGAGATTCGACCTCATGATCACCCGGCTTTGGGTCCTTCGGTCTAAACCTTAGCCACAGTTGCCTGTCGAACTTGAAGAATGTTCTTCTGACCAGGGATGTACCACAGGAAGGTTTTCCCTGGCATTCAGAATTTCAAAATAAGTGAAAAATTAAGAAATATGAAATATCATGACATTCACCATGTTTGTAGACCTTTGAAATACCAAAAAAAAATATGACAACATAAGTTTATAGATGGGTAATGTTATAAGCTTTATTCTGGTGTTTATAGGTGGTCAGGTTTTCCAAGGTATTGTCAACTGACCCGGAAAAAATCAAGAAATATTTAAAAGCCATAACCTTGACCTTGCTTGATGACACTTGAACTGCATGGGGAGAAATTAGAAGCATAATTTTATAAATTGCTCAGATTATAGGCTTCAAAATGATGCACGCAACCAGCTTTCCTTTAATAAAGATCCTACAGGAGTTTATAACATGACAACTGACCCTGGACTATTGAATTTTCTTATGAATTTTAGTTACCCAGCATGTAAATTCTGTATAGAATGTATCAGTTAAAAATTAAACTGTAAAGTCTGAATAGATGCGACAGGTCTAAACAGGAATTTAATTTGAAAATATTCCTTGCAATATTGGTCGACTGTCACGTTCAAATTGAGCCGAGATAAATGCATTTTGAAGGGCTTTGTGTGATCTGACATAGGGACATTTCTTGCTTTCTGTTCACAGGACATTATTTGTTAAAGGCCTCAACGTTTTATAAGGTGATTTGCTGCCACGTCAAATATAAAAAAAAAACTAACTGTCCATTCAAATGCCTTATTCTTATAATTGTTATTATAACCATATGACATATTGTTTACCATTGTGTCAATTCTCCGCGGATAAAAAAAAAACAATAAAATTTTTGGTTCAATGTAACATGTTCAATACATCTCCAAAGGGTGCATATATATACCTTTGATAAATGCCATATAATATGCGGAAAAGTGACCAAAGGGAAGCTGGTACCGTCAGTTCTAGGGCCTACCAGGACATTACAGTCCAAAATCTAAGAACAAATACACAGATATTGAAGAAAACAAAAATGTCTAGGGAGCGTCTATTGTTCTTCAGGAAAGAAATAATTTTCCTATTTGTTTTTGGAGTTCCGGGTGAGTATTTGCATATACCAGACATACAAGCCATGGGTGCACTATTTGTTTGACCAATGAACCATTTATATCAAAAGAGTTTGGGAAAAATTGTTATCAAAGGTTTCTCACCTGAAATAGACTAATGTATTTTGTCTTAGCACACAAATAAAGTCCCACGCGATTCCACCCATGGAAAAGTGTCATTAACATCCAAAATAAAAAATGGACGCCATTAAAATGGGTGAAATCTTGAAATGGCCATAACAGCAATGCTCAGAGAGAAAGAAACACATTTAATTTGTCATTTGCACTTAGCTTAAGGCAGCCCGGTCATTTCTGTTGCCCTAAAAGCTACATTTCATGCAGTAAGAACAAGATCATTTACAAGGTAAAAAGCAACAGTCGCCATGTTAAGGCTTTTTTTTCAAGTTTCAACAAAATAAAAAAAAAATATATCTAAAGTGTTATTTTTATTTGATTTAAGGGTGCCCATTCATTTGGTGATACATTTTAAATGGACCTATATCTTGCATTAAGGATTAGTTCAACGTCAAATTAGGAAGAAAAACAAGATAAATCAACAATCGCCATGATATCGCCATGTCTCTGCAAGAATGGGACACAGAGAATAGGGCGGATCCAATATTTTATATTTCTTATGCTGTCCGTTTAAAACACAAATGAGATTATATATATATATAGTCATATGATCGATTAGATGAGGTATGTATGTATACTTTTTCAAATTGGCGCGTGTGATCGCTGATACATGGATATTGCGAACGGTCTTTTGTTGAAATCGATGCTCACTTTATATATTTCTATCATTAAAATATCACATTTTTTTCAATTTTGTGACCTCAGTAGGGCATGTATTTCACTTTATAATCCATTATTTTATCTTTGATTGTTTTAAAAGTAAGCGAAACTATCAATCAATTCCCCTAAATACTTGCATAATCTGAACTTAATATTCGACAACAGGTGAAACTAGTGGTCAAGGATATAAAGACAATCCAATACTAGTTTACGAGGGAAAGTGTGACTTAGGGTATTCACGTCCCCTGTCACACGAAAACTGTGCAGTTTCATGTTATATAAAATATGACCTTTAATCGACTTAATAATATGCATGATATAGAAAATGGGGTGGGGGCAAGGAGATCGAAATTTTTATACCAATTATATAACAGCCTATTCAGCAGATAAAATTAAAGAAAAGGAGACGTATCTAAATATCTAAACATATGTTATTAATGAAACAAAAGAGTTGGCTCGTCATTAGAAATGGGTGCCTACTAAGCGAGAAGAACACTGTAGCACTGAGGTTGTTGCGCCACGGAGAGGTGGCATTCTTTTGAGCGAAACATTACAATATTCAAGTATTATAATATATATATATATATATATATATATATATATATATATATTGTTTTTTACGAAATTAACGTAGTTAAGTTGTTTTTTCATAAGTAACTTTAGAGTGCCCAGGCATTAAGTGAAATTTTTGAGGTCGGGAAATATACACCTCATGCATCAAGTTCAACGTCAAGGTATAATTTGGGGAAAAAAGCAATACTCGCCATTATACAACATGTTATAGAAACATATTTAAAGTAAAGTGTCATTTCTCTTTGACTTAAGGATGCTTTTTCATTTTCCGAAACTTGGAAGAGAAAGAGCAGCAATCGCCATGATATAGCATATTTTTCCACAAAATGACATAAAATGCAATAAAGTTGTCATTTCAAGTTACACATTTTAATTAATGTGTTTCAATGTCACTTTCTTGCAAAAGCACTATACTATACCTGGCCATTGTGGCTCATATATATCTATCTTACTGTCTGTCTGTCTGTCCGTCTATATTGTTACGGAACCTAATATCAACAGATAACGCAGCCGTGACGAACATAAATTTTGTAATGGAGATAAAAAAATAAGATTCTGTAACACTTGGCAGCGTAAAATGTCTAAGGGAATGAATAAGGAAGTCAGTGGTTTTTTGTTAACAAATAATTATAATTTATTCTTAAAACAATCCTAACATTACAATACACTAAATCAATACAATTACACAGTAAAACAACAGTACAACAGAAAATCAATACAAGTATATAAATAAAGTGTACAGTATCTGGATACCCCACTGTCACAGCGACAATAAGTACTTTAAAGCATATAATCCTGATGAAGAGCTTACATAAATCTTCTCAGAGAATAACAGTCCAGTTCAATCACAAAATCAATTTGTCGTAATCTAAAAGTGAATATCTGATAGTGATCCCAAAGGCAAATTGAAGACTAATTAAAACCCGTTACAAATGCGAAGAAAATCTATAACTGCTGAAATTATCGGATAGGTCCACAAACTTGCTAATACTCTTCCGTGTACGCTGGAATATTTCTCTCTCCTCTTTCTTGGCTCTAAACACAGCCCCTTATTTATACACTTTTCACCTCAAGAGGAGAACTTTCCATTCCACGAACAATCCAAAGAACTCAATAATACACACGTTACAGGAAACATATAGAACAACGAACGCTGTATTTCTACATATCTGGGTTCACACAATGGCCGGCACAGCTCGGCCAGGCGAGAAAACCCTAGACTAGCATGACCGCTGTGTTTACACGTCAGACCCCACGCGTGGGCCGGGCTATGCCGCCATAGCAACGGACAATGCTAGCGCTGCACATTAACATGTAAGACTGCTGCATACAATGAAAGAGACATCTGTAACAATATATATATATATATATATATATATATATATATATATATATATATGATGCTTATAAAATATAATGATTGTGTATTGTGGTCATACAGGTTTGTGGTTATTTAACCATTTTTACGGGATATTGCATATGCTTAATGTACCCAGGACCTGACGTGTGGTATCCAGGGCTACTGACGGGAAGGGAAAAGGAGGATGAAATAGCTCTCCCTGCATTCAGTCTCTAGAAGACATACACACGGGGGAAGTGGGGATTTTAACAAATAAAAGTAGTATTAATACGAAAATACAGGCACAACTGTATTACAAAATCTGGATTACGTGGCAATCATGACTTATCAAAATATCACGGCAAATATTTCACTGTGTCACAGACAGAACGCACCCAAAAAGTCATAGGAGAGAGGCATGGACAAGAGTCACAGCATCACCGAAAAAACAAACGGGCTTTTATATTGGATCTTGAAAGTAAATAGTCACCAATAGAAAGATAATATTACAACATAAATAGTTGCTAAGGTTATTTCAGTTTTACATTTCGTTGAATATATTTAATGCTTCCGAAATATGTCAAAATGAGACTTGAACTATTATTTGCTGAACTTTCAAACATTTAATTTTCAGGGAACCTTTTCAATGAGTCTGCAAGCCTTTGTAGAAATGCCTCAACTCGCGCACAAGAAAGGTTTAACTGCTTGCGACAGAACACGCGGTGCCTCTGTCAATATTTACCAGGAAAACCCTTCCTGCGAAATTCCGGTAACATTCCTACAATCATAAATATGATTTTTGATGCAAATATAATGGAGGAAAAGAGCCGAGGAGGTAAGTATTTCATACTCGAATACTAACAATTCTTACGCAAGTTATGACAATTAGATAAAACAAAGTTTTCCGAAACGAGGACGTCCTACACATAGTTATAGCGGCTTATTCGGTGTCACAGGTTTTATTTTGTTTGATTTACATATATACTTTAAAAATTGCGAATATCTGGGAAATTCACTTCAAGGTGGCCATGACACTTTACATCTCAAAACTTAGGAAAAGAACGAGGATTTCTTAGGCTTCTGCTGTTAAAATGTTCTCGGATTCTATTAGCGCCATTTTTCTGTGCTGCGGATCATCCAGTTTTATCACCCCGTAAGGAATGTTCGACAACCACTGTAGTTAACCCTGTTACGTTATCTGACCTCAATCACCTAAATATCAGTATAAAAAAAATAGAAAACGCCAATTCAACAGTGCTCGGTTTGTCACCATGGGCGCATGCGCCGTGTTTACTGTAACAGCTTGTTGATAAACAAGGTCATATATTCATGACACAGGCATTATAAAACTGTTCTTAGAAGGAATTATGTACAGTCCCTTAATATGTATACAGAGTAACAAAGAAATCACAAATTTTACAGATAAGATCGGTAAATAGGACTGAACACTCTTTCCAAGTAAACACCCCCCCCCCCCTCATCGCAATGTTTAATTGTCTATAAATTATTTATTTAAATATTTTCAGAACCAGTTAAATGTCCAACTGGGTTCGCCTATACTTACATAAACCGGGGTGCTTCCAAACAGGCGTCCTGCTACATGATAGAGACCAAACAACTGACTTGGCCCGAGGCAAGGCAGGCTTGCAGTGACATATCAGCGGCCTTGGTCAGCATAGAAACCCACGCCGAATCAGAGCATTTGCGACAGGTTTTCCCCGATACCAGTAAGTATGGCCCGGTCCGAGCCATCAGGTGTAATTCAGAGGTATTTCCAGTAGAAAGGTGGCCGTCATACATTTATATAATATTGCCTTCACCAGGAGGGTATCCGTTCATCCCCGATCGAGGCAGGTGTGTTAATGTTTGTGTGTGTGTGATTGTTCACGCAGTCTTGAACGGATTCTCATAACATTTCAAGGGCTTCTCGGGAATCAGCCAAGGAAGAATCGATTAGATTTTAGTGTGGATCCGGCACATGAACGTCATGAAGAATATTCATAAATGTAGAGTCATGTTAGCACGAATGAACCTGGGAAAATGGGCCGAATAAGTGAAGCAAACACGTGGCCAGGGCTTACATTCCTTAGAATGCAGATTTTTAAAAATACATAATATAGATATAAGCATAGTTTTACGCATGTAAAGCGAAATCAAGTGAACCTTTAGTTAATTCTTTATTTGTGAAAGTTCTAATAATAATTCAGTGGTATTTATTCTTAGATACGTTTGGGTACTGGACTTCCGGGTCGGATGCTGGTTCTGAGGGTGAATGGATCTGGACCACCACAGGAGAAAAACTCCAATTTAAGAACTGGGCCCCTCTTGAACCAAACAACATATGGCTTCACTTCAGTTTCCAGGACAAGCTCCTTCTCAAAGCACGTACTTGGCAGTGGGATGACGACTTCTCATATAAAGAATTTCCATCGATTTGTGAGATTAAAGTACCGTATTTTACCAAATAAGTGCCCTGTCCGATAACTGGCGCTTTTTGTGGTTCCGGGAAATATGCTTATTGTCAGAAATCAAAATTCACCATTCCCTTCAGTCATAAATAAACAAATTAATCAAATATTCTTGTTAAATGAATACAAGGAATATATTTTTCGAACCGACACTCTTGCACTGAAAACACATGACTCATCATCCTGAGTAGATTTACCAAGTCGCTATTTCCCGACAAACAAACTTCTCATCTAACTGCTCAACTTGATGAGTTTTGAAGTCAGTTTTCTATTTGATTAGAAACTCATCATGCTTTTCACTTTTTCCGCGAGGGGACACTACAAGCGATGTGTGACGTGATACGATAACCGCCAAATTTTACCTTGTTTAGCCAGCCATTCAGATATATAGCACGGGCGAAACGCTAAATCGTTAAGTGTTAGGGTAGTTAAGAATCAAGTGTCTCTGTCAGCTGTATCTGGAATATTATATCATGTAGAGGCAGAAAGAGTTCGGGCTGTTAATTAAGTAAGAATTAGGTGATTGCAGCCTGTTTTGCTCCCAGAATACTGAATATATGTGTGCAGCCGTAATATGTGACCTACAGATCGCTTTTCCTTGTTAAACTACTCACTGAGAGCATCATCAGTCTGAGTAGTTTTAATTCATCAAGGTAGTGTAGAGGATTAAAGGACATAATTTTATTACAGTTTATTTAAGAAACATAATTAATTGACAATATTTTACAACATATAAGACTCACTTATGGCTGTCAAGGTCATTGGTCACATGCAAAAACTGTATTAATTGACAGCTGCTCATTAGATGATGCCATGGAAAATTTTCTTCAAGAAACAGGTGGACACAGGTTAGTTGACCGGAGTATAATCAGTTTTCTGTTAGACCTTCGTTTTGTTAATTTGATTGTATTTAATGAGAGTTTGAATCACTCGTTGCTTCTGTGGCATTAAACGCTGTAAAACAATGTGTCCTTTCTTGTCTTTTTCCCACTGTAACAAACTGCTTTCTAACATCTGTATACTTAAAATATAATCAAATTGTGAAAGTCGCATTCTTTTAATCTTTTTGTATATTTGTCCCTCAAATAATCTGAAGACGTTACATTACAGTGCGGCGTTTTAATGAGCGCTCATAAATGCTCTGATTTATTGTGGAAAAAGTGTAGCTTTTGCAGGGTTTCAAAATTTAGTTATAGCTCTACGATAAAGTTGGTAAAGGGAAGTGGGGCCACATTCGTGGATACGCTATATATATTTAGTACCCATAATAGACACCAGCTGGGGATTGTCCATGCGAAACATTAGAAGCACATCAAAATTCACTACCTTTCACTCAAATAGTGACGCAACAGGCCACAAATATTGTTAAAGAGAAGAGAAGTCTCCTTTCTCTACCGTGCATGTACTATTAAAGTATATTAGCTTGGCTAATATAACAACTGGTCTTTCTTTACTGTTAATTCGCAACTTTTGTGATTTCTCGAAAGGTTCAGAAGGTCACACGCGAAAGGAATTCCAACTTGGCTACCTGGAATTCTTTTCAATTCTAAAATTCGACACGATACATTCTCTAATAGGGGCCAAGCCCCAATAAACTTTCCGTGCGATTGCTCCAAATGTTCGGGAGATACTGCGGGCGAAAGCAATTTTAATAAAGGAAAGCGTGACGGACGGATAACTTGACCAATATAGAGAGGCGCTCAGGCGCGCCCTAAATAAATAATTCCGTAAGCATCATAAACTTTAAGTTAACTTTAAATAAAAGGATAATTTAACTCCATCTCCATTCATAGCTTTATATTAATATTACGGCTGTCCCATAAAAACGTCCAGCTTTTATACTCGAAAGACCTCGGTGTTAAATGTATTAATTCCGTTTAACTTTCTCACGTTGTAACAGTTGGATATTATCTGCAAGCGTTTAAAATATCTAAGATGGATATACCCAAATTCAAAATAGCAAACGAAAAAACGCAACTTATTTGAACCTGTGCTCAGTGTGCATTCCGTTTAAAACTAAACGCCGACGTTGTTTCAAGCAGTAAGGTTTAGTGGATTTCTTTTAATGAAATATTCTAACATGACGCAAGTATCCTATCTTTTAATTCCTGTTCGTCAAATTTCCCCTAATTCTGTAAACCTTTTCCCTTAGCGAATCCCCAATGGTATTATCCCCCGGATACAACCAGGGCTTTGAAAAGGCCACTCGCCCTTCTTGATAAACTCTGGTGTAGCTCCCTCCAAATAATCCTGTGTTACTTTACTAATATGTGAAGGGGCTCCATCCTGCTGAATATAAATTATTGCTTGGATAAATTATCCTTCAGAGCAGAGGGAGCAGATAATCTATAATCTAACAACTTCATGTAGTTTTCACCATTAACTATGACTCTCTCAGCGTCAATAAAATGAATGTTTGCCTTTTCTGTCCACTAAATTTCAGCCGAACAAAAATTTCTTTAAAATGCGGAAAGTCTCCTGATAGAGGCGAGATGATTGAATATCAGATTTTCGTTTACCATAGGCCCGATCCTTCTGTCGATTTTTGCATTTTAAGGTAAAATCCTTTTACGTGAAGATGATAGTCCTAACATCCGCGGTAAGTATAACGGCCATTTCAATTTCGATATATAGTTTTTTTTTCCTTCTAATCCCTATGCTTTTGAATGGTTTTAGTACTACATTTGTTTTTAATTCTTGACACAAAAGACTTGCTTATTTGAAAATCATTGGTAATTTCTCTGAAAGATTAATGCGTCCCGGGGGTTTACCCTGTTGTGACCGAATCAGCTACTCCACACAGACAGTGTTCTCTCTCACGCATGCAGTCCATGGTCTTCCGCTACCTGTTATTTGACATACAGTTTTGCTATTAATCTATTGACACTGAAACTGGTTTACAGATGCCAACACCTGAGTGTGGACATGGTAGTGCCATGCATGTGTCATGTCAGCCCAAATCTGAAATTTTGAATTTAGGAATATTCGCATCTGATTTATTCGATAATATATATATATATATATATATATATATATATATATATATATTAATTTACTGGTGTTGAAAAAACAACTGCTAGAGTGCCTATGGTCACCAGAGCATTATAATTGGCAACAGAGTGTGGTTTAATGTTAATCGGAGAAATGGGCAGGTGTGGAAACTGGTACCATCTTTCGCAGAATCGCGTAACTAAAGCGCGATGCTGGCATCTGTTGAGAATTGTTTGAACTAAAGTGTCTTTCCCATTATTTCGCGTCAACCATAGCTGACTCCCTTCACTGCGATTTGGTTTCCTTAGAGTGGCAAATATATGGTTTTCTGTATTTATGTGTAATCGGATTGACGGAATAATGTAAACAAACCTTTGTTAGCCTTGAATTTGTAATTTCAAAACGCTATGTTTGTATGTGAAAGTCAGTGTCTTCAACTTGAGAAATAAACCTGAATTATATAATAAACAAGATTTGTTTGTATTCTTTAAATTTATAAGTGATGCTGGTTGTGTTGCAATATCGCAAAGTAGCAAAATTTAATTTAGAATTGTAAATTTGATAATATGAAATGGAGTTATCAAGCATCCTTTTACCTTGAACACAGTATTGTTGGGTTGGTTTCCAGTTAAGAATAAGCTTTCATTAAATAAGGTTATTTAAGGAATTTTTTAAAGGAAATAGAAATATATAGAAATATATTGAGCATGTAATAGCAAAATATAAACTGTATGATAATTATACATTTTGAAAAATGGGACAAGATAAGGAAACAATTACAACAGTGCATAACTTTTGGTTTTTTTAGTACATTAAAAGGTGTTAGTAAGGCAAAAAAAATAGAAAGGTATGGTTCTCAGGCACTTTTTTCCAGAAATCACTGCGGGCGGGCGGTATTTTATTTTTGACCTTTTTTGTATGTTTCGATAAAAATGTCATATGACCATGGAAAAGCATGAAAATAACTCGGCGTTTTTGCTAAACAGGTTAAAGCAATACATAACAAAGGAAATCGTATCAAAATTGTATTATTTTATCTCCTTGAAAGATGAAAATCAATATAAAAAATTATTGATGCGGGGTGTTAAAATTGACACGGGCGGTGCCTGAGAACCATACCTTTTATTTTTTTATTTATTTTTTCTATGCCTAAGGGAATTATTTGTATTCTGTATGGACCACTTAAATATATAAAATATGGATGTTGTAAACACAGACGCGGCAAGGTCAGCTGAGCCTAAGTGATAACACCCCAGCTTGACGATATATTTCCGACTTTTCTTAAGCTGAAATCAGGAAGTTGGCGTATGATCAAGGGAATGTTTTTTGGTAAAAAAGCACGTGGCGGATGGCAGATAGCGAGGCGGGCAAATGAACGAGGTAAATAAGTAGAAAGGAAATCGAGACTTTGTCATTTGATGGCGATAGGTGAGGTTGGCGGATGAACAAGAGGCGAATGAAAGAGGTTAGACTGTATATATATTGTACATGCAATTTACAACTCTTGAAATATTGAACTATAATTGAAATTATACCAAGAAAATGTCATTTTTATAAACTGTATACATTGTATTTGATGTGATTGTATACAAAATGTCTTAACTGTGTATTGTATGAACTTTGTGGAAAATGTTGGGATGCCCCCAAAAAGTATAGAAAATTGCATATTAAAAGTAGGCTTTGCATCTGATAAAAACCAGAAGGCAGTGAATTGTTTACCGCAGTTTGTGTTCCATGCAATACATAAATTAAATCTATGACTCTGTTCCACAAAGCGGACACATTGAAATTTAACGTTATTCTCTCAAACTCAAATTGCAGAATTTAACGCAAATATGAATTCGGAGTTGAAAGTTTTAATATGAGATATTAAAACTTTTTATAAAAACCTAAAGTGATATTGGACAACATTCTCGGTTCTACTGGATTTCTCTTTTATGACACTAAACAACCAAAGAGAATTTTAGAATGAATAGACGTTTATCCAAATGACCAATTGATAAGTTCATCATCAGGGGGATTGAAATACTAAAAAATAAAATGGACTACTTCGTATTGTACCAGTTAATAAGACATATATATATATATATATATATATATATATATATATATATATATATATATGCCCATGCCTTTGTTGCAGCTTCCTTTTTCATAGATCTGTCAGTTTACATATAAAAAATTCAATGGGTGTTCTTGCAGGGTGAAACAAAGTATGCATAAATTTGAATAATTGAACAATTGCGGTATTATGCTTTGAGCACAATATATGAGATCCTATGCCGAGAGACGTTGGTGTTGTTAACATTGACGAAAATATTCAATTTCTCATTAAAATTTGCACTGCGAGTTTTTAAACGACACGTCCTTCCTCTCTGACATATTTTCTTGCATACTCTTATGTGAGAATGTGAACAGCAGCTCTCAGCCAAACGCTACTAACCCCCCCCCCCCCCCCACCCCCACCCCCTTCATGTTTAAACGGGAGCACTCACAGAGCGGTTACCTCTTCCAATGCATTGATGTTTAAACATTTGACTGGCCAGCCCAATATTTTGTCCATTTTTATCCATACTCCAGCCATCCACAAGATTTCACTGTATATTTTGGATTTCTACGGGGAAAAAATCAGAGGTGGCTGCTATGTGGACTGCTTCTCGAATTTGGATTGAATAAATATTGTTTCCAATATATCTCCATCTTTCTCATTTCCAAGATGGCTGGTTGCGTTTCTACTAAAAACATGCAGCTAGAACACAACCGATAAACTTTATAGGCCTGTCCAATTTAGGTGACTCTTCAGGCGACATCAAACGACAAGGCTGTCGACACATGGTCGTCAGGGTGTCGCCTGTATGGCCGGAAGCAGTCACATGAGGTCGTACCAAGACTCGCAGCCACTTAGCTAGCTGTCGCTGCGGGATTTTCAAAATGTTTAAAATTCTGGCGACAACCTGTTTGACGGCGACAACCTGTTTGATGCCTTTGAGCGTATATAACCTGACTTGGCATAGGTGTAGCTGTAGGTTGTCGCTAGGTAACGTAGGTTGTCTTAAATGCCGTCGTAGATTGCCGCTAGGTGCCATTGTCTTCAGCTCCTGAAAAAGCAGATGAGGGAGCCAAATATATACAACGCCTAAAATGTATGAATATTTAATGTTTAAAATGAAAATTAAAAGAGTTTGAAACAGGTGAATGGAACACTTTTTATCAATCATTCAAAAGGCAAATTGTCATTACACAAACAGAGGAGTCAATTTACAAAGGTATAAAGATATTTGATAATCTAAAGTTTCGGACAACTCCATTAGCTTTTAGAAAAAGGTACCATCGACATCACGATAGTTTCAGTTTATTGCAGACTAACATTTTCAGTGGTGATGTTGGCCTTAAAATATTAATTTCCATATAAACCTTACAGTAATTATGTTATTTTGTATTAGGAAGTTTAATATAGGGCTTTTATTTATTAAAATCAAAGTCAGTGACATGAGTAATGCTATATTTCAGTGTAGATAATACCAATTAGTTTAGGCGTTTCGTATATGGATGACAAGTTTACGTCTATTTGTGTATTAACATTTCCAGTTTACACTAACGCCTTCTGACTATAATAATGACCTTGACCATTACCTCAAATTTTGATTAGCCTGGAACACTGTTATATTTATGCTCTATGCCCTGAACTTATGAGTTTCATTTTTATTTTAGAATCTAAAAACTGATTTTTTTACATATACCGTAGAATTACCCAGGTGTGGTCGTAGGTTGTCGTCGGGGATAGTCCGTTAACGCGAGGATTGTGTCGTTGGTTTTTGACAGCTTGTCCCATATCTTGACTTCAGATAGGTTGTTGTAGCTTGTCGGGGACATTTTCATAGCTGGGGTCCTTTTCGGTGTTCTGATACAACTGTGACGACCGTCTGTAGTCATGTGCAATATCACTTTAACACGACAGACCGATAATTCTTAACTTCCATTCTCATGGTCGATTATATCAGAGATTAGGAGATTACAAATCAATTTCAAACAATTGTAGCACACGTTCCATGTAGCTAATTATGGAAAACTTTTCCGAATGCCTAAAGGTTCAACCTCTTACAAATTTTCAAGGAGAACTTGCACACAATCAAACAATTCACAAAAGTCAAACCGCAGCCGTCATTTTTAGTGGGTCCTTTTTTACCCAAAATATATGCATAACACAAGCTAGATATTTTTCCATAAATTGTACGGTTACAACATGTGTAAGGTCAGTTCCACGCCTAAACCTCAATCTGGTTAAGGGGTGCATGTACGCAACGCGGTTGAACATCTCACAGGTTGAAACTCCTTTTGGTAAAATTTCATGCCAAAGGCCTGATTTCTCAGGAATAAGTCAGATGGATTTTCATGAAAATACATGTAGGTACGTTAATTGACCTTGAGAAACTGTTAAGTGCTGCAGAAGACTTGTGTCAACATTTACAACTTTTTTCATTTTTTATTAGGATGGCAGATCATCGTCGTTGGTCCAAACATCAGCACGACACAAATCGTAACCATAAAACCCAGAAAGTTCTAGCCTCTTCTGACAGATCATCTGTGGAAATGCAAATTAGGTCATTGTGACGTACTCGGTTGGCTTCATATTCACCAGGTTAACTATCACTTTTTCTCCGTTTCTCGAGGGCCCGATTTTCACGATCTCACCATAACCTAACATGACATACACAGGTTATATTAATAATTATATGAATAAAAAATGTTTAATAACATATATAAAATATATATATATATATATATATATATATATATATATATATATGCACAAAACCATATCAACTGGACTGGGGGCCAATGGAACATCGAACAAGCAGAAATTAATGTTAATTACTGGCAGATAATTTGATAGATATCATTTAAGATAGAAATCTATGATTTACGGATAACATACAAGATCTATCATAATTTTCTTCTGGTAGAGGTAACCATTTTTTAATGCTTGCTTAATTAAGTATTATAATATAAGTACATATGCGGAATTACATTCCGGTATCGAACTATGTGACAGGGGCTCACACACGATGATTCTGGCGTCAACCAGGCTCGGTCTATTACTCCTGCCGGTCTTAGGTGTGTGTCATCCCCATTGCTGGGTCATAACACAAAGGAACCCCCGAAAGGCGCACTCGTTCGTGAGTGAACCACGACTGTAGTGTACAGTCTCCCTATAAAGCCTTTAGAGCCCTCACCCTCCGGGGGGGGGGGGGGGGGCACCGCGAAAAAGGGCACCACCTCAGCAGAGGATCGAACTCACGATCCCCCTGCTTATAGCCCTTTTCTCTACCCCTGAACCAAAAAAAAACCGTTAGATCAATTATTGATTAAAACACCAATCTTTCATCTTCGAATTGCCTTCGACGACCGGGCCTCTCATTCAAGAAGGTTTTATATTTGCGATAGCTTCTTTTTTGCGAACATTGTGTTTTTAAAACGAAAAGGCAACCACAGCATTATCTGTGAGTCACGGGAAGACAAGTGTGGTTCATAACCTGAGAGACGAAGACTCATGTCTGTAAAATCCATACAAAAGGCCAGATTTCTCAGGAAGAGCTGAATGGATTTTCGTGAAATTCGGTATGCAGATTGATCTTGGAGAAATTTAAGTGCTGTAGAAGACGCCACAAATTTAACCATTTAATGCCGTTTTGACTTGAAGTTTTATGGATGACAACTTACGGCCATTGGTCGAACCAACAGCATTGCAGAAAGAATATCCGTAATAAACAGTTCAAATTATACATTCTAACAAGTACTAACAGGCCCTCTCATGTTTTTTTTTCAGTCGTCAATGTGGGCTATACTCGCTGACTTACAGGATTGAAGTAGATTCCAGCACCTATTCAGAGCTTAATAGTCTTAGTATATGTTTAATGTCAGGAATCTTATGTACTGTTGAACTCTTTTTTAAAAGCGCCTGAAGACTTTTATTTGCCGCAGAAGACTGGTGATGCCACCCACAATTTCTTAGTTAACGCAGTTTACATATTTCAGCCATTTGTCCGTCCTCTTGCGGGGCACTCATTGCATCGACAGAAACAAGGATGTTTAAACTTCACATCCTGACAGGTATTATCTTGTGTAATTAAATGAGGTCACTGCGACTTATTTTTTTAGTTTGATATTTGGGACATATCACATGTTTCAGCTTTGTTTCAGAATTTAAAGCCTGGATAGTCGAGTGGAAACCCCACTCAGCTCTCTCCGCGCTCGACCCGCCTTCAAATCGCGGGCTGGTTATGAGACAGGAGGGTTGTAGTTGCCAGTCCAAGGTCGGTGGTTTTCTCCGGGTCCTCCTGAGCCATGGAGAGAGCCTAGCATTAGTTATCATAACTATTTGTACAAACCGTGTAAAATAAATAGTTTAATTTTATAATTTCAGTTTAACATGTTTTGTATAAACTCTATATTGAAACCCGTGCTGCCGGACTAATTTTAACCCATTCCTGTTACTTTGTTGAACATTGCAACCTCCGGCCGAAAGGAATGGTGAATATTCAATCAGTCTATCTATCTGTCTGTCTTTAGGCACATGTATTATTAAAAAAAACTACAGCATATTCCACTTTACACTATATACAGATGGGCCTCTACACTGTTTCGATCTTCATCGAATATGACCCGGATTTGGAATCCAAAGCCTAAAATTCGCAGTTTAAATATGTTAAATTGTAGTTCACTCTTCACAGCAGGGTGTGTGTCTGTGGTGTCTGACTGTATTGTCAACAAAGTGAACTTAAAATTCCAACCAACCGTACCAGGTGTTACGCCTCCAGTGACCTTCCCAAATCTAGTGCTCCTTTGTTTTAATATTATACCTGTCATTCGGACGTCCGTTTACATGGAACTGGATACATTTGTTAATGGTCATGATCTTCACCACACAAATAATACGATGTTGCTAATCATTTATAAGGAACGATTATTGACTGGATATCTTGTCATGTGACCGCTGGCGCAGTGTCACCTAGAGCCATCTGGCTACCAAACATAGAACAAACTGTCGTGTGATGAGTTTCTTGTTATACATGTATGAATTACATGTATTAAGCTTTCTTTCAATTATTTTACCGGAAATCACGCTGATCCTTAGCGTGAAAATCGGTCCTGTGTTTATTGTCACGCATATACATGTATACGTAGTTACGCATATACGCTGACGGACACATGGAAACACCACAGTAACAGAATCATATATAAGCTGGAAGTACTTATATATAAGAAGAAGAGTTTTTTTATACTTACATTTTTGTTGGGAAAATATTTCAGACTCTGTGTTCATCCCTTGTAGTCCGTCGTTTTATCCACTAACTTTCTCCATGAATTTCAGTGAGCAATTGGTCAAAGAGCAGCATAAAAAAATGAGAGTATAACAAAGTGAGAGTGGATCGGTTAAAGCCATGCAGCTATTCCCCTATATCTTTCTATAGACTTCATGTGATCTCTAGTGTACACTGCTTACATATTAATTAACTGTATGTCATTCCTCTTGCAGAGCGCCCTCTGACCTGCCACCAGATTATTGATTTTTTATTATTATTTGGGCGCCCCCCCCCCATATGTTATAAACACGTGGGTATAAACAAACCATGCGCGCGTTGATAATCGGTGTTTTCTGGTAAATTTTAAGGTTTGAAGGGATTATCTAATGTATTTATGTATAAGTAAAGAGGTAGAATGACATTTTTTATATAGACTAACATATATATTATGATTGTGTGCTAATAAATAAGTCAATGTATCTGAAACACGTTACTTTACTTCTTCCTCGCTGATAACAGTTATCACAGACGACAGTTCGGACCCTCCAGCAAGACTCATCACAATATTAGGCAGACTACAATATCCAGCGGGATGACCCAGGAGTATTTGCCCTAAATTTCCTGTTTTTAGCCTATATACCAGGGCTGACGTCATACCTCCTGACCATCCTTGGCCTATCTTTCGATCTCATGCATACAAAAAACTGGACACGCTTCCAGAGACAAAGGTAGGAAAATCAAGCAGACAGGAGCGATGCCCCTGTAGTCTCCAGTATAAATTGCACCACAGGAACCGGTCTGTAGACAAGACAATTCTCACTGACTTACAAGTGAATCGACCTAAAATCGAAACATGACTCTTGTGTTTCCTACATCTATACGTTAACATCCATCTGGTACTAATAATATTAATAAAATAAATAAGTCACAGCTCTCTGCTGACAACCTGTACACATCGACTATAGACTAACACGGCTATACTAATATTGATAATGCACTTCTATATGCACATTTATATTTGTCTGTTTGTTTGAATGTATTATCTCAGCGTTCGAGGGGAAACCTATCTTAAACCCGGAATAATAAGAACAAGTTTAAGAGTATTATAGAACTAAAAAATATTTATGTGTATACGCATATAGCATTCCTATTGGACACAATATTAAGACAAATCGAATTTCAACTTCTCGGGGCACGATTAACGATTAAGCGTTGCAGGAAACGTTGATGCCGATGACAGTTTGGAAAGGTTGAAAAAAGATTGAGCTGTCGGTAATATCAGCATGGTGTAAGCACGTGGCTATACCGAGCTTCAGTATCATCCTGATTACTTCTTGACGAGCACCGGACTCGAGTGGCACTCCGTCCGCCACGCGTCTCAGACGGCAAAGCAAAAACCCCAATCCAAGTAGCGTTTTACCCACGCGTTCGAGGTTCATTTTTCTCGACACAAACAGCGGGGGGCCCTTATTTCCGCCCCAGGATGAAAAATTACTCGGCGGAACTTCCCCGAACAATTCCCGCCCGAGAACTCATCAGCCAGGCCGCCAATGGGAGCTTGATTGAGTTGTGTGGACGAAATTGGAACACAATAGAATTAATCTATCGTTGCCGTGGCCTATAATACATTGAATCTGTAGGCCAAACACTCCCGGCCTTGTCCAATTATCCCATGCGGGACTACCATCTGTAGTAGCAGCAAAATTAATTTCCTGCGTTCCCCATCTTTATCACTTCTCTTTTTGCTTGTGGGTTTATAACGATGGAAGGAAATGATTCGACCGCCTGTCCAGGCTCCAGGAAAGATTAAACGGCATTGTGTGGACAGGTTACAGTCTCAGCCGAGCTTTGGTCACTGTGTTTGATCGCTGGACCGGCTGGCGGGTTTTAAACGACGCTAATGAGACGTAAACGGCTCATTTCTACAAGGGTTTCCGAAACGTTTTCGTGAGGTTTGCACTCGGTGTGTTGTAACTTTGTGGATAACTATATGGAGAATAAACTTAACTTTGCAAGCCCGCAGGCAAGTTCTCAGTGACAGACTTATAGTCTCGTTTCAGGAGAATAAAGTATACTTTGTAAAATGTATGAAGCCGCAGTGCATGTGGACAGAATTGAGACGTCTATTTTGCAAATTTGGTGATAAATTGAAACGTGGCAGTGTAAAACTTCGCATTGAGAAATTCCAATTCTTCGATTATGAAACGAGTTCTTACATGCAGGGGAGTCGCCAGGATTTACGGAAGGGGGGGTGCCTTGGGCGGGGCTGGGGTACAGTATATATATCAGCTGGTCAAGGAATGCATATATATATATGTGTGTATATGTATAATATAAAATCAGCCTACTTTAATATCTTTGTATCATTTTAAGACTACACACAAGAAATTTCGTCGCAGATATTACTGTCTGGAAAGTTTTCGCCAAGTGCTATACATGAAAAGTCGGATGGGGGGGGGGGGGGGCATGTCCCCCTGCGGCTCCCCCCTGGATACGCCCCTGAGTCTTATACATAGGCCTAAATCATAAGTATGTGGGTAAAGGTATAAATTGACTCAGCTTTACATGTATGTGTCTGTATCATATATATAATTAACGTGGGATAAATCGTGTCATGTATAACTCCTCGATGACCACGCCTCGAAAATACTAAGTGTTTCCTACAGGGGGGTCATTTTCCATGTTTTCCCATACATCTTGAATATTTTACATTATGTTGAAAATTTCGTGAACTGTCTGTTGCACAAAACTACGGCAGCTTCTAGCGGGTAGACTCGGAACTGTTACGCGGAACTGTCCTGACGCAGGAACACACTGATAGAATGCTAGATATCATAAATACTTGTGTAATAGCCTGACGGATAAAAACGTATCGTCGTATTTGTTTCATCCAGCCATGCTTTTTTTTTCATTAAAAAAATAATATTTATAACGGGGATGTTATAACGGGGATATATATATATATATATATATATATATATATATATATATATATATATATATATATATATTTCGAGATTCTTACCACATTCACCTGATGAACGGGTCTCATCCCGTGAAACAGATCATTGAGCACTTTACAACGGAGGGTAACTCTACCTTATATATATATATATATATATATATATATATATATATATATATATATATATATATAGAATAGAAGGTAGTGTTACCCTCCGATGTAAAGTGCTCTATGGCCTACAGACTAGGCCAGAGCCTGGTGTGTGTGGTGCGCATGTGGTGTGTAGTTGCTATTGTGTCTCATTATTGATAATTGCTCGTCACCCTCACTTCTGAAAATGTAGTGATTCATTGGATTTTTTTTTTCGACATCACATCATAAATGACATATATATATATATGTGTCAATTCTTTTAATTAGAATTATTCTTTGAAAGTGTACTCATTTCAACTACACATGAAAATAAGCACAGTGATTTTGAGAAGACAGTTATAATGTTTCTTGTTAACACTAGAGGGAGTGTGTGTCCGGCGTACTCCACAGCCCATCAGGTAGCGACATCTGTGATCAACAAGCGAAGTTAAGGCGCATCGTGTGTGGTTTTGGGAAGGGTGCTTAATTTATTTCTCCCCCGAATGTGTGTAGCAGTTGAACAAAATATGTGTTATTACTCAAAGATTTATTTTTAAATAAAATGTGATAGTGTTTATCTGTGTTTATCAACCGGGGTCTCTAGATAAAAGCTCACAGCAGTTTAGTATCACAGGCTGAAAATGGATATGTGAACTGACCAACGGACATGTGAACGCCAGCTCTTTGAAGGTGGCAAGGTACATTTGTAGAATGCGTTTCTATTATAAGCTCATTTATTATAAAAACTAGAGTTCAGTCGTTTTGGACTATGAGAATTATTTATTATTATATAGCAAGTAAAGGGTAATGAATTCGACTTGAGATTTTGATTTATAACATGCTCTAGGCGGTTTGTATATACACTATATGAGGAGACTATATACCCTGCGATGATAGTAAGTGAAAGATCGACGTACGAGACGGGTGCCGAGACATTCTAAACACAGTGAACACATGACTCTCGTATATTTTTTTTAGCATTCTCTGTTCACGATGTGCCTGCAGAGTTGGGATATAAGCACACGCTTAACCTGCATTATACGTGATTTGGTTCAAGAATCGTGTTTAGCAGTTGTATTTAAATATCCGATATCCCAAAATAGAGTGCATAAATAGAAAATGAATATCCTTTAACATATTGTCTACAATGTCAATGTTTATTCCCTGAAAACCTAGCCCAGGGTTTTGAAAAAAAAATCCAGTTGGATCGTTCAAACCTTTATGAGAGCATAGGAAATAACAGACATGCCTGAACAGACAGCATCCGTCTATAGCGAAATCCTTAGTCTGCCCCGGTCAGGTGCTTTACGTTTATATTCATATGGATTGACCCTTAGTATTTATCTTCAAAATGATTTGACAGTCCAAAATTTTGGGCCGATCTGTGCATAATTTTCCTGAACATATTGGACTAATATAGGCAGTGCACGAAGCGTCAGTTTCTGTCTTATTTGGGTTTATGTAAAGTGAACAGTCTATCCTGTTGCTCCGTCTGCTAGGCAGTATAAGGCAGGAAACAGCGTCTCTGTGTTTTTAACACAGAGACAACGCAAACACAAAGACAACGGGCTCTACAGGGTAGTGTACGCCAGACACAATTATTCTTGATCTGTTTCCCCACTTTTTAAGGTATAATAATACATTCTGCATGGCTGTTGTAAATCACTTCTATTTGGCTCCAGTGGATAATAAAAAATGCTCTCTTAATGCTACAGTTGGAACCAATAAGCATTATACATTTGTAAAATGCAAATTACTGGCATATTTTAACGATTTTTTAATAATACTTAAATTTGATATTATTCAAGCGTGGTTTCATAGATTCATTGATATATCATATGTTTTTTACGTCATTTTCCATGACGCTGTAAGGTGATATACTGAGCCAGAGATAAATGTGAAGTTTGGTACGCGGACGTCAGGTAAGACATATCCGACGGCCGCGGGGCGCTAGTAAGCAATAACACGGGGCTCAATGGCTGCCCAGGGGCGCAACAACAAGTCCTCAGGGGCATTCAGCCCGGGGGTGACAGGGGAAGAAACCTGACCCGCGGGAAACGTCTGTAGCCGACGCCGACCGGTCTACAGGAAGCCTGGCTCTAGTTGCTGGCATAATAGAAGACTAAAGTTGCTTGTTTGGCGTCGTGAAGAACAGCAAACAAAGGGTCTGCCTGGTCGTGAACTGGTAGTTTGGAGGGAGGGACTGCTTTCTATGTATACATAACCTGTTTATGTTCGCCACCTCAAGGTGTTGAGGTCAAAATATTACTCTATAGGCCCGATATTTTATTCTCATATTGGCCCGGACCTATGTCAGACCGTCGACGTGCCCTCCCCGCCTGTAGACTTTACATACATATATACCCTGAGTGAGGCCTGCGGGCCTTCAAGATCCCATAACTAAACTGCCTCAGGCCAGTATACGAGATGAATTCACTATGCTGAGAAATTTGCACGTTCTTTGCGTCCGGCATTTATATTCTTCTTTCCAATATACGTAACTGCTTATACACAGAAATAACCTCATGCGAAAACAAACTGACTCTAACAACCTGATCTTGAACACAATTATGCAATAAAACATAATTTTATCATATTACGTGATAAATCTGTGAAATTATGAAACTTGATAGGCTTGAAAACACTATGGAAACCTTCAGCTGAATATCAAGTTATACCGCATTCGGTTTCTCTTCGTGGCCAGGGTTGCTTATATAATTTCAATGTCTAGGAAAACGTACCATTGCTGTTAAAACAATTAAGGTAAAATATCACATTGATATACACATGCATGAGCTCCCAGAAATAACGGCTGTATAGTAAACAAGGAAGCTGAGCTGGTAAATCTTTATCAATATTGATCGACAAATTCTCACTTTTTATGAAAGTTTGCTGATATATATAACTCGTCCGATACAAAAATAGGAGCAACTGACGCGTGCATGTATGTATACGTTGATATATAATATAAATAGACTTTATAGTGTAAGTCTGCTTGGCCGTACATATTTGAGAGAACGATAGAGAGAAAGAGAGAGGGAGAATGAAAGGAGCGAGAGAGAGATGTTATTTTACACAAATAGATCTCCCGAGCGCGTGAAAATTACTTAGATATTTTTCGATCCTTGCTAACTTTCGCTCTCTCTCCACTGGCAACCAATCTCACGCATTTTGACAGTTCACAATCCTATTCGATCATTTCATTACAGTGACACTCCATGCAGAAGATAGCAGGTGTCTACATTTGGATTTAAATAGCTTACCTGATGAGTGCTACAACATGTTGCACCAAACTACATATATTATGGTAAAAATGTCTGACAAAACTTGATTCCTCTATATAATTGTATATATATATATATATATATATATATATATATATATATATATATATATATATATATATATATTTATATATTTATATAATATATATATATATATATATATATATATATATATATATATATATATATATATATTTAGAAATACCTGTGCTGGAGTGAATAGACTTTAAAAAAGCCGTTAACGAACTGCATGTCTGTCAAAAGAATAAATGAGGAAAATGTCCAAATACCTCAAAATAATTAAAAGTGTAAATAATGCCTTCTTCATTTATGACTGTATATAATGTATATAAAGGGTTATCAAATATGATTGTGTTTATATTTCACATTCTATAACTCTGTTTTGTGGTAGCCAGGAATGCATGGCAGTTTGTTTGTAGGATTAGGGGTACACATATATATTAAGATATGTTTTTGTTAATTAAATATGTATGGCTACCTCTTAGAGTTGGCATAGCATAAGATACCTCTATAAACCTGTATCCCAGATTACAAATCTTCTCGACAGCCCCTGAGGACCGGTATACCGGCATGATAGTAGTGTGGGCTGTCCCTGTAGCTATTGACAGAGACAAAAACAAAGGAGGTACAATAATCCTCAGAGAAATGAAGAACAATGGAGATCCTAGAAACCGTAGACAAGTCTTTGCTATACGTGTGTGTGTCACGCCTGGCGGGATAATCCGCTGTGCATGCGCAGTAACATCACGTGGTCTCTGATCCCGAAGATACAGGACTAATGGGCTAAAGATGTCCAGTCCATGACCCCGGGTCATAGGTCGTTATAAAAAGTATTGTTCGCATGAAACATAAAGTTGGCACATGTCTCGTTTTCTCAGTTCCCCTGCATGTATATTTTATATAGCTTTTGCTGTTGAAACGAACTTGTCATATATCTTCATGCAGATATATGCAGATGTCAATACTTAATATATACACAACAATATGCACAGTGAAATTCATAAAAAAATGTACACATCTATTTTAATTTGGGCATTCTTCAACGTTCTTATTGTTTTTACGCTACTCAAAATTTAATATACTGACTAATTAAACAAAATCTTTAACTTTACACAATACATTATAATTACACCACATATTTTTCAAAAGTTTGAACTAGAATCTCAGACATTTTTTTAATGTTCCTGCCATATACTACATGCCCTATCTTTTTCTGTTAACCTATTCATCCTTTGTCCTGTTCCTCCGGTATCATGTTCATCCTTTATCCTGTTCCTCCATTACCATATTCTCATATCCTATTCATCCTTTGTCCTGTTCCTTCTATATCCTGTTTATCCATTATCCTGTTTCTCCATTATTCTATTCACCCTTTATTCTGTTTTTTTTTTGTTATCCTATTTATCCTTTGTTCTGTTCCTCCGCAATCATGTTCATCATTTGTCCTGTTCCTCAATTATCCTATTCACCCTTTATTCTTTAGTTTCTGTTATTCTATTCATCCTTTGTCCTTTCCCACCGTTATCATGTCCATCCATTGTCTTTTTCATTCATTGACTAATTCATCCTTTATCCTGTTCCTCTATTAGCCCTAGTCATCCTTTGTTCCTTTTTTCTGTTATACTATTCATTCTTTGTCCTGTTCCTCCGTTTTCATGTTCATTAGTTATCCTTTTCCTCTATTATCATATTGTCCTTTGTCCTGTTCCTCCATTATCCTATTCATCCTTTGTCCTGTTCCTCGATCATCTTATTCATCCTTTGTCTTTTTTCCTGTTATCCTATTCATCCTTTGTTCTGTTCCTCCTTTATCATGTTCATCAATTATCCTGTTCCTCCATTATCCTATTCACCCTTTATTCTTTTTTTTTTCTGTTATTCCAATCATCCTTTGTCCCTCCGTTATCATGTTCATTAGTTATCCTGTTCCAATATTATCCTATCCATCCTTTATATCCTGTTACTCCTTTATTCTATTCATCTTTTATCCTGCTCCTCCATTTACCTGTACATCTTTTGTCCTGTTTTATTTCTGTTTTCCTTTTCATTCTCTGTCCTGTTCCTTCTGTTATCATATTAATCAATTACTTGTTCCTCCATTATTCTATTCATCCTTTGTCCTGTTACTCCGTTATCATGTCCACCCATTATCTTGTTCTTTCATTAACTTATTCATCCTATATCCTGTTCCCCTTTAACCTATTCATCCTTTGTCCTGTTTTTCTGTTATCTTATTCATTCTTTGTCCTGTCCATTTGTTATCATGTTCATCAATTATACTGTTTCTCCATAATCCTATTCATCCTTTGTCCTGATCCTCCATTAAACTATTCATCCTTTGTCCTGTTCCTCAATTATCCTATTCATCCTTTGTCCTTTTTCTCTGTTATTCTATTCATCCTTTGTTCTGTTCCTCCTTTATCATGCTCATCCATTATCCTGTTCCTCCTTTATCCTATTTATCCTTTATCCTGTTCCTCTTTTATCCTTTTCATCCTTTGTCCTGTTCTATCTGTTTTCCTATTCCTCTTTTGTCCTAATCCTCCGTTTTCATGTTCATCCTTTATCCTGTTCTTCCATTATCCTATTCACCTTTGTCCTGTTCCTCAATTATCCTATTCATTTTTGTCCTTTTCCTCAATTATCCTATTCATTCTTTGTCCTTTTCCTCTGTTATCCTATTCATCCTTTGTTCTGTTCTTCCTTTATCATGCTCATCCATTATCCTGTCCCTCCTTTATCCTATTTACCCTATATCCTGTTCCTCTTTTATCCTTTTCATCCTTTGTCCTGTTTTTTTCTGTTATCCTTTTCCTCTTTCGTCCTAATTATCCGTTTTCATGTTCATGCTTTATCCTGTTCTTCCATTATCCTATTCATCCTTCGTCCTGTTCCTCCGTAAACATGTTCATCCATTATCCTGTTCCTCTATTAACCTATTAACCTATTAATCCTTAATCCTGTTCCTCCTTTATCATATTCATCCTTTATCCTGTCCTCTCATTATCATATTCATCCTTTGTCCTGTTCCTCCGTCGTCATGTTCTTCAATTATCCGGTTCCTCAATTATCCTATTCAACCTTTATTCTGTTTTTTCTGTCATTCATTTCATCGTTTGTCCTGTACCTCCTTTGTCATGTCCATCCTTTATCCTGTTCCTGCATTATCTTTTTCCTGTTCCTTTGTTTTCATGTTCCCCATTATCCTGTTCCTGCATTAAACTTTTCATTCTTTATCCTGTTATTTTTTCTGTAATCTTATTCATCATTTGTCCTGTTCTTCCCTTATCATGCATTATCCTGTTTTTTGTTTTGTTTTTTTTTTGTTTTGTTATCCTATTCATCCTTTATTCTGTGTTTCTCTCATCCTATTCATCTTTTATCATGTTTTATTTCTGTTATCTTATTCATCATTTGTCCTGTTCCTCCGTTATCACGTTCATCTATTATCCCGTTCCTCTATTATCCTATTGTCGATTATCCCGTTACTTTATTAAACTATTCATCCTTCATCCTGTTTTATCTTTTATCCTATTCATCCTTTGCCCTGTTCCCCCAGTTTCATGTGAATCCCTACACTTTTCCTCTATCGTCCTTTACCACCTTTTTCCTGTTTCTCTATCGTCCTTTTCAACCTTTAATCTGTTCCTGCATTATCCAGTTCAACCTTTGTCCTGTTTTCCTGTTATCCTATTCATCCCTTGTCATGTTCCTGCGTTTTCATGTTCACCCACTGTTCTGTTCTTCTATTACCTTATTCATGCTTAAACCCGTTCCTCCATTAACCTTTTCATCATTTACCTTGGTTTTTTTTCATAATCCTAGTCACCCTTTGTCCCGTTTCTCCTTTATATTGTTCATCTTGTTTTCATCCCCCCCCCCCCCTTCCCCCGTAACCTTTTTATCATTTTACCTGTTCCTCCGTTATTCTGTTCATCCTTTTTACTGTTCCTTACCACAATAAAAAAAATAACCAAAAATGTTAAATATTCTCGAATGGACATTTCCACGAGCACGCGCAATGCGCGGTATAACCCAAGACCAGTGGGTCGATTTTGATAAAGAAACCATATATACACATGCAAGAGACTCCGACAGAAACTTAACCTTTAAAGATACCTTTGTCGTTTGAGATATAACAAATTCGGTCTTGTTTTGTCGATATTTTGAACCCGAGCAATAAGTATCAGTAGTTTGCAGCAGATGTCACTATTATCAATATGGTGGCAAAACGATCAGTAATTTTTCCTTGACCGTCACACAAAATTTTCCTGATTATAAAAACGTAGTATACACTGCTGTTAGACCAAATGTTAAGTTAATATGCTTTAAGTCAAAACAAATTCATATTTCTCACATATTATAGAGTACACATATATATAAATATTTCTGTGTACATGTGTGCATTTGTGCATACATTTTATCATGATCATGTGATGACGTAACAACCCCGCCTGGTCGGCTCATGGCTGATGATTATAGTGTAGCTCATCGTTCTTAGTTGACGAGTTGCTCACTGTGACAACCTCTATTAAGTTACTATACTCAATGATGAAGAACTCGTGCAGTCCCACCCTCCTACAGGCCATGAGCACGTCCAAGACTTGTAACTGCTCATGGAATATCGGTCACTCATTGTTGCTCAGGGCAACAGTAGATTCATTTCAAATGTCAGTTAAAGTATGATCGTTCAAGCTGCTCAACCAAACCATGTAATATACTCATCCAAAACTGCTAGTTATAGATTGGGTTTCCTTCAGAGTAAATGTGTTGCATTCATCATGTATAAGAATCAATTTTCTTATAATTTATAAATAATAAATATATAATAAATAAATAACATTATATGCAAGATCTGAATACATAATAATACAGTTTGTATCTGTCTGCATTTAAAAGTATATTTAAAATTCACAATCCAAGCATATTGCTTATTGCAATTTAGTACATACACACATTCATACTTACATACATACTTGTACATGCATACATTCAAAGTTACATAGTTTAGCACACAATTTATACGCACACCTTTATATATATTTTATTAATTGCTTACCTGAATATAGAAAGGATAGCAATTATCTAATGGCAAATCTGAGTGCTCAGCAAAATAGTTCACGTATGTATATATAAGAAAGTTTTTTTCCGGGAACATGAGCGCTATACAGAATTAGACCATTTGACGTTGAGAGAGAGAGAGAGAGAGAGAGAGAGAGAGAGAGAGAGACGTAACACTAATAAGGGATCTCTGCATTTGTTTAGTCTTAAAAAAGAGGGCAGTATGAAGTCTTGTATAAAAGTTAAACACATATAAACAGTATCAGTGAAGTGGCGGTGAACCCTCTCAGTGTGTGTCCTGAACCCCCCGGGGAGCGACCAGCCCCTGAGTTACCAAGTGCTGTAAAAGACCACGCCGACTAGCAGCTAATTTTGCACACCCTCACGTGCCGGGTTGTTTGACCTTTTTGGAGCCCTAAAGTCTGACGCCTCTGTAATACATGTTTACACAAACCATAATTTAACCCTCAAAACGCGGGACCATTTGGTCGTGTCGGCCATTGTCACGTACCAATATGTGTTGATATAGCACACCCTCAAGTGCTATAGTATACGGGTTCTCCTCTCTGACTTTTTTTATATTTTGTATACGTCACACATCCTAGTCACGTGACTTTATAGGCTGGCTTGTTTTTGCTGTTCAATACAGTTTTACCATCAATGAGGCGTTATCAAATTAATATTTCTTAATGAGTATTTATGAATATAACATTTATTTACACATATTATTTTACAAATTTACATACATTTTATTGACCTATCATATTGCCCTTCATTCCTTTAAAACTCTCTCTCTCTCTCTCTCTCTCTCTCTCTCTTTCTCTCTCTCTCTCTCTCTCTCTCTCTCTCATAAGTTATATATATTCACACGCTCACACTTATATTCTCTCTTTTCAATTTCACTTTCTCTTCTGGTTTCCGAACATTTAAAATGCTTGACGATACTCTATGCTGATAAGATGAGACACAATTATAAAAAAAATCCTCAGATTACGCGTGAACCGTGACACGTATTTTTCAGATAACAATAGATTTCCTTGTTAAAGTCTGTACAATAGACAAGCACCACACTTACATAACACAGACATCGCAGAAATCACTAAACTTTGCAAACAGGAAAAAATCAGATCGTCCAAAACAACAGTGTAAAGATTACAAGCTCACCCCAATTCAAGTTATACCCCCTCCCAAAATATATTTCGAATTCTCCTGGTGTTGGGTGAGCTGAATCTGATTTCAAGTTACCCCTGCACTGTTCAAATTATGCCCCTTTCTCGCTGATTTCCTTAAACAATGAATGCTATTGCTTGTAATTCATACTTTGTTTATTGAATAAAGTCACGTGAAGGTGTAAGATTTAAAGCTTTTATTCCAATAAAAAATGTGATCTAAACTCATACACTATACACAAAGCGTATATATATATATATATATATATATATATATATATATATATATATATATATATATATGGCACATTACATATACAAACATAGGATACATAGACAGTTAGAGACATAAATCTCTGCCTTATTTTAACAAAAAATAAAATAAAAATTGTTTTGTAAATCTTCGTTAAGGAAGCAGAATTATATTAATATACAAAAAAGTCTATATTAACATAAATGAAAAAAAGGGTAAATCAGAAATCGTGAAATGAAATCAATTTCAAGTTAAACTCGCGGTAATCTGAATCCAATTTCAAGTTACACGGGGGTATAATCGCAAGTGGGGGTGAATTCGCTACACAGGCAAATCACAGTTGTTCAATCTGATTAGATATAAGTCATTTTAAGGATGTCGTGATAGCGAAGGACGAATATCGGAGTTAACTTTTATCGTTTTTTGTCTGTGGTTATATAAATCCATAAGCGGATGCGACTCCAGGGGCACGATTGCATATCCTGATGATTTTGATATAAGGTGAAGGGCTATCAAAATCTGATGTTAATAAGTGCAAGGCACACGTATTGTTTTTTCATAATTTTTTTGTGAGATTGACATATTTTTGTGAGAATGTATATATATTGTACTACAAGTGAACTATATATTTTAAACACAATCATATCATGTCTTTTTTATATATCTTTATATATATATATACATATTTATTTATATATATATATATATATATATTTATATATATATTTATATATATATATATATATATATATATATATATATATCATACTATATTTTGAAGATTTGGATGTGGTAAAAAAAAGCTATATTTCGCTTTATTACACTTTGTTAATACACGTCTCTTCTCTCTGCATATATAGATAACTGTCTTGGCGCTGTCCTCGCTATACGTTTGTGTTACATCCCCGTGCCGTTATCAAACCCTAAGAGGTTTACATCTCCCAGTTTCTCGAAACTTCTCATGGGGCTATCATTTGGGTTACCCACTAAAATCCGGATGTCACAGGTCTCATGTTGAAGATATGCAGATATCGCTTGTTAGGGACCAATTATAATTAAAACCCACCAGCAATTAAGATCCTCGAGATATATAACAAGAAACTATTTATATCATAATGTTGTTTCAACATGTATCAAGACATAGACAATTTTCCTGCTACCCATCCTGAATTATGTCTCATTTAAATTACTTTTTTTAATTTACAAAAATTTGTTTTAAAAGTCAGTATTATGGGCAGGAGTATAAATTCAGACATTTGCGAAATCGGTCTGTTTACGATAAGCTATAATTCTCGGTTTAGTATAACATCCATGTTGGATAAGTTTTACGTTAATATTAGTTTTATACAACTATTTTACATTTTAACACTGACTCTTGTTATCCCTTTTAGTGAATCAGTTGGAGATAAGGATATAGACTGAGTGTATATTGAAACTCTTTCGTCTAAACATGTACACCTACGAATACAAATTTGCTCTATACTTTGCTTGCAGATGGCGCTGCCTGTTCAATAGTTATGACTAACAAACATTATATGCATGGTATGAGAATTACACATTGTTATCATGGTGTATGCATGGATTCGTCGACGGGCATGGGTTTAAACGCGTATATGCCAGGAGTGTGTTGGTGCCTGCACATATATATTCAAACAGAGAAGTCTGATGTAGAAACATTGCTGATGAGAGCTTTTTTTGTTCATTTTTATGCTATAACTACATTGAAGATGCAGTCCATGATATATATTGCTTTTTATTTTCTTTGATCAAATTAATGCATGCAAGATATATAGAAATTCCCTTGGTAAATTATGCATATGTTAAAATGATGCAATTTTCCTTATATATATAGGCTTGCTAAATTGAATAGAACATTATGTTACTATTGTACATCTTAAACTACCTATTGTATATTTGTCCTTTCACAGACTACTCAATGTATTCGCTACCTGTATATAAACATATCAGATGTTCACTCATATATATTAGGTTCCTTCTGTTTCGCTGACATATTAACAACCTTATGGGCGGGGTCACTTTACAACACAGACCAGTTAATTATATAGTCCCGCATATACCAGGTCTATAGCGAAGTCACTTTACCAGGTGTATAAATCTCATTGAGGTCCCTCCCACTGTCATTTAATGTCAATAAACACTTAAACCAAACGGTGGGCGTTACTCACGTGGCCCTTATCAACATGGATTCCTGAATTGCACATTTCACCCAACAAATGCCTTGTCCATTTCATACTTTGCTTATTGATTTCCTTCGTCCGACTGGGCATCTCAATCGGTTTCATACCTCGTGTAGATTTCACCCTTTGATGTCGCCGCCCACTTGGCCGCCGGCTGTGTTGTACACTGAGATGATAGGAAAGTTAGGTGACAGGTATACCAAGGTTTAGGGACTCAGTAGACCCCCGATGGGTGACGGGCATAGTCGCGAGGGGGCGATGACAGGAGATACGATTCAGGCCCCGTCCCTAGCTGTTTCTTAATGATATTTAATGGGCCGTGTAAAAGTCAACTTTCATTCTAAGCTGCAATTTTATTGAATTTACACGGATCTGAGAGACGACTCGACTGCTGATGTCGCCCACAGATAGCCGTCCCGACAGGTGTAAAACTTCCTCACGTACTTTCATCTTTCTTAATAAGCTTGCACAGGTGTTTGTTTCAACATCCTCAGCTTCACGAAACACCTTTATAGTCTAGCCGCATATGAACAAGGACCCTATGATGTATGAGAATTTATGTAGTGCATGAGAAAACGAGTTATTGTTATATATACCAGTGCAAGTTATTGTATGCTATGTTTATAATATAGAATGAACACATGCATAGTTTGCATGTGCATATAGCCAAACATATATATATATATACATAATATATATATATATATATATATATATATATGGAGATCTATACAAGTGTATGTATATAGAGTATATGTATATGCACGTATATATAAAACCACAGATGTTAACATTATGCATGCATGTTTTTCATGCTTTTTATATATAAAAATGCAAACTTTATATTTTATAGAAACTCATGGTATATTATATATATATATACGTATGTTATATCAAATAAACCAAGCATGCATATACATGTATAGCTCTCTCACCACGCACACACACATATATATGTATATATTTATTTATATTTACATATATGTATTATAGTCACTTAGATATTATTTGTGTAATGTTCTGTCACTATATTTTACATGTGTAATTCAATAAATATCATATTCATCCCACACTCCACTATGTTGCAAAAATAATAACAATAACATTAATTGATATGTATATATATGGTCACCGTGTATGCACTGCCAAACACACAAATTAACGGGTATTTAAACTTCACCATAAAAGATCATTAATAAATTCTGAGCTCAGTCTTTGATTAGATTATATTTGTACACGCTGGTCATAATTCTTAAAATACCGTTTCGTTAAGATCAAAGAAATCCCCTGCTTCTTATAAACCAATACACAACCAAGATATAGCATACTATAAACACGTGGGGCTGATCTTGCGGCTCGTTAACCGAATAATAAATCTAATAAAATCAAAATACAACAGGTCTTTAATACTCCGGGCCGCACAAACCGGCTCTATGTGCTTGTAATTTGATTAATTAGCGACCAAAGAGAGAGGCTTTACGGGGACGGTTCGGTGTTACGGTGACCCGTTCTGCCTACCTCTCAACTGTGGTTTTGCGCTGCAGGAGTTTAAGACCGCGGCTTTTATCCCCCAAAGCTCGTAAAGACCCTATAAACTAGTGCGCTAACACCAAACCCCGGACCCCCGTAAAGAGCATTACGGCATAAACTCTTACGTCCACAATCCCCCCTTTTTATATGTCATAATCGCATTTACTGAAGAATACTATACCCCTCTTCCCCAACCACCATGAATCCAGTTTAAAATATGCTCTCTCGAACCATTATATATATATTATATATATATATAAGCAATATATTTATATATAAGCATGATTTTAATCAAACACATGGTTTAATGTTTTTTCTATATGAATACATAAAATTTGAATAGAATTTAGTACACTATATAGTATTCGTTTAATATATGTAATCGTTTCTTAAGAACAATAATAACAATAATAATAATAATATAATGATAATAATAATCTATTCTTTTCATGCGCATGTATCCAGAATTTAAAATTCCGCTCAAAGCGCCTGACAAAACATGCAGACATGTATAAAAAACATTAAATATATATATATATATATATATATATATATATATATATATATTCCTTGATATATAGAACATTTATACGTTATACACACATTGCAGTAAAAATGGGTATATAGAACGACCTTAAATCTATAGATATGTACATACACAGATTCGCTCATGCGCAAAGTGGTTATAGAGGTCCATTCAGGGTTGAAATAAACCGGTATTGGTGAATTTGTGGTGATTTGACCGGGAGAGTATATACAGAAATTCCTGCTGCTATTATGCATGGCTGGCGGGGCAGAAAATCCGATGAAACAACACAGATTCCGGAGAGAAAAGCTTCAAATAAGCGCAGGTGTGGGGACCTGGCACTTGGCGATCGGTAATGCAGCCCGCTTTGACACTTTCCTCTCCAACAACTCTCCTATGATGTTCGAAATTTTGTGTGTACAGGCAATACAACATAAGGCCAATTACTGGGCTTTGTAAAGGTAAACTGTTAACGACGCTCTTGAAAGAATCTGACTTATACATATTATATAATGGTAAGAAAAAAAAAGTGTAGCGGTTCCATCGGAAAAAGGAATCAACCAGCGTGATATCTTCACAAGATGTTACATATATAATCCTTAATATATACGTCTATGTGTCCATCAACAGTATCATGTTCCATGGTGTGATATGAGAGTAGCGGCATGTTATATTACATAAATTTTATTGGAATATATACATATATATATATACAGGTGTTATGTTACGCATTTATCAAATCATGTTTTTTATATTGTTTTACGCATGGATATATCTAAAAATGTCTATAAATTGTAATATGTTTAATATATCATGTAAATAATTATTTAGGGCACTGTCCTGCTTTCTAATATTTATGTTTTATGGCAATAAACATAATCAATATATGTCATCATAAGTACATATATATGCATATACGTATACGTACCAAATTATGTATACACTTTTATAAAGAAATTATAGGGCGGGAAATCTACAGCAGGAATTTGTACCCACTAAAAGGGAATCGTAGCAAAGAAATAAGAAAATTATACAAATCGCAAATGTAAATTTAACAATAGCGATATGGAATCAAAGGTTTTATTGAAGGCAATGCGCGCCGAGATTAATAAGCGAGGCGGGTGGGTAATGAATTTAACTACATCATCCGTTTCTTATATATATTGCCCGCTCTCTCTGCTCATACACCTTTGGACTTGTCCTTGATGGAGGTGTAATTTTATAATTATATAGCTCTGGTGCAGAGAAGAACGTATCTGGCAGGATATCCGTCCGCCTTGTCGTTAATTATTTAATATTGATTTCCTGATTTAAGAAGCATTTCACATCAGTTTGTATTACGTCAGAGACCGGTAGGACCCCAAAAGGCTCTGACTGAAGCTGGATCTGTTGATGGTGAAAATCAAATCAAATTGCTTTAGCATGATTATTATTCCTAGATTCAATTTTAAAAAAAATGGTAAGATCACTGTCAGTGTTGACAAAGACTCACATAAAAACACGTTATTTGAATGTAAACCTATTTATATTTTTTTTAATTGAAACAAAGCGTTCATTTAATATTTGTTAATATAGCACGGCATGATTCACCAAATACCTTTCAACTAAAAATCATAGCATACTTAAAATTCTAATTTTATATATGATGAATAAAATATATTTATTTATACATATATTCATTTTATGGTAATAAAGGGAAATATTTTATCAACAGAAATTACTCAATTTTTTCGGCCGATACACGTACGCATGTGCGTGGGTTTCATACAGCAAGAAGCCGCACTGATGCGGTAGTCCCCCTGGTGGGCAAATGAGGAACAGACTGTGCTGCATGTTTTCTTCCACGCGCGGGACAGTCGTATCAAAAATCGTTAGCGGCGTGGAAACTGGTAATATAATGCAATTAAACTCCGTGCCCTTTGAAAACGACAACAGGTATACGAGGCACCGGTGAAATCGACAACTGGATAAACAGGGTCACCCGCCTTGTACTGCTGTGTAACGAAAGGCGCAACCAGTCCCAGGAATCTGCATGAAATGTACACATGAAATCTATATCTTGGCATGTCACTGATCGTGCCGATTTCACATTTCAGCCGACTGTTCCGGGCAGGTGCGCGAACGGCAAATGCATCTGACCAAATATGCCGTCCTTGTAATTTCGACTCCAATTCGCAATATAAATTCACAATTCACATTTATTACTTGAATGTATATAATATAGTCATATTATATCACCAACTTAATTCAATGTTTTGGGAAATTTAGAAGATATATGGTGTCATTTACTTAATTAAAGCTACTAGCATATGAATTGTGTTTTCTTAGTTCCAGCTTTATTAGAATAAACCTAAATATAATAAAATAATTGTGTATTACATGATTAACGGGTCTATAAATTCGTGCTGTGTCAAATTATTGCTTACTAAGATAATTTTCATCCAAGAGTACATCAAAAACTGGACATTTTATCGAATATTGTGACTCATGCGTACCTATAAAACAAGTTAATGAAATTAGTTTCAGACCTCTCTTTATATCTGGTATCCGTTATTTATTACGAATTCGTGGCATATAAAAGTCGGCTGTCAAATAAAAGTTATTATCATTTAATATACACTTTATATACAGAGCATACATACACAAAAATATATTTAGGTTAGCCTGGCGGGGGAGAGAGATGATAATATTTTGTACACACACATATATATATATATATATATATATATATATATATATATATATATATATATTTACATGCAGACCAGTATATTAATACAAATCTTACACAAATTGCGTTTCGCCATGATGTGTACATAAATAATATGATATATTAAATATAGTACTAATTTGATAATATACTCATTTTAACATTATAGTTTTAACTTAGAATATATGAATACAAATTATGTCAGCGTTAGGGACCCATTAATTAAAACCCCCTGCACGCAATCCTCTATCGAAGACGAGCTATAATTACGGTTATTTTTGACTCCTTGTTATTGTAACAGGTTGTCTCCTCATCTAAAATATGATACAGTGATAACCGAGTCGCCGCCACCGACGTAGCCACCCTACTCAGTTAATTCATCCAGCCAATACAACCAAAAGTCGAGACTATTAACTGATAGAAGGTATTATCAGATGGGCATGTTATCAACATGTTTGGGCTTCAAACTGAACGACACATGAGGAATAGGGTAAGGGAGTGCATGAAATAATGTGAGAAGTATTCTAATAAAAGCGGGGGAACTGTCACTGCCAAAGAACTACTCAAACATCGGAGCATCTCGCCTTCGCTGCGCTGTGACAGTTCATTTTGTCGCACCTGGTGGGCGGAGCCAAGTCCCGTTACTAAACCCTGCCAATCAATTGACGTCATTTGTCATGCTAATCATGCGCTGGCCAATCAGCGGTCGGTCTGTCGCACGCTAAGAATTTATAGCGATAAAGTAGTGTCGGTGGGATTATACGCATTGGAGTCGTACCAGGCTAAGGATAGATAGTGCAGTGGTTTTATGTATCATTTTTGGAGTTTTCCCTCAGTTCGTGGTCTATAAAATCGCCGCCATTTCTCCTTCTAAGGCCGCAGACATGGGCACGGAAACAGCGCCCAAGTCGGAATATCAGGGTAAGTACTAAATATGATTGTTGGAGCTATGTTAACTGTGTGTGCTTTATAGTGAAGTGTGTCTGGGGCAAGGGCGATCCTAGCACTGGAACACACTCAACACCCGCCCCCGTGTCCATTCAGCGCTATTTGTATATTGGATTCGGTCCATTATATGAGGTCTTGTCACTTAGGGGTCTTGTATGACTTATATATAGTAAAGTACCTCACAAACTAGACCACAACTTACGAGTTAAACGCTCCGGCTTTCACTGACAATACGCATCTCGTTAAGTACATACACTAAAATCTTTTTCCCCTGAAAGTTTATTTCCCAGTTTTCCAGACTCCCGGATTCAACCCCTGTAGTATATAAATAAATCTTGCTTGTCTAAGATCTCTGTTATGAGCTGACTTATTCATATGTTGTACATACTTAGTTTGGTTGGAATATACTATGTGCTTGTTTATACTGATTTAAAATTATATCTTTCTGTCGGATTTTTTTTATTTTTATACGATCAATCACTTTATACTGACACCAGCATGTAGGCTTATCATAAAATATCAATAAATTCTTATATTCATTTTAATTTTGTAATTTACATACATCAGCAGAAAACTGTCAGTGCTTGGTGAGAGTTTATCTTAGTCGGACTTATATCTGCGACAATTAAGAAAGCTTACAGATGTTTATTTTATTTATTGAAACCTTACAAAATGTGAAAAAAAATATATAGATATATCCAACTTCCAGACTTATATACCCTATTATATATTGTATTACACACACACACATTTTGCAAAATTATATATATATATATATATATATGTATATATATATATAAAACTTTGCAAAATATTGTGTTTAGATGAATAATAACATGTGTTTTTTACTGTTTGTCCTCAGAATAATTCTCTTAACGCATTCCTTCAAATGTTGTTAAATAGGGAACGCATGTTGTTAAAGGATTTAAATTAATATAAAAATGAATATATAAATAAAATTGACATGTATATATAACAATAATTAGTATAGTATTGTATGCTGATAAAAGTATATTATATTCAGAACTGTGTGAAAATAACGCTCAAACGTGCATAAACATGTCTCGTTTAATTGTTTCATTGTAAAATAAATGCTTACAGACAGCGTGCGAATGAATTGAACACGTATTCAAGTATTTTTTAAATATTATTTTATAAACGTGAAGTATTACTGAAAGAAATATGAGCCAGTGAAATAGACCTGCATTCCTGCACCTCGAAAATCAATGAATATTGACAAGGCGGGATGCGCGACTATCTGTTTACACCTCACCTGTGATATCTGACTACTTGTCACTTTCGCTATACAGAAGCCGCCATTGCAATAAACCTGTATATGGCCGCTTCAGGTATGCCCTCTTACCAACATCTCGTAACGGTTTGCACTGTCTGATATATTTTACACTTGGAATCATTTTATAGAAATACAAGTGATTTAAAGGCATATCATAAAACAATTTTGTCTGGCTATAGAGAGGGGTGCGTAAAATGTGTATAAAAAGTTATACAGAGATAGATTTTACACCCTGATCTGGCTATAGGTATGTATGTATAAATGCAAATAATTGTTGAGAGTTCGCTGACATTGTGGTGTATATGCCTTCGGGATGAGTTAAGTTCTAATAATGTGCACAATTCTCCCCCTTTTCTATTGTTTGTCTGAACTGCCCGGGCAGGAAACAGTCTATATTGTACTATATATTTCTACCACCTGTGATTTCATCTCGTTTTCCCACGCGTATATATGTAGATTTTATCATATGTTTCAATGTCTATATATGACATTTCACCGCATGCTGTCGTGTTCATTACGGCACGTGTGTTGTGACGCTGAAGGATCGCGCGCATGTCTTCCTATGTATAAGAGTATATACATATCAGTAAAGAGAATAAATAAATTTCTCTGTTCGATAAAAGATGTGTCTGTGTGCAATACCCGCAAAAACTCGCTGTCTACAGTCTGTCTGTTTGTGTGTCTACCTGTCTGCCTGTCCGTCCGTCCGTCTCTCTCTCTCTCTCTCTCTCTCTCTCTCTCTCATATGCCACACAAGTCCTTTCTTTATACCGACATAAATAAATTATTTATTGACATGTGCAATTTTGTCTACATTTTATATACCATGTGCTATATTACATGTATCATCAATAATATTTGATACATGTTATATGCTATACATGTTTCAAGGTATATGCTACATGTTATATGATTTATATATATATACATATATGTAATGTATATATACATATAATGTACATATATGTAACATATATATATACTTATATATATGTACATACATACATATACATACATACATACATATACATACAGTTTTGTATGCAGGATATATATGTAGATAACAACACAAGAATGACTGTGCGCGGCCGTGTTTCAGGTAAAGACAAGCGTCGATTGCCGCACTGTGTTGGCTGCGGATCACAGATACTGGATCAGTACATCTTACGGGTAGCCCCGGATCTGGAGTGGCACGCCTCCTGTCTAAAGTGTGCGGACTGTGACATGTTCTTAGACGAGTCTTGTACGTGCTTTGTACGAGAAGGAAAAACATACTGCAAGAAAGATTACGTTAAGTGAGTATTCATATACAAGTACATATACATATTGAGTATATACACATGCATGCACATACAGATATATACATAAATGTGTACAGAATGCATTCCTTTCCCCATGCATGATGGGATATATATATCTATATATATATATTTATATATATATATATATATTAAGTTATATATAGAATAAAGAAGGTAACAGAAACAACTCAAATGGTCATGCATGTGCGTATATAATTTATATATTCTTTTTTTTAAATTAACTTTTTGGTTAGACTGAATGAGATGCAATGTAAACTATACCTTTACTGAAAAGAAAATAGTTTGAAAAGAATATATAATTGTCAACACCAATATTTAAGTTTCTATGTATACAATAAATATTTAAATGTGACATATGAAAGCAAAGGCCCTCAGGTTTGTATTTCAAAGATTTAAGCACCCCCCCCCCCCGATTATTATCCCACTCACATTTTCACATGAATAGTTCAAATATTTTTATACATATATATATATTCATTTATATATATATATATATATATATATATATATATATATATATATATATATATATATGCACACTAAATATATATATACAATGTCAAATAAGGCTAGCAGAAAGGTGAAAAAAAGGAAATTCGCTGAAATTAGAAATCAGATAAAGACAATAGCTCCACAGCACGCTTGCATGCATGAAGAATGTTCGTCACACATGCATATAATGATTAACCAGAAGTTGCTGAATGATTAATATGCGGATCCCATAAAGTGCCGCGACGGCATTTTAACAGATGAAACAAACCGGAGACGAGACCAAATCAGTTAATGCGGTGACAGAGGAAAGTAAACCTGACACGGACTCTGCTAGCGCGGCCAGCAAGACATGCATGCACGCAAACCCTGCATGGCCATGGCTGTCACAGTCTATGTAGGCTCTGTAATTAAAGCAGAGCTGCCATGTCCGGATGTTGTGAATATAATAATAATAATAATAATAATAATAGTAATAATAGTAATAAAAGTACATACACACATATACATACATATACATATATATATATACATACCATACAAACACATTTGATGATATTTAATTTGAGTTATTTATTTATATATATATATATATATATATATATATATATATATGTTTATATATACCATTATACTATTAATATTACTATTTCTATTTATTATCAAATTGATATCGCCAGATCCTCCTATATATAATAATACAAAAATGTACGAAGTATAATACATACACCTGCCAGTTATTTCAAATATATACAGTAATATCAGAAATTTAAAGGAGATTTTAAAGACTCCATAGAGTGAAAGTGTGCACAAGCGCTTTCACGCGAAACTATAGTTTAATCAAAAGAATTGATTATATCCATTTTTATGTTGCCAACATATAGCATCTTAATTAGCTTTTCTTTTTAGGACGTATTTCAGTAGTGACGTAATTGGTTTGTCATAATAAATGAAAACAAGAATAAACAGAATTTTTAAATATGTGTACGCACTTAAGCCTTTAATATTTTATTTATAAATTTAATTTTATTTCAATATGGATAAAAGCATTTTTTCTGTGAGCATTGTTCATATATAAGAATATCATTTTTATTAAAGGGAAAATCCTTTTTACATATCGACTGTCACACGTAAGTTTTTGTTCAAAGATCCTGCAGCATATATATGTATGTATGGTTCCTATTTTATGCTGTGACATGAGACAGATAATAGAAGACCTAGTTCCGCAAGCCAATGATAAAGCGCTCGGACAAAAGTATTTGTCACAGCGAAAAAAGCGAAGGAGAAAACCCAAAGCAAATAGTTTCGTTAAAGGACATATAGAATGGCAGAGCTTGGCAGGATGCCGGGGTCGGCTTCATAGGAACTAACTTGAATAAAACAAAAGGCAGATAGAAATCAATACGCATTAAAAGCATACTCTTCTGTAAATCTATTAACAATAAGAATTGAGCCAATATCTGAGCTGGTTCTATAGCAAGGTTTCTACAAACACTGACCCTTGGACGTGTAAATCCGCGACCGGTTTGGGAGTAATTAATTGTAGATCTGTGTAAGACTGGACATCGCACCTGTCCGGCCAACCCTGCGGCCGCGGGGATCGCGTGCGAACGTGCGACCCTATAGTTACCAGTCAATGGCCAGTTCATCCCGTCTTGACCAACAGATGCTACTGTTAAGTACATGCCAGGCTCGCTTATGGTTTGTCTGACAGATGGACATGGTCAGTTTTAACAAAGGCTCATTTGGATTACTGACTTCACACTATTCTGCGCCAAATCAGAGATCGAAGGAAACAAAACTGTAAGGTCATATGTAGGTGAGATTTGGCTCGCAGTTATTGAAACATGTAGTCACATGTTAATTAACAAAAATTAGAATATAGATATAACGTATATATTTAACACCCACATATATACATATGTATATATAATATTATATATCCATAAAAATATACATGCATGTTTATGGACCTTTCAATGCAATAACAAGGTAAATAACCTTCATCAAAATTATGTTCAGTATATATAATTATATAAAATTACAATGTATATATAACATGAAAGTACATCTAACTAAATTTGACTTTGTATTTTTCTGTCTACATTTTGTTTTCACTCATATTTGTGATTATTGTGTTACCCATTAGCAAATAAAGCGAAGAATTTTTTTACAACAATTCAAAGATGCTTGACAGAAAATTCAATATTTTCTCTATATTTTACACAAGCACAAATGAAACTTGAGAAAGTATAGAAGCCGTTCCAGCTTGACTTATATTTTTTCATTTGTTTAACAACAGGGTTTCGGCCAGAGTGAACTTTGATTTAAACTTGATTTTGGAAATTAGCAATTATTGCAGGTTTGGTTTCATTTATTTTGTTTCGATTTGCGCTGACAATTAACGCGTCCTGCTGCAAGGGGACGCGGCCGCCAGCTGTATGCATGTCCATGTTGCCCTGTTTGGTTGGCGTTTTTCATTTCCGCACTGTC
The DNA here is from genome assembly GCA_026874595.1 of Sipunculus nudus. Classification (NCBI taxonomy): domain Eukaryota; kingdom Metazoa; phylum Annelida; class Sipuncula; order Golfingiida; family Sipunculidae; genus Sipunculus; species Sipunculus nudus. The sequence goes on from CM049313.1 coordinate 63,335,731, forward strand.
CTCTTTTGCTGTCAAATATTTCTTGGTCAAAGAAAGACTATTTCAGGGGAGCTGTCAGCGCTGGCCTAGCAGCAGACTTCGGTTATAGATGGATCTTTGCCGTTTGAGCCCAGCGTCGCTAAGACTATGCTCATCACTTATAATTTGCGGCTGTGCATCATGGGCCATGCAAATACTGTCACGTAGAACTGCCATGCGTAAAACAGAAATCACCTCGTTCTAGACGTAAATTGTTCTCGCTTTTATGATTACTAGGTCGTAAGAATGACTCAGCTGCACAATGGCTCACAGAATTCAGGAAGATATTCACCTGAGCTCTTGAAAAAGACTAGAGGAAGATTATTTTAATACCTGCAGGGACTGAATATTTATTACGTTTTTACGACCTTTCTTACAAAATGCTCGGGAAATCTAACGGTGAATATAAATGTATAATCGTTTCCCTGACATCTACAAGATTGTTCCTTTTGTGTTAAACTTGATATCTTTGCAGCCGGGTATTATAAAATTTTAGGATCATATAATGGAGATCTTTGATACATATATATGTATGTAGGAACCATCAAAGAACTTCCCGGTAATATTAATACATGCATAAAACAAAGACATTGGCAGTGCATTATATATATATATAAATATATAAATATACATATACATTGTGTGTGTGTTTAACCAAAGAGATTGAATTAGGTTAATTCTATCTCCATGACTTTACATATATAACATGTTAAATAAGCAGTTTATGTAAATGTGCACATGTAAATTATATATATATATATATAATATTTTTTTCTGTACACATAAAGTTATATCATAACGTATTGTATAAATTGTACCACGGCGTATTTACAGTGGAAAATAGATAATTGTAGATAAATAAATATTACACATATTTCAACTTTGTTATGCTGCCAATTTTCATCTTACAGCATATATGTATGTATGTATGAATTTATACATTTATACACACACACACACATATATATATATATATATATATATATATATATATATATATATATATATATATATGTGTGTGTGTGTGTATAAATGTATAAATTCATACATACATACATATATATATATATATATACAATATAATGTAGGGGCTCAACGTCCCCTATCGGACTGTTAACAGATATTTCGCCGACATCACATAATCCCCACTAATGGATTACACGCCGTTCCACGCTCGGCTCTCCTGTTGTTTCTAATAAATAGTTTATTATGTAACCGACCGCAGACTCTGTGTTATATCTAATAGGAGACAAACTGAAAACAATGGAATATATGAATAACCGCTTTGTAGCGCACCTTGATACTTGTGTATTTTGTTTGCACTCAAACTACAAAGGAAAAAGAATTTCTGACTATTAGCATGGTTATTTAAAATATGATTATTTTAAAAATATGATTATTTACTTGTAAATAGTATGTGTATATATATATATATATATATATATATATATATATATATATATATGGCAATATATGTCATAAGTATACATTTAAATGCATACATATACTGGCGTAGTTATTTCTATAAAGAAATTATTCTTTGTTGGAAAATCTACAGCAGGAAATTGTACACAATAAAAGGGAATAATATATATATATGATACATGATTAGGTGCATATACATATTTATATATATTTATAAATTATATATGTAAAAGCTCATAAGGAAAATTAATTCTCCATTACCAATGTTTGAACGTCATTGATTCAATATAATTTTTTTTTGCAATTATTTACATATATTTATATACGTAAGGACAGTCATATATATTGATCGTTATAATGTCATTTATATATATTTGTTTCTCTTTCAGATTGTTCGGTACAAAGTGTGCAAAGTGTAGCACGGGTTTTAGTAAAAGTGACTTCGTAATGCGCGCTAAGGGCAAGGTGTTCCATATAGACTGTTTCCGGTGTGTGGCCTGCAGCAGGCAGCTAATTCCGGGAGACGAGTTTGCGTTACGAGAAGATGAACTGTTCTGTCGCGCTGACAACGAGGTTGTAGAAAAGGCCGCTAATAACAATAATAATAACAAGAAAGCATCTCCACACAGGGCGACTAGCCCGTCAGCAGCACTGCAATGCTCCAGTCCAGAAAACTTCCTGGAGACTGACACACCTACGGGTAAGAGAAATACCACCATGTATTAGCTATTTTGTTATGATAAACAGTAACCTCACCTGTACGCTAGGATTTGATAAATTTCTGTCATATAGGCTAGTTCAGATGAACGCCGTGACCCATGTGTCTCTTGTTGTTTTTGTTAAGTATTACTTCATGTTCATGTCTAACTGTATATATAAAACATTACTATTATAGACATTGTATATGTTTGTATACTGCTTTGTATTTGGTTTGTTTTAACTAATTAACACTAAATATCCGGAAAGTGTGCATTTGAGTATTTCACTGACAGTTACAAACAAGCTTACAAACACAAGCATACACGCATGGACATGTATATAATATTTATATTTACGAAACAGAACTATATAGTAGACGCATGGGGAAGATAGAGGATTATATATGAGAGAGATTCTAGGTAAGAAATATCAATGGTTGCCAACGCAGCCTCGTCAAATATTCACCACTGTTAATTGTCACACCTGCGACAGTGGAATCCAGCTACATTATGATTTAAAGAGGCAGCTCGAACACTATGTGTTGCATTCGACCTCATGACAGCCTGAAAGACCGCTTACTCAGATTAAATCTCACGCTCATCACGCAATTTCTCGCGGATCACGTTACCTGAGCGCGACCCTCGCACGCACACGCGCAGATAGAACAAAGCCCCGTTCAGCGGGACGGTGATCGACCAGCACTCTGCAAGTCTGAGAAATGACAAGCCGGGCCTTTGTGGGAAGCGAAAAACGACCGACAACTGATAGGAAATCTGGGCTTTCTCTGCTTATCGATTTCAATGAGACATTCGAGCCCATTTTGCCGGTCCCCCCGCTGTAGAACCAACTGTCCCCGGATTCCCCATATCCGGGCGCTACAGGCGTTTATCTCTTAACAGATCTTCGCGTCGTAACTGACAGGGATCTTGCGTCATTATGCGTTTCTGAATGGAGACAATCGACAGATTTCCGGTTTGGCTGTCACTGTGTTCTCACTGGCGTCCATATCCTGTCCTTATTTCAGAGTAAGTCCGTATTTTAGGCACGCATCTGTTCAGTGTCCGGTCTTACAGTTATGCGATACGTATCTTTCCGCAATTAAACACAAAAAGTAACTTGCTGTGCAAAACAGCGCATAAAATAATCCCCTAATCAGAATGCGTAGGAACTGACTCTAGACAGTTCTTCCAAATATGAAAAAAAGAAAGAGTTTACTTTCTTGTTAAGGAACATTTCCACCCGCGCAAATAGTTAAATATCAGGAAGTTGGTAGAATATAAAACTTAACCAAAATCTAGTGTTGGTCTTACTAAACGAATTATGAACAGATGCTATATTTCGCGACCCACTCGACCTAGGGTCACGTGGTACATAGATCAATGGTAGTTTTATCAATGGCAGCGAGATTTGAAGTATGTACTATCTGAGCGGTTCATGACATACGGTTAAGTAACAGTTCGTGTCCGGCTGACCCAGTATCAAAATACGGCGACTCCTTGCTGTCCATGCCACGTGCAGGGACAGTTGCAGGCCTGTGTGCTGGGTTATATCTGCTTGAGTTGCTGCACCAGCAGAACACGTCGGCTGGAACAGTCTTACACTATCCACATGCTGGCGTGGAGGTCTGGTGAATATCCCAGCCCTCCACGCAGCCCGATAAGATAGCCGAGCACTGCGTGGAGAACTCCCGAGCCCCCATTCACTTGTGCCGTATATATAGAAATGTTTGTAAACACAAAACCCTCCACCTCTCGGGGATAGAAACCTTCTTGTATACAACCGTTCCCTAACGTGTATAAACTGCCTGCCGACAAATTGGAAAATAATTTTCTGTTATTCATCTTGGTTTGGTCGCTTCCGACACCCGATGTGTGTTTGCATCGTGTCAAGCTGTTATACAGACTAAACTATTGGCGCCGCTCTGCCTCTCGGGCTTGCGTAAAAACAGGCTACTTGCCTGCGGGCTGCGTTAGAACGATCCGTGAATTAATAATAGTGAAGCACCCGGGAAGATATAAGTTACAAACTTAGGCACGGCATACGGACCCAGGGAACGGAAATTTTCTAAACACTTGTATTTTTACGCACGTTATTGTTTCATGTTTACTGAGGAACCGTGAACTACCACTTGGCGAGGATACCCCTAACCTCTTGTTTGACATTACAAGCTGCAAAGCAAACACAACTTTATATCCCGTATAAATCCGTTTAATGGACGGTTGAGTGATCACTTATTCAACCATTAAAGGGGCCCCATTCCCCCAGTACGCCAGCAGATAACCGTATTACGATATATGGCATATACTATATAGTATTGTGTTGTGCTTGCGGGCTATATGCTAACAATGGATAGATTAACTACTTTTTTTCTCACTTGTATGATTTCATCTGGTGAATATATATTCCCAGAAAATAAAATTGTATATTAGAATAAATCTTCCGATAGTATCAGCTCAACATATGTCAACGTTTATGGCTGGCTTGATATAGCTGTAAATATCAATGGGGCGTAATTATAACCGGTTATTATCAGTTTTATGTATCTAACATGAAACATTGGCATATTGACAGGTTGCATGGAAGTACTCCATAAAGGCATATGCTATAATACTGGGGTATGGCACAATGATGGGTTCTGCTTCTTTTAATGTTCATGCAGGGATTAAGGAAACTTATAGACTTTGGGATTTGCCATTAAGCCGTATCATTTGAATGTACAATTATAAGTGCAGCAGATAATCCGCGGATTAAATGGATTAAGGGAAATAACAAGAGATGGTTTTCCCAGGAAAGCAATAAATCACCATCTGTTAGAAAGACCTATACAAGTATCCCGGACCCCCGGGGGCCCCGATTCCCGCCACGCCCCCTCATGCAGAAAGCCCCCCTTCCCCACGGGACGCCCCTTTTGGCAAGTTCAACCAGGCACACTTGACCTGTCTTCATTAATCTTTCAATTAGTAGACGGGTTGTGTCTGTGTGTATTCTGCCTGGCTGGATTTCTGTCTCGGGACAGTTGGTACCCGAATGTGTATATTTGCGCTGCACGTGCGCACACAAATGCGCGTCCCAGCAGGGAATCCCCCACCGGTCGGGCCTTTATGAGGGTTCCCCCGTTCCTCTGGTTGCAATATGTGACTTTTATTTGAGACGCGTGCCGTGTATTTGCACCTTGACTTACGTACAAGTACCACCCTTCACTAATTAACCAAACTGACCACCGTCCAGCTTGCATGCTGGCCAGGCTGTTATTACAACTCTCCCTTGTGTATCATACACGAGAGAGAGAGAGAGAGAGAGAGAGAGAGAGAGAGAGAGAGAAAGAGAGCTTTATGCGAGCTCCATTCTGTTGACATAATGTATATCGATTTGGTAACGTCGTTTCCACCTCTTTTAACTAAAGCACAGTTTAATATTTAACAACGATGAGACGCCAGTGCAAAATCCTATAGGCCACTTATCATCCTGGCTATCGATAGTTCGCAGTAAATGTTTATAAGAAGCTTGGTTGGTCCAGACGAGCCATCTGGCTGCGGGTCGGTTCACATTGGGTAATTGTTTCTCGGGGCCCAAATCGCTGCCTCGGCAAACACTCCAAATTCGATTCAGAGGGCTCTGTGAGTTCGGAATTTAATTAGACGAGATCGTAAAGCGAAACGTCCCAAAGGACGCTGAAATAAGTTCACAGGGACAGAGGTGCACTTGAGGGAGGTCGCATCTCTCAACCCCCAGAATTCCTGTGTTGCTTTCAGCAGTTTGTGAAATCCCCCTCAACTATAAATGAATACAACGAGGTGATTACCATGTAAAGATAAAGGCAATCACTTGGCAGACATTGCTCTCTAATTGACTATCGAGCCCAGATCGGGCGTTATAGCAGTCTTTTTACGTCATTTATATTCAGATTCTAAGTCAATGAAGGGCTCACGTTGTTTAGGTAAAATACAGACATGTTCCGTATGGGGGGGGGGGGACAGGCGCATACATACAGGTGTCGTCAGGTGTTTAAACGTGGGTTACTTGAGTGCAATTGTCGCAGGCTACACACCCCACATGACGTCTTAAGCACAAACGTGACATAGCAGTCCGACATTCTATGGTAATTAAATAACACGTTTACTTTAACACTTTTGCCTTAGGCGAATATCTTCCGTGGGTAAACCGGTAAGTTTTCAGTTGTTTCCTCACCAAACACCACCCTTCGCTGAAGGGTGTTTTTCTGTCAAACGGGTATGTAGAGGGTGTGTACACCACACGGCCAGTTGCCACACATGTAGCTTTTACGGTATTTTATAATACATGTGCAGTTTGTGGTTATATTTTTTGTATCACATATATACAAAAATGTATATATACCCTATATCAGTTTTATATATTGATATATATATACGTTTTATATATATATATATATATATATAAACATACATATATACACTCAAAAAAGAGATTAGTTAAATATATAACCAATTTAATTGGTTAAGCTAGTTTTGGTTGTTTTAACAAAGATATTGTTTATCTTAACAAATGCATTGTTAAAGTACTAACCAAACCAGTTGGTTGTTTTGACAAATTTTATCGGTTAACAGAATAAAAATACTGTAAGTAGGTTTAACCCATATATTGGTCAATTGATAACCAAAATATTGGTTACTTTAGCACACATATATGACCAATTTGGTTGTTAGAGATGATATTGGTTGATTTAACCAACACATTGGTAATTTCAACCAACTTGTAACCAAACTCATTGGTCATTTTGACCAATTTTTATTGGTCGACCGTTTGGTTGCATATATTAAACCAGTTTTCGTGATTGAGTTAAACATTGGTTAATTTTATCAACACATAGTTATTTTACAAGCTGATTGATCAAGCACTGACCAAACCAATTGGTCAGTTTTAACATCAGACACAAAAGTGCTCCAAATCAGACACAATAGATACAAGCTTCACTGGCTGAGAGGCAAAACGTCTGACATGCATGCGAGCGGTCGCAGGTTCGATTCCAAGACCGGGCGGAATTTGTTTCCCCTTGAAACCCACACCAGAGCAACCCGAACCTTAAAGAATGACTAACAAGAAAACTCACAATCAATCTGAAGAATAAAACAACTGAAAAGGGGACTGAAAGTAGCAGTGCACACATAAATGTGTCCACTAGTTCGACCAATTTGAATTGGTTCATGTAACCAATTTATTATTTGATTAAACCAATTTGTTTTGGTTGACCTCAACCAAAGTACCTTGGTTGAGAATGACCAAATTATTTTGGTCAAACTGACCAATTTTGTCGGTTTAAATGATCAGCTGTGTTGTTTGCTCTGATTTGACCAATACCTGTTGTTTGATTACGACCAAAATAAATTGGTTGTTTTAAACAATAAATTGTTTGGACATATTTTGACCAATTAAATTGGTTGGAATCAACCAATTTTTTGGTTGATTCAACCAATCTGTTTTTTTTTAGTGATATATATTCATACATATGAATATATATATATATATATATATATATATATATATATATATATATATATAGAGAGAGAGAGAGAGAGAGAGAGAGAGAGAGTATACTTAGGACGAGATGTTCATATAACATTCAGCTTGACGACATGTATACATAAGCAGTACGAATTATACCCAGTAACTGATCCACATCTCGCTTGTTATATATATTAACGGTTTCCCATAATATCAGATAACGGTAACCTTTTATCTGTACCATGTTTGTTTCATATTAAACATATATCATATGAAAGAGTAGCATAAAACAGTTATGCAAAATTAGAAAGCTACCCCTGGCATCCTAGGCAACAGTTAACTGTCAAGATGAGGAAAGGAATTATCGTTTATAGAGAGGAGATAATTGTTCCATTCCAGAATATCATAAGGAAACATCTTTTGGATATGACAAGAACTCCACTGCCTGCATAACGCGTGGGAGGATCTGTAAAGGATTTTAATGTAGTATCTGAAAGAGCGTAGGATGTAAAATCCGCTTTGCTTATATAAAAATATATACTTATGCTGGGGTTAAGGCTTAATCTTATAACAGCCCAATTATCGGAGATCATATCCTTTCCGTATACTATATATCTACTCAATCTTTTCAAGGAATCGTTCTCATGGCATGCATATATACATGGAATCTGAAAGCATTATTCATGTACACGATTTTAAAGATCCAGTTCTTGTGAACATGCATTTGACATTCTACTTTGATGGCATTTTATATATATATATATATATATATATATATATATATATATATATATATATATATCCGTTTTCAATAGTTTTCTAGTTTTCTAGTATGCTTTAGACATTTTTAATTTTATGGCATTATACATACATATAAATATGAATATATATATAAATATCAATTTTTTTCTAGTTTGTGTCTCAGCTAATTATTTTTATATCTTTTTTAAATAAAAGGGAAAGGAGATCAGAGTTCAAATTCCAGTACCGGAAGTGTGAGTGGTGGCAGATCTCGTGGGAGTTCTCACAAGGAACACAAGACGACGAGAGTTCGGACTGTACTGAATGAAAAACAGTTACATACATTAAGAACTTGTTACTCGGCTAATCCGAGGCCGGACGCTCTGATGAAAGAACAGCTGGTTGAGATGACAGGACTAAGTCCGCGTGTCATACGAGTGTGGTTTCAGAATAAACGCTGTAAGGATAAAAAACGAAGTATCTTGATGAAACAGATGCAGGATCAAGCGCAACAAAAGGTCAGTATATATATTCTCCTCTAATGAGCACATATGCTCTTCATTTACCATATAAAAATTAGCACCATGCGAGGTTTCTATACTCTCCTGTCATAAACACAAATATAATCACCTAGTTTCACAACAAAATCAACATATACATAGAGGTTTCAATATGTAATGTGTACAATCTCCTGTCATAAACACATGTATTCATTCCACCATCTTGTGAAAAACAACGTGTCCGATTTAGTAATCAAAGATATTCGTACTGTCCAAGTTACTTTTTTTGGAAAAATCAATTCAGTTGCAAACATTCTCTTCTCCTATCACATGCAGACTCTTCTATAGTTTCAAGAAAGATTCAGAAAAAAATCCGTGAAGGTTTCATGTATACTTTAAACATCCTGAAGTCAATTTCGAAAGCCATTTTTATTGATCATGTCCGTTATAGCTGAATACATATTCCATCGTTGATGCATGAAACATTTATACCATTTACAAAATCTAATATTTGTGTTAATCGTGTGCGTTGAATATTTACCCTGTACTTTAAACTGTATGTGTTCGTGTGTATGGCCTCGAAAACGAGGCACGTTTGCTCAGATTGTATATATATATTGCACATATTTATGTGCACCAACCGTTCGTTTAATTCATATATAGCTAATGCTCATACATTCATGGTTAACAAAAATAAACGTATTATAGAAAGCAACACAGGATTATGAGCATTTGTACACACAGTTTACAGATAGACGACCTTTGGGTTTACTTAGAGAGAATATCTAGGCAGATGGTAATGACGTCACCAACGCAACTTTCCACTTCTCGATATGTTGATGTTTACATAACCTTTCATTGGGAATAGCCGTGGGAATTCCATGCTGTATCGCCGCCCGCAAAAACAACCGTAATCAAAACAATGCAATAAATATCATAGTAACAATTAGTAATATTAATTATATAAAGCCATAGGAAGAAATAGGACCCGGCCATTGTCGTTTCAAAGCAAACACATGGCAACAGCGCCTAGTAATTTGCATACGGAATCATTTGCATATTCATCGAGTGCACGTGCGCGCACTTGTCACACGTGTGGGTGTCACGGCAGATTGTAATTTGCCGGGGGCAGGATGCGACTGCGCACGCGTGTGACAGATGGAATTAGTATAATTTCACATGTAATTGTCCCCGTTTGTCAAACATTATCCGTCAATTAGAATTTTTCACTTCTCTCTCTATGATCGGGATTAGCATATCGGATTGAGATGAAGAAATGATTGCTGTGACCGTTGACTTTGATAGATGCAGCTGACTATAGCCCACATATAAAAACCCAATGTCCCACGTTATTATCAAACGATAGCCTGGTGTATAATTAGAACCAATCGTGCCGACTACAATGCAGTGGGAACCTAACAATACACAATTCATTAGATTCTGTTCATATTTAAATAACATGAGCACGTAATATAATCTTATATCTCTATTGTTTCCCCAACTATGTTTGAATGAATGGGAAAAGTTTATATTACATTCGAAAAAATACTCTCTCTCTCTCTCTCTCTCTCTCTCTCTATATATATATATATATATATATATATATATATATATATATATATATATATATATACGTTGTAACCTTTATCGATATATATGGCCTTATATTTGCAACCGAGAATATTTGGTTATTAAAGAAATCTGACGGAATCTGATAACATAGCAAGCAGCAAGGCTCTTCAACTGCATGTCGCCTTCTCCATTAATTAATTAGTTTTCCTTTGGGGACGAAACCCCTTCGGGCCGGCGTCTTTTAGCACGCTTGTTTACATTCCTTTTCGGTGTTGGTTTCCTCGTCAATTTCAATGAAATCTGACAAGCGAGGTTGGTGGCTGAAATGACAGGGGGCGATGAGTCTCTCTGGCGTCAAAAGCTAAAGTGTCACGAATAACGTTTGTAGCCAAAGACTGACGCTTTAGTATTACTCCAGAAACCAGTGGACCCCCTCGACTGGACCTTAGGCGGGCCATAAACGGCCTCACGCAAAATACTGCTATTTTATTTCGTTGGGGCGTGCTGTGTTGGTGTTTACATGATGGAATTTTATGGGTCTTGGGGGTGAAAATGTCAGGCGGTTTATTTGTACTGGAGTGAATTAGTATATATACGGCTTGGAAACCCAACCGTTGTAGACGGGAAGTCGGTGGCATTGCGATAATGCTGAAATTACTAAGAACTTGATTTTTAAATCTGGTCAAAAGGAATATATATTTCACCCTAATATTTATAAAGGAAGGAGAGGATTTTTCCTAAACCCTACTGAAACACCTGACCTGTTTGTAAGAGCAACCACGGCTGGAATAACGCTGTCAATTCCACGTCTCCCAAGCAACGCGACCCCGACTGTTTGCTTGACAGTTTTTATCCACACTTGAGCGGGGAATAAGAAACTTGAAGATGACATATTGCCAATCGGCAAGCCAATCTGAAGGGCGTTTGGCGAACTTGCACAGCGGCGTTTGTATAGCGGGGGTCTGTGAACGCGCCTTGCTCACAGTTGTTGGCCTAAAACTGCCTCCTTGAGTGCCTGTGCGATGTCCACGGGAAACTTTAGATGTGAAGTTAAAGACCCAAGGCTCGCTTAAGTTAAAACTCAGACACTGAGCCCTTTACTCGTGCGCACTGGATATCCCCTAAGCAGTTTTTTTTTTACAAATTACCTCACTTAAGTGTTATTTACAAATTAACCGACTGAGCTGCATGCTTTTAACGTATATAGATATGTATGTATGTATGTACAATGAATGTATATTTGTTTATATGTTTGCGCTATATTTTTTAGATCTACCATTATATCATTATAATTATATTATACTATATATTTGCCATTATATCATTGCCATTATTGCAAAAATTGAGGATTAACTTTTGATAAATGTCGAATTTTTTTTATTTTATCATTCTTTTTATTTTTGTTTCTAAATTTGTATCATGAATGTTATTGAGTAAGCCACAGAAAGGTACTAGAGCAGACACACATAGATTAGATACATAAACACATAACGAGAGAGAGAGAGACCTCTGTACACAAAGTAAAATGTCCACATGAACTATATATAAGTATTACTAAACCCGACTCAGTCTTGATTAAAGACCACGGAAAACACTGAGTTCGTCAAGTCCACACCTCTGGCCCATAGCTGTATCGTGTGTGCGCCCCTCGACACCTCACGGCAATGCCCTTAATTTGAGCCTAATTCCCACCAATAAGGTGCGATAATAGTTCGGTCTATCGGCTAAAACCGGCTGAGAGAAGCCTGGCCGTTTCCTGCAATTACCGCCTTTCTGTGGATTCCGTAATTTAGCAGCGCCGTGATTTTCTCAATTTCCATGCTTTGCTGTGTCCCTAAATACTCACAGACCCGCCGACAAAATTAATCGCACATTTTTTGAAACCTTACCGATTTCTTTGTAACTGATAGGAACAGAATTAGCCGTGTGGCTGGTACGATAAACTTATGGCCTTTTAACACCTCAGGTGAACTCAAGTATTTTCCCCTCCATAAGCTAGACTTCATTTGACACATTTATAGCATTTAATATATAGCTGATTTATTCAATTCTCTTTTTATAAATGTTTATGTTTGTCACGTATAAATGACTTCTTCTAAGTGTTGGGCTGTGTTCTTTAATTGATTAAATATATCAATAGCGTATCAAACGTACAAAACACAAACACAAACTTTGACCTTCTTTTATGTATGTTTGAGTTTTCAATGATTATTTCACATATAAAGCATCCGTGCACACATTAAACTCACCTGAAATGTCTATCTACCTATCAGTATTTGATTAGATTACAGGCCCCCCCCCCCCCCCCCATAAACACATGCAAAAGTGAAGGAAACATAACGTAAGGAGAGAGAGAGAGAGAGAGAGAGAAGGAGGGATGGCCTATAGATGGCGTGAATTTGACTTCACACGCAGAACGTCCGTCCAAAAATCTCGGTGATGAGATAAAGACCTGGTCCCGGTGGGACCTAGCTCTAAATAACGGCCTCAGTAATGATTTTCAAATTTCATTAGGGTTCAAAATTATATCATCACCTTGTATTGTTAGTTTTATCAAGGGCATATTCAATTTGGCCGGAGAGTACAAAGCGTTTGTCGGCCTGTGCTGATCTGGCTTTATTTAATTATTTACATGTTTCTGCCTAGTCGTGCAAAAGTTCATTCAATCGCAGGAAACGCACAATGCATCAATGATGAGTTCTGAATAAGGACTCCAGTGCAAATTGCCGCCAATTGTTTGTAAACAACCGCTATGTTGTGCTGCCAATCGCACAAACTAGCTACTCATTCACGTGGCAGAATACCGACTGCTTGCGCGTTTCGTGATTAATTTCAAACCATATTTCTAATTTATGTTCGTTTCATGAAGTTGTCAGTTTCACACGCGCCAGGCTGCGTAGACCACGTGTTCTCCGAACGACTATTCTGAGCCCATGAAGGAACCATATAATCAAAAGGGCGCATGTTTCAGATTAAGCAATTATGTGTATTCTAACTTAATTTACGAGCTGACAAAGCAGAAGTTGTCGACTATAGAGCGTCACAGGCCATTCATTATGGGACTCGCTGTGGTTTGGGCTCGCCCATGATTACGCGAGATCCTGCAATATACAGACCCCCTCCCCAACCAATCCCATCTCTAACTCCCGAGCCTAGACTTTAACAAAAGCCCGCCAATGGTGCTAGAACATCCATTAAAACAGCTCCAAATAGCGACTTTTATTCTCTGTCGTAATTAGAAAAACTACTCGCCGCTTGCACCTTGCTGTGCGAGTTTCTTCAATGATTTAAATCTCCACAGGGAGTCGGGTTCCGTTATTCCACGAAGAACAACTACCGGGTCAACACGTTCTCCGCGACACCATTCCCCCCCGCGGGTGGCCGGGTGTGCCCCCTCTTTATAAGACTCTCTTCGGTCGTTTTGTTACGACACGTAATGGGCGCTGTATTTTAGGCGTTTTGTGAACAATAGCTTTGGTTTGCGTGTATCGAAGAAACTGAGAACATAGCCTAATAAAATGTTTTTTCTCTCATACTTTATGCGAATTGTGGGTTTTTATATTGCAGACACTTGTGTGCATGTGCGCTCGTCTCTGTAGAGTTCAACAAACGGAATAAAAGAAAGCAGAAACGAGATAAACTGATCAACAGTTCCATATAAACCTGTTTCGTTTATCCTGCGAAGGCATACAATAAACGTTTTTAATGAGTAGTTATTTTCCATATTATATAACAAATGCAACATTGGCGTGATTAATATATTTAGAGAAAATATATAAAGATTACCAGAAAAAAAACGGTCTGTGGAGTAAAGGAAGACGGAGCTCAGAGTAGATAGCTCAGCAATACATTGTCGGCTTGTGTGATTAATTCTCCTAAAAAAGCCCCGGCAAGGCATTGCACACGTTACTGGTAATGAAAATGGTCGGTTTTTAATTCTGCCGGGCGATAATGCATTACATTGTTCAGAGGAAAAAAACCCGAGCCGAGTTGGCAAGAAACTAGGTCGGCCGGAGAAATGTATCTGCTACATTGTTTATTTCTGAAACTGACGCCGAAATCTGCAATTCATGGCGGAACCGAACACCATCTTGAAATCAATAAAGTGGTTCGATGATAGGGCCCAGTCTCACTATGTGCTTACGGCCGCAAACTTCACACACACCGGCCAGACCTCGCTTTTGTGTGCACAATATTTATATTCGCTTCTAAATTGATTAGGTACCTAATTCGATTACGGGTTTTGTTTCAGCATTTGCTTGATTATGACTCGCACTGTTTTGGGGGCAAGGGAGGCAGACGCGTGCAGGACAGCTATTGTATAGCCGAGGGCCTGGTAATATCGGAATTAAAGTTAGAAGCCCCGGGTCAAGCGGGACATTACCGTCATTGCGTTAAGTTTGTTCTGTGCTCCAATGTTTCTCTCGCTTTCCACGCTTCTCCATATACACAGACTATTGGATGGTGATTAGTTAATTGCGTACGTCTCCTGAACGCTCCGTCCCGCCAGGCTTCTAAATGCATTTTCCAGTTATATTCAACATAACACGCGCCAGGAAGCTCTACGCAGCGAGCCTGCTGTGCGATTGTGAGTTATTGGCCCAACGTGGTGAATACACGTCTATAGATTGGCTTGTCCCAGACACCGCACAAACCAAAGCACAACAGGAGAAAATGTACGTTTTCATTTCGCCAGGTAATTTTGGAGATAACTGCGTGGTTAAGAACTTACTTATGTCACGCCGACTTACCTGACTCTATTTGATGCCGGCGACATTATGCATATTACACCCTTTATACTTTATAAGAGAAATAATTAAAAAAAGACTTAAGTACAGAAACAAAGAGACAGAGAGGTAGGGCTGTATAACAAAAACAGTCAGCCGGGAATTAAATAAAAATAAAAATGCTTTATAACTGGATATCTGTTGTGAGCCAACTAGCAGAATATGCGATTTGTAACATGTGAATTTCTATATTTATGATGTGGACAGCTGTAATGGTGGACATGGGGCCGGCTGTCTCGACTGTAATTGGGAGCGAAATGCATTGTGGGTAAACGTGCCATTGGAATCCAACGACCACTCAAATACTGGAATTTCTGTAGAGTTAAAAGGATTAAAAATCGGGTTTTGTCAACAGCGGTGGTCCTCTGCAAAATGAGCGAGAACTCTAAACCTTTGCTGCTCATACTGTTAACGAGCAGTCCGTACTCCGTACAACTTGATGTCCTCATCCACTCAACATGCTTAATATGCGGGTATATGGATTATTGGAACTGGACGAGGCCTTGTTCGCGGTAATAACAAGTGTAAGTCAACATATAATGGAAGGTTTAAGGTCACTCTAGGTGTCATTTGGACCAAGTGAAATCGTCGTCCACAGTTCAGAAGAGCCGCGACCCGCCCGTTGAACTGGGAAACGAACAGCTTTTGGCAGTATGTTCAACAACGCCAACAAGTCATCGAGGGACTGAGACGCGCGCTACGGGCTTTGAACGTGCCTTAATGGGCGCTAAAGTGCCAAAATGCATTGTAGATGGACAAACATTCTGACAGGTATATTTGCTTTAGGAAACTTTGACTTGACAGTCGAGTCAACATGCGACTACAAGAACGGCCACGGAGTAAAACCAATTTGAGACCAATTTGGGAGGTAGGGGAGTGGCCGTGGTCAACATTGAGGTTTGTTGGCGAGCTCCGAGCGGTTAACCAATACTGTATAGTCTCCTAATACCTCCTTACACCCCATGTTGACCGACATGGTCCGGCCACGCCGCCTCCCTATTCCTCTATTATATCTGACATATAGCTCCGTTTCGATGCGGGTGGTATGACCAATAAATCAGCTGTAACTTGATACTTATTTTCAAATTCATGTGAATGTGGAAATAGAATGTCATCTTTGCCAGTGTGTAGAGTCTCCATCGCCTCAGTCCATTTCTGCTTTCCCCTTTGCCCTTCCTTATTGTCTTACAAGTGTCATTGTCACTGATTCAACATATATAGTCTTCTTCTATCGGTTTCTCAGGGTTCCATCATCTTTACTGTATATACTGTGTATAGATATATTATACCGTATTGAAGTATTTAAAGATCACAAAAAGTTCTACCATATATAGGGTTTAAAGTTGATTTTACGGGTGTACATCATTCACGAACAAGTGGCACTTATCTTACCGTTAATTTATTTATCGGGTATACCACATGGATGCATTTCATGCATATATAGCTTTACATTAATATACAGTTATCCGAGTATGACTGTAGCCTATATATAATGATCCGTTAAGGCCCCTTGTGCACATTTATGTTTATATCGTGAGACAGTGCCCTTCAATATGAAAACTGATTTTCTGTATATATATATATATATATGCATGAGATATATGCTCCATGTCAAATTGCATTTAGTTATCTTCTATAAAGCCGTATAGTTTGCGCGATAAAGCACTTGCAGTCATCCGCTGATAAAAGGTTGCAGCAAATATATTCATTGAATACTAAGTGTAAAATCCGCAGTGTATCCACACAGAAATCATGGAGGCATAAATACCCATATATTAATGTATATATATATGAAAGCTTAAAGCGTTGTGTCACGTGGGACGTTGGCGTGCGGGTGGCCGCCTGTGACCGTTACAATAGACATATAGGACATGGTGTTGTGCAAGCAGTCCATATTTCTATTTGAAAGACCTAAAATACACAGTAAAAACAGTCCGTGCACTACCGTTTTGCAGTGAAGCCGGCGGTCGCTAAATCTTTAGGCACACAATCACAGACAAAGCACTGCTTAGACTATTTGATCGGGGGTTTCTAGAGCAAGCTTGGCCTTCGGATTTCGAAGCATGGGTGCTTCTGGGGTAACTATAATAGTGCGTGTGTAAATTACTGCTTAAGGGTCTATATGTCTGTGTGCATTTCGAGTTCCGAGTATAGGGATTATTTGTTTTGGCCACGCCGAGGATTAACCCGGCCCAGTGCGTGTTCAGTGAGTAAAAAGCGCGGATGGATTCTCATCTGCCTTTGTGTCCCCGTTCTATCGCGCCGTGCCGGGTCACTGTGTGATGTTCATAATGCGTGGACCACTCTGTCATGGTCCTATTATATGGACTTCAAGAGCTGCCATCATAGTACAGACACCATGAACTCCAACACAATCATGTGTAACATTAAATATAGTTAATCCAGTTTCGCGCTCAGAATTGTGATGACGTAATGCACTGAGTTTTGCCACTTGGGTTTGGCAGTTTTACATTTAAATTATAAATTAAAAACTAATGCAACTATAAAAAATATCAAGGGATTCAATCATGCGCAAGGATTATAGGATCTAAAGAAATGCGACCAGAGAAGTCTAGAGTGGCGCAAAGAGGCCATTCGAGCCCAGAAAGATAATGAAAAAGCAGAACAGAACAGAGCTCTATCTCAGTGACGTAAACTTCCTCACGACTCACAGCAGACGGTTATATCAGCGGGCTTGACATGATCCGTGAGTGTCTCTCAAATCTCACTGGCCACACAGTCACAAGACTGGCCGGCTTATTGAAAGACTCCTAGATACACGGAGGCGCCAATGATTGTAATATTAGCTACAATTGAACAAATATTTCCCCGGACTTGAGACGAGATGATATGATTAATGTAGCTCACGTTCTGACCGGTCTGTGTCGTCTGCTCAGCGACTTCGAACATGACTGGGGCACGAAGCGGGCGCGCAACCCGGTCTGAGATCTGATTACTGTTGATCTAAGATTTAATAATGTAAGAATTGCCTCCGTGAGGCGGGTATGATGTCGTGGTATTGAAGACCGCATCAAACAACTGCGCAAGCGCGCGGTCAATTGAGGGTGCGTTTGGAAAACGTGTCTGGCAATCTCTGGCGCTGTTTACCGCGAGTTGATGTGTTCCAAGAAATTGGCAATTAATTAGAATTGTGTGGATTTAAGCAGGCGCGGGAATCAAGATGTTCTGACTTGATGCTGGGTTAGAGGGTCAAATCATGAACCGCTGTATCGAATGCTTACAAGTTACATTGAGACTTGCAGGCAGCGTTTTCCCTGTAGCCTACATGCAGTAATTGTTTTTTTTCTCTCTCTCAGAAGCGCGGGACCCATCTGGTCCGCGGCAAAAATCGCACCAGAAGACGCACTTAGTTAATTAATTTAATTTATAATGTCTTATCGCGCTCAAGGCTCCATTAGCGAGTTAATATATATAACATAAGAATTCGCCAAAGGCATCACGTTTTTGGCGACTTCATGAAATCAGCTATATATAGTAATCGCATAAACCTATATTCTGAACGTCTGCATGGAATATATTGACACTGTAACAGCTAGGGTGTTAAATTTGATGCGATATGGTACAATGATCTTTTTAATGTATCCAAAAGAATGAATTCCACCTAATTCACTGATTTGTTAAATGGATATCTCTGCACACAGGAAACATTTTAACCTTTCATCGTTGCGCCGATGACATCTGATTTTACATACATCATGAAAAGGTTCATTTTATTCACAAAAATCACACCCTTCATTAAATGCAATTATATGGAGATAAAACGTAGTGCGATAGAAACTTAAATCCGTCATTTCCAAGAAGATTGAATAATTAAGTCATGAGTCATAACTTCTCCAAACCTAAACAGTGAAAAAAGGTGTATACATACAATAAAGCAGGTCAGATAGTGACGGGAGCTCAAGTTAGCCTGAATCAGGCTGTCGGTGGCATCTCTACGGTACCCCTGTAGACTGGTACCCGTATCAGAAAATCTGCCCGGGGCCAACGAAGCAGCTTTCTTATCAGACAAGCCGCGCGGCCCCGCCAAGACCCGAACACCGGTGTCCTAGAAAATTCGAGGAAAGAATGCCGGAATTATCTTTCTTGAAGTGGGGCCTGTGCTACCGCTGAAATTTATATTTCTCCCGCGTCTTGGGTCAAAGATTGTTTTATCTAAACGGGGGCGTGCAAGCTTTGGTGTTTCCTGACAGGAGTGATATATTTTGCCGTTTCTTCAGGGCACTTTTTTTCTCTTCCTCCTTGCCGCCTGGCGGAATGAACAGTGTTTTAGATATTAATCATATTCTCTGCACGCTGTGAAAAACTTCAGCAAATAATCACCCCTTTAATTTATGATACCTCAACGCTCTTATCGTAGAAGGAGTCCTACTTGCTTGTCCGGAATTTTTAATTCTGTTCGTGTTTGGGTTGTTTTTCACGAGCCTCAACTGATGTTTTAAAGGAAAGGTTTCGCACGAGCTCAGTTGAGCCGACAATGATATAAACAACCGTAAAGCGGCCCGTTTAACCTGTGCTTTTCGAAGTGGCAGCCGTTTTGATATTACAAGTACACCTTCTTTGATATGTTCGCACGTTTATTCACTGTATGTACATGCTTTGTAGCCACATGTATAGGCCATACAGGAACCTAACGCATTCATTTCAGCAACAGGGAAGGTGTACATCCTTCGTAGTTTACAATATTATCGCGCATGCATGGAAAAAGGAAAATTTTCGTATTTACTCCTCGTAATTTGATTTTCTTTCTCACACACACTCATGCACTCACACACATATAATAATAATAATAATAATAATAATAATAATATCGACATATATACAACTGAATAAATACATCATGAAAACTGAATAAAGTTATCCCTATATGCAGCTTTGTCTTTTTGCCTATACTTAATTTGAACGGTCAGCACTTCGTGCAGGAATCTACAATCCACCGGAATCTACAGGAATACCAAAGGAGATTATACATATAGTGATTTCAGTTCAAGCTCAGTTCAGCGAGAATTATAATCCGAGGTGCATATACATATAGCTATAGCCAGGATTCGACGATACCTGATAAATCTCTCTTTGTTGTTGGTACAGTGTGTATTTAACCTTATTTCCTTCTTCTGACAGAACGGTAACGGACTAAACCGGCCTCTACAAGGTGTGCCCATGGTAGCGTCCAGCCCGGTTCGGCACGAGAGCCAAATGCCTGGAAACCCCGTGGAAGTTCAGAGTTACCAACAACCGTCATGGAAAGCTCTCACAGAGTTCGGCATGCACGGAGACCTCGATCAACCTCCTTTCCAACAACTTGTGAGTGTAGACTTGCTCTCTCTCTCTCTCATAAACTTTGTTGTGCATACTCCTTGATTTATACTGAGGATTTTTATCGGATATATATATATATATGTTTATTTTTATGTCCTCTCTAATCCTGTGTGTTTTGTGGGGTAGCTTGTCTTGGCTTGCATGCTCAGTGTTAAGAAATTACACAAGAACGTATATAGACAGGTTTAAACATTTTGGCACGATTTCACATTGACGTAAACTGCTGTTGATAAATCCATGATAAATGTATGTTGGATATTGTTATGTTAATATTTTCTTTATATATTAAAATCTATATGGATTATAATTGCTTCGTGCAAGAACATTTTATACTGGCCAAGGAAAAACACAATCATAACACCCCAAAGTATTATGCCCCACAAAACAGTTTTGAATTTCTGCAAATAATATTATACCATATCAATTATCCTATGAATAATACATATTATATATGGCTGATATGGGTTTGAATAAAAAAAATAAAACTACATCACAGAGTAAAAGTTACTTGTGAGCACATTTGTATATATAACCCAAATTTCATTTATAAAGAGAACTTGATTTTAGAATTGATTTTAACTTTCTTTAAATGCAACAACATATAGAATTTGGCAGTGTTTTGCTATACCCAGTTTTAGACATGTTTATAATTTTCATTCAAAGTTAATAACAGACAAGAATATGGCCCTTTCAAGCAAAATGAAATGCTGAAGTGTCTGGAAATGTTGAGATCGAGCAGTCATTAAATTCTGGCCAAAATTGCAGGTTTGGAAAACAGATGAGATCATGGAGGAAACGAATTTTCAAGACACCAAGCCACCCGGTCTAGTGATGGCCTTATGAGGTTAGTTACCATAGAAATGTTACCACTTTCATACCTAACATTTCCTGAATTAATAAGCGGGAGACAAATCTATATAAAGTGCAGCAGACGACTTCCGGCTTTGTTGCAAAGACGTGCTTAAGTATCAAAATAGTGAGATCAGGTTTCGTAATCATGCAGTTATCTATATTCACAAAAATAATTTATATTGAAATAATTATACTTGTCTTTTGCCACAGCCTAACAGCCATATATAATACACATTTATTCCATAGAATTCCTATATGGAATATAACATAGAATATAGATGTAGAATTCTTTCTACCTCGTTATTTCATAGTTTCTGTCTATTAATTTCTCACCCTGGAAATGCTGAATTCTACCCCAAAATTACGTCTTAATATGAATTAATTTACATCATTAAATTTTATGAATTATATAGATATAACGTATACATGTTCACGAAAATACATTTTAAGATGTATTCTATATATTTAATTTAATTTATATTCTTGCGCATTAAAATACCAAAGTGTTACAATACTTATGCATGCACATGTTGTGAATGTGTGAAAGAAATTACTTAGTGTTTCTTTCGCAATAAATAAATGTATTTGTATATACAGAGCTTCATGTTGTTAAAATGTGTGACGTAAACAAAACCCATCCATGAACCGGTAAATGACCAGGACCCAGGAAAGGGGAATCACGAATTAACCATGTGACTGAGAAGGCCGCGTGTATATAAACTCATGCTGGTATACAATATTAGTATACGTGAGACGAACTGCGCTTGTCCCATACTTTTATGTTAGATTATTAATCAATGGGGGCTTTACAGCGCGCCGGCGTGGCATTATCTTACAGATTAATTCTATAGAATCTTCTCTGCCATTAATCACCTCAGGTTGAATGGGTTTGTAAGACTAACGGCTCGTCCTCTGCTTGTAAGAGGATGCTCTCTGGATCCCGGGCCGAGGTCTGCTGGGAGGTTGGCTATTGTGATAACCAAGACGAAATATGGATCTACCTCCGATTTTCATATTCTGTCTCTAATCCCCAGTCTGACAGCCCGGGTGAAGTATTGGCCTGATCGCCGCGGTTATAAATAGAATATCTCTCCATTTAATTTGTATACTGTATGCAGGGAGGACTCACTTGGCTGGTGTATTGTCGGTCAAGTTACAAAAAGCGGAAAAATCATTCTGTTTTCATTGATATCAAGTCCTTCTCGTTCCTTCTATATGAATTTTATATAAATATAAATATATATATAATCGCAGTAATGATAATAAATGAATATTTAAATGGTATGATTATTGACTACACTATATATATTATATATATTACTATTTCATTCATTTATA
Source organism: Sipunculus nudus (assembly GCA_026874595.1). NCBI lineage: Eukaryota > Metazoa > Annelida > Sipuncula > Golfingiida > Sipunculidae > Sipunculus > Sipunculus nudus. The sequence continues at coordinate 63,358,481 of CM049313.1, forward strand.
TATATATATATATATATATATATATATATATATATATATATATATATATATATAACACGTCTGGTTTTAATCATATTTTTATATTTAAAAGAAATCTCTTTTGAAGATCTTAGATATTTGAAATTTCGTAAAATTTTATAATATCTTATCATATGAGCCGTTTATGAATAAATTAAATTACGGCAAAAACATTACATCGTTTAAAATATTATTTTTTCGGTCTCATAAAAAGGGCTTGTATTGACTTCATAGGATATACTGATATTAAGAACATTAGATGACATAGGCACTCAAATAATGAGGTTTAACCAGAACTGGCGTTCGTTTGGCGCAGTGGCGGCGTGGTCAAAGAAAAGTTAAACTCCCGCTGAGAACACAAACAAAATAGATGGACCAGACCCGCGTATCTGTCATTCCTGGTTGTTGTCAATTTCAACACTGCGTCGATTTCAGATTTGCCCGGACTGCCTACCGTAACTTGACTACCTTTGATGCTAGCCCCCTGATAGTTTTCAGAGCGTTGGCTGCTATGATAAAGTTCGACAGGCAGATTTAATACGTCGGGATTTGTGGCGTTGTGGGACTGGCCTCCTGGCGTTCTGATAGTGCGGCTTTATGTAATAGGGGCGACCTTTTCGACGTTTGTTGGGGCCAAACACACATGTTTCTCCGACAAGAAATTATATTTTCCGGTTCTGTTAGGTCTGGACGTCAGCCACCAACGTTGCAGCATGTGGCAATGTGGCCATTTTATTGCTAGGCGGCCACACGGATGCACTTTGCCAGAACGCTGCTTTCCCCATCACCATTGCATAAAACGAGACTCAGCCTCGAGTAATATTGAAGCTGTTTGTCTGTGTATCTGCCGCGCCAGGCATTTGGTAAATCAGGCAAGCAAGCGCTTCATAAAATTTTTCTTATATATATACAGGCCCGCTAGCATATTTATAATACATGAACAGCCGTTTAAATAATTCCTAAAGTAATATTAATAGAGTCGCAGCCCATACTTCATTGCTTATACTTATTGCAGCATATATATATTTATATATATATATATATATATATATATATATATATATATATATATGCTCATTGGCGGACTAGGGTATATAACTTATAGCCTGTAATTTCACCGGAGTGGAGGCTGGAGCTCTCGTATGGTTCAAGGGCCAGAGATTATTTTCAACTGTTTTGAGTTGTTTGGCGCCATAGACCTCGAGTGCTTATTTACTCTGGGATCCAAGTAAACAATTAATTGATCAACGTTATGCTGAATTTTACTGAGTACTCCAGAACATTCATTCATATAGGGATCGTTATTTGAATATAAGTTGGCAGGTTTTTTTAGATATACTGGATTTCAGATGTAAACAGCCATTGATCTAATACATGCATACTATAGATCGTTCATCGGCAAACGATTTAAAAAAAATTAACAAATTCTAACAATATGACATAAATTTAGTGAATATCTGAAATTTTACTTTTGAAAATTTCTCGATAAAAATATCTTTTTTCTTTTACCATTGAAAATTAATTAAAGTACAACTGAGTGCTTTACTCTGTTTAACTTGAAATGTAGGCCGTTTAGATTGGCCCATATTGAAACAAATAACAGCAGAGATTGGCAAAATGAGAATGCAAAAATATTGTTCCAGTGATCCAAATGCACAGAATGATAATTATTTTTGCTAAAAATAAGTTCCAAGAAGTCTTTAGTAGACCAGACCGATGACGAAACAGGCAAACAATTACTAGTACGTTTTGAATGGAAAATGATATGAACTCCTAAACAAACTGGGTTATACGATCAGCCGGTATTTGTAGTGGTATAACAGTGGTAAAAACCCAGTTCGTCTGGTTTAACGATGACAGATTGTGCGTCGCGTCGCCTTATTAATACATGACAATATGGTCGTGAGAGCGTTTACTTTCCTATTATTGAATATATAGGAGTCGGGAGCTGCCCATGCCAGACGGTATATTGTCGCCCGTGCACAAACACGGGACTGCGTGCAGGACCTGATTCTCATGGAAAGAGCGCGCATTATGGCGATATCAAATTAATCCTTTATTAATTATTTAACTTCTGAAATTTACCTAATCGATTGGGTTTATTTTGTTTCTCGTTCCCCCGACCCTTGGGCCGCAGAGACGTGACAGAATAGAGCTGCCCTGTCTCTTGGCTCTGATCGATTCCCCCGTAGAAAGTCAGTAATTGCCAAATGAGTGTTTGTTGATGAAATATTAATGCTGTGGCGCTCGCTACTTATTGAATTAATGCCTTACACTAGCCACTGGATTGATTGTAGCATGTGTTTCTATCATCAACAGGTGAATAGCTTCGATCACAACGCCAACCAAAATCAAATAGGCTTAATGCCACCAGATGATCTCAGTCGCCATCTCAACGTGCTCAGTGGTCACCCGCCAAGTTCCGTGACGTCAGATATACCGGGTACCCCCTCCGAGTTGTCCAGCCCGCTCAGCCAATGACGTCACCACATCCAGGCTCCATCTACCTCTTACGTCACAGACCCGTTCCTGCACCGACCGTGACGTCAACGCGGCTGTGGACCGGCTGAGAATTGATATGCAGGCTAACTTAATTTACAAATGAACTGTTCGCAGACAATGGCCGCGGAGTTTATGCAAGTTTAGATACAAAGAAGGACTTAGGTTTGCTGCAAGAACTCAAAATTGCAAGCACCGCACAGAAAGCCTTCTATTTCGGAAGAATAAAGCACCTTGCGCATGCGCATATGCTCGAGACGAAACGCCATGCGCATGACCAGAAGTGACCGTTTATACATATGGCCAAGGTAATGTCAGGGTACATTGTCAGGTACACTGTGTTCAACGTAAGGACAGTTCTGGCGATGAACTGAAACCAATGGAGGAGAGCTGGTCTAAGAGAGGTGTCCTCTGTGAATGATCATCAGTGTTAACGAAAAATGACGTGTTAATTATATCTAGTTTTGATGAACTCTATAGCCTCTTCAGATGATGTTGCGACGAAAGTTAGCGACTTTAACAGAGCATGAACAGTATCCAAACTGATATTAAATTGTTAATTGTTATTTTGCATAATATAACAAACACAGGTGCAATATTGAGCGAACTCTGATGACTTCTACAAGCTAATTTCCTTCATTGGTTTTATTTACCTGGAAGCTAGATATATAGTTATATAGGAGTTCACGAATCTCATTTTAATTAGTCATTTTCATTGGTCAGCACTACAGCTTTGACTAAAGAAATTTGGAAACGTTATAGTGTACAGACTATGTATGGTACATAGCTTCGCGAGCCGTCTGCTGTATTTTGTCATTTGAATATTGTGACGTATAGCTCGTGTTGTCGATATTTGTATGTGTCCCTAAATTACCACCGATCTGACTGGTATCAAGATTCAGTGGATCATTTTTCACCCTGTCATTTATTTGTGTGATCAAATCATCATCATCATTTCCAAATAAAATATCTCGTACATATATATTACAGTCGTTTTATTACAGTGTGTTTTTATATGGTTTATATGTGTGCGTGTATGCTTTTGTGCGAATGGAAAATACCTCGGTTAGTAAAAATATTTTCTACATGGTGTATGAAATCAATATTGAAATCAATATAGGTCTATATAATACATAACCAACAAAAGTAAACTTTGTAGATTTGTGTATACATGTGTACATTTTTTTTAAATATATTATTTGAATGGTTTATTTGGGAAAGAGAGTGAAAATAAAAGAAAAGAAAAACAAAAGTTAATTTGAACAAAAATATAGGGCCATTTTTTACGTGAAATAAAAATGATGCTTTGTTCAAGATTATGAGTGGTACTATATATTCAAGTTGTATTCAAGATTTATGACAACATAAACCCTGAATAGTACACAATTTTATAAAATAATGAAAAAAAAAGAAAAATCTGCAAGCCCATGAACATCTAAGCAAGCTCCATTTTTTTGGCAGGGGGGTTGTTAATTTTAGAATGAGTTCCACGAAAAAATACACATCCCCCCCCCCCCCCCCCAAAAAAAAAACAACTAAAATATGTGCATTACGTTTGTTTACATTTACGTTTGTATATGTGTTAATATATATATATATATATATATATATATATATATATATTTACGCGATAAATAGGGGTATACATTGTGCTGCGTGTGAAGGGGCGTGTTTTGATGTATATCTGTGATGCCAAGCTTCAAGGCTGCCATTGGAATCTGCAGGCCGTGAGAAGGCCAGAATTCAACAGAAAGCTGCGGGCAAAAACTCCCATGAAAAACCCGAGAACGCCATTAATCTGTTAGCACCTGTTTGACACCCTAAGACAGGTCGAATGTAAATTAGATTTTTTTATCGGATGCCGGTACTTATCTAATCTGCGGTTATCTACCACGGCCTCTCTCCCAACCCCGATAGCAGAAAGAGCCCGCAGGTGTCCATGAAAGAAATTGTGTAAAGTCAGGACGAAGTACAGTAAATCTAAATCAGACCCCGTGAAAACTGGCCGGTTTATGTATATTGTAACAAATATATATATATATATATACATATATATATATATATATATATATATATATTTATATATATATACATAAATATATATATAAACATATATGTTGTACCGAGAAAATAGTTTAAATAAATTTGCAAAGGTTTCATG